>CM053276.1:132151437-132813925 GCA_028583415.1 Protea cynaroides
GAAATGTTCAAAAAGATACACATTACCATTGTAGGTTTATCTCACCACAATCTTGACTAGGATCTTTTTTAGTTATCTGTATCTTTTATATATCAAAGTTAATATAGAAGCTCCTTATACGGCCTAATGCAAGCAAGGTGCTGTTAAGAAAGCATAGGGTTTAGAAGTGGATATATAAAAGAATAAAGTAGTGCATACACTTTCCGTTAACATCGATATTGCAATATTAGAAAATCAAATGCTCAATAATACAAGTAATCTTGCTGAGACGAAAATATCCCAAAAAACAGAGAAGATAGAGACAATAAAAAAGAGAAAAGGTCTATTACCACATGTTCACATTTATTCTCTCCAACTACAACGAAAATGATCAAGAACTAAATAATCTCCTTGAATATCCTTCACAACTTGAATCTCATCATCCAAGTAGATGAATTCAAACCTGCACACAAAGACTAGCAGTTTCAAGACTGAACCACAGACATATTTTACAAAATACAGAAGGTATCAAGGACACGGATAGAGGAGTCCATATCAGACACAGATACAGAGTGCCCGAAACAGCACCTCTTTCTGAAAATTATACAGGCATCATAAGAAACAGAATGATCAGTGTTCGGCAAGGACACAAACAAGAGGTGTCCAATATGGCAGAATCTTGAAAATTTTAGAAAAAAATACCCCACCTAAATAGAAGGCTCACCTAGGGTGAAAGCAAAGGTAGGGTTTGGACTCAAATCAACCCTTACTCTTGGCCAATGTAGGATCTTATACCCAAACCAGTCCTAAATCACACAAGAACAGAATTCCAGAATTTTACCAGCAGTCAAGAAGTGTAAATAATTCAAAATCTAACCATGGAAAAATTACCAAACTTGGAGGAAAACTTCTTCAGATGTCAAGAGTCAACATACCAAAATTTAAGTGTGATCCAACCATTGAATAATAATCTATGAAATTTCGAAAACCAGCAATTGCTTGCGGCCGCCACTGGGTAGGTCAGAATGGACAGATCTAATTGCAATCTTATAAGACCACAATGTTGAATGCTAAGGACAGTAGGAATGTCATTGCAAATCAGTAGGGAAGAAAGAGAGGTTGAAGAAATTAGAAGTAGAACAAAAAACCAGGGGAGAAAAGCTTTCGGTTGAGTCTCACAAACGTGGGAGACTCAATGGTTGTGAGACTCAACCAGAACTTCTTAACAAAACTCTGGCCAACTCTCTCTGCCGCCAGCCTTAGTTTTCCTCATATTTATAAATTCTTCAAAAGCTACAAAATAGGAGTTACAGCAATAAGAAACTTCCTAAATAACAGAAAATACGATTCTAAAAACTAAAATAAATAAATAGAAACTTCCTTTATAGATAATAGGAAAGTTTCTAAACAACTTTTAGGAAACTAAGGACTTCTAAATATCTAATCCTACCTATATTTTCGGAAAGTGAATATAGTTCTCTATCAAAAGAGTCCTAATATCTATCAAATACTAACATTGCCATCGACTATTGGAGCTGGGGTTTGGTACTGTTCGCGTGAGCACTGTTCATGTGAACAGTGCCATGAACAGTGCTTCATCTTGGCTTGGTTGGGCTGCTTTGCTGGTTGCTTAACTCAATGGGCCAGGCCCATTTGATTGTTGCTTACAGCCCCTCCTTGATCAAATCCTGATATGCATCATAGGGCCTGGGAGGTGAGTCATGGAAAGGTGAATCCTTGTCATAGACTTCAGCGAAGGGCTAAGAGGAATTTTATTTTTTCCTCAGGGGTGTTTATTCTGTTTGTCCAGTGTGGAAATGTTTGTCATTTTTTATTGTTCATACTTTCTCTAGATACATTTGGGACCATTTCGTCTCCTCATTCGGTCTAAATTGGAATCATCCGCTTAAAATCATAGAACTCATCAAGTTTTGGCAAGAGCGGGGCAATCTTTTGCTGAGGTTTGTATTCCTTGTTATTATTTGGTCCTTGGGGGAGATAGGAATAATAGGATGCCCCGTGGATGACAAAGATACCCCCCAATAGATGATTGAGATCATTAGAGAAGAACAGCGATATGGGCTGTCCTTCGATATATCTCAGGGACTCCAGTTGATTATTTCCTTAGGCACTAGGACCTTCTGCTTGCATCCTCTGTTTCGTATCCTCAGATTCAGCATTATTTGGTCCCTCCCCTTTGAATATAATCGAGTTTAAATACAGAAGGGAGCTCTATTGGCAGCCCAGGTTCAGCTAATATTGGTGGAGCCTTTAGAGACCATGGCAAGGTGATTTTATTGGTTTTTTTATGGTCCTATTGCTACGATGGACTTGATCAGGGCTTAGCTGAAAGCAATTATTAAAAGACCGGTAATTTATCTGGATAGAGGATGAATGACTATGTTCGTGGAAGGGGACTTTCGGTGATTAGATGGTTGCAGGCTATTCCAAGGAGGACCAAGGCAGTATGTCGCTCACTCATTTGGATGACAAGAGCTTTACACTTCCATAGGGATTTCTCTTTCTCATGGAAGTTAAGACCTGCTAATTCAGTAGCATACCAATTGGCAAATTAATTGTTCTCCTAACATAGTTCCCCTAGGGGTGGTGTAGAGCCTGATAATCTTTCTCTTGTAATTGTTGTAACAAAATAGAAAAATAAGGAAAGATGGAGAGAATCAATGTGTAAAAGAAAGAGAGTGTATCTGCTCCTTTCCTTGTAACTTGTATTTATAAAAAATAAAAAACAACTGTTAGATAGGATCTAGGACTCTACAAGTCAGAGTCCTAATCACAGACTAAAGACAAAGTAAACTCAAAATAGAAAAAGAAAACTAACAAGCCCAATTGGTAAAGGAAACTAATAAAGCAAACTAATAGACTAATTAGGAATCCATATACTAATAGGAGTTCAAGTCCTAGAAACTAGCACTAACTATATATATATATATATATATATATATATATATATATATATATATATATATATATATATATATATATATATATATATATATATATATATATATATATATATATATAATTTTTTTCACATTAAAATTTCTAAACCACTAACTGGTAAACAGGAATCTATTTTGTTAGTTGCAAAATGGGATGTTAGACCTATGTAAGGCCACAAACATATCAGCCGATAGCAAATAATACTGAAAGAGGGAAAACCAATATAAACACAAGTAATAAACCTAATAGACCAAAACACCCATAAATGTGCACATTTATGCCAATCTAGGATTACACAACACCTCACCTATGCACTATGTAAATTTGACAAAAAGTACATTTTTTTGTTAACCAGCAATGATATAATCACACATTCACACTTATATATGTCCAAAAGTTTGGTTTTCTTTTTGTGTATCAAGAAAAATTGAAACCACATAAGCAAGGCAATCTGCTTCCTTTCTATATATAAACAGATTGAAACAGCCTATAAAACTTGTACACAATTCCCAATCTTAAGCGCTTCATCTTTACATGATTTGTCACTTTAGATTGAAGATCAGAGGGGCATACAAAGTTGTACCAACACAACAACTTCATGGCATTGGGTCAACATCAATGAACTGGGAGGTGGGGTATACTCCAGAAAGGAGTAGTCTGAGCAGTAAAGGATAGTGGAAAAGCCACCAGAGAGAAAACAGTAGCATTCCTAATGTCAATAAACAGATGACCCAAGTAAATGTAAGTGGAGACTAACTGCATCATAAAGTGGTTACCCACCATTGGGCATATAAATTAGCAGTGGTATTTCCAAGGGCCTACAGCACCTTGCAAGTAGGTTGTATTTTATTTACATTGCCACCTATGGTTTAATAAAAACCAAAACGGTCTTGCCATTCAAGTTCATGTGGTACTCAACCAAATTAAACTTTTTTTTTTTTTTTTTTTGAAAGGTGTCGACACTTCTGAATTTGGATTTGTTAATACTTCTGAAATTAGAAGCAATAGGAATACCTTTTTTTTTATAAGGGAGGAGTATACATGTGAATTATTTCACTTGCAATAGCTGATCTTAGCTGGTTTTTAGCCCTACGGCTTTCTTTTCCCCCTCAGTAAAAAAATTCTTCTCTTAGCTTATCAAAGAAAACAATAAAAAAAAATGGACGAACAAGATATAGCAACACCTAGAAGAACATGGAGTTTCAGCAAGCACTGGTTTTATGGTACCCCGAAGGTGACACCATTATGTAACTGTTATATCAAGAATTCAGTGTGACTCATAATAGGAGAAACCTGAAGCAATGGAAGTAGCTGGTGTCTGAACCACTGAACCATCGTAATGATCAATGTTCATCTCAGATTATTCTGGCCTCTCTAAGCATAAATTGGTCTATGTTTCAGAACTCAACACTTATAAAGGAACTCTTGAATGGTTAAAACCAACCCAATATATGTGTTATCAGACACTAAATTTTCTTGAATCAACCAAAGGCAAACATCACATTGTTTAGATGTATCAGGCCCCATGTTCATGACTTATCATCAGTATGACATTTTATTTTGTCAGGCATGCCCTACACCTTTCTTTCCCTGCCAAAGAGGGAGCAGTTCAAGGAAATTTAGACAAAATGAGAGGAGAAAGTCTTATCAATGAACTACTGGCAGCCAATACCTCAACGCAATAGAGTTGTCAAACAGTTTAATCAATCTGTTTAATTCTCAAGAGGTCCACCAATGATATCTTCCGCCACATGAAAATAAGGAAATGCTAAATTGAAAAATTATCAACTTCATGTTTGGCATCTCCCAACTATAAGGAGCACGATCAACAACTAAATAATCTCCACAGTCATCTTTTACATCTCAAATTTCTTCATCAAGATACAATTCAAACCTACACAAGTAAGATGCATTTCATATGGCTATATACTTTGTAGGGAAGTGCCGGATTATGGCTAAAAGACAACAAATTACTATAACTAATATAACAAATATCCAATTTATGTACACGACTGAAATAGAAACAAAAAAGAAGTATGAGGTGGAACTTTTTTCTTCTTTTCTTTTCTTTCTTTTTTTTTTTTTTTTTTTGCCGGGGGGGGGAGGGGGTGTGGTTAGGTAGGATAGAACTTTTGTCATTGGCAGCGAAAATTGCCATTTTAGTAATACCATGCTCAAAAGGGGTTCAAATATTTAAGCCTCCATGAAATTTAGAATAATGAAACAGTAACCTGTGATTCAGCGATTTGAAAGGTAATTTGATTCAAATCCAACATCACTGACATAAAAAATACATGATCTTAAAATGCCAAGTAGTAAGTGGAACAAAGCAGTACAAGACATGAACAAAATCCTAGACATTGTAGCTGGGAGGACTCGATGAGTCAAAGCATTTATGAAGTTAAGTTGCATTAACTTCTGCAATTGCTGAGAACTACAAAGTGGGGAATCCTGCGGAATGAATATAATTGACAGCGTCCAAAGAGAAACACAAGGGAATTGATTGAGAATAGATAATAATATTGATGTCCCACCTTGTTACATAAGAAAATCACAAGGTAACACCTTATCTAGGCTAGTAGGCTTGAAATGAACAAATTGGGAAAGGCAGAAAGGATGTTATGAAAATAGAACATATTAGAAAGTTACTTTTGACTCCATTATAACAGATTTAAAATCCATTCAACTTAAGAATTCTGATGATCTGACCTTTTTGAGAAATAATAACCGAAAATAAGAAAACGCAGAGGACCTTCAAGGAGGAATCCGTTTCCAGTAAATGAGTAGGAATTGATGTTCAGAAAGCATGAACGGCTACAAATTGAAAATAGGAAACAAAATAAAAATTGGAAAAAAAAAGAAAAGAATTTCCACTTTGTGAAACAAATAAATTAATTTGTATAGTTATCTGTATTTATATAATAGTAATGAAGTTCGCTTGTTTAGTCATTCTCTTCAAATGAGGCAAGAGAATACACCAAAAACTACAAATAGAAAGAAGAGAATATTGATCCAGAAGCAAGTTTAACACTCCGCAAATAAGCAGTGGGTTTATAGGTAGATCTAAACACGGGATGATGTGTTCGACTTTTCTGATTATCTTCTATTGTCAAACATGAGTACAATTCGAAACAAGGTAACTAGAAATCACTCACCACCCCTGAACAAACGCTGGCAGAGGAAAGCATTCCTTATGATGAAGATCTGCTCCTTTTCAGTAGTCCAGATCATCCTCCACGTAGCCGACAAAGAAGGACCAGTAATCAACGGCATCGATGAGTTCTATAATCTTCGATAGTTTCGAAGGGTTTCCCTCGGTTTTAATCCCTATCTCCCTCGTCTGACATGAGCTCTATAAGATCGTTTTTGGCCAGCGTAGCTCTGCTTCGTCCGTTCTCATCGAACAGGCAATGATCAAAGACCGCCATTGATGAGTCCTCGAAGGGTTTGATATTCTTGGGTTAGAGACTCGGAGCTTCGATAGAAAAAGGCTGGGAGCAGAAACGATAATGCCGTGAGAACTGGGCTCATTCATCCGCTTGTAAGTAAAAGTCGTTACTGGCAAGAGCGGTTGTGATATTTTCAATCAAACGTGGCGGGAACACGTTTTCAATCGTCATTATATATTTATTTATTTATTTATTTATTTATTTATTTATTTATTTTGGGTATAATCATTCTCTCGAGTTCAATAAAGAATCGGTAACGGAATGAACCCAGAGTTACTTAAACAGAAACGATAAAAAAAATGCCAAGGAAAGAATGGGTTTTAAACAAAGCAGAACAAGAACGGTATGATTAAAAAATTATCAAAAAAAATTAAAAAATTTTAAATTGATAATATAAAAATATATATATATATATTTCTATAAATTAAAAAATTATATTCAAATCAATAAATTTAAATACATGACATTTATAATGTATCTAGTCATAAGACTGTGAGAAAAAAAATAATAAGATAATAAGTTTAAGCATGACATGTTTAACCTTACATCAATTACATGTAAAAAACGACACAAGTACTAAACAATGTGGGATTAAATGACTCATTACTCATGAACAATGCAGGTTAAAATATGGATCCGGTACTATTCCTGTATTAAATGCTTTTTAAACAACTAAGCTTGGAATATAGAATATTTTACGATATTTTTTTAAGTCAATACGGTAATACTCATATTAAACGAGAGAGTATGGCACCACAGTAAGGTATAAGTTTAAACCGATATCTAATGGGTCCCACATTTAGAGGATTTTTTTTCTTTTTTTCCATTAAAATATTCAAAAGATCATGAGGGACAAAGAATCAGATCAAAATCCGATGGAATCGGTACCCAAAGTTATGAATCACGGTTGACTTCTAAATCCATCTTTTAATTATTTTTATTTTTTATTTTTCATTTTTTTATTTTTTTATTTTTTTTTTTATTTTTATTTTTTGGTAATAATTAATTTTGTTTATTAAGATATGCGAGACTATGTTTGGTATCATTTTTGTTTTTGTTTTTTATCTATTTAACAAAAATCATTTTGAAAATGATTTTTATTCAAAAATAAAATATTGTTTGGTAGCTATAATAAAAATAGATGGTAGAATGAAAAACAGATTTGGCATACTATGTCTAAAAATGATTTTGAAAGTCTTCATCTTCTTCTGTCGTGGAACGTCTATTTCTCTTTCTCTATCAAGGGATTATAGAAAGAAATCAAACCAGGAACTGTCTTTGGAGAAACGACGTCGCCTCCTTTGGAATGATTGTCGTCGTCGTCATCGCCGTCTCTAGGACGAAGTTGCAGGTCTGCGTCTCTATGCTTTACTTCCGTTCGTCAACGAGAAGAGTGCTTGAGGGTTTGATTTAGGGTGATTTTATAAAAGGAAACTAAATTATTTTTTTAACCATTTATTTTAACACATGTTTTAAGTGTTTTGTGCAAAACACAACAAAAATAATTTTTGACCAAAAATCAAAAAGAGGTTGAGACCTCTTTTTAAATTTTGACTTGTTTTTATTTTTATTTTTCATAAATAGCATTGATAAATTATGCCAAACTCCTTCAAAATTATAAATTTGAACGAAAATGATACCAAACTCAACCTTCAGAGAAAGAAAGATGATTTTAGGAAGAGTTTGAAATAGAAAAGGATTGCTACGAGATTAGTAGTTTTTAAAGGGTAAGAAAAGGTAAACAAAATTCTAATACTACTGAAAATAGATGTGATCTCTGTCTGTATCCCTATATATATAGAGATGTGATCTCTGTCTCTATTCACGTTCGACGATTCTCAAGTTTGCTGCAACATCTCTTCGGTTCAGAAAATCATGTACGTCTTCTTTCATTATTTCTTCTAGTTTCTTTCATGCTATTGCTTTCTTCTAGTTTCTTATATGACATTGCTTTCTTCAATTTAAGAATTCTGATGCTCTGGCCTTTTTGAGAAAAGAATAACTCTGAAATAAGAAAATGCAGAGGACCTTCAAGGAGGAATCCGTTTAGAGTAAATGAGTAGGGATTGGTGTTCAGAAAACATGAACGGCTACAAATTGAAAATAAGAAACAAAATAAAAATTGGAAAAAACTACACCAAATTAAAGCAAGTTTAACACTCCGCATACAAGCAGTGGGTTTATAGGCAGATCTAAACATGGGATGATGTGTTCGACTTTTCTGATTATCTTCTATTATACAAACATGAGTACAATTCGAAACAAGGTAATTAGAAATCACTCACCAACCCTGAACAAACGGTGGCAGAGGAAAGCATTCCTTATGAATTATGATGAAGATCTGCTCCTTTTCATCCTCCATGTAACCGACAAAGAAGGACCAGTAGTAGTCAACTGCATCGATGACTTTTATAATCTTCCATAGTTTCCAAGGGTTTCCCTCGGTTTTAATCCCTATCTCCCTCGTCTGACATGAGCTCTATAAGATCGTTTTTGGCCGCCGTAGCTCCGTCCGTGCTCATCCAACAGGCAATGATCGAAGACCGCCATTGATGAGTCCTCGAAAGGTTTGATATTCTTGGATTAGAGACTCGGAGCTTCGACGAAGTGGCAACTGTAGAAAAAGGCTGGGATCAGAAACGATAATGCCATGAAAACTGTGCTCATTCATCTGCTTGTAAGTATAAGTCGTTACCGCTAAGACGGTTGTGATATTTTCAATCAAACGTAGCGGGAACACGTTTTCAGTCGTCATCCGGTTTTTTTTGGTTTTTTTTTTTGGGTATAATCATTCTCTGGGTCTGGAATCAACCCATGTGTTAACCGGAAATTACCAGAACCCTAAAAATCAAATACGAATTGGTTTGAAGAAATAGTTCACCTCTATTTATGTGAACCTTAAAAACCTAGAACGGGTTTCATTGTCATCCATATCTAGTGGATTCCATATTTTGAGGATGCTTTTTCTTTTCTTTTTTCCATTAACTATTCAAAAGTTCAGAAGATCAAATCCAACGGAATCAGTACCCCAATTTGAATCATGCTTGACTTCTAAATAGAGAGAAAGAGAGATGATTTTAGGAAGAAGAGCTTGAAATAGAAAAGGATTGCTACGAGATTAGTAGCTTTTAAAGTGTAAAAGAGGTAAACAAAATCCTAATATTATTAACTCTATACTACCTTAATGGTTATAGATCTCTATCCCTATTCAACGATTCTGAAGTTTTTATTTTTTTTATTTTTGGTAAAGACGATTCTGAACTTTGTGAAAATCATTTACATTTTATCTCACTCTTTCATTATTTCTTCTGGTTTCTTATATTATATATTGCTTTCTTCTAATTTCTTAGATGACATTGCTTTCTTCTAATTTCTTATATGACATTGCTTTCTTCTAATATGACATTGCTTTCTTCTAGTTTCTTATATGACATTGCTTGCTAATGATATCGATGTTTTCATATTCGCATTTGGTAGGGTTGATTAACTTTCTGGTTTTTCTCTTGTTTGATTTGCCTTAGAGACCTTACTCTCGGGCTCTCCTCATTGATCGATCATCTTTCATGTATTTTTGCTGCCGTTGTTATTTTTGTTTTTAATGGCTGTTTGCATTGTGGTTATGGACGGAGTAGTAGGTTCCTATATACATTGATAGAGCATGAAACAGAAACCCTTAATGTCATTGGAAAGTATTCTTTCACTTTTGTTTCCTACAAACGTTAATCTTCTTCATGATTTCAACGTAGAAAGAAATTTCAGACGGGTTAGGACTTGGGATTTAATTAAAGCTTACAAAACGATATTCTGTCTATTTCATAGTATCACATACTAATTTGTTTAAATTCGTAACCCTTTAAAAAAAATGATATTCTGGTTTATATGCTTCTTCTTGAAATAATTGATTGGGCATTTAATAGAATAAAAGTTCATGTTTTTAGTAATAATTATTTATTCTTTGATTAACTTAATTAATCTACTTTTTTTGTTCCTCTTAGTTGAGGGAGTAGATCAACCGACCATGTCAACCACCGGTGAATCATCATCGTCTGCAATCGGTGAATCATCATCATCTGCAATGGGGCTGATCAGATTAAGAAGCTCCGATAATGAGATATTTATAGTGAAGAAAGAGGTGGCATTTGAATCAATCACCATAAAGAACATGATAGATGACGATGATGATGGTTATGCAGGTATAGTAAGCCCTCTTTCTGAACTGGAAGGAAAGTTAATCCCTGTTCCTAACGTGAAAGGAGAGACACTATCAAAAGTCATCCAGTATTGTAAAAAACATGTTGAGGCTCGAGAGAAGTTCGATGGAACTGAAGGAGCAGCTGATAGTGCAAAGATGAAGAAATTTGATTCTGAGTTTATGAAAGTTGGCAAGGAGACCCTCTTTGATCTCATCTTGGCAGCAAACTATTTGAACATTAAAAGTTTGTTGGATTTAACTTGTCAAACTTTGGCTGATTGCATCAAAGATATGTCTGTAGAAAATGTGCGTAAAACCTTCAACATTAAGAATGACTATACACCAAGGGAGGAGGAAAAGGTTCGTGATGAGAACAAGTGGGCTTTTGAGTAGCTTCTAGTTTGTTCGGGTTCACAAATTTTCTCTTTAGAATCTTTGGGTAGTTGTTTGGAGAGTTTGTCTATATGTAGAAGTGTAAAGAGAGCATGATTAGGAAGAAAACTAGTGACAAATAAGAAATCTTGTGGATTCAGTTGCAGGTTTTTGTGATAGATTGAACCATGATAGGTTAAATTTTAGTGGATTTGATTTCTTAGTCTTCTTTACTTTGACGTGTGGATTGGTCTATTTTTTTAAATAAAATCTGAGCAAGGCTTGTTATTTCGTTTATTTCATGAAATAGGATGAGATTTAAATTTTATGGACAGACAGATCTAAAGTCTCAGTT
Organism: Protea cynaroides; assembly: GCA_028583415.1. Classification (NCBI taxonomy): domain Eukaryota; kingdom Viridiplantae; phylum Streptophyta; class Magnoliopsida; order Proteales; family Proteaceae; genus Protea; species Protea cynaroides. The sequence goes on from CM053276.1 coordinate 132,162,746, forward strand.
TATATGCCAGTTTAGAGAGTTTTAGTCCAAATAAGTTCATCAAGCAATCAAATAAACTCTAAAAACTTTGATCTTGAAATTTTACATGTGATTAATTTATTTTAGATCCATCTATCCCATTATCAAAATTGTCATATCATCCCACACCAAGACTAAAATTGATTAATCACAGACTTTTGGATTATATGTTAGGATCAGGTTTAAGGACTTGGGGGGAGAGACTACAAAGAGATGGTTGCATGGAATATTTGATTGAATTTAAGTTTCAGATTCGACATGTAGTTAATTTAGACTATTTCTTAGATATCAAATAGCTAAAATTGCCACATCAGCCTTCCACATGGCCAAAATCAATGTCACACTTATAAAATCTCTCAAAATGGGTTTATTTTAAAAAAAAAATAAAAAATAAATACAAAATAAACTTTTGCTGGGATGTGGACCTTCGAAAGAATCCAGATAATGGCCATGTAGCCAGGCATATTCTAAATTGTAGGTCGGTTAGAATCATGCCACTGTTCATAGGCCCAATTTATCAATTTTGGCCATGAAAAAATAAAATAAAATTTTAATTTTATTAAACGAAATCTTTGATTTATAAATAGAAAAGGAAAACCTAAAATGTCATGGGAATATTAGTTGAATTAAAGAAGAAATGTAATGCTCCTTAGGAAGGGCCTTGCTGATGGCAATGCGAAGGTAAGGTTTCCTTTCCCATAGGGTGATGGGTGTATTATTTTTATTTCAGTTTGTTGAATAAAATTTTTTAGATCTTTAGCAAAAAAATAAAGAATTAAAGAAGAAATAATTTTTTTGCCTAAGAAGGGAGATTTAATTCAAATAAGTAGTTGTTAAACTTCCTTAATTGTACCTTTCGTTATTTAAAAAAAGGGCCTTATAGTGCATAAGGTTTCCGTTATTGCAAAGTATGGGGAAAGACATAATATTGTTACTATCAAGGATTTGGTCCTCACTCCTCCGCCAAGTAAATGGAAGGGCATTTACCAAAACTTTAATTGCAACGAGTAAAAATTTCAGTTTTTTAATGCGCTGTTTGTTATCGTGTAAAATGATGGGAAAAAAAAAACATTTACATGCAAAATAATTTATTCAAGCTAATTGTTGTTGGTGGATGGAAAATACAATATGATTATCGGAGCATGATTTTACAATGGCAACAACAGCTAGGGTGCAAAAGAAAAACAATCTATGCGTGATATAGAAGGTCGTGGTAGCCATACAACTTCAATAGCAACAAGTAGTGAAATTGAAAATGCAAGTCTTTTTTAGCTTGTTAAAGGGACTCGTGGCATTTAGTTGAGTCCAGACTTGACCTAACCTGAATCTGACTCGGGGCCTAAAATACAATCTTGACCCACCCTCACTCGGAAAAAGATCGTCTGCAGCACTTCAATGTAGCACCACAGATCCTGACTGATGAGATTGCATCGGTCATGTATCCCGATGCACTCTTAATGATCAGGATCAGCATTGCTGCAGTGCCACAAACGATCCTGCTCCCCCTCAAGATCGAGTCGTGCTGACTTTGATTGACCCTAACCATTGAAAGGGGAAGGGAGGGCTAGGGATAATGGGGTGGAAACTCATGGGTCCAGGACACAAGAGGCCCCTGACCAAGTCCAGCCCATTTTAACAAACAGGCTGATGTCGAAACTCCGTAGAAACGCGGGCTTTTGCTTTAAGGATTAAACCCCCAACCTTAAAACCCTAAACGGCAGCCAAAGCCTGCAGCTTGACTTGCTTTGAGCTCAAGCGTCTAGACCTTCTCTGGTCCTGCCATGGCGACTGCCTGTAAAAGATTCATCGGAAGAACGGCTCTTACGCCCCTCAAATCCGCTGTTAAATATAAAGTTCGAACGTCTTCGCTTGACGGGTCTGCAACAGCACCATCTTCAAGAGTCCCTCTTTCAAGCCGATCCAATTGCACGGCTCCTAGTCGTCGGTTCTCCTTGTTGAACAGGTCACTCAGAAGTCGTACTTGATAGTCCTTATCACTTCGTTTTTTGCGTTTATGTAATTTGATATTGTCTTTGGTGTCTCTGCTAATTATGGTGTCAATGGTTTTTGTTTAATAGATCACCAGCGGAACTTGGATGCGCGCAGTCTCTGTTGCCTCTCCACAGCGCTGTCGCCGTTGCGAGGCTTACATCATGTCTGAGCTCGAATTCGAGGATTTGCCGCGCTCTCTCACAGGGTACCCTCTGCCGTACCTCTCCCGGACTCTAATGTTTTTTGTTTTTGCGTGTGAGTAGCTGCTTCTCTAACCATGCTTTATCACGAATTATTGGGCTTCTACTGTCCCCTTTTTATTTCCATGAATTAGTCCTTCTGTGCCATAATGAGTGCTGAAGCAAAACTGGACTCTGGCTGGAACTGAGATATCTTAGTAAGCGTTTGTCTTTTTTGACTCTTCTCTCTGTTTCTAATTCCTTGCCGAGTGACACAGTTTTGAATGTGATGAACAGAACAATTCTACACAGAATTCTTAGATTCTAATTGCCAACCCAATATCATATCTCTCATAAGGTAATCTGGAAAATTCCTGTTCCCTGAAAATAGAACGCCTTAGCATGGTAGATCACCACTAAGAAAAATCTCGGCATGTCATATCCTAACATAATTCAGTGTTTGCTTCCTCATATTTGTTAAATGCGCTAACTTGAAGGTGGGACTCTTGATCATCTGTTCATCTATTGCCAATGTAAATTGAAGATCTATATTTGTTTCCTTCGCCTTTTTCCAACTTTCTTGGGTGTTTACCCTGGAGATTCTTGACTTTGCGAGAGTCGGCAGTAGTTTTCCTATTGTTATTGGGAAAAACCAGCAAGTCCTCACGGAGCTCTTGGGAGGGGGAGGAATACTAGGACTTTTAGACTGTAATCAATTTCCTTAGGCTGTAATTGACTCCACGTCTCCACTATTGTCAAGACTGCTTGGTGGGTTCAACTTTTGATATATTTCAGGGCAGATATGTCAGCTCTCATGCATAATTGCATTGGCTATGATAGATTGTCAGATGATCTTTATCCGCACCACCCCGGCTCCAAAAGAGAATAAAATAGACTTTTAGAGGTTGGGCTCCCACTCTAGCTGGTGCACTCCAAGTCTCCAATAACTTCATCTCAACGGCTATTCTGTTGGCAATCCAGGCTTATGAAGTTTTGGTAGTCACTTTAGAGATACTGATGAAAGTGTGTTCACTCTGTGGGTTCTATCGATCCAGGGGATTCAAAATATGTGGAGGCTAGAACCTTCCTTGTCATTCTTAACTTATTGGCATTTCACGGATATCATAACTTGGATTCCTTGTCGTGCTTAACTTATTGGCATTTCATGGATATCATAGCTTAAGGTGGACGGATTTATGCAGTATCAGTTGGATGTCCTCTTCTGTTAAATGTACCTTGGGGATTATTCCTGTGATTTGGAATCCTTGGTCTCCAGCAGTAGCAATGTGTTTTACCTTTAATTGGAAACTAAATGAAGGAGTCCACTAGATGATAAGTTAGCTAACATTGGGTGTGGAAGTCGATTGCGTACATTAGCCAATACCTACAATAGCATAAAGTGGCCTGTTGAGATATTCTATGGATGAAACTGGATGCATTTAGGTGGCTGGCCTTGGTTGTTTCTACTGTTGTATCACCTTCATGTATGCGTGCTCCTCTCTTCTAATAGTTTTTTGTTAAACATCTAAAAGAAAGCCCTATAGAACCCAGTTATCAATCCCTGAAACCATTTTTTTTTAAAATGTCCTTGAATGATGAGGAAAAACTGGATTATTCAGGGCTTAAGGTATATGGCGATGGGTAGCCCAAAATTACTTGAGAAGAAGTGGTTACAAAAGTTGTGAACGGCTCTTGGTTGACCACAAATAGTGGCTTTAAACAGAGTGGAAGACAACAGGATTTGTTACACCAACCTCATCTAGTTAAGAAAAAGGATTCATTGTGTTGAGTTGAGTTGGTCATTTCAAGAGTGGCCTTTTGGTTGGTTTTTGGGTCATTGAATGATCACATGTGCAAGGAGAACAATGGAGGACAGTGAATACTGTCTGTTTAATAGGAGAGGATATTAGCTCTATACATGCAATGCTAATTTGTTCATGTATGGCTATGTGCAGTCATGTGCTTCTGGGATTAAATGGTGCTTGAAAGTAGCTCTGAAGTCTAGTTCTGTTTTGGGAGTTAGTTTTTGTACTTTTTCTTTCTTTCCCTTTTTCTTTTCATGGAGTCGGTGGCTTGGTGTGCTCCTGCTCAAATACTCCCAACCTGCACCAGGGAAAAAAAAAAGGGGGGGCGGGGGGTATTAATCCATCATCAGTTTATATTTTAGGTTCCATTGTTAAGCCATTTTTTTTAATCTTGGTGCAGAAACTCATTACTAATGCTCTAAGTTATAAACTTGGGCAAAGATAATATCTTTCAGTAAGCTAACTTATGAAGAGTCCTGCCGAACTGACTACTAGTACTTCAGATTCTGGCTTAATTTTTTATATTGTCTCATTCTAAATTTGTCATTTAGCGGAAGCAATTTAAGGGTGGCTTGTATAATGTGACTATTGGGGCACCAGCCACCAAAAAAAAAAAAAAAAAGTTTTTTGTTGTGGTGGGGGGCGGGGGGAGGAATCGTGTCTAATATTTGTCAAACCCAATTCTAAAGTGGACTTCTTTTTATGAAGGGAAAATCAATTACAAGAACTCAGTGTCTCTGACACATGGCAGCATAAGATAATTTTAAGTGAATGGAATCCAGTGTTGACATTATTTAGTCAGTTTCTGATCCTTTGTTTGCTTAAGGCTGGAAGTATGTGTGTATAAATCTATAAATGATTCTGGTGTCAATCAAAACTACTGTGTTGGCGGGATGCCTTTTTCTGTGTTTTTACCTGTCTCTGTGAGTAGTAGTGTTTGATCACATTTTATGACTGTTACAAGACTAGTTTTGGTGAAATATTAATATATTATCCCCTCACAGAAGAACAATGGGTTGTCAAGCATTAGTTAGTTTCTGGTTTGATAAAAAAGAACTTCACAGCTTTTTATAGGAAGAATCATTCTCAGCTTCTGCATTTTCATCCAAAGACCAAGCCCATGAAGACGTGATATTATTATAAATGCGTCGTCAAGGATTTTTTGTAATATGCAGTATAAATATGTGAAACCAGATGCTTTGAATTGCCTTAATTAAAGGGGGGATGTGATGGGATGGTTAATGGTTTCTTTTGTTTATATGACACGTCACAACTTTCACTCGTCTCTTGAGACCAACTTGAGATATTTGGTTCCTGCAGGCACATGAATCTTCCAATGTTTGAAAGAAATAAACTGGGCTTTGACCTGCGAACTATGATTCACAGCATCATCAAGTATGAGCACCGTTTACTGTCAAACTAGTTACATATTGATCCAAAAAGTGCATAAAGATTCGTGTAGTACCACTCTGCGTTTTCCAATTCATTGATCATCCATGTGTCAGTTTTCAAAACTATTGTGGATTTTATTATTATTATTTTTGTGTGGAAAAGGTGACATTCATCTTTTGCCATGCTATTCTTATTTGTTTTTGTTATTTCCTCTTAGTCAATAGTATAGCTCCTCCATAAAGAAACTTATTAATCTTAATATGTCTATTCCCTTTTGTTCGGGCTGTTTGCAAAGAAGAAACAAAGTGGCAGGAATAATATCGCCCCCCCTCCCCTCTCTCTCCTCTCTTTGTGCACTTCCTTTTGATCATCTGTTTGCAGACTGGAGGCAAAGAATCAGCAGAAAACAACCGAGAAAAAGTCACCAAATTTCCATCTTTTCTTCCTGAAAACTCTAAAGAACAGAAACTATCTTTTGAAAAAATGCAATCCTAAGACATGGGACCTTTTTTTTCATATTTCTTTTAATATCACACATTCAGATCTAATATTGGAAGAAATTCCTTTTATTTCCTTTTCCTTGTTTTTCTGTTTGTAGCATTCTTTGATTGCTTTATTTCCAAATTATCCTTGACAATTGAAATATATTGTCTGATTATACCAGGAAATTTTGGTATTAGAGATTGATGATGGAAGCTAGAGAGGCATCTTATTAAATAAAAGAAAAAGGGGCAGTGAAAATCATTTCTGAATTTGTGCTTCACTATTGGTTTTTTACTTGATTCTTTGTTGTCTGTAGCCTGTGTATGCAAAATCATGATGTGTAAGATTAGAAACATCAATTGATTGTGTCAGCATGTAGAGTTCCCAGATCACACTGACCTAATATTCCAGTCCCAATATTTGGACTATTTTCTACAGTGTAGACATCCATTTGTTTGGTGTTTAGGATACCACATTGGTTGAGGACTTGTGATGTTTGGACAAGAATATTTGTATGGGCTGCCCTTCTAAACTTGACTTTTATGGCATAGAATTTTCCAGCACTTTACAAAGTATTATGCCTTGTTAACATCCCCCAATCGTGAAGGGGTTGGGGATGTCAGATTATTGAATATGCCAATTTTAGTCTGAGTTGCGGATTCTTGCTGCATATGGATTGGTTACTAATATGTAGATTAATAGTAATAAATTTATAATAGTAATAACATGGTAACAGAAATTGCTCCTTTTCCCAGATGGAATTGATGGTACGTGAATCGTTTTGCTTCATGCTTTTTTAGAAGGTGGGCTCCTGTCATGTACAACATGCTTATTCGTTTATCAGCTGAGAATTGTGATGTTGTATATCCTCGTCATGTTTATCCCTTCAAATTTATCATTTTACCATTTTCTTACGAATATCGGGAACCAATTACATGAATGCTAACCAGCAAGTTTTCATTGACTAATCCTTGTTCTTGCATTGCTTATTCATAATGAGTTGGAAATAATGTAATGTAGGTAGCATGTGAATTTTAATTCTCCTTGTTACAATATCTGATTTAAGTTTTCTCTGATTGTGGCATTAGAGCTCGGTCTATCTGTTCCAAGGTGACACTGTAAGCAGATCACTGTTGTGATGACTTTATCTTCTCGCATTCACAGAGACGAGGCTGTTATAGTTCTTATTCAAATGATATTCCTTTCAAAATCATTCGGAGCAGTATAATTGGTTTTGATTTTTCTCCTGATTATATTTTCTTTTTCTTTTTTTCATAAAAGAAAAAGATGTGGTTTTGCATGTTTGGTTTCCAAACCTTTGTTGTCAAAGGCGTGCAATATATCTTCAATTGATTTATCTCTCTCTCTCTCTCTCTCTCTCTCTCTCTCTCTCTCTCTCTCTCTCACACACACACACACACACACACACACACACATATGTCCTCGACATGTGTATTATAAGTTTCATGGCAGGATGGCCTGCCACGTACAAATTAGGAGTTAACACCTTAGGTTCCAAGTGTGTGGTGACCTGGGTTCTGGTATTCCACTGCACCTGGAAATTTTCCTGGAACAACTGTAATGTTCTGAGAAAAATGTAGGAGAGTTTTTTGGTGAAGAAGGTGAAGAGAATGAGGGGAAGCAAGATCCCATTCTCTCACCTACCTGTGGATGGAGAAAAACTTGTCCAATGTTATTGCTTCCTGATTACATTAACAAGCCAGGCCTTATGAAGCTAGATCCAAATGCCAATTTTATTTATTTGGAAAATGGTGAGCAATTTTTGTTATGCTAGGTCCAGAACAAGCAGAACTTGGCATTTTGTAGATTTCAGTGGCAACCTGTTTGGCACCCAAATTTGGTGAGCACAAGGTGGAAGAATAGTTGAAAAGGCAGACGTATGGGCTGGAGGATTTAATCAGGTCAAAGTTCAAAACGAATCCAATGGGCGAGTAATATGGTTTAGTTGAAGTTGGAGCAGGACCACGTATGGCTTAACGTGAGGGGCATCTTATTCGGATTCATCACATTATTCTTTCATGTGACTCAAATTAGTGCCCATTCTAGTCTAGCCCTCTTAGTAGTCATCACGCTACCTTCTGTCTGTATTTATTTATTTTGATTAACAAAAGAGGAAGAGAGAGAAACTCTCTTGGGGAAACTGACCGAGAGTTTAAAATTAAACAATAGAAATTAAGATGGACAGTGGAAGAAGCCCAAGTAAACACAATTAGGTGAAAATAGATCATAATTAATAATAGTCGCACATGCGAAGTTCCTGAGTTCAACTCTCCTTAGGTCTATCTATCTCCTCCACCCCACCCCACCCCACCCCACCCAAAGGAATGGGGAGAATTTGGTGTCCCAAATTTCTCTCTCTTTAGAAGATTGACCTGAATGGGTAATCAATCTATTGAGATTTGTGATGGAAGTAGTGGTGGGATTGGAAGTGATTTTTCTGAGTTAGGATTTAGAAAGAAAGTTCCTTGTTGCATTTTAGAGATGTATTACTTTGTATTCTATAGTAAATCATCTTCATCTTTATATGTGAATGTAATACATTGCATTGATGTATGAATCACAGAAATCTCTGCCATTTACTTGAATTGTTTTATTTCTTCATGTTTGTTGATGTTTGCATTAATACATGCATGAAAAGAAATACATCCAATCAGAGTGCATCTTGGGATAGAGCCACTACCCACATTGCAGTCTCCCCCTCACCCTCAGTCCCACAGTGCCCAGTCTACCCCTTCACCCTCAGACCTCAATCCCAGTGTCCTACAGTCCCACTACTGACCCAATCCATGTGCCCTTCTCTGATTCTCTCCCTTTCCCTCCAAAGGACCACAAAGCAGTACTACTCTCCTCTTCTATTGTTCCTATCCTGACCTAAAATGTTTTTTAGTGGCTTTAATGGGGTTGTATATGAGATGGCCCTACGGAAGCAGTCTCTCCTCCAGACTGCCCTGCTTACCGGCAGAGATTTAAATGAAAATGAGGATGGACACGTGCCAATCAGCCACCCACTGCCGACACTCTAGACATGGAAAGTTATAGCTCTTCACCGCTCCTCCAGGCTCCACCCCACTCCCAATGTAACGTAACGTCTGAACTCTGCACCGGAATGAATAGATTCCAATCTGACGTTTAAATCAACAGAACGGAAGTTTTGATTAAACTAACGAGTGGGGGAGTAATAATCAGACCCAGATGCACGTGCATGCTGTTAGCATCGCGATCATAATCTTCCCCGTGTCCCCCCAAAGTCTCATGATGATTAACTTGATCACGTGCTTCGAGGCTTCTTCGCCAAAACTCTCGGTAGATGCTTTCAAACCACTTCGCTTCACGCTAGCAAATCCCCCAAGTTATTCATTTCGTTTATTTATTATTATTTTATTGGCCTTCATTTTAAGAAGAAATTACAGTTTTAGAACTCCCGTCTGTACGATGATAACTGACGGGGAATGTGACATCCCAGCTGTCTGATCCTTCCAGGTCTGATATCGTGAGTACACATGGGATCTTCAATTCACAACCAAATCGTCTTCTGTAGACCTGTCGTCTACCAAGAGTGAGATTTCAATCGATTCATTTTCTATGTATTGGTAGATGGACCGATTGATTCCCAATCAGTTACAGAATTCTCATGCCCCAGGAGAAAATTTGGATCCCCCAACTCCCACATCTGCGTCTCTCTAATCGAAAGTACATAATTCAACCAAAACAGAAGGGTACAGAGTGATGAGTCGGAGGATGTGAGGAAGACTGTTTTGTTGTAATACAAAACTGACATTTGTCCCCTCTCCTTCCTCTTTGCTCTAGAAAGCTACCAGCAGAGAGATAACTACAGTACTAGAGTCACTGGACTCCACCACTGCCTTCTCCAGTCGCCAGTCATTAGCATCAGTATCCCTCCTTGTCTTTGGGATGACTAAATTAACCCCGCTCCTGCTCGAGGTTACTGGTTTCGGGTAAATCTGGTGGTGAAAGGATATTGGATGGCCACTCGTCACGAATAGAGACCATTGTGGAGGTATGAGGCCATGTTCTTATCTGCCCAAAACTTTATGGGGTCTGTCTTAATACACCTGTTTGTGACAAGGAAGTCTTGACACCATAGGTAAAATAGGAGGATAGGGTGAGCAATTCATAAATAGGAGTATTATGAGAATTTATAAATAAGGGAGGATAGAATGAGAACTTCATAAACAAGAGCAAATATATTTCTCATGATATTTCGGTAAAAAATATCTTTTTTTAGTTTCTCCAACGAAGGTTGGAATTCATATCGATGTCTCGATATATATACACCTGATGAATTCTAGCAACTGAATCAGAGTTGGAATCCCTCCAAAAATGAGGAGGATCTAAACCCACATACAACGGAGAATAATTTACTTTTATGTATTTATAATCTTTTTGGGAACTTATCACCATTCTTATCAAGTGGGTCTCATACTATAGAGGTAGATCGTACTTTGTACTTTATATCGATGGTGATGGAATCCCATGAAGACTACATGTATATCGATAGGTGATTCGATTTCCCCCTCTCGTTTACTATAATTTAACTTTCAATATGATTTTTTTTTCTTTATAAAATTAATAAAAATAAAATAAAAAGACTAAAATTGGCTAAATCTCTCTCATACAGCACACTGCATGGGCTAGCCCCCCTCTCCCCCCTCCCCCTCTTCGAAATCAATGTATGAGTATGAATGAATGCAACCTCTTCCACAATCCACCCCCAACCCACACATCTCTCTCTCTCTCTCTCTCTCTCTCGATCTCGACCAATGAAGCTGAGAGCTGAGAAGAACTGAAAAAAGCCTCCTAACAGTAACGGTAACTTCTCGCAGACGTGATATCTGAAGCCTTTTCTGTTCACTCAATCGGAGCCGGAACTGGAGATGGATATGTACGGACTACCCACCCCAGATTTCTTCCGCATCGACGACCTCCTCGACTTCTCCAACGACGACATCTTCTCCTCCGACCTCCACCACCACCACCATAACCTCGCTCCCCCGGAAATTCCAGCCAGCAACGGCCCATCCACAACAACAGTCACACGCGGCGTCTCCAGCCCCAACTCCAACGGATCCAAGAACTTCACCGACGACCTCTGCTTTGTTCCCGTACGTGTAAACACCACCACCACCATTCTTTAAAATCGTATTCATTCTCATTAATTGACAATTCTGGTTCCTCTTTTTTTTTTCTTTTTTTTTTTATGATTTTCGGTACAGAGTGATGATGTGGTGGAGCTAGAATGGCTGTCGAAGTTCGTGGACGACTCCTTCACGGACTATTCGGTGAACAATCTCACAGAAACTACAAATTTTGGGCCGGAAACATCAGTTCCCAGCAGGGCAAGGAGCAAGCGTTCCAGAGCAGTGTCAACACACAAAAGCTGGACCTCCTTGCCCCAATACGACAATCTGGTCACCAGTAAGAAGAGAGATAACTCGACGGCGCTGCAGTCTCCGTCATCTTCAGGGGTTGGGCGTAAGTGCATGCACTGCGGATCGGAGAGGACACCACAGTGGCGGACGGGACCACTGGGCCCTAAGACGCTATGCAACGCTTGCGGAGTACGACACAAATCGGGTCGGCTTGTACCAGAGTATCGACCGGCTGCGAGCCCGACATTTGTGCTGACGCAACACTCGAACTCACACAGGAAGGTGATGGAGCTGCGGAAGCAGAAGGAGATTCTCCGTCAGGAAGAGAGTGGTAGCCACCAGCAGTTACTTTACAAGGTTTGTTGACGTTGCTTGGTGGCCAGACAGATTTCACGTGCTTACACGTGTCGATGTACCCGATCATGTTACGTCGGGTCAGAATACATTCTCCACCGTTCGTCTGTTTAACACCACTGTTTCAACTTCTGCTCGTTTTCGTCTTTTTAATCCTTAACGTGTCCTGCGCCTCTCACATGGGATGAAAAAATAGAATTATTATTTCACTGCTTCATGTGAAATGCGCAGGAAAACGCTTCCTATCCCAAAAAAAAATATTTTTTTTTCAGTTATGAATGGTGACTTGTGAGAAGACTGGAGTGGTGTTGTTTTGTGTGATTGACGGTAGAGTTCCACGTGATAGGTGGTTGCAGCTGAGAAGGATGTGCCTGAATATTCTGAGTGAGAGAGAGAGAGAGAGAGAGAGAGAGAGAGAGAGAGAGAGAGAGAGAGAAGAGAGAAGGGATCAGGATTCATGAGTCATGGTGGGTAACCAATTGGGAAAGAAGGGGTATCTGAAACTTAAACATTTCATAATTATAGATTACAGAATAGCTAATGATTAACATATCTCGAGAGTGGAAGCCATGACAATTTCTGAGATGTTTGATTGGCCGTGGATCATTTCTTGGTTATCTGATCTTTGTATCAATATGATCTTGTCTCGAAGTGATAAGAGTCCCTAATGGCCTTTTTGCCATCATTGTACGAAAGAAAATGTATGAAGAAGAATCACTGAATATGGATGATGATGAAATTTCACTGACAATACACATATTTGCAAGTTAACTATTTAGAAGAGTAAAAAATTTGTAAAGAATGAGATAGTGGTCATTCACCAAATTATCTATGTTAGCTTCCTCTACTTCCTAGCATCATAACCTTGTGAGCCTGTGAGGTTTGCCCGTTCCATGTCTAATTGTTAGGAATTAACAATATAAGAGAAGAAAAATATCGAAAATGAAAATAGAAGAAAAATATATCGTAACGATTTTACATGATTTTTCTATGTTAGAACGATCAATCATCGATTCCACTATTCCAAAGAAGTTACAATACTCAATATTCTCCTTACAACATAAAGGGAAACCCTAAACCTCAAAAATACAAAATTGCCCCAAGTAAAACCACCTCATAAAAATTGAGAACTGCCAAAACTATGACAAAGTGAACAGAATTTTTAGGCAGAAAAAAATAGTCTCATGTTGTCCAGTTCCTTCATCCATGATCCAATGTTGGTATGTGCTCCTGATGAACTCCAGTCACCAGATCATGATAGAAATTCCTCTAATGATAGGAGACGATTTGAATGCCTTCCTCGCTTAGGATAATATCAAGCTTCACAAAACACTTGGTCTTTCATTGTCGATGGATAATAGAGAGTGGAGGTGAGCCCTCCTAACTAAAGCTATGAATACGGTTTGACACATTGTTTGGTATCACTTGGTATAGTAAAAATATATTCCAAAGTAAGTTTAAGGCTATCACAGAGTTACAAAATGAATATTGATAATATTCAATAGTATACAAATACAGTAATATTTAATATAGATTACTTACAGAATTTATGAACTATGATTAGCAATATGGATAGGACTGAGTCGTGCCACCGGTCACTCTCCTTAAGATTAATTCATCCCTTATGTGCAAAGAGTTCCCATGAGAATAATCCCCAAGATAAAACAGTCCCGAATTTGAAGCTTCTTACACTTAGGTTGCACTCCCAAAAGTAGTCTTCGTCAGAATCTCGACGGCTACAATCAATACTCAAGGAAAAACAGAATGATTCCGATAACTAAAAACAGAGTAAGGTTGGAGGAGAGAGAGAAAGAGATAGAGTTCTATACGGGTTAAACTTGTTGTAACCTTAAGCTTTAGGACTCTTTTCTTATTAATAGAAGAAGAAAATCCCATATCAATGGGTGCGATGGAAAGTTGTATCCATCCGACAAGTTGTGATGAATGGGTGCATCGATTGAATAGAAGGTCAAGATTTAATCTTCCCAACGATCATAAAGATCAATGGTTGAGATTAAACTTCTTTGAATTTGTATAAGTACGAACGCACCCATTCAAATATGTCATGCCTCTACGTATTCAAATACGTAGAGACATACCCTTTAAAAAAAAATAAACCAACGGATAGACTCGCACTGACACCTGCACCCCGGACCCTTCTCTCTAGAGGCATCCTTTCATTTAAGGGCTCAAGATGTTATAGGTCACACAATATATATATATATATATATATATATATCTTCAATCTTACCTCTCCAAGTAATGTGAGACTAAAAGAAGTCTTACAAGTTAAGCCAACCAAAAAACACAAATGGAAAATTTTTCCTCCAACCAAAAAAATAAAAACAAAAAGAGAAAATCAAAAGTTTGAAACTTTTAGTTTTTAAATCTAAAAACCCAACATTTGGACTGAACACTGTAGCAGAAGAAACGAACTGGATCATGATAGAAAGTACCAGAGTCAGACCCCTGACCAAAATCCACTACTTTCAACCTTTTGTGATGCATGGGAGCTGAGAACAGATCACACTCCGCAATGCATAGTCCATCAATTCCCATTCCCAAAGGTTTAACCAAAACAGTGGCATTAGGTAAGGTTCTACAGCCTGATCAACAGTCAACAGTGGATCCTGTCCCTCGTTTACAGTTTGTGCAGCAATATCAAATCATTCATGGCATGTAATGCAGCAGAGGTTAATGATTCTGATCCAATGATCGTTAACCTTCCTTGAATAATGAAGTCGTAAAAGTTGTAGAAGTTGTATGGTTTTATGATGGAATATCTGAGGTTGAGACTACATTTTCAACCTCGATCCAACTACAGCCAGCTTCTTTCCTCAACCCTCTCTCCCTCATCATCTCCCTAACAGCACTCACCTCTCCCCATTTCCCATGAGATGCATACAGGTTGGACAAAAGCACATACACGAACTCATCGTCCCCCTCTAACTCAATCACCTTTGCAGCTGCAATCTTAGCAATCTTTACATCCCCAGAAGCTCTGCATGCTGCACCAAGCAAGGCCCTCCAAACCAACCCACATGACCCAAATCCCATCTCATGTATCATTCTTTCTGCCTTCTCAACCTCCCCTGTTTGTCCCAACACACGAATTATGCAAGAACAGTGCTCTGCCGTTGGCTCAATCCCATAGTCTCTGGTCATGGACTCCAAGTATCCAATTCCCATGTGTGATAGACTCACATCTTGGCCACACGCAGATAACACACTTAGATAACTAATCCCATCAGGTTCTTGCACCACCTTCATCTGCTCAAACAGCCGAATTACTGCACTCGTATTCCCGTTGTGAGCATAGCCAGATATCATTGCATTCCACGATACCAAATTCTTTCTGGGCATTGAACAGAATACTGATTCAGCACTGTTAACCTGACCACATTTGGAATACACATCTATTAAAGCACTGCCAGTGACTATTGATGCATTCCAGCCACTCTTAATCAAGCAACAATGGATAAGTGTCCCCCATGTTAGAGCTGAAATGCCAGCAATCCCCCGTAAAATGCTAGCAAATGTGAACTCATCCATTCTGATATCCTTGGAATGCATCTTCCTGAAGAAATCCAATGCTTCTAGCACTCGATCCCGGTTTACATACCCAGTGACTATTGAATTCCATGAAGCCACACTGGGTTTTGGTGTTCTTGACAAAACATCTATTGCATCCTCAATGTTTCCAAATTGGGCAATGCCATTGATCACTTCATTATACGAGATTGTATCTGGTACTGGCATCTGAAGAAGAATGCTTAATGCTTCTTCGAGTCTTCCGTTTCTAGCACTTGCCCCTATGACTGAATTCCAAGACACACAGTCTTTGTTGATGACCTCATGAAACACTTGGATTGCTTCCTCTGGAAACCTGCACTTCCCGTACATATCAATTAAACAATTCCCAACTACAACATTCCATCCCAGCCCGAATTTTACTATCACAGAGTGGAACGACTTGCCTAATTCCAAGAAACTCAATTGAGCACTGGCGGCTAATGCTGCGGACAAAGTATAAGAATCTGCTCTTAAGTCTGTCCTGTTCAGCTCCAAAACCAAACTCACTGCTTTGTGGAACTGCTCGTTATACAGATATCCAGAAATCAAACTATTCCAAGAAACTATATTTGGCTGAGGAATTTCCTCAAACACTTTGTGGGCATCGTTGAATAGTTCCCATTTTGAATAACAGTTAATTAGAGCCGTGGATACAAAGACATTGGTGCTGAACCCACACTGTAGCATGCAGCCATGAAGCTGCTGAACATAGGAAGTATATCCCAGATTTGTTGAAGCTTGGATCAGGCAGACCATAGTATAGCTGTTGGGCTTTATACCAGATCTACGCATCTGAGAAGCCTCAAGCAAAGCCATCTCACTGCTAGAGCCACATTTGGCGAGAGCTGAGATAAGCTGGGTCCAAGAAACCACATCCTTACGTGAGGAATAATCAGTAGCATGGGCGATTCTGAATGACAGAGCCCGAAATTGTATTTTTTGATGGATTTGCATCGTATTTATTTGTTTCTTTCAATTTTATGGATCTCTTAACGCCCCTTCAATAAAGATCTTTGCATTTGGAATACTGTCATAAAAGTAGTTCGGTTAGTTCACCTTTCTCACTCATTCCATTTCCATCATACAAGTGTTCATGGTATTTATGGCTTTATCCCTCAGATCAATGTCATTTCTGGAGGCGAGAGTAGTACATATACTTCTGGCCCAGGTCATTTGTGGACCAAAAGTATCTTCTTTTTTATATACCGACACTTATATGGTCGAAAGCATCTACTCTTTTCCACTTCAACAAGAAATGAAGGCTACTTGTCCTGATTGTTTTTCTCCTTGTGCTGCTAAGAAGATAATCCATTAAAAGAACAGCAAAAGAAGGCTGATTTACTTTCATAAAGTTGAAAGACATTTACCTTTGAAAAAGTTGAGGTGCCAAGTTCAAATTTATAGAGCAACAAATTTACAGGAACCTCAAACCCCCTTCTTCAACTTTCTAAATTATGATGATTGCCTATCTGTCCCTGAAAAACTACTTACCTATCTGTTAACATCATTATTGTGATAATGATGTTCCCCTTTGAGTTAGGGCTTGCAATGATCGATGAGGAGTCCAAATGGGATAAAAAAAAACACAATCAACCTGAGCATTAATTGGTGCTTATGCAGATCAAATCTGGAAACTGGGAGGGCTAGCCTATTTAAAAAAAGGAGGGGTTTTTTTTTTTTGGTGGGGACGGCCGGGGGGGGGGGGGGGGGGGGGGAGGAGGAACTGGCTTTACTATCAACTCCCAGGCAAAACAATACAAACTTTTACATTTTATTGTGCTGAGATGAGAACACCCCATCTCCTTTTACATATTAGATCCGCATGATTGTAATAATAAAAATTGAGTACAAGAAAAAATTGTAACAATAAAAATCCAATACACAAAAAATAATAGCAAGAAAGTGATCAGACTGAAATTCCATGGTTACTGATTTTTGTAACTTCTTTCATCAAGGCATTCCTTTCTCGCTTAGCCTCAGAAGCAAGCTTAGAGACCTGTGAATAATACAAAATGACAATCTCATCTCTAGGAAAGGAATTTATAAAACACGGATTAATAAAATCTCCAAGTAGTTGTGATATAACTCATCATCTTTACCATGGGTCAAACGGAAGAGATGATTATCCAACAAACCTTTGTTTGACCAGGTAGTGTAAAGAGTTAAAATAAGCTATAACAGTTTTTTTTTTTTTTTTTTTTTAATCTCAGTACCAATTTCCAAAATTAGCACCGTAGTCATTATACTACTCCAGTAAAAAAAAAAAAAAAAAAAAAAAGGGTGTCCCAGTGCACGAGGCTCCCACTACTGCAAGGTCTGAGGAGGGGCAAAAGGTATGCAACCTTACCCCCGCAATGAGGAGAGGCTGCTTCCGTGTTTTGAAATTGGGGGCATAAAACAATATTCATAAAAAACTAACGTAGGTAACCTCCAAGTAAAGGAGGCCAAAAAGTTCAATTTCGCTCAGTAAAATAACTAAAATAATCTCCTTCATTTATCTATGTCCATAAAATAAGCAATTCCAAATGCCGGGGACTCAGAAGGCACTCAGGCTGATGAGTTAACTTTTGTGGATCACGACCGTGTATTTACCAAGTGTTCTTATTGAGTAATTTCCAAATCTAGAAATCGTAGATTAGGAAGCCATAAGGATAAGTTACCTGTGATCGAAACAGAGAAGCCTCTCTTCTAGGAAGTTCTCCAAGAAGATCTTTCAAGCCTGATACACGTGACACAATTTGTTAAGATAGAGCCAGAAGAATATGTCATACAGCTATCTTAATTTGTCTTGGTGAGTTTGTGAAGGAGAACATATCATACCCCTTGCTTGTCCTTCAATCTTATAAGCCGAACGAATTACACCTTGGATCTGATTCCCTGTCTGTCTGAAATGCAAGAGCCAAATTGTCACTTGTCAGTAGGGTAAGTAAAGAAAATAATCAGTACAAATCCCCAATGCTCTGCTGTAAATCGATAACAACGAACCTAAGTTTTGTTCGTCCCCGTCTCATCTCCTCTTCTGCTTGTAAAGCCCTCTTCTGAAAACAAAAGTTATACATTCAAACTAACATTGCAAGGTAACACAAACATACAGAAAGAGACGAAGAAGGGGGCTTTTTGGTATCATGACTTCAGGTAAGATCTTGGATAAGTAGACATTTTAAGTTTGCATTAGGACTGTGGTTTGATCCTTGGTGGTTGGTTTTCAATTGCTTAATATTCAAAAGAGAAGGCAATTTGTGAAACATAATTACCCTCACATTAATGCACAACCTCTTGCAAGTTGCAACTCCCACACTCCTTAGGAATTCAAAGCTCTGGCATTTTGGTGGATCATTTTCAATTCTATAGTAATGAGAGTTGGTTTAGAAGAAAAAGGACAATTGCTGTGACCCAATCAAATGTAAATATGGTAATGCAACTACTTCATTCTTTAGTCTTATTCCAATTTGGATTTCAAGGAACCAACAAGGTCTTCTTACACCCTTGAGCACTGAAGCTTCAGCAGACAATGGTTTTTCCTCTGGACTTAGGATTATCAAGTTGATAGCTCAGACTGATCTGACAAATTTTAAAAGAAAATCCTAAACCTGTTTCTCGTACACAACCAAATTTAGTCTGATAAAACTGGAATATACACGAATGCAAAATTATTCTTAAATGTCAAACAAACACTCGAAAGTAGTAAAAAAATTACCTCCAACTTCTCACTTTCAGCCTTCATAAATTCAATAGATTGTTTTAGCCCCTTAACTTTGGCATCAGCTCTTGAAACCAACGCCTGTACAAGGGGAAAAAAGGGGGAGGGGAGGGGAGCACTCACGTAGCATCATCATTTATACACCAAAAGTTGACCTTAAAGATAGTTTACCAACTGCAGTTCTGCCAACCTCTAGGGTGATATTTGCATGGACTCTCAAAAAATATCAATGATAATGTGATATGCAAGAAATTCAGAAAGAGAAGTTTTACTATCAAATCACCAAAGAATAATTAATCACTAAACCGTTTAATTTGTAGCCAATACACTTGTATAGAGGCCCTAATCTATAGCATACTAAAATTACGTAAGTGTATATGCAGTCTGTGATCATACCTTGCATATCGAGACAAGCAGGGAGGCAAAAGGTATTAAGCTACCATTTATTTTTTATCAATCAATCACCATCTTAGGCTGCCTCAGCCCTCAGGTGTGTCAAGTCTTAAAATAGGAGAGAGCAAACATACAGGACAAGGTTAAACAAATACCTATCTTTAAAAAAAGTGATGCAGACATAATTCAATCAATATGAATAATACTTGTAAAACATGGATCCATAGCATCTTTGGACTTAAGCAAAAGTCAATAAGAAGATCAAGAATCAGTCAAGAGCCTGCCATTGTGTTGTTCACTCTGTAAACCATCCTACTCCCAACTATGTGAGTGTCAACCTCAATAATTAAGTAATCTTAAGATATAACTGTAAACCAATGGAGGAAAGGTAGTCGGTCTATTCATGCCATCCTGATCCAGGATGATAACTCACAATGTCAAGAACAACTATGAGAGAACATACACATGATTATATAGCATCCATCCAATGCTTTGTCTAATTAACTTATAAGTAAGGGATAAAAGTCATAAAAGTATACGTGTGATATTTTTTTATGGTCAGTTGCTATGAATAACTACTACATGTACCATCTTTTTGCTAGTTCTCTTTAATTTTCAATATTTAAAGTTTCTAAATAATCAAGTTTCCAATCAAGCCGACAAATGAAGAAGGATTATTTGTGGATTCTAAAAATTCAATAAATTGAAAACAAACTACTCAAGTGGGAGGTCACAAACAATAAAGTTAACACTTCATGCAATTAAATTATTCACAATTTCAATGGACTTGATTATTTTTCATGTCATGGATATTTCTCAAGCTATGAATTTTATTTCTATTTTGGCAATTTTTAAAGTTATCTGCCGACACATTAATCTTATTGGGATGCAATAGGCTGCTTGGAACTTGCTTTTCCTGTTTATCTTTGTTGTATAAGTGAAAGTGATAACAAATAAGAAAACCAGAAACCGAGAGAGGGAGAAGAGAGATGGAACTAAGGGAGAGGAGAGACCGATTAATGCAGTAGAGCAGAACCGATTGGTGTTTTCGGGAAAAGAGAGAAAATTGTGTGTTGTCCTCTCCCCCTAGCAGTCACTATTTATAGATATTCAAATAAAGGAAATAGGATAGGTCTACAACTCTTCATGACAAGGAGTCCTAATTACATAAAAGATACGAATTCCATGTGTCAACATGACAAGGAATCCTAGACAAACCATAAATCCTAGTTACACAATAACACTAGACTCCTAAGTCCTAATTACATATAAAGAAAGAAAGATAAGATAAGATAAGATAAGGACTAAGTTAACATAAACTGTAGAGAACAAAAGCTGGACAGCTAGACAGCACTAATCCCGACATAAGATTAGCGCTATAATGCTGTATAGCTGTACTGACATTGGGGCTGGACCCTGGTGGATGAGTCCATTCCCCTTATAGAGATATTGTTAACACCCCCTCCACAAGCTGGAGTAAATAAGATACTCATGTCCAGCTTGGAACAAATATGAACCATAACACCAGTAGTAATACCAGAGGTGCCAGGGAGCATAGAAAGAACTTTTGGTAGTAATACCAAATTACGAACATTAATCAACATAGGTTCTTCCCAAGTAAAGCAGAAAATAGTAATAGCAGCAAATAACAGCGCAATATAGGTCAAATAGTAGTAGCAGTAGACATGTTGCTGGAGACCCTATAATTCAACACCACTTGCAGAGTTGCATTTCATGGAATGCAACTGGTAGTAGTAATAGGTTCTTTCACGAGCAAAGAGCTAGTACGCTCCAAACACAAGCAAAGAGGTAGTAGGCTCCAAACACAAGCGTAGTAGGCTCCAACACGAGCGGTTGCATCATGTGCAACATTAGTAGCCGCCAACACGAGCTGAAGGTAGAAGTAGACTCCAATACGAACATGGTAAACGATTGTAGACTCCACCATGAGCAAAAGGTAGTAGTAGGGCTGCAATAGGGCCGAGTTGGGCCGGGCATTTTAAAATCCTTTGTCTTAGCCCAGGCTACTCAGGGTCTAAAATCTCAATCCAGGCCCTACCCTGACAAGCCCAGCCCAGCCCAAGCCCATCCTGATTGGGCCGGGCAGGGTTCCCCTGACTAACCTTGACTCAGGGTCGGGCTGATCCCGTCCGACCTTGTTTTTCAATCCCTGAACCTTAGAAGACTCCAAAAGCTTGCCATCTTTCAAAGCCCAATCCCCATCGTTGCTGCTCCTCTACCCCAACTTTGGCCCCTCCCCTGACCCCGTCCCCGACCATTGCCTGACCCTTTGGTAAAGAAGGCACGATCTTTGCTTCCCCACATTCCTCCAGTGCTAAATTTGATTCTATAGGTTCCTCCTTGGGAATCTTCTTCGAAGCTACTCTTCGCCTCGGATTCCTCCTCACTTGATTCAGCACCTAACCCGTCCACCTCTTCCATAGAAGCTCCTCTCCCAGTCATTTTGCAACACTCATCAACCTTGGGTTCTTCCACATCTTCACTTTGATAGATGTGCACTCTCCAATCTTTAATTATGTCCCCATCCCTTCATTCGTAAGTTAATAAAGCCTGCAACTTAACCTTGTTCAGTAACGTACCGTTGGAGCCTCCAAATCTGAAACCACCCATTTGGTGGCTTTGCATTCTATCAACATGTGTTTCGATGAATCCCTACATCTTTGATGGGGTAGGTGTTGCCTTTGATGAATCTACCAATTCGGACCACCAATCCAAGTTTGCAAACTAGGGTTCATCCCTCTTGAGGGTCTTTCTCTATTATCAATTCCAAGGTCAGTCCTTCCATGATGTGAAGATTGAAGGTTGAAATGAAACCTTATACTATAGAATTGAAGGTTGAGGAGGAGATGAGATGAGGTGTTTATGGATTTTGAGACTACCTCAAAATTCTTGTTTAATACATGTTGTTTAAGGCATGGCTTGGTTGCAGACTTCTTAAATTCAGTTTTGACAAAGAGAAACTACAGCATTAGAACAATGATGATGCGGGAGCACTTGCGCATCGAATGTGGTGACTTGATCCTGATAGTCAGTCCAATAGAAACGTTCTTCGGAGTTTTTTGGTTCCTAGCTCGCAAGCTCTGCTCTCAAGTAAAAGTTAGACACACACAGAGAGAGAGAGAGAGAGAGAGAGAGAGAGAGAGGGGCATCAAGAGAGTGAGAGTGCGAGGATTCATTTACCTTCCAATATCTTTTAGCTAATTTAGAAACTTCATCTTTAGTGGCAACGAATTAGACAACTTTCATGATCGGATCAGAGAGCACCTTTTTTGTCGCATAATGCACCTAGTTCCCTTTCGTGTGAATTCCCCAGCGGCAAATTAACAACTTGTGGGCGAGACTGGGAGATAACAAACTAAATAACTATTATATAATGAATACAGGGTCGAGCTGGGCCGGGTCGGGCTCAGTCCTAGGCTTCAACCTAGGCCTGGCCCGGCCCGACCCTGTCAAGGTTTGACAAAACATGGGCCCAAACCTAGACCTGTGCAGGCTCAGGGCGGGTTTGGGTTCACAGGGCTAAATTTGTAGCCATAAGTAGTAAGCTACATCATGTGCAACTGATAGTTGAGGCATCATGTGCAACTGATAGTTGAGGCATCACGTGCAACTGTAGTAGACTCTCTTCCATGAGCAGATATATATACCTTCTCCCCCTCATGTTGAACATTCCACGTGGACAAATTACAACGGCAAACTTCATACAATGAGGTATGAACAGACCCATCTTTGAGAGGATAAACAATATAGCTCCGAGCAAACTATATATCCAAAATTCAATGCGATCCAACATTCAGATAAGGAGATAAAGTGACTAGGAATAAGGTAAGGATGCAAGGGGATTTTTTATATTAATTGAAAAGTCAAAGATCCAATCAGCAGATGTAGACCAAAAATGGAAGCCAAGCAATTAATGACAACGAAGATAGATGAGCAAAAACTGATTATCCTCTGATGGTGGGATAAGGAATATTAAGAAATCCTAGTTGAGGTAGAATTCCTTGATTCAGAAGCAGTACAGCAGTAACAGATTCAGTGACCATAGCTAATAAACAGGAACCTTGTGGTACTAGGAAACCAAAAACCAGATTTGATTGCAGTAGCTGAAGCTAGCAGGGATAAATAGCAGATCAGGTCGACAGCAGATCAGATCTGTATTAATAGATCAGCATATCATAAAAACAGCTTCCGACGGGGCAGAGCAGAACAGATCTGATCTTAGATTAGATCATATCAGTGTCGACAGCAACAAGGCAAGAGCAGAGCAGATTAGATCTGATCAATCTCGACAGCAGCAGTAGAGCAGTTTCAGTAGCAGGAGATCAGTAAATCATATAAAAATAGGAGATCAGTAAATCATATCTGTAGAACAGATCAGTAGACCATGATAGTAGCATTATAATAAAAGGTAGACCCAGCAATAGATCAGAGGATTACTATTGATGGCAGCAGTAGATCAGATCATATGAACAGCAAGCAACAGATCTGAAAAACAGAAACAGCAGCAGCACATATGAACTGCAGTAGATTAGATCTCTGCAGATTAGAACAGATATAAGAAACAAATCACGATGACAGTAGCAGGTGCTTAAAAACAATAGCAGATCAATAGAGGCAGCAGCAGCTCAGATCTGAGTTTAGATCTGATAAGTGTCGACAATAGCAGAGGAGAGTAGATCAGATCAAGTATAAGCAGATCTGAAAAACTCAATAATAGTGGTGAAGAAGTTTCAGCACCAGGGAGATCAGTAGATGTCGACAATAACATAAGAGCAGAGCAGTAATATAATAGAGAAGAGATCCAGATCTGTATTATCAGATCAGCACATAAATGCGGCAGCAGATCTGATCAATGGTAGATCAGATTTGTGTGGATAGCAGTGGTGGAACATCAACAGTAGCTTGTGGCAGCAAGGGATCAAGGACTCTTCAGATCAGCAGTAGCATATTATCACAGTAGCAATCTAGTAGTAGCAATAGCACATAGGGGTAGTGGTAGTGGTGAGGAAAACTAACAGTCTATCAAAACAGCAAGAAGGGATTACCCGAGGTACTCTCTTACTGCTCTGATACCATGAAACTGAAAACAAATAAGAATACCAGAAATCTAGAGAGGGAGAAAAGAGATGGAACTAAGGGAGAGGAGAGATCAATTACTGCAGTAAAGCATAATCGATTGGTGTTTTAGGGAAAAGAGAGAAAATTGTATGTTGTCTTCTCCCCCTAGCAGTCACTATTTATAGATACTCAAATAAGGAAAATAGGATAGGTCTAGGACTCCACATGACATTGAGTCCTAGTTACATAAGAGATAGGAATTCCATGTGTCAAAATGATAAGGAATCCTCGACAAACCATAAATCCTATTTACACAATAACTCTAGAATCCTAATTACATATAATCAAATAAAGATAAGATAAGATAAGAAGGACAAAGTCAACATAAACAGCAGAGACCAAAGGCCAGCCAGGTGGACAGCACTAATCCCGAGATGGGATTAGAATTATAATGCTCTATAGCTGTATTGACATTGGGAATGGACCCTGGTGAATGGATCCACTCCCCTTATAAAGATATTGTTAACAATAAGGTTCTTTTATTTTTCTCCCTTTCAATTAAGTCATAATAGTATTCCAACTAGATATACTTAGTTGTCAGTTGTAAGCATTAGATAAACCTGGGATGCTTCAAAGGTTATTGGAATAATGAGTTAAGATTGGAGTCCCATCTTTGTCCTTAGGCTCATCCTTAAGACAGACAAATCATACCAGTAGCTTCTTTTCTTTTTTTCTTTTTCTTTTTCTCTTTTTTTTTTTTTTTTTTTAGATAATAATATTTGTTGGTCGTACCATAAATAGGGCATAAGAAATGAATATCAGATTCATGAATTCTACATGCCATTCCAAATTTCTAATTTACTTATTAGTTATTACTTGGTGTCTTTATCTTTTACCTATAGTCAAGATCCTTGCATGGATGTGTTCCTTGTTGCTTACCCTACAAATTTTGGTTGAGTTTGGGTATTGTTTGACTGCTCTTACTTTGACCTTCAGGAAAGAAGGTTTTGACAAGGTTTCTTCAACTTTGACCCTAAGGCTTTGGGGATCATTTTCAGATTAAGGGAAATCAACCCTTAAAGAAAAAGTTCATTATTCTTGTTAATATGTTGAAAAATTATCTGCAGTTGTTAGGGTTGTTGATCATGGTTCATGTCTTATAGGATAAAAGAGAAAGTACCCAACTATTGGTCCAACAAATGTGTAAGTGGATATTTCATGTCATTTAGTATATCTCATTGACATGATCCAGGATTATCCTAAAAATCATCATTGATTTGTTGTTGTGTTTCACTTCTTCGCTATGGGGAAAGCTTTTGTTACATGTGTTCTGCTGGCAATCCTATGGGCCCTCAGGGAGAGAGGAATGCTAGATTGGGCATTCACAGAATAGGTAGTTAGCAGATATTCAACAACCAATATTGTACAAAACCTCAAATCTACCCAAGTCACCTTACACTATATAAACTCACCCATCAACCTACACCTGGATCAGGTTAATTTTATAAAGTTGTTAAGTGGAGAAGAATCCATGTAGCATCTGAATGTCCACCAGTAGTTCCCAGGCTATTATCTATGCATTTGCAGGCTAGCAGGGAGAGGGGCCCAAGTAAAGCAGAAAGTTATGGTGTACGGACATGGCTTAAGGATACCAAAACTTTGGAAAGGATGGATTATTGGTGGAGCATAACTCAGCATTAACTGTGGGTAGGCCTTGTAAAGGTACATATGGACATTTAAGGCTTTCTTGTAAATGAACAAGGAACTTAGTCTCCACTATGAACATCTTATGTAAAGATTATCTCATTGTCTAGCAGGCAACTCATCCAAACAGGATCTCAAAGCCCCCATTTTGTGGGTCGAGCCTTCCACAACCTTAGTCTCCACTATCTTTTTAATATTTACTATTATTAATAAAATCCTTCATTATTCTCTAAAATTATAATAGGAAATAAAGCATAAAGGCACAGTTGAGGCAAGAGATTATAATTTTACAAGCATATCCTCACTTTTTATAGCCTAAACCTAAAGCTTCTCACAGAAAGCTCACTATAACGAATGAAAAAATAACATATAATAACAAGTTCTAAAAAATTATGAGTCTAGCTTTGACTTGAAAAAACAACATCTAATAACAACTTCTAAGAAATTATAAGAGTCTTAGCATTGATTCCATGGGAAACCAACATAATACCCTTGGATCATATAGAGCTTTTCAGTAGGTTTCTTTTCAACTAGTTTTACACCCAATCTTCTCCATTTTTCTTTTAATAGCCAATTCAGGCTTCAAAGGATCAGTTATCATAGAACTCAATAACCTTTCTCTGTTTCTTCAGAAATAAGAGTATGCGAGTGATAAAACTTGCCCAAGGTGTCAATACAGTTGTGGTAATTTACCAGCTTTCTAAAGTAATTAGTCAGGTTATGAAAATATTTGATGGACCAAAACAAAAATCAAGAGATGAATCATGTAAAATCCAACAAGATAGATGAAGTGCAGAAGTGGGAAGTGCTATTGTTTATGCTTACCTCTTCACTCAAAAAAAGGCGTAGAGTTTTGTGGTACAAGAAAAGCCTTGGCCCTTCAGACAGGAAACAAATGAAGACCATGCAGAAGAAATGACAAAGACATCAAACCCCTAGTATTGGTTTCAATAGTTGCAGCTAAAATAATAAATCGTACAATAAACTATTTTATATGTGCACCATTGCAATTAGTGAGCATCTTAAATGCAATAAAGTGTAAATGTGGCTATATTTCAGATTCTGATAACTAGGATAAAGCTTAGATTCTAGAGTCCATGCAAATTTTGAGATTTTGAATTAGATAATCTGGAGGGAGAATTACAGCCAAAATCCCAGAATCTCACTCTAAGGTGAACCATGAGAAGCACCCTGATTCTACTCCTAAGTTCTATAATCCATCACAAAACCCAAACTAAACATGCCATCCTTCTGTTGGATTCTGACTCAGCACCAAAATCCATAATCAGAAGTTTGACCACACATAAATCTTTTGTTCTAAACTATAAATTGTGAATCCATGAGCTTTGTAAACGAGGCAAAATGCAATGCAATAACTAAATGGTATAGAACAAAAACAGAAAGGATATCAATCATGGCAAAGCATGGAAAGTGAGACAAAATAATGGATAGTAGCTAACATTATGCCCTTAAGCCTCCCGCCCGCCCCATCTAGATTTCTACGCATCTCATGCAGAAAAATATACAAGCAATGATTTTTGGTCAGTCAAATGCCAATGCGGAGATGCCCTATTGAAGAAGTGGGTTATGGTGCCAGTCGAGGGTTCCAATCTAGAAATAAATTGTGACCCAACCCAGGAACTCCTTGAGTCCTTGTTGACACCAAAAGAAACACCACTCATGTTTGGACGGAACCACTTCTTTTTTTCCTTGATATTTTGATTTGAAAGAAAGTATTAGACATTCAACACCACTGACTCCTGGGGCAAACCATGAATGAACAACTAAAATAATTCCCATAGGCATTGAGGTGCTGAACAGATAATACAAAGACTTTCAGCATAATTTTCATTCTATACAATTATTTACCTAAAACGGTTCACTGATCTCAATTTGACACAACAATGTAAAATTCAAATGCTAAACGACTATCAAAACTTACTTTTCAATGTCAAAAAACCCAGACCAGCTGCTACCCCACAGGTAACCATTGGATTTGAGGCTGCGAGAAAAATACCCTCTGCAAAATAAATACAAGGAGAAAAGGAAAAAAGTGCCCGTCAAATGTATCAGAACTCCACATTAACTGCAATGTAAGCTCCAATAGTAATGCTTTAAGAAAAGTGAAGGACTTGGTAGAAAGAGAGAGAGAGAGAGAGAGAGAGAGAGAGAGGGACCTTTGATCTTCTCAAAAAAAAGGTCCTCGTAAGCATGGTAATCGGACTTCATATCTTGCAGAACATTCTAAAATCCAAATTGCAGTGATTTAATATATTTGTTTTGTCTATCAATAAAAATAAGGACTACTCGATTTGGTGCCGGAATAAGCAAGGTGGGATGTAAGGAGGGGACTCCGTTCGTAACTATGAAGAAAAATAAATAGTATAAATCGGGCTTGGATACGTAGTAACGTACTAAGGTCATCTTTAAATGAGCAGAAGATGTGGAGCGGATTTCAGAAAGACGAGAGCCACCGGCCTCAATGGCAGAATCGACGGTCTCTTCGATGGTTTTCTGCATGAGCTGAGCGTGATGAACGGCGTATTCGATCCATGGATTCTGTTGGTCATCGCCCGGCGACAACTCTGATTTCTTTTCCGAACCTGCAACTGTCGCCATTCGTGAGCTTCAAAGTTTCCTTTACCCTGGTTGGTCTCCTATAATTACCGTTCACGGGATCGGATCCGGACCCAGAATCACACGAGGCCGATCCCGTGCAGCATGGAGACTTGGAACGGCTAAAAGAGTCTAAAACACATCTCTTCGATTGAGAGTTTGGGACTCAGGTGCTACCATCGCTTCGTTTGGTTACATAGAAAAATAAAGAGGAAAGAAATGAAATTTTTTTAATTTAAAAAATATGGTTTTTATAATCTTTAACCAATAAGGTTTATAAATTTTTTATCGTATTTAATAATGAACTTCTACTTTACTTTTCACATCAAATGAATTTAGATACAAAATAAAATATAATTTAATAACAACATGTGATATATATATATATATATATATATATATATATATATATATATATATATATATATATATATATATATATATATATATATATCGTATTTAATAATGAACTTCTATTTTACTTTTCACATCAAATGAATTTAGATGCAAAATAAAATATAATTTAATAACAACATGTGATTATATATATATATATATATATATATATATATAATGAGTTGCAGTTATGAGATAGTCATGTAGAAGTAAAGATTATGAATTTTTATTTTTTATTTTATAGATACTGCTCTCTTCTTAGTTTCGATTTCAACCAAACCAAGCTAACATAAATTTATTATTTTATTTTATTTTGTGACATATATTGTGATAACAAAAGTTTTCATTTTTATATTTTGAATACTTTACTTTCCTTTCTTTGATTTCACTCACAATCAAGTCAAGCCAACAGAATTTATTATTTTACTCAACTTGTAGCATATATTGATTCAGCCTTTCATATGATGTTTTAATCTATTAGGTATTTGGGCATCCCCATTATACAAAATAAAAAATATAAGGTATGTTTGTTTGGTAATAAATTAATGTATAAAAAAATGGATAGTTTTTATGCATCTTCGCATGAAATGCATTGCTTTACTCGTTCATTTTATAAGAACAAAATCTGTATTCAATATGAGTATTTTTTTTCCATCATGATATCAAGTATGGTCGAATATATGCATACTGAATATATAAACTTTTGTCAAAATATTTAAAAAATAATAATTTAAAACAAAAGTTCTATCTTTTTTTTTAATAAGACAAGTTTATGTATTGCTTTCTCTATTCTTTTTTTTATTTTATTTGTCATTTAATTATTAAAGTGCACCATTCATTGGCATTCTTTAATATTCAAGATGGGTATTTACTTTCTATGTGATGGTGTTGATCATACATATAAATTTTACATTTTTCTTCAATCCACTTTTTGACAAATAAATGAGTAAAGTCGATTTGGTTTTCATTATTTATCACTTGAAATTTTGAAAGTTAAAAAAATAAATAAAAAAAATACTATTGACTTGCCACGTCAAATATATTTGTATAAGTATAGGGGACAGCAACACAAGGGTATCTACCCGAATGAAGAAAATTCAGCCTCAAACAAATAGGGAAGTTGTTCAAATGTGAGTTTAAAATTATATATAATTATTAAGATGGCATTATTTCTTTTATTTTTTGCGTTTAGTGGTTTTTATGTAAATTTTCTACCACTTTGGAAGCACTTTTGAGCTATTTCTATTGCTTGTCAATGACTCAATCTTGAATAATTTTAGTAATCAGTGTCGGATAGGCTAGTCTACAATTTGTATTGATTTCGATGGTGATCGATCTCGATCTGACATCAATTGTTTTGCATCTTTTTAATTAATGTTTATATCTAATCCGAATCAATCTCAAAAACAGTCCTTACTTTTGACCTTAGCTCATGCACAACTCAAATGGCTTAGAGCATGTTTCAAAAATAAGATATATGTCGATTTGAATTGAAACTTAGGTCATGCTTGGTATCATTTTTGTTTTTTGATTTTTGTCTATTTTTGAAAAAAAAATATTTTTTTAAATTTATTTTTTATAAAAAAAATAAAATATTGTTTGGTAACTATAATAAAAAAAAAAGATTGTAAAATGAAAAATAGATTTAGTATGTTTTTGTCAAAAAAATAAATTTTATACAAGGAAAAAAAAAATAAATGCATTTTGGAGGTTTGTTTTTCTCTTTAAATCGGGCCTTTAATACCACAAAATGGGTGGTGGAAATACAAACAGAATGAAGGGAATAATGATTTTGGACATGACTTCTGGAATGTTGGGCTTAGAGATGTCTTACACCAACAACAGCACAAGCACTATTAGATGGTGAGCGTTGCAATTCTCCACACCGAACAAGTAGTGATGAAACAACAAGCAACAACAACAAATAACGTGGAGTGACAAAGAAAATCGTGGGTTCGCCCTGCAGAAACCATAGGGGAATAATCCATGTAAATGCTTTACTACCTTGGAGATAAGGATAAATCAATAAACTGATCCATAAACTATAAATAAGGAAATCAGTTTTAGATAACCAAAATTTTGAAGAATTATGATTTATGAAATTGATTGGAATCAAATTTTAAAACTGAACTGGAGTTGAATACAAGAAAAATATATCGATGATAAGAATTAGTAGAATATTTCAGCAGTTAATCATTGAATATAATTCAGATCAATAGTAGACCTAAAAATGCGATTGAAGTAATAATATTTAAATCACGGCATACGAAAATTCAAGAGATCTCTTACATGAAATCTGATGTAGAAAAGGTAGAAGAACTACATTAGGACTAAACAACAATAAATGTTAAAGAAAGAGACAACCATACAAGGCTGTAACTCAATAACCTAGTTCTAGCTTCATGAGATAGGTGGTTAGAGCTGGCGTGGGATTGGGCCCTCGGCTCTACTTCCTATTTGAGGAGCGGCTTGATACGCACTTGAATCGGACCTTATCTGTTCTACTTATACTCAACTGCTATGATAGGAACCACAAGAGTCGCAAGTACAGTGGAGAAAGAGAATGTTTCTATTAAGAGAGAAAGGTTATGTTAAAATTGTCTTTTACGATTCTACCTTCAATTTTAAAGTGATTGGGGAAAAAATAAACACGTGAAATTTAAGTTACGTCAAAACTCAATCAAAAATGATTTTTTTGTCAAAAATCAAAAAAGGACTTTGAATTTTGGGCTTCTTTTTATTTTTATTTTTTTCATAAATAACACCTAAAAATATTACAAAACATCTAACAAATAAAAAATTTGTCAGAAAAAATAAAATAAAAAATATACCAAACACAACTTTTGACCTCAATTCTGTATTCTTTTTCAAATATAAATAAAAGTATTCTGACAATTTATAGTCAATTCAAATCAGAGTCACACTTTAATTCATAAAGAAACCAATCGAGTGCTCATTTCCAACTTTTAAAACTTGGTTCGTAGGCAACCTGGGGCTATGGCTGGCTATGGCTATAATGCAATGGATTCAAGTGGGATGGTTCATTTTGCCATTACAGTGGCTATTACCCCGGATTTGTTTTTGGTCTAGAGGCTTCAAGCCCTTAAAAGGGAATCCAAGAGTTAAATCGGAGAGGACATGTAGGTAATTAGTGTCTCCAAGTGTTGCCATTAAAATCTACTGAAACCTACCAAAATGGGACATATCTGCATATATCTGCATACGACAAAAATAAAGCACAAACGAGATCGGACTTTAATCTTGGGATTACTTCGATGTTTAAGTCATCACTTCGAAGAATAAACAGTAAAAATGAGGGAACAATTCAAAATAAGAACTAGTAATAATTAGTGATATGATTTAACTTGAGATTCGAACCTTATTTATAAGAATCTAGAGTCGCAATTGCAATACAAATTCGAACTATCAATGGTCAATTGTGCCATTTGACTTTAACGGATAATGTCGGATGTGCCCCAGAGTCCTCTTAATGAAATGACGGTTATGCTCTCAATGGTTGTGGGCTTAGGAACGAGCACGTGTTGTGCTTCCATAGGCCGATAGTATTTATATTCAATTCGAAGTTTATAACTTGATAATATTTGAAATTAATGGCAATGTGGGCAGGGAGGAGACTATTTGGCAATGATTGAGTAGTCAAATGGAAAAAAGATCCTCTATTCCACAATTTGGAAACTAATTGTTGCACGATACCTAAGAATCATATTTCCTTTTATTTTTCATGAGACTCTGCAACTTCTCCCAGATTGCCCTCAATGAAGCTTTCCCTATCAATGCACCCATTTTCAGGGGTTCCTCCGTTTTAGCAAAGTGACAACTCTAGAGCTAATGGTGAGAGCTAACAAATTTAGTAGAGTGATGATTCTTGAGCTGAATCTGAAAGCTAACAATGGGTCATGACTCATGACAAAGGAGGTCAACCACCTATTTGTGCATTTGTTGTCATCCATTACATCAAGATTCTACAGGATAGGTTTGTTTCTTGTTCTATTAGATTTCTGTTTACGAATGCTAATGCTATGTTGAGGTCAGGTCACCCCTTTCATGGATGATTGTCAAACCCTTGTAAATATTTTTTTCCCCACTGTAGATGAAAAAAATAAAATAGTCACTATAAAGAGTTTGCAACCCAACTATAAAAAAAAAAAAAAAAAAAAAAAAGGAAACAAAAAAGGGAAAAGAAAAAAGATAGAAAGCAATGCAAGGTAGGACCACCCCCGCGTGCACGCGGGGCTCTGCCAAACTAGAGATGATATGCACCAAAGCTCTCAATGACAAAGTCCATAGGTTGGGAGAAATGATTGATATTTGGAAGGGTGATCTTTGCACTAGTTTGTGATGTCTTGAGGCATTCAAAGCGGCCATATAAGGGATTGCGCTATGGTTGATGTTCTATATTGGGACTCTGAAGGGCATAACTTGACAACCTATGAAACGGTTGTGGCCGGAGTTATTAGGGCTTGCTTATTCCCTAAAATAAAAGGTCCTTCTCGGCATCGTGATGAATAGTGAAGTAGTTCACTTCACTATCTGTTTTTATGGGGAAAAGAAGGTTGACAGGTTGTGTAG
The DNA here is from genome assembly GCA_028583415.1 of Protea cynaroides. NCBI lineage: Eukaryota > Viridiplantae > Streptophyta > Magnoliopsida > Proteales > Proteaceae > Protea > Protea cynaroides. The sequence goes on from CM053276.1 coordinate 132,196,431, forward strand.
AGCCTGCACCCATACACAATAAGGGACAAATGATTGCCTCACCCCTAATGAAATGAAAAGTATCACCCCTGTTGGATGCCTCTGCTTATGCTCTCATAGGCCCCTATGCTTGGGGTAGAGCCCATACAATTCAATGAATGACCCATCAAAATCCACGTCATCAACTACCATCAAGACTTGAGACTTATCCCGCCTTGGTTAAGTCTATAACCTTAGGTGCCTTGTATATGCTAGAATCCCTCCATTTACTAGTTCTAAATTTTGAAATGGAAACTTCACATGACAGCAGAGCTCCAAATTGTTCTTGGTCACCCAAAAGAGGGATCATATGCCACGTGTACTGCCACAAAAAATAGTGGCAACACATGTAGCAGAATTTTAGGTTATACATGGGAATAATCCCACATTGGTTAGGTTAGTAATTTTGGATACTTTATATACTTGAGAGTCCCCTACTTAAGGAAAAATCTTCTGATGTGAGGCCAAAGCTACAGTGAGGATCTTAGCCACTCAAAGTGCATCGAGACATATCCCGATGCACTTTGAGAGGCCAATAAGGACATCCCAATGCACTTTGGGTGGCTGGGATCCTCACAGCCACTTTGGCCTCGCTATAGAAGATCCCAATCCCGTTATTTATCGGTTCAAACTTTTGAAATGAAAACTCAACAAAAACATCATTATGGATATTAGTCGTGGTTGCAAGTTTTCTTCCCATGTTGCGCTCAAACTAACGATATGGAAGCAAATTATAATTGGAGCATCGTTGATAATCATTTATTGGCACAACAAATGACATAAGTGCAAATTGCATTTTCTCTACATGTGCGATGTCTATTGAGAGTCCAATCAAGTGTTCATCTTTTTTCTTATTGGTTTAGAAAATGATTTGGTGGTGACAATAAGCTGGAGTCAAGGACAACTACTGGTAGTGTTGGTTAAGGGATTGCGATGAACTTTGATACACTGAGCATGTAGTGTCACACCCCAATTTCGGTTGAACCAGAAGTGTGAGTGAACCGTCATTGAACCAACGGTTACCACCAGGATCTCAATAAGACCGTGTCCACTCATACAAACCATTGCACATAACCATAATCATAATATAATAAAATACAGCGGAAGTCTTAAATTAAATGAACCGAGTGATCTATTGATAAATTTAAATAAAATATCCAATTATTCAAATACCCAAAACATAAATAAATATCTTTACATCAACTGTATTTTCATCTAAAAATAATAAAAATAAATTAAATCAAATCCTAAAGGTACACGCAGAAATGACACTCGCATGAAGCGTCATGCTCGTCCTCTCCTGCTCGTATGTCCAAAGCAGTCACGCCTCCGTACACTGGAGCGTTCACATAATCCTCCACCGAATAACCTGCATCAACATCTAAAAATAGTGTATACACAAGGGTGAGCTCACAACTTAGCTCAATAAGACAATCAAACAGTGCAACAAACATATGCATGAGTAACATTCACATTATGATCTGGTTTTAAGTTTACAATGTGCTATAGAAAGGATTGGCGGCCACTGCACCTCTATACACGAGTGTATGAAGCCGCCAAATGGATCAAACACCACTGTCGTCCCACATGCACCCTATCATGGAATAGAGATAGAGCTAAAGCATCCGGATCAAACACCGTCAACACCTCCCATGATACTCTACCCATACCAACACATAAGCCCCGGTAAGTGCAAGCCCGAATGAAAAAACTAACTATTAAAAGCGGGTTACCTATCCTTTTCTAAGTCACCTGGCATACCCGTAGGGTTAAGGCTGAGATATTCAAGTGAGGTTGGTTGGTTCTACTCTATAAGTTCGAGAGGCGTCTTCGACACCTCAATTCAGTATTATTCGCGCATTTATCGTTCACTAGCGGGCTCTCTCTTAAGGTGAAAAGCTATTTTCAAGTAGTGACAGAGAAGTGGGAGACAGAGCTTGAGGAAGAGGTAGGCGGAAATAAAAAAGGTAGTCTATCCATTCTGACGTTCTAGGCTTAAAGCCTCAATTTAGGTCATAATGGATCCAGGGAACCTGGCTTAGGAACAGCCCATTGGCGAGGGATTGCAAACTGGGCTCGCAATTAACCAATCCTATATGTCATCACAGTAGGCCCTGTCCCATCGTAGCTCCCTACGGCATAGAGATAGAGCTAGAGTCTAGTAGCCAAGTCGGAGACCACAGTGCCACTTTGTAAGACCCGCACTCCATAAACCCGGTCTAAACCTTGGTTTTGTGTCGTAGCAGGTCTTTCGATCATCATTGGGTCAGACGGGACGAGTGGATGACAAACAGGTACGAAATCAGATCAAAGACGATCAAATCAACATGATTTTATGTTGACCGGTCGATGGTATCGGTCTTGGTACCGGTCGACCGGTCAGCTCTGCGCAGCTGAGTGTGGAGATCCAAAAATTGACTTATGAGGGTCCCACTTTCCTGATTTCAAGTCCTAAGACTTTCCTAATCCTATTAGGGTTACTAAACCCTAATTTTAACCTATAAATATACCCTTAAACCTCCTCAAATCTTTTCCATTGTCTCTCACAAACCCTAGAGAAGAGAAGGAGGTTGGAAAGGAGAAGGAGCTAGGAAGAAGAAGGAGGTGCCGCCATTACCGTTCGACGACGCTCCCTTTACGCCAGTCAACGGTAAGTGTTGTAACCACTCTTCTTACCCTATGACTCTAGGATAGTTGTGTGGGTGGATCAATACCATGCAAAGTAGGTATTGATCTAAAACCCTAACTGAACCTTAAAAATCTTAAATTTACCGTTAAACCCTAGATTCAAGTTCCAAGATGATATTCATCGAAACTAGACTTGAATGAGTTGAAGATAACTCTAACTCAAAGCTCAGACTTAGAATGGATAGGAGAAACCCCTGGAAATCCATGGAGGATGATCGACGGCAGTCGAAAAACCCAAGTATGGTCTTTCGGAGACATATCGGTCGACTATACCGATTGCACACTGTGCGGCCGGTATGTTGCCACCGGTACCTTTCGGGGGGCTGGTCTATAGGGACCGACTGACCATACCGGTTGCCAGTCTTCCCCACAGAGCTGCGACCGGTACATGCCACCGATCAGCTCTGTGAGGGTATTTTGTAACCTTGTTGGTTTTCAACTAACATGAAACCCTAAGAAAAATATTATAATGAAACCCTAATAATATTGTAGGACTTTGTGACTTTTCGTTTGGATCTTGCGATGTGGAGCAAGCTAACAAACGAGCGTCAGGTAAGAGAATCTGACCTAAACTTAATAATTAATGGATAGTAAATCTTTGTTAATCACCTGAATATATATGATGTGATGTTTGTGCATATTCACATGCCATCATTTACTTTCAGTTATTATTATTGTTCATGCATTGATAGGATGTGATTGTTAGGCATGTGATTGTTTTCGTTGGTGTGTGGAGTGGGGCGTGGAGCCTGGGATCATTCCTCACACTGGCACCTTTAGTAGTATTCTATCTTAACGTGCTTGGTACGGGTGGGGCATCAGGGGAAGGTCGTGGTACGGTGGTCTCCGATGTTGATGCTGGCCTGGCCATGGTTATGTGGCACTGTGGTCTCCGAGGTCGACGCTGGCTTGTCCACGATGCTTTAGCTCTATCTCTATGTCGTAGGGAGTTATGTTGGGATAGGGTCTACCTGCGTTATGTTTCTATCTTAGTGAGTTAGTTACAGATAGGGCATCAGGGGAGGTACGATGCCTTAGCTTTATCTCTATGCCGTAGACGGTTGTGCTGGGATAGAGCGTACATTGATGACATATAGGATTGGTTAGTTGCGAGCCCAGTTTGCGAGCCCTGGCCAGTAGGGGCTTAGGTACTGGTATGGGTAGAGCATCAGGGGAGGTACGGGGTTATCTTAGCTCTATCTTTATTCCATGATGGGTGCATGTGGGCCAATGGGGGTGTGATCCATGAGGTGCCACACACTCGTGTATAGAGGTGTGGGGGCCACCAAACCTTTCTATAGCACATTGCAAACTTAAATCAGACCACAGCATAAAAATGATTGTTACTCATGCATAATATTGTGAAATTGTCTGATTGTCTTACTGAGCTAAGTTGTGAGCTCACCCTTTGTATGTACATTATTTTAGATGTTGATGCAGGTTACACGGTGGACGATTATGTGAACGCTCCGACGTATGGTGGTGTTGCTGCGTTGGATGTACAGGCAGGAGAGGACAAGCATGACGCTTCATGCGAGTGCCCTTTCTGCGTGTACCTTTGATTGGATTTTTATTTATTTTAATTATTTTTGGTTGGATTAAGTGGATGTAAGAATATTATATCTTATGTTTGAATTTGAATAATTGGATATTTTATTTAAATTTATTAATAGATTCTCGGTTCATTTATTTAAAGACTTTCGCTGTATTATTTATATTCTGATTATGGTTATGTACAATGGTTTGTATGAGTGGAAACGGTTTATTCGAGATCCTGGTGTGAACCGTTGGTTCAATGACGGTTCACTCACACCATTCTGGTTGGTTCAGAATTGGGGTGTGACACACTTCCTCCCCCTGATACCCTACCCGCACCAAGAATGCTAAGACAGAACGATACGAAATGTGCTAGTGTGAGGAATGATCCCAGACCTCCAGTCCTTCTCATTCCACATACCAACGAAAACAATCACATGCCTAATAGTCACATCCTAGCATAGCGAGTATGCATGAACAATAATAATAACTGAAAATAAATATGACATGCGAGTATGCACAAACATCATACCATAGAATCATGATTATTAGCAACGATTTACTGTTTATTAAATTATTAGGGTTTATGTCTGATTCCCTTACATGACGCTTGTTTGATAGCTCGTTCCGCGTCACAATATTCAAACGTACTATCACAAGGTCCTACACAATGTTAGGTTTAATTATAATAGGTTTTCCTTAGGTTTACGTTGGTCGAAAAATCAACTGGGTCAAAACACTCTTCACAGAGCATACCGGTCACAGGTACCGATCGCAGCACTGTGGGGAAAGGTGCGACCGGTATGGTTGACCGATCCCCACAGACCAGTACCCGGGAGGTACCAGTCCCAGTACCGGTCGCATAGGGTGCGATCGGTATGGTCGACCGATATGTATCCGGAAGACCATACGCTTGGTTCTCGCCTTCTGTCGGTCACCCTCTATTGATCCTAGGGTTTTTCCTACACATCCTAGGTCTGAGCATTGAGTTATAGTTGTTTCCAACTCCATTCAAATCCTAGCCTCGATGATCTTCGACTTAGAACTTGAATCTAGGGTTTACCGACTAGATTAGGGTTTGACGGCAAACATGGTTTAGATCAATACCTGCTTTGCATGGTATTGATCCAATCATAACTAACCATCCTAGAATACTTAATGTAGAGGAAGGTTTAAGCACTTACCGTTGACTCACGGTAATGTGTTATTCGTCGAACGACAATGGCGGCTCTTCCCTCTCCTTCCTAGCTTATTCTCCTTCTTCAATCTCTTTATCATCTCTAGGGTTTGTGAGGATCAATGAAAGGAATTTTAGGAGGTTTAGAGGTCCTTATATATGCTAGGATTAAATTTATGAAGCTTCCTAACATTAGAAAAGTCCTTCGGTTCGAAATTTGAAAAGTGAGACCTGCAGAGATCCTTTTCCGGATCTAAGCTGCGCAGACCATACCGGTCGACCGTCGACCGGTACCAAGACCGGCATGAATTATTTCATACTTAAATCGGTCAGTTTTCGTACCTGTTTGTCATCCGCTCGTCCCGTCTGGTCCGGTGATGATTGGAAGACCTGTTACAACATGAATTAAAGGTTTAGATCGGATCATGGAGTGCGGGTCTTACATGTAGATCCATTCATTATAGAATCAGGGGTGCTGAAGGCAGGAGCAGAGGGTGAGGCAACTTTCATGTTAAAATCGTTGCCATTTTTCTTGTGTGAGTTAGTATTAAAGGTTGGGAGCTGGGAAATACATGGGGGTGGACAACGGAGATGTAGAGGGACGGGGAAAATGCATATGGTGGAGAAACATGGGGGGGGGGGTGATACACGGGGTGGGGGAGGTGGGTGGACATGACAGCGGGGGTGGTGGAGATACAGTCATAAAGAGAGCTAGAGGAGATGCAAAGGGCAAAGAGACATAAAAGAAGAAGCTGTGGTTACAAAAGCATAGATCAGGGGAGGGCAGTGGGAGAAGGAGCATGGCATGGGAGGGAGATGTAGAACGTCTAATGGGGGAGGGGGAACCAAAGCTAGAGAGGGAAGGTGAGACATGAAAGAAATTTGGTGTAATTTCAACACGGTGTGACATATCTATATCTACCCTACATATTGAATAACATGAATGAAAAAACACGTGAAAAAAAATAAAAATATAACAGTGGAGCAATCCCCTTGCCCATGCATTGCGTTTCAAAGGATTAACCTAAAAGAAATTACTTCTAAAGACCATATAAAGAGTAAATCATGTGTATTTGATATCAAGAAAATTTCAAATGGGGGAAAATTTCCGTCACCCACGAAGTTGTCTTCACCTTCACGTGTTCGATGTGGTTGGATTAGGGGATTCAAATCGTCTCATCAGGGAGGAAGGAGACGCCCGTGTCGGATGGCCGACACATGACTTTTGGGAAAATTTAAGCCCCATGTTTGAGCCGACACCTAGCCGATAAGTCGATTCGACAGGGGGTGTCGGTTCGAACGTGGGATTCAGATTTTTTCGAGAACCACATGTCGGCCATCCAACGGGGGCGTCTCCCTCCTCCCTGTACTTCAGGGATGAGACGATTCGGATCCTGGAATAGGACATAGGAATAGTTTAGGCCCCGTTTGATAACACTCCAACTCCTTACTTCTTAGCTCCGGAACTAATCCGGAGTAGAATGACGATTGGTAAACATGGTTCAAGTTTTGACTCCCATTGAGTGAACCGTTAAAAAAATGTCTCTGGGAACTAAAAAATTAGAGCTAAAAAAACTTACTTCTCTTGCTCCGAAACTATTACCACTAGCATTGCCACCACGACCACCACCACTAGCACTGCCACCACGACCACCACCACTGCCGTCGCCGCCACCACCACCACCACCCACCACCACCGATGCCGCCACCACCACCCACAGCCACCACCACCACCACCACTGCCGTCGCCACCACTACCACCACCCACCACTTACCACCGATGCCGCCACCACCACCCACCACCTTCCACCATCACTGCCACCACCACCTACCACCTTCCACCATTGCCGCCACCACCACCCACCCACCACCTACCACCACTGCCACCACTGCCGCCACCGCCACCACCCACCATCACCGCCACCACCACCACCCACCAGCACCATCACCACTAAACAATATTTTGGAAGCATAGTCTTTTGATTTTGGAGCAGCGTTATCAAACAGCATTCTATTCCAAAAATCTTGACTCTGGAGAAGAAGTAGAAAATGACTTCGGACTAGAAATAGCTCCATAAGAACTGGAGTGTTATCAAACGGGGCCTTAATGATTCCGTCGGTTTATTTTTCGAAAGACGTAAAAAAAAAAAAAATCTGTATATGACCGTTCGCCCATGTAACCATCAGATCATAAATGCCCCTAAGAAATACGAAAAAACACATTACACACCATTTATTTATTTTATTAATATTCCTATTGCTAATATTTTATTAATTTAATAAAAGATCAATTATACATATTCCAGCTAATCTGCTGAATCAAAAAATGTGGGTTTGGGCCAATCCACCTATAAATAGAGGTTCCATTGTAAGAGTCTTCTCTTGAGTCACCATGATTCTCAGTCTACCGAGCCCATCATGATCTTGATAACCTACAAACCCTTTAATTTGCTCTGTTTCTGAAGAAACTTGCAAATCCAGTATCTCCTTATTCATTCCTCACGAGAAACCCTAGCTATCAATTATTCTCTCCCGTCATGCTTCCTTTCTCTTCGACGGTTTCGAACCAGATTCGGTTCTTGCTTCAGAGCTTGAACGACTCAAACTCCGATTCGGTCGTTCGGGAGCTATGTCAGGTACGCGTAAGCTTCTCTATCCCCAGTCGTTCTTTGTTGTTATCTTTCTTTTTCTCCCACTGCCCCCCTTACTATATTTTATTTTCCGGCACCGTACTTATTGGAAATCGTAGATTCTTTCTCTCTCGTATTGCTTTTTTTTTTTTTTTTTTTTCAATTATAGTTTTCATTTTTTTAGGGTTCATTGTTTGGATTAGACACCCGAACTATGTCGTTTGATGTTTTCTGTTTGCATTTTTTTTTATAGCGTTCTGTTCGTATACAAAATTTTGTTTCATTGTTCTTTCCATTGACGTTCATTGGGGGTAGGGTGTAGAGTTGTAAATGTCGGATTATATGGTACCGGGTTGCATACGAATTGCTGTTCTATTGCTTTTCAGTTTCGGTGCCATTCTTCCATAAAGCACCATCTTTACGAGTATGTTAGATCCACGGATATTGACGCCCAATTTGGTCTTCACTCACTAAAATCTCACTCATTTATAATTTTAAATGAACTTTCTTGAACTTTAGACTCTCAGATGTCTCAGACGACTTGCTTGACACAAGAGAAGAGTGGAGAAAGAAAATAAAACAAATAATTGAAGCACATGATAGGCTTGAAAAACCAAGACATCTCAAAGCAGCGACAATTCACTGAGGTTAAATGCACAAAAAATAAATCTGAGAGCAACATGATAGGCTTAAAAAAACTATGACATCATGAAGAAGCAAGAATCTACTGAGGTTAAATGTACACGCTTTACTCAAGATCCTGCTGAATGCCAGATGCATTGCTAGTGGCGCACGGTTCTGGCAAGTGTGATGTTCAACTGCATGAACTTTTCCCGTACTTGTTGATTGAGTACAAACATATGTTGTAATATATATGTATGATCTCAAAGCCCAGTCACCGAGTTGATGAAGCATAAACTATCAAGTACTGAGTGTCTAAATTTGAAAGGTTTCTGTCATCAGTTTCAAGTGCTTGAGTCTGAAGTCTGAACAATCCAATAATTCAAGTTGTCTGTACTTCATGTATTTTAGATGCGTAAAATTGCTGGGTATAACCTACCAACCTCAGGCATGGAGGGCTAAATATTGAGATGGTGTTCACGTTTTATGTAAGAAATACTGTTTATAGGACACAATAACAACAATGTCAGTTTGTTAACTCAGTCGTGGAGTCCTAACAAGAGAGCTTGACAGTGTTTCATTGTGCAATGTGGATTATCGACTCACATGTTATCATGCTTCATGTCTTGGTCGATACTCATGTTCCATTCCATATATATAACATATTCACTGTCTACAGTTGTTATGTATATTGGCCATATTGGGATAAAATAGTTTCCGAAGTTGCACACAGCATGGCTTGTTTATAACTTGATATTTAAGCCTTCCTCAGAACCCTATACGATTCATTGTTGTCAGTTAATTGAAACCCTTACATTAGTATTTGTTGAGGTACATTTGGATGAATATGAGATACCAAAAATGTATTTATTAGGAAATAAATGTCATAACTATTATGACGTAGTGCATATGAACTGAATATTCTATTTTAGAATTGTGATAGATTAATTTTGACTGGTTTTATTTTATGTAACTATTTGTTCATAAGAAATTTAATATAAGTTTAAATTGCATTTTGTGCTATCTTATTTTATTTATGAAATAGTATTTTGTTGAGTTGTACTGTTCCATAATTTGCTCACCCTTACCCCCTCCCCCCCAAAAAAAAAACAAAAAAATTGTTCACAAAAATGCTTATACATCAGGCTGGGTGTTCATATAAATCTCAAAATCTGCCTGCAATTCAATATCGTAGTTTTTGTTTTTTTGCTTTTTGCTCTGTCGTCTTCAATCAGTTATATTCCTCTATGTCACTTACTTATAGTCTATTCCCTTTATCTGTAGTTTACTGAGTATGGAAGTGAGGGAAGCATATTGCTGCTCCAGACTTGCTTGGATCACGTAAATTTTCATGGCGGGAACATGCAGAACATACCTTTGAAACCAGATTTTCTTGCTGCAATTTTTAGATATTTGTTGGATAAACCAAATTTCAGCACAGTGTTTTGTGAAGCATTAAGGAATACATCCATCAATGAGGCTTTTCTTGGAGAGTTCTGTAATGCATTATGCTTGTCGGTATCTGAGAAAACTGGCCTTGGTCTTGCTTTGTCAGATTCAGAAAATCCTGATATCAAAACATGTGGTAAGTTGGATTATTTAGTCCGAAGATAGATTTATGAAATGATTCCTTCTGCATTTGTGCATGTGTTTTGTTTTTCATTAAATTGAATATACTTTATCCTGTTTCCCAGGTCAAAATTTCTGCTTGTCCCAGATTGAGGAATCGTGTGCGCATCCGACATCATTTGATTCTCATGGACAAATTCAGAATATTGTCATGTTCCTGCATCGGTCAGAGGGCCTTGCCAAGCATGTGGATTCCTTTATGCAAATGCTATCTTTATTGCAATTGAAAGACATGACTCCTTCTGTATTAGATCCATTTCTTTCAGATGATATACGTGGGGCTGATTCTTTGAGGTACTCATCTGTTCCTTTATGTTTATAGTCTGTTTCAGTTGCCATGTTATTTGAGCTTTCAGTGTTCATTTTCTTGATAGAATCCTTTTCTTTCTTTTAATTAACACTGTTGGTACTCTGAATGCAGGCATTTAGATCTATTCTACGAGTCCAATCAAAATGATTTTGATGCTGTTCTAGCAGAGATTGAGAAGGAAATTAGCATGGCAGATGTTATGAAAGAACTTGGCTATGGTTGCACTATAAATTCATCACATTGCAAAGAAATTTTAACCCTTTTTCTACCACTGACTGAGGCGACCCTCGCTCGAATACTTAGCACAATTGCACGCACTCATTCTGGTCTTGAGGACGGCCAAAACACATATTCAATATTCTGCTCTGCGCTTAGTGGCAGCTCAGTACCTGATTCACCATGTTTGAATTCCTGGAATGTTGATGTCCTTGTAGATTCAATTAAACAACTTGTAAGTTCTTAGTTTCAGGCTTTTCAAAGTTTTATTGTGTACACTTTTCCCTTAATTGCAGCATACGGAGTAATGATGTGGTCACAAGGTTTAGCCAAGTTTGTCATTGGTTTGTAACCATGTTGTTCTTATCTTCAGGCTCCAGGAACTAATTGGGTCAGTGTTATGGAAAAACTGGACCATGAGGGTTTTTATTTCCCCAATGAGGAGGCGTTTTCGTTCTTCATGTCTGTTTATGCAAATGCATGTGAGGTATGCTTTATAAGTTTATAGTTCAAAAGTTTGAAGTTTTAAAATGAAATAATTACTGTTCAGTTAGTATTCACTGAGAAAAATGTGTTTATTTAGGATCCATTCCCACTCCATGCCATATGTGGGTCTGTCTGGAAGAATGCTGAAGGTCAGCTGTCTTTCCTGAGATATGCGGTTTCTGCACCGCCTGAAATATTCACCTTTGCGCATTCTGTGAGGCAACTGGTATTATTCTGCACACCATCCAGCTTGTTATTTTTTCCTACAATTTGCTTTTTGACTGATCAGAACTGCTAATTTTTCTTGCAGGCGTATGTTGATACAATACATGGTCATAAGCTTCCACAGGGAAATGCGAATCAGGCGTGGTTTTGTCTCGACCTTTTGGAGGTGCTATGTCACCTAGCTGAGAGAGGTCATACTGGATCCGTGCGAACAATTCTTGAATATCCACTTAAAAACTGCCCTGAGGTCTTGCTTCTTGGGCTGGCCCATATTAATGTATGTTCTCCCCCACATATGCAGTTTTTATTTGGAGTTACCTTTTTTTAGAGACTTGTAAAATTGATCAAAACTTGTTTTGTCATGGCAGACTGCATTTAACCTTATCCAATATGAAGTATCCTCAACTGTTCTTCCCATGATAATTGGGAATGCAATGAAAAGTGGAGTGTTTCTTCATCTATGGTGTGTTAATCCTAATCTTTTGGTCCGTGGCTTTATAGATGTTCATTTTGCTGATCCAGAAAATATGACCAGAATTCTGGGCAGTTGCCAAGATCTGAAGGTAAAATGAGGTGCATTGCTAGTATTGATCCCCCAGTGGTGTATAGATCATACTGTTTGAATAGGTAGCTGGAGGGGAGGTTATTATATTCTGTGGTTTCAGGTGTCTTGTTTCCCTTAATTGGCTTCAAGCATCTCATGGCATCTGCATAATTCTTTTAAATCCAAGAGGATTTTTTGTGCTGCTTCCCTTTTCTTTATCTTTTTCTTTCTTAGTCCTCGGAACTCGAATTTACATGATGAGCTCGTTATTTTCCTCTGAATTATTTATATGCTGCACTTCTGTTCCATCTATGTCTGCTGGTTCCATGTGGGCCTCTTAATGGGCAATGCACTCATGCATGGTGCTAGTGTATAAATAAGATTACTGGATTTCTGCTGTGGATATTTGAGTACATATATTCTCCTGGAGTCATGGACCAAGTTGTGGATGAAGTAATAAAGCCAATTATCCATTGTTTTGTTGGTCATATATGAGGTAACTATTAACAGGAATTTGGTTTAAAAAATCCAGATCCTAGTGGGTTAGCATTGTTGATGTTTTTAACTTTGAAAGTAGTTTCTTGTAATTTGTACTGCGGTGAAGCCGGGTTACGATCACATTGTTTCCATTTGTTTAGGAGGCTTACCCTTTTTCTCTCCCTATAGAATTATGGTAACTATCTCCAAAGAAAATGGGAAAAAACTGCGGAATTATGGCCTGCCAGCTGCTCCCCAGTTAAAATTGTCGTGGAGCCTAACTTGGCTGTTTTAAAACTGTACCTGAGTTATTTTGCCTTTGTCTTGTGTTCCTGTTTTTCTTCTATTTTCAAAAGCTAAATTCCAGATAGAAGAATACTGTGGTAGTGTCACTCGATGCAATGGTGGAGAGTCTAAACCTGTTCATTTCTCTTTCTGGTTTGGATTTTGTATGAAGGGGAAAAATGAATCTGTTCATGAATTTTTATGCTGTCTTAGATCACCAGATGAGTTCTTGGTATTCCATGTTGTTGTTGTTCATATGCATTAATAGATCTTTGCAAAAAGGGAAAAAGAAGGTTGACACTTAGCAAGAAACCACACGTAGGCTGTTGCTACTTGGTACATTTTGAGTACCCTTGGCAATTCTCTGTTTATGTCTTGTCTCGTTTGGTGCTGCTCCAATGAAATCCTTTAGGTGCTAAGTTGCCTAGGCCATGCCTGGACAAACATTGCTGTGGGTGATGGTTTACCTTGCTGGTCTCCACCGGTATTGATTGCTTTAGTTGTTTATTGTTGGGGAATGTCAGTTTATTCGTGAAAAAAGGACTTTGGGGTTTACATATTTGAGTTGTAGCATTGAGGCATAGCTGTCAATGTGCAATGTGATGATCTCTTTGATCTTGATGCACTCATATTGTTTTTTGACTTGAATTTGCAACATTTATTTTTGATTCTTTAATTTTTGTTTCTTTTAAGTTTTATCCCTTGCTGTGTTTGTTGTTTCTGTGGTGTTTATACTTGCACATTTGTTTTTGCAGATTGTATCTGCGGTGTTGGACGTAACACCTTTCTCATTCAGTATTAAACTGGCTGCCCTTGCTTCTCGGAAAGAGCACATAAAGCTGGATAAGTGGTTGAATGATAATCTGAGTACACATAAGGATGTCTTTTTTGAGGTACTGTCCTTTCAATTCTCTACATTATCTTTCGTCATCTCTCTCTCTCCCTTCATTAATTTGATAGTGCTGAGACTGCCATAGCCCATAAATTGTGCTTCAGGTTTTGCTATTTGCTATGTTTTAACATTTATAATGTTACTTTTCAGGAGTGCCTCAAGTTCTTGAAGGAGATTCCCTTTGACGCAGTGCAGGATCCAGCCAATCCGTTTCAGCATTCTGGTGGTGTGGTGAATGCCTATTCAGAGACAAGTTCGACATTTTTGAAGGTCCTACCACTGCAAAATAGTTCATTTTGCTTCGATGTTTTATCAGAGTTATATTTGTTAATCACTTCCCTGTTGCCTCCATCAACCTTTCATCTTCTTGTTTTTGTGTGATTTTAGGTCCTTCAAGCTCATGCTGCGCAGATTACTTCTAGCCAACTTGCTGAGGAAATGAAGAAGTTGCAATTAGCATCCACGCATGCTAGTCCGAGACTCCAGAATGGTGGAGCTGCGGAGTCGACATCTGATGGTTATGGAGATGATATTGAGGCGGAGGCAAACTCTTATTTCCATCAAATGTTCTCTGGTCAGCTGACCATTGATGCAATGGTTCAAATGCTTTCTCGGTTCAAAGAATCTCCTGATAAAAGGTTGAATGTTTAATTGCTTTAGAAATTGCCCCTTTGTCTGTCCTTATTCCAGGTCATAAGGACATGGATATAGGGTTTCAACACAGCACTTGTTGTGAAACTCATGTAGGCATATGTAGGAAACAGAAGTGTTGGTGTTTGATGTATGCTACGTGGACTTTACATACCCTGGCTGCTGGATTTCATGTCCATGTCTGTGGAGATATATGTTGCAATGGACCAGTCATGGACCTATTCTTCCAGGGGTGGAGATTTGGGTGGGTTTAGCCTTTGTCTAAGTCTTGTTCATCGACCCAAAAGAAGGAAGGAGGAGGAGATTGCAGTGCAGTAGTACGGTTGCAACAGAAGAAGAAGAGGAATAGGGGGATAGTAGAGGAGGCAAAGGTGGTGAATGATGAAACGGGAACTGGAAGGAGGAGTTGGAGGGGTATGGGCGCACACTCTTGGAATGTAGCTAATAAATCAAACCCATCTAGCGACAGTTGTCAAATCATTATAACTGTGATTAATAACAGATTTAATATATTAAAGTGAGCATACTGCCCCTCTCAAGTCCCCGAATCCGTTTCCTTGGGGTTTGTCAAGTCCGACCCCAAGCATCATGTCAGACTTCAGCACCTGCACCCACATCCACGTAGCTTAGGTTTTAAGGATCAGTATTATTGTGTGGGTCATGCAGTCTGGATCTTTATTTGATGTGACCTATCTGATCTGTCACAATCAATTGGCCTTTCCAATTCCATGATCTGCTCACTTGATTGGCTGGCACTTTGTTTGGATCGTCTAATCCATATTGATCTGGATCTGTATTATCTAGGACCAATCTGGAGTCTTTTACTGATCTTTTAATCTATGCCATGAAGTGTCAGAGATATTAGAATTTTGAAATTTGCAGTGTCCTTGAGGCATTGCCTAGTCATACTCATTATTGTGTGTGATTTTTTTAGTTCTTGTAATCGTGGGTTGTCTTGATTGATCTTTTCCTGTTACTGCATTTAGCATGGCAATGTTTCCATGAAAGCATGTTCATTCATTCATTACTGTAAAGTTTGATATCAAATTAATTTGAAGAGTTATTATCCATATTGGTTGTGTCTGACACTGATGGAAAAACTTCAATATCATATAATTGCTTGATGAAACAGTTCCACTAAAACAATTATCCATAGGAAACAGATCTTTGAAAATACTGGTTTGTTATTATATCATTTGCAGGATTCTTGATATAATTCTCCCAAAGTTGAGACCAGGAGTCTAGATCATAGCATTAACTGTTGAGGATACAAAAAATGACCAGTGAAAATTTTCGTATAGTTATTTTACCCCTTGCCTTTTTTCCCCCTATTAATAGAATTATTGATAGATCAAAATATAAGATGTATTTAATTATATAGCATTCAAAACTGAAAGAAGGGAGCAGAAGCAATGTGCAAACAAAAATTCTACTATTGCCTTTGTCGTTATCAAGTAATCTTCTTTTGAGTGACAAACTAATCCTGGTACCTCCATGTTTTCACAGGGAGCAATCAATTTTTGAGTGCATGATTGCAAATTTATTTGAGGAGTACAAGTTCTTCCCAAAGTATCCAGAAAGACAACTTAAGATTGCTGCCATTCTCTTTGGTAAAGTGTATAGTTGTTACATTCTATTATTTCTTCATTTTGTCTGTAACATCACATTTTCTGTGGGGAATGCTTGAGGTGATAAATTCCTTCTTGAAATTTGTTTGCTAGAAGAATAAATGATTATTTTTTGTTGAGATGCCACATGTTACATAGTTCGGGTATGGGGTTTGGCCATTTGGGTACAAGTGTGTCTCAAGGATTCAGATCCATATGTCCAAAAAAGGGTATTGGTGCTAAAATGTGTTATTGTGGGTATTGGTGCTAAAATGTGTTATTGTGGGTGCGTTAAGGGGTAAAGGAAGGGGTAAATTTCTTCGTCATAGGCATGTCCTGGTGTCTAACTTTTGGGTTTGTAATAGACACATATCCCTTATCCATGCTCATTTTGTTTTGTGTTCATGTAGACATGCGTACCACAAGGGTACATGAAGTTCTTGGGTAGCAGAAGTCATGGTCCCAAATGGTAGCTTGTGTGCACTCTCATTGTTGGACTGATTTGGACCAGTCTGGAAGCCCAGACCAAAAGGGCAACCAGGTTCAAACCTGGCTTTGAGTTCTATAAGGATATTTAGGCATTTATTTATTTACTTGTGGTGATTTATGTAGTAGGGATTTTATTTTTGTAATATAGGAGTTACATAACGATTGGAGTCGTTGGAGATAGAGTTGTTTCAGTTAGGGAGTTTGATTAGGAGTTATATTTTCTAACTCTATATATTCATGTTACTGTAACACTAGTTCTCAGAATTTTGGGTTTAATAGAGTTGATTGAATTTTATCTTAGTTTAGTTTATACGCTAGGCCTATTGCTTACCTCTCCCCTCAATCTTTTTGCTTACTCGATTCAGTTGAGTCCCTTCCCAGGTGTGTTCTTCCTGTATCTCCTCATTTCTGCTTCTGTTTTTTTTTTTTTTTGTACTCCTTTACTTCTTTACTTTATCAGTTGAATTTCTTTTGCATGTTTATTGGTTTTCTTTGTTCTGGGCAGCACTTGCAGCCTATCAGATTTGGATTGAACTCTATTGATCCACCTCTGTTCTTCCTAGAGCTTTGAGCATAGGTTATACTCTGAAGGGAGATTTAGCCTGTACAGTTTGAGGCTGAATGAGTTGGGATTTGGAAGTTTCAATCCCATCTTTCAGATCGATTCTGTTTTCTTGCTAACTGCTCTTTCAATTTGATACTTGTCATATTTGAGAGGTCTAGTATTGTAAGTCTCCAGAATTTCGGGTTGATTGGTTTCCAAACAGGTGAGATCTCTGACCTGAATCATGTTTGCCTGTTTGGTTTGCCACTCATTACCGTTTCAATCGAGTTTGAATAAAATACTCTTTTATTATTTAAGATTAAGGCCAAATTCTCTGTTATTTACTCAAAAGCTCTCTTCCTCTGATTTTTTTTTTCTAAATTGTCCCGTCTGAATTTAAATTCCAAACCAGTCCCTTTCAAAATTGATTCCTTATTTAGTCCCCAATTCTGTTATCCTGTCCTAAAGATTCTGAAAATTACAAAATTACCACTGCTCTGTTTGTTTGAGTTTTAATCACTTGTAGTGGTCCATATTGACATAAAGCTTTTCTTGTTCCTAGCATGCTTCTTCATACTCATTTGTTGTATTGGTGCAATGGTTTTCATTCATTCAAGAAGGAAAGGAGGACTAAAATCATTTTTTTGCTTTCGGTAATACACTGCTTAACACTGTTTCTTTTATGTATTTATTTATTTATTTTTTAAATTCAAACATCTTCAGAGTTGGACTATCATTTCCTGGCTATCATTTTACTCACTGTCAGTCAGTATGCATAATGATTGTTCTTGAGTGGACTAGCAAAACCCTCTGTTAGTCCCAGTCTAGGCTAAATTGGTACAGCACATGTCTGCCTATGGAAATTTGGACCAATCCTGCTTCATTGCCAGCTTTGATATTTTTGAAGTTCTAATGATCTATGGTTAGTTAGGCAATAGCTCTTGCTTGCATCCATAACAGAGGATGTGATTGTAGGATGGGTTAAGGAATATTTGTGTTAAATTGAATTGAACTTTAATATTTCTTCCTCTAGGCCAGTCAAGGTCTTAGAAAAACATTCTTGTTCCTTACAGTCTCAAACAAGTATGCTAAGCTTTTGGTTCCTTGAAGTCATTGATGGTACATTATAGTGGTTTGTTCCCCTTGATGGACTGATAGTGGTCTGAGTGTCTTACTGCTATGTGTGGGTCATTATGTGGTTTCTATGTTTGCAGCAGAATAATTGTGTTCTTGATTGCCCAAGAGATGTTGTCTTTTACATCTTCATAACCATAGATTGGGGGCTGATGCCTCAGCATGCTGGTCTTTAGCATGTTCTTTGGAACAGTCTTATCTTATTTGTGGTCTTCTCTTTCGACGTGGATTAGCCTCGTCATAATAGTAGTTGAGTACAACTGATTTAAAATAGTGATGGTAAAATATTCATATCTAATGTTCTGAGCAATTAGTATTAAATCTGTACCAGACAAAACTGCAATACAAAATTTTTTTCCAACCAATGTTTCCGTTCTTTATTTTACAGAACATACAACTGAACTTAATTGAGCCTAATCCCAACTGAATGGGTTGGTTTCAGG
Source organism: Protea cynaroides (assembly GCA_028583415.1). Taxonomy (NCBI): domain Eukaryota; kingdom Viridiplantae; phylum Streptophyta; class Magnoliopsida; order Proteales; family Proteaceae; genus Protea; species Protea cynaroides. The sequence continues at coordinate 132,215,033 of CM053276.1, forward strand.
AATCTTGTTTCACCCTAAAATCTACTTAAGGTGTGGTCTGTTGTTGATCATAAGCTGCCTATATCTTTTTTTGACTTCTACCCATCATTTTTGCTCCCCTCTTGTTTTTTTAACTCCAATTTTCAGCACCGTGTTAATTCCTTACTACGTTACTAGTGCATTCAGTTGCCTTGTACATGCTCGATTCACCTTAGACAACTTTCCCACAATTTACCACCTGATTGAATCACTTGTGAATTATCTCTATTATGCTTGTTTATATTCTTTCCCCTCATACCTTTTCTTGTTTTGCTACTCATCTATCTTAACATCCTCATATCACTTATGCTCATTTTATTCATTTTCTGCAACATATTGGGATAAATTTATTAATTAAAATTTTGCTTTAGCTTATCTTTATTTCTGGCATTTTGAATTTTGATTGCAGGTTCCCTAATAAAGCAGCAGCTGGTGACCCATCTTACACTTGGTATTGCCCTCCGTGGAGTCTTGGATGCACTGCGTAAATCTGCTGATTCCAAAGTTAGTACTGTTCTTCCAGTTTGTGCATGTTCTTTTTCATAGTTATTTGTTGGTTATTGTGATGAGTATGCCTTTCTGGTGGCAGATGTTCATATTTGGGGCGAAAGCTTTGGAGCAATTTGTAGATCGTTTAGTGGAATGGCCACAGTATTGTAATCATATCTTGCAAATATCTCATCTACGTGGCACCCACTCCGACCTTGTTGCTTTCATTGAACGTGCTCTTGCTAGGATCTCATCAGGCCACACAGAATCAAATGGGGTGAACAATCCATCTAATGATCAGCCTCATGGTTCTGCCCAGGCTACTTTGGAAAATGTGGAGGTATGGATTTTTTTTTGGGTGAATAAGAAGTATGTATATATTAACAGAGAAAGGGAACTACATCAAGGGCACCGCATTTTTTTTTTTTGGGGGGGGGGGTTGGGTTAGCTTTAACAGTCAGATGTCATGTGAGGTCCTATCCACAATGAGTTGGATAGGTAAATCCCATTCATTATAATGTGTCTATTATGAGGCGAGTCTGTACCTGGTTTGATGTTGGGAAGTGGGCAGCTACAAACTTCAAAAACAAGTGGCCTTAGATTACAGTCTGAGTCCTAAGGTTTCTCTCCATCCAGATTTGGGGATCGTTGCACAGGATTGTTTATCAACTGGATCAATGAGGGATTTCCCTCTGAAGGATTTGCTAATCCATTTCCATTCTCTATTGAGAGTTAGAATCCGCCTTTGCGATGGCCAGCTCCGGTAAAGGATTCCTTCCCAGAGTGAGGCAGAAAAAGGACAATCAAAGAATATGTGTTGAATTTCTTCTGACACCGCCCAACATGATGAGCAGTTGTTATGAATGGGAATCTGTCTAGAGAGAAGGGAGGCACGAGTTGGAAGGATCTCAGATAGCTCTCTTCTACGGTTAAAGCTGTGGAGGGGGGGGGGTGGACTTTGTACCATAAAACATCAAACCAGGGAACTTTAGCATGCTTTGGGTTATTTTTTTGCTTATTGATGTCACTGATGCAGATCGATCAAGATGGATCTGCAGGTGATGGACAACTCCAAGATTCTATGTCGAGGCTGATAATGCCTTGATTTACCGAACATATGATAATTAATATTACTCGGATCTGATCTCAGATCACAGTCGGAATTAATGGAAGGTAGTATCAGATTGCTAAGAATAATACTCTAGATGTTAAAAAATAGGGAATAGACTAACTAAATAGGGGAGTTCAATGGAAGTTGTGGAGGAGACAAAATAGGGAAGTCAGATACTAAGATTTTAGGATCTGGAACTATCAATTGATGGGAGGAAAAAAGGATGAGGAGATAAAATCTGTTGTGCTGTCCCAAATCCCAATAAGGAAGAGATGAAATAAGAGGAAAAGAAGGGGGAGAAAATTGACAGATAATGAATGTGAGAGAGAGAGAGAGAGACAGAGAGAGAGAGAGAGAGAGAGAGAGAGAGCCAGCTAGGCCGTTAGGCCCATTACCGAATCAAACAGTATTCCATTAGGTTTTTTTTTTTTTTTTTTTGGGGTAGGGGAAGCGTACATCTTCTTTTGGAAAAAAATCCAAAGGAAATCTTCTAAATCTAGGACTCTTGGACAGTTAATCTTTACTAACTAGTCAAGGCTTTATTGTCCTAAACCAACACTAACACTTAAAGGAACTTTCATCATCTTTTCCACAGCTGTAGACAATAAAATTTCATAAATACCATTGATTATGTAATTAATCCATACATAAGAGCAGATCTGAACCCTTCTGCCCTCCAGCAGATATACTAAGATGGGCCTGCATCGGTCATGCTTTTCGTTTGTACCTTACCACCCTTAGTGATTGTACTGGTAATGCCGGCAAAATTTCCATCTAGGCTCTAGCAGAAAGATTCTGCTAAATTTTAGCTTCATTTTGTAATGCCAAATAGAAGTTAGTTTGTTGGCAGCAGTGTGAAGATATATGCCTTAAAACTATTTTATCCTACTTAAATTGTTTTGCACTCTTGCTCCAAAAAAAAAAAAAAAAAAGATCCGTCATTGGCACGGTGTCAGAAAGAGTTTGTGCATCTAGAATCATTAGGTGATATGACTGTTTTATTTGGTGGTGTGGATTGCCAAGCTGAGGGCTTGTGCTATACTTAGCCTCTGAATTTCTAATGAACTTTTAATAGTTCTATGTAAATGTCTTTTGTTGTATGGTTTTGCCCCTAATATGTTACTGTCTGATGTTGTGTGCCAAGAAAAAAAAAGTTTCCAATTGGAGCTTGGGGTACGAGGTCCTATTGTTTTACTACTGTCCATCTTTGTAGAGCTTCTGAGTCTCCATCTTGGTCCTTGAATATTGGGCCTGAAAAAAGTTGCCTCTCTTTTGTTGAACAATTAATTCCTTTTTGAAGGAGCTTTACCCAAAGCAATCAGCCAACCAATAAATCTGTGGTTTTGATTTGGATTCCATTGTCCATTGGCGCTTCTTTTGTCAAATTTTTTTCCTTATGTTGAAGTACTTCCTTTTTTTAGTATGTATCCACGTGAGACACGCAATATGTTTTGTCACATTTTTTCCTCTGCTTACGAGTGACGTGTGTTAGTGACTCCCAGCCTCTGGTTTAGAGAGCTGTATTCTGTCGGCCTCTACTTTTATATGTGTCGATATGGTTACAAACAACTTACAACCTTAAGCTAACCACACTTCTATACATCATTTGTTACGATCCAAACCCATATAAGGTGAGAGTACAGCCCTCATGGATGCTGATTTAACAACCAACCAAATAAAATAGAATTTAAACTTTATTATATGAAAAGATTCAACTCAAACGAATAACCATAGTAAAAAGATCATTAAAAATCTATTGGTAGCAGTCTAATGTATGTAAACATAAAATAAAAGAAAACTGTCTTTACATTTGAATTCAAACCCTACTACATCCATTCTAATAAAATAAAAATCGACTACTATAACTATGGGACAAGCTTGCGAGTCCTCTACATTTCTCCCTGTTCCTCTTCAACCTCCTTGCCGACTAAGATATCTTTTGTAACGGGTGAACTCACTAGCATAGTAAGATAGAATACAACAAATATACAACATTAAGACAAGCACAAACATCTCGAATAAAACAATGCAAGAAAAATTCATTCTCATTTATTTTAGAACAATTCTCAATTAACTTCACCTCTTTATAGCCTGACTATTTTGATCACCTCTCTATGACCTTGGCAACTCGGTCATCCGTACATGACTGAAACTCTCGTCCACGGTTCTACGTATCACGACTCAGGTGTACCCCAACCTTCATAGTCTACATTTACTCTCCACCAGGCACAATGCAGTCAATTACCCTCATCTCATCACATTCTTACTATTACCATTTACTTAAGATGTATGCCAAAACCACCATTCATACTATCATCAACACATGGAGATATGTAACAAGATAAAAGCACATTCTCTTTCATCACCTCCTTGTAAGCAATAAGACATATAGCAACGATCATCAGTAATGCATACCATAATTATGCTAGCTGATCTGGGTCTGGAATAGAAACTGATATACTTTTCTGGACTGAATAGTATAATATGGACTGTACAAAATCTGCTATTATATTCTGGTTCAAAATCTGGTATATATAAAAATATGGACTGCATGTACAATCTGGTCTCTATATATTATGCGTTTGAAAATCTGTATAAAATTCTGTATAACAATCTGTATATAAATCTGTATGTATATAGATATGCTTGTGATCCAATTCTGGAGTTCAGTATAAATACATATGTTGCTATAAGATCTGAATTATATATATATATATATATATATATATATATATATTATATATATTATATATATATATATATATATATATATATGATAATGAATTTGAATCTGATTCTAGAACAAAAACCGAGGCTTAGTACTTATTTGGAATGATTCTCAAAAAAAGCTTCTTCTCCTTCTTCTTCTTATTTCTCTCTTTCTCTCTCTCTCTCTCTTCCTCTTCTTTTCTTTCCTTTTCTCTCTCTTTTTTCGCTCTTCAACTCTCCCTCTCCTTTTCCCTTTTGCGATATTAGCCCAATCCCCTTTTTATTTTAATACTTTTAATCCTATTATACTTCTTTTTATTTTAGAAATTCTAATTCTTTTATGACTTCTTTTCTTCTCTCTCTCTCTCTCTGTTCCACGCAAGAAGGGAGTCTTTCTCCCTCTCCTTCTCTATGTAAAAGTGTGTGGGCTCCCTCCCTTTTTTTAGCTCTTAATTTATTTTTATTTAAAACTGATTTTATTGGATAAGGTGGGCCTCCCAAATCTAATCCAACTCACTCTCCCTTCTATTCTCCTAATGCCACATGGCTTATCGCTTCCCTTATCCTTAACGCTTTATTTTATTATTTTATTCTCTTATTGTACATGATTATTGTTCATGGCTACTGTTCACAGTCCCCAATACAGTCTCCTTTTATTTCTCTTTTATCTCCCCTTGTGCTAGTAGGACTCCTCATACTTCTCCAACTCACCAAACATTAATCCTTAAAGATAAAAAAAATAAAATAAAATCCAGTTAGAGTGGGTTCCACTGCTTCCCATGATTTTGGGTTTCTCTTTTCACATTCTCTTTATTTCCTACTAACAAATTATCCCCTTTAATTACACCTATGCTGTCCGCGATTTCTGTAGGTGTTAGTTTCTTTATTTTAATATTTTATTGGTCGTTAAAGACGACATTATCCATAAAATTTTTTGCTGCTTATTAAGAAATATTCTCTATGCTAAATGTCACCATGCATAAAATGTACTAAATAACACCAATGTGTGCTGAACAACACTTATCCATAAGATTTTTTGCTGCTTATTAAGAAATATTCTCTATGCTAAATGTCACCATGCGTAAAATGTACTAGATAACACCAATGTATGCTGAACAACTCTTAATTTCTAAATGTCACTCAATGTCAACAAAACATAAAATTAAAATTAAAATTCTAGGGTGTTACATCAATGATGTTGTCTCTTGCCAAGTCTATGTCAAAAAGTTCCGATGTAAAAATGGAAATTTCTGGATGTTTAATTTAACAAATGGCAAGGCTTTAACTGCTTTATGTTTTTTTCTTACCGGTGAGAAAATTTTCCTATAGGTGAAGGATATTTTTAGATTATAATATGTTGAAGATGCTCATTTTTCTGTAAAAGGATACTCTGCTCATGAGCCTGGGCCATTCCATCTTTTTTTCATTCTTAGTTGATGCCAAGGCGAACCAAGGTGTTGGAGGTCTGATGGGGCGCCTAGGTGACCAAGGCGCCTTCTTAGGCAACCAAGGTGCCCAATTTCCCAAGGTGTCACAAGGGTGCCCAGGCAACGCCTTGACAACTATGCTTTCATTATATTATAAAGTAGGATTGTGGTCCATCCATCTTGCTGCTGATCTTGGTTTGTTGTGGAGTATAAAGGAGGATTGTGGTCCATGAATCCTTTTAATCTCATCCCACCTTGTTTGATATATTTGGTTTAGTATGCTTGTTCTATATAGAATAGGCTGTTCCCTGCATCGTAGTTTGACTTGTTTGATTCTCTTTTCTCTGTCCCCTCTTTAATCTGTATTTGGGTTTTATGTTAATTGTTATTGTTTCTGGTATGAAATGTTTTATAGCGACATTGTTTTCCTACTTTTATATTCTTAGATTGCTTTTTTTGGTTGTCAATAGCACTTTGTATTTAGATGCTTTGTTTTCCTTATTTTAAAGATTACTGTATTTGTTCTCAGGCATCTGATTCTTCATGGCAGTTAATGGGATCTAACATCACACAACCTGGGCAACAACTCTCCTCCTCGCTTCAGCTGCAACAAAGACATCAGGGTTTTCTTGATGACAGGCATAAAGCTTCTACAACTTCACTTGGCTATATCAAGCCCCTTCCTTCCCCTTCTGGGCAGTCTTCACTTGTTTCCATGCATGATGCTGTGAGCAGTCAGAAGGTTTGTTTTGTGACAATGTTGGACTTGATATGATTTTATCTTTTCCTTGGTTCTTAAGTTGTTTCGTGCTTTGTCGCTTGAATTTCTGTACTATTGCTGTTTTTCTGTAGTCAATACTCTCGCAGCCCTTGCAGACGGTGCCTTCACAGAATGTGGGAAGTGGTCCAGCAGCTGTGTCATCTTCACCTGGTTTTCTGCGTTCTTCCCGGGGGATTACATCTACTAGTAATTTTTTATACTGATTATTTATAATATATTGCAATTCCTATGTTACTCCAAAAGTGCATCACATGCTTCTATTTTCTGCTTCTAATTTTATTTGTATCTCCTTTTTGTAGGTATGCTTAGACCACATTCATATAATACAGGATTTGGTTCTGCTTTGAACATTGAGACACTCGTTCAAGCTGCTGAGAGAAGGGACACTCCTATAGAGGTATCTTGTTGTAGATTTTAATTTTTTCACCTCTAGCTAGATTACATTAACGAGATACTGTGTCTAGATGTCTACGTAGCAAACATGATAGTTTTTGACATGGCTTGATACGTCCAAGGCTGAGAGTGGGGACTTATATGAACAGTTCTTCATTGAAGCCAGTGATCTCTTTACAATTCATTGAAGTCAGTGTTCTCTTTACGATGTATGATACTATAATGTGCTAGTTTAAGGCCTATAGGGCCTATCAATCATTGTTGTTATTTTTTTTTTGTCATAATTCATAACACACATAGATATATACATAATCTGTCTATATATAAAATTCATTACCTGTATAAGCTTTTTAAAGGATAATAATTTTGGAATTATCTGGTAAGATGAAATATCATTAAGATTAGATGTCAAGGGCAGGTGGTTGTCCAACCTTTCTATAATCAATTGATGTGTGAGTGAGAATCAGGTCAGCAATTTGCGATTGGATCTATCAGTAAAACCTTATTGTAGTAGCTCTACCTCTGTTATGTTTTTTCATTTGTTAGGGGTTGAGCTCACAATTTTTATGCAGTGCAAACTGTTTCTATTTTATTTACACTAAAAATTCCATGTGTTGTATCCTTAATCATTAGCCATTCCTCAATTATCTTACATTCCAACATCTAGACTAGTTCTACCTCCTAGTTTTAATTTGTTGGGATGGAACTTGAGTTAACCTTGGTTAGACCCTAATCCCTATCCGACTTGACTTGGTTAGGGTTAAGGAAATGATGCACTAGTAGTTAAGCTCAGATTCTCAGGTTGGTTCAGTTCACAGGTTGTCCCTAGGTTGCACTGCTGGTCCCTAACTCAACTGAAAATTGAAAATATAGAAAATCATAGTCCAAACAAAAAGCAGGGAGCAGAAGTATTCAAGGGTTTGGATACTTACAAATCTTAGAATTTTTGAGTAAGCTCAGAAGGTAACTGCAACAGCCCTATCTCAAATTTTCGCTCATTGTATTTTGCTTAGAGCCTGTGGATATTGCATTAGTTTAGTCCGACACAGCATAAGTTTTTGAATCACCATGTTCCCTCTTGTCAGGAAATCGGAAATTTCCATTGTCAACGACTTGTAATTGGCCATAATGGTTCCTCCGTAGCTCCCACCTCCAAAAAAAAAAAAACAGAATTTAATGGCAGAACCGAGTTAATAAAAACTATAGCACATCTCGTGCTGAGGCCCTTAGTCTGTGTAAGAGATTATGGATCTGGATATGGTTGGTATGCCAAAGCCAAATCAGCTACCTGTGAATAGTCTTTAAATTAATAAAAATTATTATTAATTTAAAGGTTATTGATGAATAGTGGAAACAAATGATTTCAATTACGTCGTTTTACTTTTAGTAGGTTGAAATTCGTTTGGGAGGACAACATGATTAATAGTAGCAAAGGTTGACTTACTATTGTGTGAATTAGAATGGAGCTAGTTACCTCAAAGGCTCCTCCAAATTATGTTTGTGTTTTGGTGGCCACAATATGTGTTACATGTTTTCACAGATGCAGACATGGTTGGTGACTCAAACACCAGGAAGTCCACTTCAGGTTACTTATTCACTTTTGTAGGGGGAGCTGTGTCACGACAGTCCAAGCTGTAGAAGTGTGTTGTTCTATCCACTACAGCAGCTGAGTATATTGCAGCTGCAAAAGCTGGTAAAGAGATGTGGTTAAAGAGATTTCTTCAAGAATTAAGATTGGAGTAGTCCACATGTGGTGAAGTGCGATAGTGAGAGTGCAATGGATTTAAGCAAGAATGCTACCTACCACTCTAGAACCAAACACATTGATGTTAGGTATTGGATACGAGACGTGTTGGAGAATGGACATGCTGTCTCTAATATTCCGTTGTTTTCATGATTCACACATTATTGTGGTTTGTGTACATTAGTGTGATTGGTTTATAACTTTATCTTAGTTCATATAGGGACATTGCGGGAAGCATCATGCTCCTTAACAAGTGGTATCAGAGCACTATCTCATGACTCTCTGTTGCATTGTCTCACTTCCCTCTTCTGCAAACCCCTAATCACCGTCCTAGGGAGAAATGTTGTCAACCAGAAAGCGGCGGCTTAGGTCGAAGGGTAAGATAGCCCCCGCGACACTCACTGTTGATGAAATTGCCGAAGTTTCATCCAATAGCTCAATCGATATGGAGTTGTCAGAAGACGAAAATTTTGTAGAGGAGCAGAAGGTGAAGGAGTAAGAAGCAAGCTCTTCAGGAGCTCATCATGCGAAGATGGTAAAGAAAGCTCCGTCGAATGGTGAGAGCTACTTATGCAGAAAACCAGTTCCAAAGGTTGAAGCTTAGTTGTTCTCACAGATACGAGATGCGGACAACGAAATATGAAGAAGTCTGGTCGATTGGTTGTTTTATAAGTGATGACGATGAAGATTACATAGTGAATCATCTTCATTTTTGCCCATGGATGTGCACATTGCGTTGGTGTGTGAACAATGTAAATCTTCTAGTCATCTTTGCTTGAACTGTTTTTGTTTTTTCATTTTTCTAGTGTTTGCGTTAAAATTTCCAAAAGTTATATCTGAAACAACTTGTACAATTCGTAGTTTAGAACAATTAAGGATTAAAGTATCGTGTATCGGTAGTGTATCAATTGGGCTATTTTAAGAGACGTATCGTATCATATCATGGATATGCTAGGATACGCTAGGATACGGGGCAAGATATACATGTGAATGATTAGGGAACATACAAAACACAATTTTAAAGCATAAAAACACTAAAATAAGCCATCTTGAAGTATTTCCAAGGATTAGAGACATCATTGATGAGATTCAATGAGCTATAACCTTCGGTTCACATGAACCGTAGGTTTTCAGCAAGGAAGATCACCAAGTGAAAAAAATCAGTTGTATCAAGCTTTATGTGTGTGTATCAACTGTATCGAAGCGTATCGGTTCATATCGAGGTGTATCGGTTCATATTGAGGTGTATCGAGCTGCATCGAGCTGCATCGGTAAGTGTATCTTAATTTTTTGCGAGAATGAAAACTTAAGTGTATTGATACATATCGAGGGTATCGACTGTACCGAAGTGTATCGAGTCGTATTGGCTCGATATGGTCGATACATGTGGATACACCTTTTCTTTAGAAAAAGAGATACATATCGACCAATGCCTATACGGATACGGATCGATGGATACGGGGCGTATCGTATCGATACTTAAAACCACTGAAACATTACAGTTTAGTGGATTGTCATCTCTCATTTCAGATTGGAACATATGTTTGTTGTCAATTAGACCAATACTCCCATTAACGACAGTGTCTTTAGCTTTTTAAAACCATTGTGCAGTAAAATATGGCTTTCTGTCTTCAGTTTCAAACAATTCAGCAGTTCTACCTATGTAATCCGGCCCTCCTCCTTCACCTTTGATATGAGCATCATCGTTAAGATTCTATATGCATTTGTGAACCTCTACTTGCCTGTAATGACTCTGAACACGTAGAACCTCCTCTTCATTGTCGTCACTTTTAGAACTTCCCAATTGACTGGACTTCTTTGCATTTTTGTTCTTTGCATCTTTGTATCTGTGAGGCCAACGATCACGAGCTTTAGCCTTTGGAACTAGTTTTCTTTATATGCGGCTCTCACCATTCGACGCAGGTTTCTTTGCTTTCTTTTGTAGACCCGACTCGATGGATCGACCTGACTTGGAGGAGAAATATGTGCTTATTTTTTGTGTCCTGTTTCTCTAGTCACAAAGACGAGTTTGAAAGGGGTTTTTCGAGTTAGGGTTTTGAGACAGAGTTTGTTGTTGCACTTTTGTTTGTTCTGTAGGGATCTCTTATAGTTGTGGATTTTGTTGACAGACTGGTGTGAAATTTTACATGAAAGATTCTGCTCTTATTTCTTTCAATCGAACTCAAATCAACTCAGCCTTTCAATTCTGATGATTAGAATTAGGTTTCACATCTCTTTGGTTGCATTTGTTCATACACTGCTCTATTTAGGTCAAATCTTATATAAGTCATATCGGCCCCAGTAGAAGCGGAGAAAACTTTGTTCTGGTTCCTATTGATAATCTGAACCTCTAGAACAGTTGACTTGAGTATATAGGGTTTTGATCTATTATTTTGGAGCTATTGATCTTCTCTTAGAGTGATTGATTTTTTCTTAAATCTGAGAATGTCTTTGTTTTCTGGTAATCGGTTTCTCCTTATTTATCAAATCTAGATTTTGTTTGGCCTAATCTTTAACATCTGATCTCTGAATTTCTTCCATTACCTATCTTACTTGAATCATAAAATTCTTCAAATGTCCATATATTTCTGTAGCTTTATTAATAGAATTCAGCAAGCTCAATTGCCCTTTTCTCTAAGTTCAGGGTTGGGGTTTACCCATCTACATTATGAACTCACAAAACTGTGTCCTTGGTTACATAGCATTAATCAAGACACTTGAAAGTTCCTGGGATCTTGTAGATAGGTTATTGAGATGAAATTTCCTATAATGGTTACAGTGAAGGGGTTGAGCATTAACTGTATGTCATCTTACCTAAACACTTTAAGTTATGAGCTGTACCTATGTCTGACACTTTATATAAGCTTATGAAAGTGCAAGAAGAATAATCTTTCTGGCACCCAACCTATACCATTTTCCTTGCCCGTATAACATACTGTATGAGTTTCCCAATAAGGTAATTAGTTTATTTGGTTTGTTTCTGGATGAGGAACCTAAGTTTCATGAACTTTTTTGGGCAATTCTGGTATTGGATGCAAATCAAGCCTCATACATCCACAATATAAACTACTTGCCAAAATTTTTTTCTAACATATAAATGAACAAAACCTTACTCCGAGCATGACACTGGTGGATAGATTGCGTCATTGGAATACAATTTTCAATATCAATGTGAGTCCAGCTAGATATTTCTTTTGGATGACTTGTCACAGTATTTCTGACATTATTTAATCATATCTTTGTACTCTTGGATACAGGCACCTGCATCAGAGATTCAAGACAAGATACTGTTTATTGTTAATAATATTTCAACTGCAAATCTTGAAGCGAAGGGAAAAGAATTTACTGAAATTTTGAAGGAGCAGTACTACCCATGGTTTGCACAGTATATGGTGATGAAAAGGTTAGAGTTTTATCAATGCTTTTCATGTGTTGTTTGTTCAGTCTGATGTATTTTTTTTCTGTTGCTGTATTTACATTTTCTTGATCCCATCCTGTCCTAATGTTCACCCGAGTTCTTTGAACAGAGCAAGCATCGAGCCAAATTTTCATGATCTCTATTTGAAGTTCTTAGAGAAAGTTAATTCAAAAGATTTGAATAAGGAGATCGTGAAAGCTACCTACGAGAACTGCAAGGTCAAAACGCAAAATTTTCTCTTTTTCGTAAACATCTACCGTTATGGAAGAAGCGAAGTTCCCTAATATTTTTGTGTGGCAGGTTCTTTTAAGATCAGAGCTTATAAAATCCAGTTCAGAAGAGCGTTCCTTGCTGAAAAATCTTGGTAGCTGGCTTGGGAAGTTCACAATTGGAAGAAATCAGGCATTAAGGGCTCGAGAAATAGATCCCAAAGTCTTGATAATGGAGGTAGCTATCTTAGTTTGTCTCACAATATCTCAGGTGTATTTGGCTTTGTTAACTTATTTCCTTTATTGTTTGGGGTTCTTTGCCAAAAGATACTCATATTTGATGGATTGTCAGCTTGTAAGTTTCATTTATAACTACCAATGTTTGCTCTCTGGATTGTATCAGGCATATGAGAAGGGACTGATGATTGCAGTGATTCCCTTTACCTCAAAGGTATACCATCATGATGATTTGATCTGTTTCTTTGTATTTTGCATGTACAATTTTTATATTCTAGTATTTGCTGCAGATTTTGGAACCATGCCAGTGTAGTCTAGCATATCAACCTCCCAATCCTTGGACAATGGGAATCCTTAGTTTGCTTACCGAGATCTATGCATTGCCAAATTTAAAAATGAACCTCAAGTTTGATATAGAGGTATGTAAAAATTGGTATTAAAAGTTTTATTACTTTTTCCTAGTTTTCTCAGACTGGTAACTTCCAGGGTGCTCTTTTTCTTTCGAGTCTAAATGGGAGAGTTATTCATGTTAGATGATATTGTAAATATGCTTAATGATTCTTGCTGCTGTTCATATTTCTTACCTTCTGCCTTCTTCACTTTTGATATTCTAGGTCTTGTTTAAAAATCTTGGTGTGGATATGAAAGATGTTAAACCAACTTCTCTTCTTAAAGACCGGGTTAGGGAAGTTGAAGGAAATCCTGATTTTTCAACAAAAGATATTGGAGTATCCCAGCCGCAAATGGTTGCCGAAGTTAAAGCTGGAATGATATCTACATTAAATCAAGTTGAACTTCCTCCTGAGGTTTCCACTCCGTCTCACACTGGTGGTCATTCAAATGTATTATCGCAGGTTGGTAATTCTTTCCTGGTTTGGATGTTAGTAGTCCTTTTATCTATTTTCAATATTTTGATAGTCCACTTTGTGTGTGGCTTTAGTATGCTGCTCCTCTTCATTTTGCTTCGGGTTCATTGGTGGAGGATGAGAAGATGGCAAACTTAAGCTTTTCTGATCGACTTTCAACTGGTGGTCAAGGGCTGTCTCAAGTCACTCCGTCCCAGTCACCATTTTCTGTTAGTCAGGTTTGATTGCGGACATCTGTTCCCTATTTGTCCTAAGAAGTGATAAACTTTCCTTCAAGGGTTAATTTTGTGTGTTTTTGTTGCAGCTTTCCACTTCAATCCCTAATATCGGAGCTCATGTTGTTATCAACCCTAAGCTCAGTGCCTTGGGCCTCCAGTTACATTTTCAAAGGTTTGAAGTTGTTATTTTGGACTTTGCCCTAGTTTTCCTACCAAATAAACTACCAGCATTCTGTTTTAGGTCTAACTGATGGATTTTAACATGGTTCTTTATGACATGCATCAGAATTGTTCCAATGGCGATGGATAGGGCTATCAAAGAGATAATGTCCCCTATTGTACAACGTAGTGTTACTATAGCAATGCAGACAACGAAGGAACTGGTTCTGAAGGTTGCTTACAGAATTGATTTCTCTTCTACATATACAATAATCATTGCCTGTAAATTGTGATTTAGTCTCTCATTTACTTAAACAAATGCAATTGTAGGACTATGCCATGGAGTCGGATGAGAGCCGCATATATCATGCTGCACACTTGATGGTGGCAAGCCTCGCTGGAAGTTTGGCGCATGTTACATGCAAGGTTTCTTCTTCTTAATTTGTGATGGTTTTTGGATTTCCTGTACAGTTTGTTTTATTGAGATTGAAAATTATTCATCATTTACCTCGAATTTCTTAAGCAGATAGCTAGTATGTATATATATATATATATATATATATTTCCTTCGATGTTTTCGACTGACAATAATTTTGGTTATTGTTAGGAACCTCTCCGTGGTTCCATTTCCAGTCACTTGAGGAATTTGCTTCAGGCTTTAAATATTGGTAGTGAAATTCTTGAACAAGCTGTGCTACTTGTTACAAATGATAACCTTGATCTTGGTTGTGCTGTGATTGAGCAACATGCGACGGAAAAGGTAGGTTTGCTCTTCTATTTACTTCTAACAAAGCTACTATCTGATTTTTATGTACTTCTTTGTCTTTGATGATGTGAATATAATCTTCCTGATGTGGGAGAGCCTAGTGTTACAAATCTAGGGCTGAACTACAATATAAAGGTGTTGTGAAGAAGGTAGGATTAGGGTTTCAAGGAATAAACAAGAAAGAAGGATAGTGCAAGGGAAAGCTTCTGTTTTGGAACCATGAACAGAACCCATGAATGGTAACTTAGATGAAAAAGAAGAAGAGAGAACAGAGAGTGAGAAGAGAGAATTCTCACAAACTCTCGGTAAATCTTCTTATTCAAAAAACCTGAACAATTAATAGGGGTTTACATCTCTTCTATAAATCAGAACATAAAAGTTTTACTTTATTTAAAATTCCTAAACCTGTCATGACTCTGATTAATGAAATAAAAGCCTAACAAGAATAAGCTACTAGCCAACTTCTACGACTACCTAAGATGTATCTAGAAGAGGGGCCCCATGCAGTAGAATACTAAATTAAAAGATTAAATAAATTTGTGTATTTCGTGGACCCAAAATCTGGGATTTATAATTGATCCCAATAGGAATAAAATCATTTAAAACAAATGCCCATAACCAAAAAGTATCAAAATATAACCAATTTTGATAATAGAGGGTTTGTTTCTTTTGTAACTGAAGTATTCTCCAATTGAGTCTAATATGTGATCTTATGGCTCCAAGCCAATACCTGAAACATATTGTGGGAATTTGTGTAGCCTCTATCAGGAGGTAGATTATTTCCCTGGTTCCCACTTCCCATAGATTTCTTTAATTCCTACCCTTGTCAGAATAGATCTGCCTCAGTACTTTGATGGTCTTTTTTTTTTTTTTTTGGGGGGGTGGGGTGGCTCTTGGCCTTTTAGACTTAGGTGCTGTGATTCATTCATTACCTCATGGACTGTTGGAGCGTGCTGATGTGGGTGACCCCATTTGGATGTTGAGTCTGGCCCATTGTGTGCATCAAGATTCTTAGTTCCCTTCATTTCCATAGGATCTTGGTTTGGAGGGGAGGTTGGATGTTCATCTATGTCTTCTGTTTGATATTGATATACATGTGTTGATGCATTGGATCTCACCAGACAAATATTTGTGCTTGCTTCTGCTTTGAACATTGTGTTCATGAGTAGCCATGCGGGGACCAGATGCTTTTTTGGTGGATGGACTTGGCATTCTGTTTTGACGCTTTTGGGTTTTTTTTTTTATTTTTATTTTTTAATTTTTAATTTTTTTGGGGGTTGGGTGTGTGTGTGGGGGGGACTTTGGGTATCATCTAGATATTTCCTTGCAGGCCAGTTTCTCTGTTTTGTACTTTTGGTTTTGATAAAATTATTGTTATTGAGCATATGGTCAAAAATTTCATACACGGGGTAACAGACTATACAATCATTGCAAGTATGAAGGCTGTTTGCATCAATCCCTTCACGTGGTTGTACTGTATGAGGCTATGTGCCTGTGTTGCACATTGTGGACCATGTTAATTTCTCAGTACCTTTAGTGGAACAAGCTGTTTTGTGATTGGATTATGAATGACATAGTTTATGCTTCTTTGTGCCAACATAGTTCCTTTATGAATATGAGCATGGTGCATTCCATTCTTTGTATGTAATGACAGGCTCTAAGTACCATTGATGGGGAAATATCTCAACAACTTGCTTTGAGGAGGAAGCATAGAGAGGGTGTTGGTCCAACGTATTTTGATGCAAGTACTTACACGCAAGGTCCTATGGGTGTGGTACCAGAGGCCTTACGGCCAAAACCTGGTCGCTTGTCCCTTTCCCAACAGAGAGTTTACGAGGTAATGGCATGTCTTGATGTTTTTACATGAAATGCAATTTGGTTACCATTGCAACTATATTCCATATCTTCCGTTTTACTTTATCCTTTGTTCTCACCTTTATATGCGTTTCTACGCGCGTGTGCTTGTCAGGATTTTGTTCGGTTTGCGTGGCAAAATCAATCAAACCAGAGCTCAAATGCTGTGCCAACTTCCCCACTTGCTTCATCTGGTGTTTCTATTAGTTCAGGCCTATCTCGTGCTTATGGTTCTGCTACAGGGCAGCTCAACCAAGGTGTCTACTCATCTGGGCAAGGGGCACAAGGATTTGGTACAGTTGCACAGCCCATGGATCTCATGTCTGAAGAGATGGACCCTGGTTCACAACTTATAAGGTTTACTATTTTCCTTATTTTTTTTTGGGTGGGGGGTGGTGGTGGGTGATTTATACTATCATTTACAAATTATTTAATAACTAATATACTTTTAATTCTTATTACAATGTTACAGTGCTTCCTCAACTCATATTGGAGCACCTGATGGTGTTATTCAACATGGTTCTGAGATCAATTCTGTCGTTGCTTCATTTCCGTCGGCCATTCCAGTCCCAGAATTGCATTCAGTGGAAGCTGTAAAGGTTAGGAAACATTATTTCTGTGAACATCAAATGTTGGTGGTGACCATGACACTTGTGCTAATGGCATGTGGTTTTTCCTTTGGTTCAAGGAATTGGGAGCTAATGCACAACCATCGCCTCTTATGTCTGCCACGGAGCGCTTGGGAGGTGGCTTATCGGAACCTTTGTTGACCACAGGAGATGCATTGGAAAAGTACCAGTTTGTGGCCCAAAAGGTAGCGAATGGACTTTGTTTGTTGCCGTTGTTCCAATGATTTTTCTTGTTGACATGTCTTGGTGGTAATTGTTATGTCTAAGATGTTTCTTGTATCTATTGATTTGATTGTGGTTGTGTAATTTTGGAACTCTTTTTTTTAATATTGTTTCATGGATAAGATTTACCTTGAGCTTATTCACCCAAAAAAAAAAAAAAGCCTTTGGCTTGAGCGCTCTTGTCACACTGGGGTTTCATGTTGATTTCTCATGCAATAGCATTCATGTTTTTGCTATTGTCTTTTCCCCCTCTTGGAGGGTTTTTTGCATCCTTCATATTCCTTATGAAGCTTGTTCCTTGATGCTATGTGTGTTCAGTTGGAAACTTTGGTCACTAAAGATGCCAGAGAAGCAGAAATTCAGGTATTCTTTTGTTCTTAGCCCCTACCCTCTCTCTCTCTCTCTCTCTCTCTCTCTCTCTCTTTGGCGACGACGTATTTGAATTTGAAATCAATTGCAATTTGCAAATACAATCCTATACCACTAGACATCACCTTATGCTGGAGTTTTTATTTGCAGAGTATTATTGCTGAGGTTCCTGAAATTATACTGAGATGTATAAGCCGAGATGAGGCTGCATTGGCTGTGGCTCAAAAGGTTTAGTATTGTACTTGTGTGGAAATCCAATTCAATCTCTGTTCCTGCTCTGAACTTGTAATTTAATTTGCAGGTTTTTAAGAGTTTATATGAAAATGCATCGAACAGTGTACACGTTGGTGCACATCTAGCAATTCTGGTGGCTATTCGAGATGTTTGCAAGCTTGTTGTCAAGGAGCTCACAAGTTGGGTATGTCTTTATTGCTTTTTCTCTGTTGCTCTGTTTCAGGTTGCATTGAGGCCATGGTGTTTTATTTATTGTATATTCAGAACCCGGTATCTTGATTTTGTTTACTGGTGGCTGTTCTGCTTACATGTGCATGTGCAGTAATTTTATACTGCTTCCTATCTAGTATAAGTAATGTCTATAGTATAATTAATACCAGTATTCATTTGGTAATCGCAGTTTCAGTTATTGTGACCTGGTTTTGGGTTTAGGAGAAATTTTGTACACTGAAAAAAGTTTATTTTTATGTCATTATGTGAATTTAAATAAGATGATGATGATGATGATGATAAGGGATGAGAAACCTCTCTTGTGAAAAGGAGAGGGAAAGATTGGCAGCTAGATCAAAATCTCGACGAGTTCTCGAATTTCTCGAGGGTCTCGAGACGAGATCCTATAAGAGACGATAAACCTGCAATTTCTCGATTGAGATCTCACGAAATCTTGTCTTGTCAGGTTTTGGTTGAAATTTCGACCGATACTTGTGTTTGTTGACTGAAACATGATTTTTTGGTTTTTGTTTGGTACTGGACTAAGACCCGATGACTTGCATAGAAAGCTAGCAGGGAACGGTACCGGGATACTATATTTAATCAAAGCGTAACTCTTTCAATATAATTCAACCAATATTGGATTTGTTAGAAAGCTAGCATATCTAGCTTCTCAACAAATCTGAGATTGCTTGAATCTGAATTATATTGAGGGGGTCAAACCTTATTTGCAGTATGCGAATGTTGTTTAAAGTCGTCTGAATGGAAATAATTTTTGGGCATCAAAACAAAATATTATTTTGGCACTCTTCTGGTTTTTAGTGATGTTTTACTATAATAAGATATATGAAAATTTTGGATTGTAGAAAAACTCTAGCATTTGAAAGTTGAAAATTGTCCCAGCAATCAAGAATGCAGTTTTTGTTCTTGAACTTGAGGGTTAACTTTTTATCTTTTTGGAATTTGAATTTTAGACTATTTTTATTTGATTTAAATGAGGGTGTTTGTTTACTTGTGTATACTATCTTAAGTAATATTAGGCATAAATAAATGCTGAGTGCTGTTTTTGTTGGCAAAATACCACAACATGTTATTTTTGCTACCACTGTGTCTTAATTTTTGCCGATTACCACTTTGATTTTTTTTTCAATTTCATGGTTTACATATGTTTATGTAGGATAGAATAAAGTTTGCCCTGAGTATTAGGCCTTAAAATGGCAATTTGATCCCCGAAAACAAACCACCAAAACTCCCCAAAAAAAAATAATTACTCGTTGTTATCTTGGAAATCTTAGATCTCGACCTGGTTGAGATGGGGTTGAAACTCGAGATTTTGAACCTTGATTGGGTGTGGGAATAGATATAGGAAGGTGAATGCCTCACACATCTTTATTTTGGGTAATTTGGTTAAATGAAAGATTGGGTGGGTAATATGGTAAGCCGAAACCCATTTTGGGGTAATCTGGTAATTTTTCTTATATATATTCACTCCATAAGAAGAAGCAAAAGGGGTGGCCAAAGATAAGAAGCAGAAAGAAGAAAATGGGTGTTTTATATAATAAAATATTAAACAAATCTATAGGATCTAATATTTTATAGTTCATATCATGAAAATTATTACTGCCAATTATGTCTTCTGTTGGGAAATTTGCTGACATTGATCTAATATTTATATTGTTGTTCTGTATTTATGCTGGGGAAATGATCAAACAACCAAAAATAAAATTAATTGCTTCATCATAAACAAAGTTTAAATTTCTTCGATTTTAACAAATAATGATGTGCTTTTATAGTTTATATTTTAAAAAATGTTATTCTTCACCCTTTTAGTCTGAGTGAGGTCCTATTACACTACTTATGTAAGAAGAAAAAGTTATACTAGTATGACCTCATTCTTTCATCTGCCTAAGTTTCAGAAAGGTGTATGAAGATGTTAGGTAACTAGAAGAGTGTTGTTCTCCCAAAGTCGAAAGTTATTTTGGAGTTTATGTTTTGAGCTTTTCACGCTTTTCATGATATATTTCCCATCATCCTATTCTCTAGGTGATCTACTCAGATGAGGAGCGCAAATTCAACAAGGATATTACTGTTGGTCTCATTCGCAGTGAATTACTAAACCTTGCAGAGTACAATGTACACATGGCAAAGCTTATTGATGCAGGAAGGAACAGTATGTTAAGGGAATTTGCTTTTTGGATTTAATGGTATTTTGGTACAATTTTTGTAACTAACTTGTGTAAAATTTGCAGAAACTGCTACAGAGTTTTCTATTTCTCTTCTCCAAACATTGGTGGTTCAGGAACCTGGTGTCAGTGTGTCTGAACTTCACAATCTTGTTGATGCTTTGGCAAAGGTCTGATTTCTTCTGATCGTGATAACTGCTTTGTTTCTGAGATCTGTAACATCTCTCTCATTGAGTAATTGTTTGTCGTTTGCAGCTTGCAATGAGACCTGGATCTCCTGAATCCTTACAGCAGTTGGTTGATATCGCCAGGAATCCTGCTGCTAATTCAGCAGCGTTGTCTGGTTTAACTGTTGGCAAGGAGGATAAGGCTAGGCAGGCCCGGGAGAAGAAGGTATTTGTTGTTTTCTGATGCCATTTTTCTTTTATGTTGTTGTGTTCCTGTGCTAGATTTTTTAGGGGGTCTTAACATTTTTAATGTGATTCTTGCACAGCAGTCTCCCGGTCTCTCAATGGCAATCAGGGAAGATTATACAAGTGCTGAATCTTTGGCAGCAGATCCTGCTGGTTTCCGTGAACAGGTACCATTAACTGCTCTTTTGTTGAGATTCTTAGGTATCCAGATGTAATGATTAAAATGGTTAAAAGATTCTTGATGTGATTTGGCTTCTTTTGGGGCTGAAACATCACTCGGAACAAGGGACAAGTATAATTGAGGTGGTTTAGGAAAAAGGGAAAAGTATGATGAAGTGGATATTACCAATGCTTTGAGAGATTATAATACCATTTTTTGGTGTTTATTCTATCTTCATTGGAAAAAAATTGTCTTATGTTGTTGTGTTCTTATTAACTGTGCTTTCTCGTGCTCCTTTTGGTACATCATATAGGTCACTACCTCTATGCCCCTCTCACTTACCATGAAGCCTAGAAGTTTTCCTGCTATTGCCCCGAAAACTCATTCTTGGGGTATTTGCCTTAATTGATTTTCTTTGATCATTTCTAGAAACTTTTTGAGAGCTTCTGCTGTGGGTTAATGTCAAACACTTGAATGATTGATCTTGAAACTAAAGCAAATTTTGAGTGTGGTCATCAGTATATTTTAGTCGTAGTGAACATCTAAGTTATTCTGCTAGACCTGAAGACATTTTATCGGATCATTCAATCTTTCTTTGTCTTTTTTTTTTCTTCTTCTTTGTGTGTGTGTGTGTGTGTGTGTTTGTGTGTGCGCGGTACTTTACGCTTTTTTCATCTGCTGCAGGTTACTGTCTTGTTTGGTGAATGGTGTCGAATTTGTGAACTTCCCGGTGCAAATGATGCAGCTTATACCCATTACATTTCACAATTACAACAAACTGGGTTGCTTAAAGGGGATGATATGTCAGATCGCTTTTTCCGTATCCTAACGGTAGTTTTTCTTCCATATTTGAAGTTTTGTTTGGGAAGCAGTGATGGAATTTTTGGTCCATGAACAACTTTACAAATTATATTTTATTGCAGGAGCTTTCAGTAGCACATTGCCTATCTACTGAGGTGACCACTTCGGCTTCATTATCGCTACAGCCTCATCACTCCCAGCCAATGTCATTTTTTGCTATCGATATGTATGCAAAGCTCATCTTTCTAATACTGAAGGTAAAGATATTTCTTTCTGCATTTGGTTACCAGGGATAGTGTATTGTCTTGAGGATCTTGTTTCCATTATTATTTCTGATACTGTGTTTTGTAAATTGGTTTTCAGTACGGCACGGTGGACCCAGGGTCAACTAAACTCTTTCTTTTGCCCAAGGTTTGAATCCACAAAAACTGATTTCTAGAATTTTGTAGCCCTTGCTTATTCAGAGCATTACTTGATTGTTATGTAAATGGCTCCTGGACAGATCCTATCAGTAACTGTTAGGGTCATCCAGAAAGATGCAGAGGAAAAGAAGACATCTTTCAATCCAAGACCATATTTCAGATTGTTTATCAACTGGCTTTATGACCTTGGTTCTCCAGATCCAGCCCTTGATGGTGCCAACTTTCAGGTATGTGGAATTTTGCCTTTTGCACTTCATTACTGTCACACTGTTAGAGTGTAATAATTAACACAGGCTATATCTGCAGGTGTTGACAGCATTTGCTAATGCTTTTCATGCTTTGCAACCCCTTAAAGTTCCTGGTTTCAGGTCTGTGTGCCAAAAATTGTTTCTTCTGTGGTCATACCTTTTATGGTTTATTAATTTTATATCATTACTGTGGTTTCTCCGACCTCGTTCTATTGCTTGTATGGTCAATATAATATGTTATTAAGTAGTGTTTATGTAGCCAGTTCTGTACTAATGTAATGGTCCACATGGCCATAAATCCTTCTTACCAGATTAAAATTCATTTTGCTGTAAAGCCTTTGTAGTTTTCTTTATCACTAAAGAAGAATGGTACTGTATGCTTTACAGAAAAGGTAAAGGGTGGGGTGCTTACTCAACATTTGATGCCTTGAGGTTGTTGCACACTTGCACTACAATGCAATCTTTTTGAATAATTTTGGCCAAAAAAATTGGCTAAATGTTGTGCGAGTAATTAGGGGAAAGATCAAGTTCAACTTTTCTTAGTCTTCCTTTCTTACCGAATTTTGGAATCGACAAAACGTATTAAACCCAAATTTTAGTCCATCTGAATTATTCCTGAATCCAAATTGTGAACTATGCTTCCACCCCATTTGGACATTTTTCAAAATAGGGATGGGATCGGGTATGTGTCAATCTGTATCATTATTGCACTATTGCCGGTCCCCAAGCTGGCCGATCCAGTCATTATCTGGTGAGACCAGCAGCTGATCTGATTGCAAATGCCATGAATTAAATCCCTGTTATCCAGGTTTATAAAAGTTATTGGAATAGGCAGATCCCAATTCTGATTATGCTCGATTCTCAGAACCCACTTTTGAATCGGTCTTGAATGCTTTTGGATCTTCATATTTTGTCATTCCCCCACTTCTTTTAATCAGTAATATGGCAGAAGATCAATAAACTTATCTCTTGTAAGTTGTAACTAGATCTACAAGATTTTTGAATGAAAAACTCCAAAATAATTAAGATCTGTGTAGAGCTTTGCTTCTTCTTTCCAATTCTATTTTGTAGGGTCTCTGCTGATTCTGCGAGTTGAGTTGGAATTGATGGAGGCTGATCCCTTGTCCGATTCCATTTTTTTAATCCTTTCTGTTATTGAATTGGAATTGGTGGGGTCAATCCTGTGTCTGGTTCCAGGTTTTTAAACCTTGCTATTACCCATAACCCCCCACCCCAAAAAAGGGAAAGAAACCTTGATGCCAAACTTTTATTGAATGCATCTGGTTGTGGATATAAAGTGGCTGATAAAGTACTGATTTGTCATACCAATGTTCTTATGCTTAGGTTTGAATGTTTGATTGTGGGGTATTCTTCTATTCATGAAAGTGACTTTTGTGTTGTTAACTTGTTACTAACTTGAGTTTATCCAGCTTTGCATGGCTTGAGTTGGTGAGTCACAGGAGTTATATGCCTAAATTGCTCACGCTTAACCCACAGAAGGGTTGGCCTCTTGTTCAACGGCTGCTTGTGGACTTGTTTAAGTTTTTGGAGCCGTATTTAAGGAATGCTGAGATGGGTGAACCGGTTTGTTACTCTTCACCCTTGTTGTTGGGCTCTTTGTTTTCATTCATATGTTTTGCTTTAAAAAATGTTTTACTTATAAACGAGTTTTGAATCATGGTTTCTACTTCGTGCGTGCAGGTTCACTTTCTGTACAAAGGAACTTTGAGGGTGCTGCTCGTGCTGCTTCATGATTTCCCCGAGTTCCTTTGCGATTATCATTTCAGCTTCTGTGATGTAATACCCCCAAGCTGCATCCAGATGCGGAATGTTATCCTCAGTGCATTCCCCCGCAATATGAGGCTGCCTGATCCGTCCACACCAAACTTGAAGGTTTCTACTGGATTTTGGTTTTAATCTTTAGCTCTCCTAATGCTCAAGTTAATCCAATCTGAACAGTTTACTTGTCTGCCTCTTTTGTAATTTTTCCATTTGTAGATTGATCTACTGGCGGAGATCAGCCAATCACCACGCATTCTGTCTGAGGTTGATGCTGCTCTGAAGGCAAAACAAATGAAGAATGACATTGATGAGTATCTCAAGGTATTATATGTTGCTAGTAGCCTAGTACTGTTCGTATTTCAACTAGTGTAAACTGCTATAGAAATGGCGGGAGTAGTTTTTTCCTCCCTATTTATTTTTTTTCTTTTTTAATATAAGTAGCTCTTTTGCTTCCCCTTGAGTCACTTTTTTCCTTCTTTATTTTCTGTTTCTTGCTTTGAATCTCTGCAGACAAGGCAACAAGGGTCTTCCTTCTTGGCAGAGCTGAAGCAGAGATTGCTGCTTCCTCCAAGTGAGGCAACCCAGGCTGGAACACGATACAATGTGCCCTTGATCAACTCCCTTGTGCTTTATGTGGGAATGCAGGTAATTCTTTCACTGTCTCAGTGAATGGTTTTCCTTTTCTCTATTTATACCTTCTAGTTGTGGTTTCTTAGTTTTGACATTATCCATTTAGATGCTATGCTTACTTAGTATTGGGGATTGGAAAATATGATGTGGAGATGGCAGTTATGATCACTTTTAAGAGATAAATACAGTAGAAATTCTACATACATAGGAATTACTAATATAGCATAGCGCTGCCAGTTTTAGGATGGAATCCCCATGCAGGCATATTAATGGACGTTGGATGAGCAGTTTGAATCTGTCATTTGATTCACCACCACTGCATCATCCACGATCCAACCCCGCTGTCCCCTCTATGAATTTCTCTCCTCCCTATACATCTCCCATGCGATTGCCGCCCACGGCCTTGCTGTGCTCCGGACAATCCTGACCAGGTATGGATCAATTTTTCATCCGAAGGGCAGGGAAAAAGCATGAAAGCATATAGCAGCAAGTTGTCAGGCTGGAAAAGATTGAGGCAGCAGCAGCAGCAGCCCTGCCATTGTTGCTCAAGAAGAAGAAGAAAGAGGAGGAAGAGGTACTGAGAAAAGGGGTTGTATCTATCTGGAGTCAACTGATGTCAGCCGACTTCATGGTCCTGTCGTCCGGCGTAAAAGGAGGAAGAAGTCCATCATTGCTACTCCTTTTCTTTCTCCAGTGAAGCCCTAGAGGCCTAAACTCTCGGATCGGGTTACCTCTTTTGCAGACCCTCATTCCAGAAGGTCCCCAACGTCTTCCCTCCTTTCTCTTCCAACCCCTCACCAATATGATCCTCTTCATAGATGATATTTGACACTTCCATGACTTAGATTCCAGCAAGAACTTCCTCGGCTTCGTCGTCACCCTCAGTGAGTCCATCTGCGGCCACAGGTTCTCTTTTCCATGCCGCTAATCCTCACCTGAACTCCATTTCTGTCCTCGAAACCCTCTTCTGCTGGCTCGATAAAAGCCCCTCCAGTCGACCAATCCTCTTCTATGGCAACCTCTCCTTTGGGGCTTAGCAGAGCCATTCGGTTGTGAAGGATCCTGAAATCTCGGGCATGTCTGGTGTCGGCAGTGAGGTTGTCATAGTTGGCGGAGGTGGGTTGGTCTCCTTTGGGGTGGTGGGTGTACAGACGGATGAGCGGCAATGGCGGTGGATCAAGATGCTTTCTGCCCCTTCTGATGGTCATGAATCTTCCCTGTGTAGGATTCCTTTCCAAGCTGGTAGTATGGGGAACTTTTGCCCTGTAGCATAAAACATACTATGGGAAACTATGCATGTTTTAATCCCAGGTTTTAATGATATCCCATTAGTGTACATGTGTACCATTTACGAATTTAGCTAACCATGCGGCATACTACTCTCCAGAAGGTGAAATGCTGATGTAGGACAGCTTAGGTTTAGGGCCTCCTACACTTACAGCTAACCAGGTATTAGGTTACCTAAAGTTTATCTAGTTAGGATAGGTGGCAGCAGCATACATGTCTTTGTATTTAGAGATTTAGAGTTGAATTTTATCAAATAACAGAAAATTTCTGTGTTCTTAAAATGATAGCAGCCATGTTTTAGTGCTTAAGAAACTAGTTTCATGTAATTCAGTAACAAGTCAATGCAGGACATAAAAGTTATAGTTTAATAGTAACCAGAATGAGGTTGTTACATAAGGACCAGTATAGGGTTCTGTCCGACTGTGAGTTGCTGTTAACAGTATCAGAAAAATTAAAAAAGAACATGAAGAGAATACATGCTGTCTACAGTGGATAAAATAAATAAATAAAAAAACAGTACATGAAACTAAAATTTTTGTCTATCAATGACAGAAACTGTTAAGAAGGATAATAGAAAACTGAATGCTGCAAAGGGTTCTGTCCGACTGTGAGTTGCTGTTAACAGTATCAGAAAAATTAAAAAAGAACATGAAGAGAATACATGCTGTCTACAGTGGATAAAATAAATAAATAAAAAAACAGTACATGAAACTAAAATTTTTGTCTATCAATGACAGAAACTGTTAAGAAGGATAATAGAAAACTGAATGCTGCAAAGGGAATTACAGTAGGTGAACTAACATACATGAGGGAGATTTACAGTCCAAGAGAGTTTTCCATTTTTTTTTTTTATTTCATTCTATAATTTCGTTTCAGAAAAAAAAATGACCTTAAAGGTCTACAGGGAAAACTGTGGGGGGTTGGGGAACTGTCTAGGGTAGTTACAGAATTAAAAAAAAAATTGTAAAAAGGGGGGGGGAACTGTTCACGTGGACAGTGAACAGGGGCTGGGGTGTTCACATTACATTAAAAAAAAAGACATAATTGAAACTGAAAATAAAAAAAGAACTAACGTAACTGAAATAACATAAATAAAAAAACTGAAATAACTGTCGTAATAGAAAACAGGAAAAAAAGATTAAAAAAAATTGCTTATCAGCTGCTTTGCTGTAAAACTGTTGAGACTTCTGTCCTCATCAAATGCACTTGTTGTGTACGAGTATCGCTAGTTTGGTTCAGCCTATGTTATCCAGATTCATCTGCTCCCCTGCTGTATCATGTGTCCATACATGTGGAGTTGGATTCAGCCACTGCTGTGGGACTTGACTTGGGACATTTTCGTGGGTCAGCAATGTCTGACAGGTTGGGTAAAAAAAAAAAAAGGGAAACAGGGAGGAACAATTAGAAGAGAATTTAAAAAAAGATGTGGTGATTTTTTGTGGAGAGAGAGAGAGAGAGAAGAGAGAGAGAGAGCATACCTGGTCCTTGGAAGGTCACTGTGATGATGTGGTACCCTAACCCCTCTGTGTACCACTGTCAGAGGGGAAATAATTTCAAGTTGATACGAGGCTGCTGTTTTTTCTCCCCATGTACAATTTTGCCCATAAAATTACTTTCTTATTTCTCTTTGTCTGATTCCTAGGGTCTACGGCTAAAGTGGTAGACCTCCTATCGGAAATTATCATGATGAAATCGTTGGTGATGGAACCAAAGATTTTAGGGAAATTTACTTGTACCACCCCTGGACTTAGCTCCAAAAACAATTACTACCCTAAAGTTCACAACAATTACACATTCTACCCTCTATTTCCAAACCTTGTTACACGTAGCCCCACTCCGTTAGAAATTTTCTGTTAGTTGCTGATGTCTGCACGCCTTCAACTTTTGAAGATAAAAAATACCCTTATGCATAGGGGAAAAGGTCTATATTGCTCTTTTGTAAAATAAAAAGACAAAAATACCACTACTGGCCTCCCCCTCCCTATCTGGTGTTCATTCCTCTCATCCTCTCCTACCACAGTCCCTCGCTCTCCCCCTTGATCTCCCACTGCAACCACGCCCCACCCTTGCCTCCCCCCCCCGGATCCGCATCGTCTCCTCCCAGTGGTCTGGGAGGACAGTGGAAACCTTCTTTGGATGGTTGCCACGTGGCTCTCGGTGAATCCGAGACCCACATCCGAGCTGACAAGCCAAGCCGACAGGGGAGTGTCGGCTCGGACGTGGGTCTCGGATTCACCGAGAGCCACGTGGCAACCATCCGAGGAAGGTTGCCACTGTCCTCCCAGAATGACTGGGACCCCCCTTTCTCTTCACCCAGCCCGCCCCTGTCCCTCTCCCTTCCCCTTCCTAGCCCAATACCCCCTGCCTTTGGATACTTGCTCAAACTCAAATGTGACATCAGATATCAAATCTCATGCCTAAAATATAGTCAAAATCTCTAAACTGGAGCTCAATTTTCCTCGATTAGTGGTGGCCGAAGGTGGGAAAATGTTAATGAAGATTGCTTCCCTTAATTCCTTTCCATTGCATTGATACTGAACAGCCAAAATTGAGATGCAGAAAAAGAGCCATCGTTGATGAACGATTATCACAAACAACAAATAGACGAAATAGAAGGCTATCTCTCCCATGCACAAATTCAGATGTCGAAAACTATTGATCCTTGCTTTCTTCCTCTTCTCTCCCTATCTCATTGTGTCTTATATACACACACAACCCATACACCTTGGAGAAACAAAAAAAGAGTCTCTGCCTCATTCATCTTAGTTGTCTCATCTTGTGCAAAAAAGGTATGCATATCCAATGATTTGGCTTTTAAATCCTTAGATTGAGTTGAGTCCAAATCTATTTCTCGGGTCCGCGGGTTGTGGGATTTGTTTTGGAATTGAACTCGAATGATGAATCATAATTTAATCAAAAGGATTATAGTTTGGTTTGAGTTTGACACAAACTCTGGAATCTGGATTGGTTTGTTGTGATTAGAACTCTCTCAGCCTAAAGAATGTGGAGATATCTACGGAATTAAGCTACTTTCAACCTCTAAATGGATAAAAACAGAAAGATATCATTCCCCACCAATCATATCACCTCCCCTTTGTTCTTCTCCGTTTCCATATAAATCCCCTGGAAGAATATGGTCAGTTGAGAATGTCCTGGCCACATCTGAAATTCGGGGTTTTCACCATACTGTTTGTAGGAAAACGTGCCGTTTCTGGTAATGCCCCTATACAACATCCGTTGACACCAACCACCTTCTGAGATGGATGAGCGAAATCAACGCCCATGACCCGGAAAGAGACTAAGTTCAAAGGATGCCGTATAGATGAAGAGCTGTTGGACATGATACTGTTGACAAATGGTATCAAAGGTGCCCCACCCCCTGCTATACCCAATCCCCACTCCGGAAAGAAAGCTTTTTTTTTTTCTACGCAGTTTTCCATCATCTAGTTTCAGTTTAGAAGCAGAAGACAAAAGATTTGCGTTTAACTTTTGACCTCGTTGAGTTGATCACCCTTGAAGGGCACAGATGGATAATCCTGTGGTTTAGAAGCTTCAAACCCTTTGAAAGCAGTCGTGTATGAATTTGTGAAACTAGAGAAGAACAAAAAGTACCCAAGCAGAGACTATGCCCATGAATTATCAACCAACCACCAGCTAAAACCAGAAATAGTGAAGACCAAATTCCTCCAGCGATATTGAACATTCAATTTTCATAAAATATCTACTAGATTGGAGCTTGAAATTCGATGTAGTTTGAAGACGTCGACGATGAAATTTGATGTTGGCCGGAGTACGTTGGAGAGGAGAGGGAGAAATGAATTTAGATTTTCTAATATTAGGGTTTGGGAGGGCTAATTTGGTTATTTCATTTGTAAATGCTACAAGGGTAAAGTTGGCATTTAATTTTTATACTTAACACCGTTAGTCAATGGGGTGTGGTTGTAATTGTTGTGAACTTTAGGATAGTAGTTGTATTTGGACCTAAGTCCAGGGTTGTACGAGTAAATTTCCCAAGATTTTATTTTCCTTTTTAGGTAATTCAACAAGTTTAACCAGAATAAGCCAGGTGTTTAGCTAACATAAATACATAAATAAATAAAATAAACAATAAAATAAAAAATAAAATCTATTTATAATTTATTTTAGGGAAATTTACGTAGACCTTCCCTTGACGATTCGTTTAATACACAACATTACCCCGTGCGTTTTAGACTTACACTCCACTACTTTAAAGTAACGGTGTTAACCAAATTGATGGTCTAATGATAATATCCTTTGACTCCACCGATATATAATTTTACTAGTTTCCACGAGACTGCCCACTAGTTTCCAAGAACAAACCCAAGCCGCCAATCTCCATCACACGCAACACCACCGACTCAATTGCCATGCACCCCCAAGTTCTCGAAGTTGCCAGTGTAGTTGACGTCATCGATGCCCTAGTATGGTTTGTTCATCGTTGGAACATCAATCTCTGTGTTGTCACTGGTCCATCAGCCCTCCGGCACTTCTGGTGCCACCGTCGCCTTTCATGGCCACCAGCTTCGATATTCTCTTCATCTTTTGCTATTTTGCTTCCACCGTCTTCTTCTTCAATCCCCTCTTCTGCTAATGCCTATCTTGTTCACTGGTCCGGTGGGTAGTAATCAATATATTTTAGAGAGAAAAAGAGAAGGGTAGCTAGAGAGATAAATGAAAAGCAAAATTTGATTTAAATTTTTTTAAGCAAACTGGACCTCCTTCCTTTTGCTGAAGACTGAATGCGTAACAGAGATTAGATCTGTTTTGTGCGTGAATTGCATCAAACCATTCATTCTGTTGAGTTGTTGCCAAATTGTGCTCGTCGCTGCTCCCCCCATAAATCCATTGATTGTCGAATGCGAGTAAGAAATCCACCAAAATTCTGAGACTGCATATCAAACCATTTGATAACTTCATATCTTCAACACTTAAAAAAAAAATTGAAACTTTATCTGTCTCTGAACCTGAAGATCCCTAGAGCCGCCTGAAAAATTCCAGTGAAGAAAATGGAGGTATAAATCAAGTGAAGATATAATGCGGGGTCAGCCTTAGCGGATACTTTATCTCTTTAGTTGAAGTAAGGAGCAATGATGCAGCGGCGACAGTCCCCACTACGAGATCTTTTGAGCGACCAAAAATGGCCTAAATCAGAGGACGCACAATGCTTAAGTAAAGTATAACATTCCCAAAATTTCACGTTTCCAGAAAGAAAGAGGAGGCTCACCTTCCTTTTTAAAAGTTGGAGAAACAAGTTGGAGTTAGAGAATACGATGGGGTTCCTCTCTTACAATGGAGTCGG
Organism: Protea cynaroides; assembly: GCA_028583415.1. Taxonomy (NCBI): domain Eukaryota; kingdom Viridiplantae; phylum Streptophyta; class Magnoliopsida; order Proteales; family Proteaceae; genus Protea; species Protea cynaroides. The sequence continues at coordinate 132,246,342 of CM053276.1, forward strand.
AACAGTCGCAGATGTATCCATTGGAGAAGATGATACGACAGAAGAAAATAGACGATGGGGTTCAATTTTGTGGTTTACAACTAAGGGTAAATAGGCAGCTTCAAATATCTTAAGGTTATTTTTGTCTTTAGAAAAGTTCAACCTTCTCCGCGTCATCAACTAATGTCCCTTTTCTAACGGAGTGGACCTATGTGTAACAAATCTAACTTTCCAAGGGTAGTCCATGTCAATTCTCGCAAAGCAGGGTAGTGTTGCATATTAAACTCAATGTCAAGGGGAGTTCCATTTAAATTTCCCTTTATTTTATTATATGACAAAAGTAACTATTAATGTATCTGTAAATATTCAGAAAAATCATAATCCTCGACTCCCCAGATCCTATTATTTGGGAATTGCTGAATCGGATACTGACGTCACCCACACCTGCATCCTGACCTAGGGTTCACCAAATGTTGACACTGTATATAGTGCTGATATTTTAGGAACGTATTGTTAGGTAACCTGCCTACACTAGCTTGGGTAGGTTTATTACCCCTTCGTATTTTCAGAATGTTTGTTATGGCTTTCCGGACCATTTGATAAATAGGAACTCTTGATTGCCCACAATACAAAGGCAGGACCTTTCATTGATTGCTTGTGTTTGGGTGGTATTATTGCAGGCTATTCAGCAACTACAGACAAGGACTCCACCGCATGCACAACCAATGGCACAGGGTGCATCCATGGATATTTTCTTGGTGGGTGCTGCCATGGATATATTCCAGACTTTGATTGGGGAGCTTGACACAGAAGGCCGCTACCTCTTCCTGAATGCAGTTGCTAACCAGCTACGCTATCCAAATAACCATACACATTACTTCTCTTTTGTCCTCCTTTACTTGTTTGCTGAAGCAAACCAGGTAAGCATGTCCCTTATTCTTCTCTTCTTTTGTTTTGTTTTGATTTCCCTCCCTCACTGGAATCGTTGTCCTTGAGCATTGTTGTGCAAATAAATTTTGATTCCAGATCAATTTCAAATAAATACAGAATGTGTCTGGCACAGGCTGCTATTAACTTTATTTGGTCCCTTGTTGCGCAGGAAATCATCCAGGAGCAAATAACTAGGGTATTACTGGAACGCTTGATTGTCAATAGACCTCATCCATGGGGCCTGTTGATCACTTTCATTGAGCTCATCAAGGTAAATGGAAGGGATAGAGTAAAATCATTGACAGTCGGTGACTTTGTTTAAATTTAAAAAAAAAAAAAAAAATTCCTTTCCATTGTGTTAACTGGTTTGCTTTCATATCTGCAGAATCCTAGATATAATTTTTGGAATCGATCATTCACAAGGTGTGCACCGGAGATAGAGAAACTGTTTGAATCAGTCTCAAGATCGTGTGGAGGCCCTAAACCTATGGATGATAGTATGGTTTCTGGTGGTCTCTCTGACAACACACATTGAGAATCCACTGTATATTGTAGAATATGGTGTTGTTTGATATCTAATTTGTAAGATGTAATATGCTTGAATCAGTCAAAACCATTAGATAAATTTCAGCTTTTACTTTGACATGCTAGACTAGCTCTCTTTCGTATAGTTTATATTTATGATTATCAGTTATTTATTATAAATCATTTATATAAATAAATTATGAGTCACATAATTATATTTTAGTATCACTAGACATAAGAAGTAATGATAGATTATCACAATAATGATAAAGATTTTTTAATTTATTTGTACACTTTAGATTATATCAATTTATTTTAAAATAAGGGAAAATACGGTTATCTTCCTTGTATTATATGTCTAAAGGATAAATGCTTTCAGATGTTTTTGGAAAAGACAAATGCCTCCTTTAGATGAATACTAAACTACAATTAAACCTGTGCTGTTAAAGAATATTTCATTTGATACTGAAGGTGAGAGTTCAAATTTTATTTAATGGCCAGAGTAACCCTTCTTCAAACCTTGTGACCTTGAAAACTGAAACTTTGAAGACGCGGCTACCATTGCCCATGCAGAGTGCAGAGCACCTCTCTCACGCTCTTCTCAAATCACTCTCAATTCGGAAGAGAGATTCATACCATCTTACCGTTCTTCAGTTCTTATCTAGTAGCAAAATCCCTCTGGCCACTTGCATTTCTAGGGTTATCGAAATCCAAAAACCTCTCGCTTTGTTCTTCTCTCCCGTACGTGACAACCCACATTTTAAATCAAAGAAAAAGGAAAAAAAAAAAAATAGAAGGAAATCACCAGAGTTGGTGGCGGAGATCCCCCTACATCGTCTAGTTGTTGTAAACGAAAATGTAACCGCTCAAGATTTCACCCTTTGCAATGTTAAAATCAGTTAGGACTCTGGATTCTGGACTTTGCTCCTGTCCTGGTTCAGTGTTTGAGCTCCCAAGTTCCCCGCTCGCGAATGGTAAATTTCTCTGAAAAAGAATGTCAATTAATGGACGGAGAGAGGGACAATTTTGACTTTGCTTGGGCAGTAGACAAAGACGCCAAGAAGCAGAAGACAAGGAGACATCAATTCTGTAGCCGTGGCATTGCTTGGTGGACAATATGCAGTTGGCTCATCAAGAGTTCTCTGTAATTATCGCTCTCATCAACACGGTAATGCCAATTTCCCTCTCTAATTTCTGTGCATTAGTTCTATCTCGGTTTGCATTTGGTTTTCTCATGAATTTGAAGGTTTCACATTTCAAATTTACTGGGAGATAAAAGGGAAATGCTGCAGGGAGTATGGTTCCAGTTCTATTTTTCTAATTGATGCAAATCAATTGGAATTTAAATTGGAAAATCAGAAAAGCAGATCGATTTCAGCCCAAATCTTCTGAGGAAGCTATGGAGTTCCGGAAGGAGAAGATAGTAAGGTAATTGCGAACGGAAGCCGAATAGTTTACCTTCGACGAGATTGAGATTTCCGTTTTGGAGGAATTGGGCTCCGTTGGAGTCAACCATGCCGGAATTGCCTCCGGCTTTCTAGAATAATATCAGTTTTAAGTCTATTGTTAATTAACAATAATCTAGGTTTCAAGGTCTATATTGGAGCTGACAAGATAAATCTTACCAGCAGATAAATCTAGTAAGTGTTAGAAAAATGTGATAGTTTTTATTCTTTTAAAAATGACGTATGATTGAAAATTTGAAACCCGTTCCTAGTAGAATTGTCCATAAAAAAAATTCACTTTAACACAATTAAAAAATAAGGGCGGTTGTCTTTTTTAGAAATATTTAGGGGTATTTGTCCTTTAGGCATACTATAGGAGAGGAAATCGTATTTTTCATTAAATATAAATAACTACCATAAATCATATCAAACAATTACATGTGTTATAATGTATTACATAATGAATTCTATAATACATACCAAAGATAACCTTAGAAAATTATGTGCAAAATCTTTAAAAAAAAAGTCTGAAACTGTTAGGAACATCCATCAGTGAAATTATTGAGCTCACTTCCTTTCCAAAACTAGGGAAGAAAAAGAAAAGAAAAAACACAATAAAGCAAATGGTTCATTGGTAATGGTTAGACAATGATAAATTTATGTTTCGTTCTTCATTTCAAGGGTACATAGACGTATACAAATTTTTTTGGTAAATTATTATTGTCATTTTATTATTTTTTTTTAAACTGTCACAAGACATTTATTTTGTCATGTGATAGATGATCTGTCCATTGCGATTGTTGGATAGAGAAAACATGATTTAGATTAGCCACATGTTGAATTTCAAGCTCTAACTCAATTAAATATCCCATTTTCATTATTGGCATACATCTTGTGTATGTACATGCATGTGTGCTAGTACTTAAACATTATTACGACTCCCCCAACTCTAAACCGCCAAGCTTGGTATTGCTTGCTTGAGAGTGCCAAAGGCTTGGTCAGTGGATCAAGCCCCTCTCAATTGCATCGATGCACGACCATAGTTAGTAGTTCGGCACTAATCCTTATGTGTTCAATATGGTAGCTTTTATGAAAATTCCAGAGTAAAAATACATGCATATATTCACCATGCAATAACATTTACATCATTTAACAAATATAGTAATAACATATAAACCAAAAAATTTGTCCATCAAAACCCATGTTAGTAGACAGCAGTTCCTTTGAGTTAATAATGACCAATACTATACGAAAAGGGCAATCCAATATACGAGGCTCTCGTTATTGTAATGTCTGGGGAGAGGTAGAATGTTCGCAGCCTTACCATCACACCAAGATTCATCCTCTAATTACCAATATTATACCTAAAACCTAAATTCTATAGGAGCAGGGAAGCTTGAATCATGCCATCATGGTTGGAAAATCGGGTTTTTCGACTCGACCCGCCCTCTCCAAAACATGGTGAGTCAGGCAAATCAAACCTGGCTAGAAAGAATCATGTTTTTCTTTTTCTTTTTCTTTTTTTTAAATATATACCTTTTTCTCCGTATTGGCCTTGGATAATGAGTTCTCCCCATAGAAATAAGACATGTTTCAATATGGAGTGTAAACTGTAGAGGGAGGGTTTTGTGATTTGTTTGTTTTTAGAGAATCATAGTGACATAAACGACGAGCACAAATATCGGGAGTGAGCTAGCCAGCTAGGTTGTCTACAACTGCTCTTACCTCATGCTCTCCTTTTTCTATTTCATGGCCATTAATGCCTCTGGTTGTTGATTCATCTTGTGAGAGCAGGAGGAGCATCTGCTACTACGCGGCTTGTGCTTCCAGTCTCCCTTCTTCTCCTCGACTTGAAAGAAGGAAAAATTGAAGAAGGGTAAGAGAGGGGAGAGAGATGAATTGGTACTTATGAATGTGTATTGAGTATTATCTTTTGTTTCAGATTACAGAAGGAACATAATTTCTTGCCAAGAGATCGGTCGAAGCCCTCCTTTTGCCTTTCCAATGGTGGGGCAGAGAGAAAGAGAGTAGCGATTCCAAATGTTGCCCCTTGGAGGCCATCTCTTTGGCAGGTGAATACAAACCGCTGATGGAGGCCTTTTCATTGACCAAAGTTATACTGCTGGATCTCTGCTGAAACACAAATGACTATTAAAAAGCAATTATTATAATGGAAAAAAATTTAAACTTTAAAAAAAATACATATATAATTACATATATGACAATGGATGTGGGGGGGAAAGGGGGGAAATACTCAAAATTATGTGAGATATCTTAAGACGAGAAATCAATTTTCAACTGTCCAGAAAAGTGAAGGAAGGTAGACAAATGTGGGTCTAAGAGTTTTTTTCATGGAATTTAATGTTTGGCTGAAGGTCATACTTGTAGGCTTTGTTTGGTTGTAAGGCGAATGGAAAGGGAAGGAAAGTGAAGGTTTTAGACTTTAAATGAAAACTTCTGTGTTGAAATTACCTAAATTTCTTAACATGTTTAATAATGATACTTATAAGATGTAAAATTTATTTTATTTTTTAAATAGAAAGAATTTGGATACAAAGTGAAGTATAAGTTAATAACTAAATGTAGAATAATATGAAATTAATTTCATAATAATGTGATGGCATGTATCGTATTCATTACAAAAGTTTCCATGTAAAGTTTAAAATTTTCACTTCCTTTCCCTTCAATTTCCGTTGCAACCAAACAAAACAGTAGACAAAAAGAATAGGGAAAGAAGAATTAGACTTTCTGCTTGGATATCATTGTAAACGCACAGAGTTTGAAGTTTGGATTTAGATTTCTGTACAAGATATCTCATATCTCGTTAGACAACCCCATGGGGATAGCTCAATTGAGAGACAAATCTGATACAAAAAATAAAGAGGTTATGAGTTTAACTATCATTCGGGCCATACTTATCTAAGAAAAAAAAATGCCATGGTTGAGAACGTGAAATAGTAAATAGTCCCACATCGCTTATGGAGAACAAAGGGGTGTCAAAATAAAGGAGAACAGGCCTGGCGCACCCCTACGAATTCTTAGTCCAATCATTTGTCTGTGTATTAAATTCTAATCACACTAGACCCCCACTAGAACACAACGAGATGTAGCCCATCACAATCAATGTATTCCATCGGGTGGTGAGACCCACCACCAATACACAAGACACTGGCATCATACATAATTCCATACAGTTTATCAATACACAAGCACATCATGTACACACTTTCAAATAATATACTAGGTGAAATAACTACTGATAGTTAGCCCAAAAAAAAAGGGAAAAGAAATCATCTACAGTATTGGAATTTTCTGCCTGTTGAACCAAGTTTCGATGGTTTGATTCCTCAATGGAGCAGTTGACATTATTGGAATTACCGGATTCTCAGTTACTTGTGGAGTCGTCAAAGTGTGCAGTGGAATAGCATTGCAGGGACACCACCTTGCAGCAACAGGAACTGGGTTACCCTTCATCCCAACATCAGCCGTCTGCAGCATTGTGGCACAAAGATCACTTAGAGGTCCCTTCTGACATTTATCCCTTAAACATCCAACAATTAGCTTCCATGTACTTGCCACCTGCACCACCATGCTGATTTGTTGTTCCCCCAAATGCAGATATAATGGTCTTCCAAATTACCCCAAAAGCATGTACTACTTTCTATATATTAATATTATTTCCTAGTCAGGAGTCAGGAAAACAGGCGATATCAGAAAATGCAATTTACACAATTTGCTGATCATTGTTTCTAACTTCTCCTCATCTTCCCCACCCTCCAAAAAAGAAAAGGTGAAAAAGAAGATATTTTCCGCTGAATCACAAACAAGCCTGTGCCGAACCAGCAAAGACAATGACTAATGACTTTTTTCTTGTTCAAGAACCAGACTGGAAAGTACCAGATACAGCATGTAAGGCCCTCAATGCCTGTAGGATGCAGGCTGTTGAATGATACCTGACAAAGCTTTGGCTTACATCTGGCTAATTTGCATCCTGTCTCCTCTGAGTTTCATTGGGCTCAGATGAAATTCCTCGTTCAATACACTGTGATGTATAGGACATCAGAACTAAAATAACAATATACAGAATCTAGGCAGACAAAAAAAAAAAAAAATGGAACCACCAATTATCCACAGGAGAAGAATTTCAAGCAATTGGTAATATGTTTAGATGAGTTTGTAGATAATGATAATACAAAAGCTACTTCCAAAAATCCACAAAAGATAAAAATTATCAAGTTTCAATTCATGGAAATAACAGATGATTCAGGATTCTTAACCAGTTATTAAAACTGATATGCCATTTTCTTTTTCTCTTCAAAAGCAATAGTGACAATCTCTGGTTTAGACTTAAGAGATTATAATTTTCAAAATTGAAGGGTTGCCCAATCCAGTCCCACTATCTTCTTGAAGGACAATTGTGCACTCCCCTAAAATGGGCTCCATTAACTTTGGGAGGAATTTTTTCTTAAACTATGTCGATTTAGTAGGCTAGGGGTAGTTTAATCTTTATATATGTTTTTGTTAACCCCAGAGGGTTTCTCAGCTGGCAAGGGCCAACACCTCAAAATTAAGAGGCCATGAGTTCAACTCCCCTCGGGGCCTAACTATCCAAAAAAAAAATTTGCTCTTCGTTATCTACCAATTCTGTTCCTCAATATTTTCTTGGGGCAATGTTCATTCTGGGTGGAAGATGGCTATGGACGTTGGAATGAATGCTCTCATTTCTCATAAGACTTGGTCTCTGTTTGATTCACTTCCTGGTAAAGAGGTGGTGTAGCACCATGATGTATACCATTAAGTATAACCATGATGGCTCTGTTGAGCTGCTTAATGCCAATCTTGTTGCCAAAGGCTTTACATAGTCTTATGATGTTGACTACTTTGAGACATGTTCTTCTGTTGCACAGCTCAATAATGTTCATGTTTTTTTTTTTTTTATATATTTTTGGCTATTAATTTGTGATGACCTTATTTCAACTTGTTATCAAGAATGCTTTTTTATATAGTGATCTGCATGAGGAGCATCCTCCTAGGTGTGTTGCTCAAGGGGAGAATGCTGCATGGAAAGTATGGAAGTTACATAAGACAATACATGGCTTGAAACAGTTACCAAGAGCATGATTTGATAAGTTCTGGATTCACTCAGTGTCATTTAGATCATTCTGTTTTGTATTCTCTAGAGATGATTTGTCTGGTATTGAGGTGCCAAGGCCTATTTCAGCAGTACTTTTAGATGAAAGATTTGGAGGCACTCAAATTATCTAGGTATTGAAGCTGTTCGCAGCACTAAGGGTATCAGCTTGTCTTAGAGGAAATATGTCCTTGACCTTTTGTCAGAAATTGGCACGTTGAGTTCCAAACCTGAAATACATATAGGGATCCTCATCAGAAGCTTGGAGCTCATGATGACAAGGGTTTCACAGATAAACACCAGTATAGAAAACTTGTTGGCAGATCAGACATTTCGTTTTTTGTGGGCGTTATAAGTTAGTTTATGGAGAATCCCAAGCAAAAGCAGTAGGATGTTGCTTTCTGTATTTAGAGATGTCGCAAGGGTGCCCCAAGAAAGGGTCTTATTGATGCATGCCAAAGGGAAGAACATAGCCGAAGAATATAGCCACTGGAGAGTGGCTATATTGGGGACTCACTCACCACAGTTATATATAAGAGAGGATAAAAGAACGTTAGAATATAGCCACTGGAGAGTGGCTTCGAAGTTGGAAAGCTCATTGAATACCCCATGACATTATGATTACAACACTTCTTTGTAGGCCTCACAATAATGTTGATCTTTGTGGTAATTTTGATGCCGGCTGGGCTAGTGCTAAAGGCGATAGGAGGTTGACCACTGGTTATTGTATGTTTGTGTTGGAGGTAATCTTGTTACTTAGTGGAGTAGAGGCAAATTACAGTGGCCAGGTCTAGTGCTAAAGCTGAGTATCGAACTATAGCTCGACTAGCAGCCAAGTTAATGTGATTGAAATCTCTTCTTCAGGAGCTTGGTTTTATGGTCAATATACCTATTACCATGTACTGTGTTAACTATACTCCTGGTCGGAATAATCTTCGGAAAAAAAGGTTGGCTCCTCACCCTATCAGCAGACGAGCAGCCTCCTCACCTTCCGCTGGTCGCCTCATTTGCGTTATCCCTCCGTGCTTATCCCCCAATCCCCTAATGTGTCCTCTTCCATGAATGTGGCACGGACATATGGCCAACTCTTGCCCAGAGAGATTGCAAAGTGGGACACCCCCTAATTAGATATCCATCTACATTGTAAGTAATCCTGTTTATCATGAAAGGATAAGTGCATTGAGGTTGACTACCGTTTTGTGTGAGATGTGGTGATGTGAAATGTGATCTCCATGCCATATGTCAATTCTGGCTGTCAACTTGATATGTTCATACCAAAAAAAAAAAAAAAATTGCTAAAGCCTTATTCAAGACTTTTTTTTTTTTTTTTGGGTGAATAAAAAATATATTCAATAAGCTCAAATACTATAGGAAGGGCTCACAAGGGAGGAATCCAAAGAAAGAAAGAACAAAAGAATGAAAAGAAAACCAGCATCTCTTAACGGGTGTTGCTGGGCAACTGGTACAACTAAATAGGCAAGGCTGTTTATTTTTCAAGGTTGTACCAAGCTGGACATCGATGATGTTTATGCTCTAGCTTAAGGGGGGAGTGTTAGAATGTGTCGGTTTAGTAGGCTAGGTTAGTTAGTCCTTATTTACATTTTCCTCTTCTTTTTAAGTCAATTACTTAAGTGGGGGTACATTTGTAATTTGAGAGCATTATATTTAACATAAATAAACAGTGTGGGGGGAAAGGAGAGATCTAATTTTGATCTCTCCACATTCGCTTGGATTTCTCCCCTCTTTTGGTTTACTTTGAGCATGGACTGATTTCCTACTCTAGGTACTGTTTCATACAATGGCTTCACTGGCATAGACAGTGTCTTTGAGATTGTACATGGACTACCGGTAAATGCATTCTCAAATCCTATTGATGGTGGCGATCAGAGTGGAATTGCTTGCTAACTCCTTTGGTAATGAGGTTGATTATAGAAATTATTCAAAGATTAGGGGCGCCTCATCAATGAAACTCAAAATTTCCAAAACGAGGATCTTGGCATTAAGGCTGAATATCTATTCAAATGCAATCTACAAATATATCAACAACTTAGTGGTTAAAAAGAAAAGCTACAACGATGGTTGCAGTACTGTTTTAAATGTATAAAACTATGTAGCAAAAGATAATGTCTGGAACCACTCATCAGTTCCTCTCTCATTTTCTTTGCTGAGGTAACCTGGGTTATGTTCATAAGGCAGTCTCACTCACCAGATCCCACTGGAAAGCGTAACCACATATCTCATGATAGAGCAGTGATAGATAAGGAGAAAAATATACAAGGAAAATACAGCTTTCAAGCTTCAACAAAGGAGGGCAAGTGAAGAAGAAGAAAACAAAGAATGGATGTTATTGCTGAAGAATCATTTTAGAACACAAATTTGTTACTGAATAATCATACCTGAAGAAGATACCCATGCAGCCAATCCAATGTCTGCGGAAATGTTGTTGCTGAAATATTCACAACTGTCAGATCCTATTCCATGAGGAAAACAAAGAAGCATTTATGTTAATAAAGTTTACCTCACTGCTAATAGTTGCCAACTGCCCCCAATACAACAATTTGAATTTTTTTGAATAGCTTATGCTTTACAGTAATCATTAAAAAGTTAAAACTGAAATGAATCTTGAAAATTATACCACAGAATTTGGAAAATTGGATTGCTAAATGAAAGTCCTACACAGGATTCTTTCAGATTGGTAAGAGAAAAAAAATGAAGATTAAAAAGAAGAAAAAAAAAGGCAATCAATTTTGTATCTATTATGTATTCTGTACCTTATCTTTACTTTCATCCACATTTTCCATATCATGATGAGGGGGAATGTGAGCACGACCTTGTGTCTGTCACAAGCATGTCGACATCTGGGATACTATGGTCCCTGCATTCATACATGCTGGTTCCCACAATCGAAGAATCCAGGCACTTCTTACAGACACTGCTCATGTCCTTAACATTCCCCCATAATGAGATGTGTGCTATGTACCATCAGTAGCAATTGTAGGACATGATAAACTGATTAGCTTCAACAATACAACACAACTATAATTAACAACCATGCCCTTCTAACTAAAGACTAAAAGTATTGCTTTGTGCATTATAAGACTAATACTATATATATTAGCTGAAGTAGCTCACTCTTAAAGCATACGGCCCTAGAAATTCCTAGCAAGTGACAGGAATTGAATTCTTTTAATCATCAAGTGACAGGAATTGAATTCTTTTAATCATCAAGTGAATCCTGAGTTTGGGATGTGAAATTTAGGGTTGACAGATGATAAAGGTAAAATTCTGTTACCATACTTTAATCACACTGATCATGCAGAAACACCTTAGCAGCAGTATTTCCCTCATAACTATCTGCAGTATTTCCCTCATCACTATCTTCTAGACTTGAATCATTACATTGAGGATCCCATTGATTTAATTTAACCTAATCTCACGACCATGTACAAGGTATATTCTAACTAGTTCACTTATTTAAAGCTCAATTTAAATAGGTTTGATACCAGGTTCGATTCATATTGATATCAACCTGACAATCACAGACAATACTAGTTAATCACATATGCAAAATTAAAGATGCAGAATGGATGAACATACCTGTGATTCAAAAGAGCAAAGGTAATCTTGAATAGTTTTTAGATTGCTTATAAGCTTATCTTGATCCTGTTAAAATAAACAACAAAATAGTGAATTACTGTACCACCCATCTAATTAGATAACCTTGACCTGCATAGCTCAGAAGAAATTATCAAACCAATCTAAATAAAGGGAAGTCAAAAAGGAAAGATGCATTAGGACACCAACGTGTCCAACCTGCTCTCAGATTCCAAAATGTGGAGCAAATCTAGAATGATCTGGAGTAGTCTGGAACTCTGGACCCACTATTTGACCGGATAAAGATCGAACATCTTTTAACTAAGATGAATACTTGATATCCATAAACTTTTGCTTGGAGGGACACAGTCATCAAATACTAGGTCCAGATCCCAAACCCTTCGCATGTTTCCTGTGATAATGCAAAATAGAGTGCTCAAAGGTCAGACAGACACATGTAGACAACCTGACCAAGGTGTGCCAGAATGTAGTTATGAGTGAAGAAACATGAGGAATCAATACTGTGGAAAGGATGACCATTATTTAGTGCCAAACTAAGGATTATATATGTTGGTATTTATTTTCATTACAATATTACAATTCAAAGGACGAGCCTTGGTGTGATGGTAAGGTAGTTGATGCAGTATTGTTTAGCCAACAACAGCCCATTGAAACAAAAGATCTCGCAAGATCAAATCAAGATCAAGTCAAAGATCTTACACGATCAAGATCAAGAGCCGCTCTGGTTGAGCTGTTCAAGATTTGCTAGTTAAGTTTGATAAGCACGAAGATCTAGTGTGGAGGTGGAAGAGTATAATAATCCATGAAATAAGGTGGCTCGGATATAGCGAAAAATGCGAAGTAGTGCGGCCCAATGAGTTGACCATGGAGCAGAGACAAATTGACTCACCACATGAACAACAAATGCAATATCTGGACGAGTCACTGTCAGATAAACCAAGCAACCAACTAACTCACGGTATAAAGTAGGGTCCTCCAACGGAACACCATCAGAGGCAAAGAACTTGACATTTAACTCAACTGGAGTAGCAATTGTACGGTCACCTGATAGCTGTGCACGATTAAGAAGATCAGAAGCATACTTCAATTGGGAGAGAAAATAACCTTTAGGTGAATGGGCAACCTCGATGCCCAAGAAATAATACAGTGAGCCCAAGTCTTTCATAGAAAATTCATTCAATAGGTGTTGTTTAACTTCTTCAATATCAGAGAGATCAGCACCAGTAATAATCATATCATCAACATATAAGATTAGTACAATAGGACCGGTGGGAGATGAACGAATGAATAGTGTTGGATCATAAGCACTTGAAGTGAAGCCAATGCGAGAGGCAGCCAGGTGAAACCGTTCAAACCATGCACGAGGAGCTTGCTTAAGACCATAAAGTGCACGGTGCAAGTAACAAACATGACTAGTAGGATGAGAGAGACTTGGGGGAGGCTTCATATAAACCTCCTCATTCAATTCCCCATGTAGAAAAGCATTCTTGACATCCATCTGAAAAAGAGGCCATTGACGAACAGCAGCAACAAAGATCAAGGTTCGGACGGTCGTCATCTTTGCAACAAGAGCAAAAGTTTCCTCATAATCAATGCCATATTCCTGGGAGTAGCCTTTTGCAACAAGGCGAGCTTTGTAGCACTCAAGGGAACCATCAGAATTGGTCTTGACCTTAAAAACCCACTTGCAACCAATAATATTTTTGTCAGTAGGCATCGGTACCATTTCCCAAGTACAAATCTGATGAAGAGCAGATAACTCATCTTGAATTGCCTTCATCCAAAAAGGATCAGTGCATGCTTCTGTATAAGACTTAGGTTCATGAAAACAGTGAATAGAGGCAAGAAATGAACTATAAGATGGGGAAAAACAGGTGGTGGATAAACTAAGACGATTAGGGAGAATATCACGATTAGTGCGAGAGGGATACCATCATTCGGGTGCAGCAGTGTCGGTTGGCACAGGAGGTGGATGGGGCGCTGGAGCATCAGAGTTGGGGGGCACATTTGACCTGCGAGAGTAAACATTGGGAAAAGATGCCATAAGGGGAAGAGAAGTAGGGTCAGTAACGGGTAGAGGCACATATTCAAGAGTGGAAGAGAATTCTTCAGGAGGAACAATCTCTAGAAAGGATCAAGAGAAACAGGATCCTCCTTAGAGACAGAGGCTACATTGGTGGGAATAGTGTAATAGGGAATGCGTTCAAGAAAAACCACATGTCGGGACACATACAGTTTATTAGATACAGGATCATAGCGTCTGTAACCCTTTTGATGAATTCCATATCCCAGAAACACACACAAGGTGGAGCGAGCAGTTAATTTGCTACGTTCACGTTTGAGCAATAAAACAAAACAAGCAGAACCAAAGACACGAAGTAAAGAGTAATTAGGTACACGACCAAACAATCTTTCATACGGAGAAATACTAGACAAAACAGACGTTAGCATACGATTAATAAGAAATACTGCAGTAAGAGCAGCCTCACCCCAAAAAATAGTGGGAACAGATGCTGATAACAAGAGAGCACGAGTAGTTTCAATGATGTGACGATGTTTCCTTTCTATAACACCATTTTGTTGTGGTGTTTCAGAATAGGAAGATTGACGAATAGTGCCACTGAAAGCAAGGAATTGTTCAAAGTCCCCTAAGAGATATTCTCCTTCTAAATCAGACCTAAGAATTTTAATTGTGGTGGAGAACTTTGTGTTAACCATAGCATGAAAGTTGCGAAAAATAGAAAAGAAGTCTGATTTACGAGTCATAAGAAACAACCAACAATATCTACTATAATCATCCACAAATGAAACGTAGTAAACAGATCTACCCTTGGTAGGAGCCCGAGAGGGACCCCAAACATTAGTATGAACTAGAGAGAAAGGAGAAGCAAATAAAGATGTACTAGTGTTAAATAGTAGTGCAGACATTTTAGTAAGTTTACATCCATTGCAAGAGGACAAATCATTATCATGTAAAGATAATTTTCCCAAATGACCATTAACACTTAATTGTTTCAAAGTAATACCAGATATATGTCCCAGTTTAGAATGCCACAAATACAAAGGAGAAGAGCTACTATTCAACTGAAAGGAAGAAAGTGCTGAAGAAAAAGAAATAGGAATGTGCAATTTATCTAAAACATAAAGTTTTTCAGCTCTATGCCCAGTCCTAATCAGCTTTCGTGACTTCCAATCCTGCACAATATAGCTAAAAGGCGAAGATAGGACATCAAATCCAGAGTCAGCCAATTGACTAATGGAAAGTAAACCAAGAGATAGTTGGGGGACATGAAAAACATTAGGCAGAGAAAGAAAAGAGGAACAAATAGACTCAACAGACTCAACATGCATAGGAGAACCATAAGCAGTTAATATATTTACATGAGAGGAAGGGATATGACTACTACTAAGGGAAGAGAAGTTAAGAGTCATATGATGAAAAGAACCAGAATAAAAAATCCAATGACTGGAAGTTAGAGTAGAGGTGGGTGATCCGACCAAAACTGAGTGGGCAGTGGACATGGCAGAAACATGTATCTGTTCTGAAGAGGATGAAGGTAGCATAGACTGTAGCTGCTTAATCATTGACTGAACCATGGAGGCTGGGAGATGATCATTAGATGCCGCTGGTGAAGATGCTGGTGTTGCAAGTGCTGTGGGCCCTTGTGAAAATTGTGGATAGCCACGAGGTGATGCTTGAAACTGCTGGCTCGAATTGGAGAAGCGGCCCTTTCGGAGTTTAGGGCAATTAGATTTCCAGTGCCCTTTTTGTCTACAAAAACTGCATTCATTAATTCCAACCCGAGTTTTAGGTTTTCTAGTTACCTAAACAAGGTTGGACATGGGAGTAGGCAACAGTGGTGCAGATGAAGCTGCAAATACAGATGGCTGAGAGGAACCGACATGAGCAACTTTGAACCGAGTCTCTTCTATAATCAATTCTCGAATGGCAGCATCAACAGAGGGAAGAGGAGTCCTATGTAGAATAAATCCTCTGAGTGGTTTAAATTGATCTCGCAAAGCCATAAGAAATTGAACTAGACGCCGTCTCTCCCTGTAAGTAATATAACTCTTTGAGGTTTGCAAATCCTGTGGTTCCATGAGGACTAATTGATCCCAATAGTTCATCATCTGGTTGTAGAATTCTTGAATAAATTTACCATCTTGCTTTGCACATCATATTTCCATTTCCAATTGGTACCGTTTTGCAAAATTGGATTCTAAATACATTTGACTAAGATATGACCATACTTCTTTTGCAGTTTTATATTTGGAACAGTTCATACCAATATTGGGATCAACAGAGTTATGAATCCAGGTTAAAACTTGAGCATTTTCCATCTCCCATTTTACTATGGTTGTAGCATAAGTTTCTACCTTAGGGTCAAATGGTTTGACCAGGGAGCTAGTCACATAACCCCATCTACCTTTGCCAATTAAAAAATTTTCCATTACAGACGACCAATAAAAGTAATTGCTTCCATTTAACTTAATCTAATTGTCTAATTTTCCTTTTCAATAGACGACATTTTTCTCACAGGAGAAGAAAAGAGATGTATCTAATATTACTATGAAGATCAAGAGATATACCGATGTTGGAGAGAGGATTGTCGTTAATGCCGTGAAGAACAAAAAGAGAAAATACCGTCAAGGATGCCTTGAGATACACAAGAGAAGGAGAAAGTACCGTTGTTATGAAACCAGTATCACCACTGGTTTCTGTGAGATGCTATGAGGAAAGAGAAAGTATTGCTTTGAAGAATATTAACAATGTCGATGGCGATGCCGATGTTGCTACTTTAAATTTCAGAACCTATGCTCTGATACCATGATAACTTGAGAAAGAAAGAAGAAGAAGAAGAAGATGTAGAGAAGTATTTTCTTTATTGATTATATTCTTAAGGAGATACAAAACCATTAAATAGAAGGCTACGGCTGTACACAAAAGGAATCGACTCTACATAAACGGAAACGATAGTACAATAGTACAATAGTACCGCCAATAGTACAATAGTATCACCAGTGGTACAGCAGTACATATTCCAAATAAGGTAAGGTCTTGCTCACAAAGTTGTCCCTATTCAGTACCAAGTTTCATAAATTGTCATACTAATGATAGTAGAATTTTATTTCCTTTGTCATTTCAGTTTCCATTGTTAAAAACTTCCAAGTTGAATAGTTTCCTTTATTAATTACTTTCTTAGTTGGTGAGGCTTACCATTGTTGATCTCCACATGCTTAGTTCGATCATTTTTAACAAAGTGAGCCCAATCCAAGTAATTCCCAGGGTAAAAAAACTAAGGGGCTGTAGTGGATACCACTTGTACCACTAACCACACCACCAATAGATACTTCATCACTTACTTCAGATATGGTAGAAGCACACACAAGGTAAACAAATAAATAAAGCAAAGTTGTAGCAAGAAACAGCAAACAGATTTCGAAGGGGGCTTTTCTCAAACACTTGGCATGCAGGCATGAAACAATTGTATTAACTAGTAAAGAAACATGAATGACACTAGAAGGCCATCTCAAATAGACCACCGAAGAGTACCCATCCCAATCACTCCAGGCAGGAACAGTGCCGTGATGAACAATACTGCAATGAACAGTATTGCGGTGAACATTGTCGTAATGAACAGTACCGCAATGAATAATTTCACGATGAACAGTGTCACGGTGAATAGTATTTTGCTTCAACCTTCCATCGATGGAACCCTCTCTTTTCAGGGTTCCAAAGAAAAAAAAAAGTTATTTAACTCTCAAACCAGATCATAGCGCTCTGATACCAAGTTGAATATTGAGCACTAAGGAAAAAATGAGGGAAGGAAGGAGTTTCGGGGGAAGAGAGAGAGGAGGGAAATAAGGAAAAAGTGCGTTATGTCGATTTGGACACACCTCACTTACATTATGAATCACTAACTTAAAAGGTACAAATTACATGACCACCCTTATACATAAAACAGCACAAATACACCTATAATTCTATATGACAATTACACCCCTACAAGCATAATGCCAACAAATCATCCATGGTACCTGGGATAGATATTTGTCACCAAATTTCCTAGTAGAAATCCATTCCTCTAGTAAAGCCTGCAATGGGAAAAAAGACAAGTCAACAACAGAGGCCAAACCCAGATGAAAGTAGAAAAGCACCAAGAGAAGCATATGTAATGTAAGACCGATGGAGGGTACCCTCCTTTAAAAAGTTAGTTTTGGCCTCTTCCAGAACTCTCAAGATTTTTCCATGGGTATACAGTTCATTCCAGATTAATGAAATTTCACCAAAATTACATGATTGCATCTAACCTCAAATTACATTTTAATTTTTCCTTTTTCTTCCCAAATGAGTGATTCATTCATGTTCAAGGATTGCATCTAACAAGTACAAAAGATAGCTTGGAGCAAGCTATCAATGATCAGATTTGCAGAACCATCCGGATTCGATGCATTAGATTCTTCCACTGTACAATACAATGAGCATATCAAATTCCTTTAAACTCCATCAGAATAGAGTACCAAGACACAAAAACACATCACTTTTTCATCGGCAATGCTCATATCAGTTGAACAACAGCCATGATTATTGAGGCAAAAGGGGGATGCAAGTTACCAAAGCTTCCTTAGTGCCTGAGTTGCAAGGTGCAAGGAGAGAGGCATCAGCCTGAGGTGAGATGCAATTGAGACAAAAAAATATCACAATTATTAAAGAACTAAGAAATGATGTATGATTAAGGATCAACTTAGTCCAGCCAGATCAGGCTTGGGCCACCTGGCCCAGACTTCAAGCCCATGACCGTCCCAGAATTTCCCAGTTTTGTTGAGTAACAAAAAAAAAAAAAAAAACATACATTTGTTGAAAGATTTAGCAAGCAAACTGACTTTAACTTTGTTAGTTGACTCATATTAGTTCCAAGATTTAAAAAGCGGTATCATATATTCAGATACCAGAATGGTGGCCACTGATCCCCATATAATCGGACGATCTAGCCCAATGTTATTAACTGGATCATTGACCAAGGATTCTGGTATGATCAGGCAAGCCAGCCTATCTGATCCCGATTTTTGAAACATTGATTAGATCAGAGGTTTTGTGTTCAAGCCTCACTAGAAACCAAAAGTTTATTTTCTAGAGTAACTATACACACTTCCTATGCCAGGTCGCCCACCGCCACTTCTATGTGGAGTGCATATAAATCACAGAAATGGTGTGAAATAACTATGATAACTAAACCAGTATGACAAAAACATTACACAACTATACAAATTACAGGTAATCAGCAATGACCAAATAATAAGTGTGGAAGATAAATAAACTTAAGTTTTACAACATAATGAATGTGCAAGATCACAAAAATGTCACAGCCTAAACAATGTCCAAACTACAGAAAGTTCAATTTGTTTGACCAATTCGATTTGCTGGAAATGTAATTGCCAAATAAAGCATATGCATGGTTTTGGCTAGAATAAAGCAGCCCAACACAGAGTCTCACAGGCACAGAACAAACCCCAAAGGCGCACAAAGGCGCATGCCTTAGTAAAGCAATGTCAGATTCAAGGCATCTACTTGGGTTGTGAGCTTAAATAACATTTACTACAAGAAGAAAATATAACAATTCTTCATGCTATCAAATGAAGTCCAACTTGAACAAAACAGCTAGTTGGAAGTGCAAATGTTGATGCTGTTATGTACTTATGTTAACCAAGGAAAGATTAAATATGCAGCTCTTTTACAGGACAAATGTCTTGTTCTCTCTCTCTTCCTCTGTTTAAAAATGTACAATTTACATTTCAAACAAAACTTCAACATGCAAAAGACCAAATTTGTTACAAACCAATATATTATGGAAATGATGATTGCTTATTGCAGAGTGCAAAGTAACTTCCATGAAAAAAAAATGAGGAACAGAAAAATAGATGTACTTATTTACCTTGTGATCAAACTCAGCCATCTTCAGAGCAACAGGTATAATTATAGGTTCAAGAGCAGATTTCTCTTTCTTCGTAGTATGATTGGTCCTGATCTCTGGATCTTTAGCAGTTTCATCTGCAGGACCCGAGAATCATGAAGAAAAAGAAGCACTATTCTTATTTACAGATTATTCACTTGTTTCCCACATCCAAAAAACAAAAGAAATATATATATAAAATGTCCTTGTTATCTATAGTGACATATTACCTTGTTTCACAGGAGCTTTTCCTGCTAAGTCTAGAGATCTCAGGCACTCTGAAACTTCTGTCACCTGGTCAGTAGATACAGCTACTTCTTGACCCACATTTCCAGGATTGGAATTCCCACTGTGATTTCCACATATACTTTCTTTTTCTGTTGCAATATCACCCTCGGTGTTAACAGGCACACGTTTTGACTCTTCTTTTTCTGTAGGAACTTTGTTTGATTCTCTATTCTCATCATTCATTAAATAAATACTTGGATCCAAATGTATTCCCTGCCATATTTGGACAAGAATAAGTTCATCCACTGATAACTTAAAATCCTTCCCTCAGTATACATAGCAAATCAAAGAACCCAACTCAAATAATGCTCCATACATAATGCACAAAGCTTAATGAGTATTCTAGTAGAATTTTAATTTAACCATGGCACCATGCCTCAGCAACATCTACAAGAATGAACTAATAGAAAAAATGTTAAGAAAATATTAGTAATATCCAACCCCAGCTTTGACAAAAAATATATAATTCATAATCTATATCCTTCATGTTAGCTTTGTCAGTAGAATCAGTTTCTCGAATTTCCCAATTCCATCAAGGGAAGAACCAAACAAACGATTAAAGAAAAACTATATTAAGCATACACCATAAATTTCATGCATTTTTTTTGGGTAGGTAAATTTCATGCATGTTTGTTAGGCACAGCCACACAATGTGAAGTTTTCTAGAAAATCAACATAATAAGTCTATGATATTTATTTACCCAAAAAAAAGTCTATGATATTCATGGCTCACTTTTATATTGAAAATTTGTTCAAAATAGATCCAACCAATGCACCTATACTACCTCCTTAAATAATAACATATATAAAATTTAACTCCATTTGGTACCAAAAAAAAAAAAAAACTCCATTTGTTTTACTTTTTTTTGGGGGTGGGGGTGGAGGTGTATGGGGGTAGCCAATCTTATGAAATAAAAATAAAGCATCACAAAGTGAGGATGGAAACCCAAATGGTGGTAAATGTGGACTAATGATGTTAAAAAATGTGATCCCCTCCAATTATAACCATACCTCAATTACTAACCATACCTCAATTATAACAGGTTTACCATCTTTCATTGCCTTTTTCAGATCACCAGCCAAACCTATCAAGAATACAACCATGTCATGACTGTTTCTGACATAGAAAAAAAAAACACATCCAGAAATAAAGTTCATCAGGTAAGTACGAACAATGTTTCTAACTGGATGGCAACCCTGTTCTATAACAGTAGCTGGTGTCTAACAGTTCAGCTACCCAAATGGACTGGATTGTTTGGATGGCTAAAAAGAATAGGAAAAACCAGATCATATGAAAGGTACTTCATAACACCGGGTCAAGTTCAGTCTAGAGGTTGGGTTCTCGCACCTTGATGAAGAGTTCTTGGGTTTGACTCCGTTTCAATATATGCTTAATGCAACATCTTTACATATTACTTACATGTGGTGTACGTTCCATTGTGCAAACCATTCAGACTGGATGGTCATAATAGTCCAAACAATTCAAACAGGACAATTCATTGACATTCAACAGCTCTTGCCCTCAGATCATTAAGATCCAGGGACATTTGCTCATGCAGAATTATGAGAATCATCCAAACATTTAACCTGGGGAAGTCAATTAATGGTCAAACAGTCCAAACAGCCATCACTCAGATCTATTATCAGGTTGTTCAGGCCCAGCAGACAGCAGACTGCATTTGGGATACCCAGGTCCTAAGGTTTGTGAAAGCACCGAATCACTAGGAAAGCTGGCAGTTACCACAAGTAACATTAACGGGGGTTACCTTCACGAACAATTCTGCATTCCCTACAAAATTCAGTAATGAGTTCCTCAGACGAGCTGAAGTCACGTACCCATACCGGAGTTGATGTCAATGGTGCGCTGCATATGATACAATGAAGAATAAGATCCAGTCCATAGAAAATCAAATGGAATTTTACCATGCTATAGTAAACAAAAAGACTAAGAGGTGAAGAGCAATTACCATGAGTAAATCATATTCGAATTCGAAATATAAAAAGGAACAAAAAAAAAAATTTAAAAACTGTTGTTTAGGATGGAATCTCCTTAACGGCCACAACTAGTTTTGCCATGTGGAAGAGTGATGTGGAAAATGAAACCATTGGATTTCTAGGAATGGTTTGATTCCATGTATCAAATTCCAAACTCAAATTTTATCATATACAAGTAATAACATGCCATTTCATGTATGTCCATGCACTCCTCATAGTCCCATGCACACTCTTGGTACTCTAAGTTTTCCAAAGTTTGTTTTCAAGGTATCAAGTATCATTATGAAATGGATGGGCTTTGGATAGAACACAGAGACGAACGTAGAGGAAATGGAAAGGCCAATGTATTATACTGTATCGACCTGTATCGATTCTGTACGAGACAACTGGAGTTCTGAGGAAATGCTCTGTGGTGAAAGCAAAAGAAAAAAGAAATGCAAAGGGAATGGAAAGGCTGGGAAGCAGTGTATCAGAGAGAGAGAGAGAGAGAGAGAGGCAGTAGCAGCAAAGACAGCCATCATTGCCACTGCTGTAGGAGGAGGAGAAAAATGAGAAGAAGAAGAGAAAGAAACGTGTACCAGACCAGAAGAGCTTGTCAGGATCTCAAAAGATGATCATTCTCATTGGGATGAGGAATCTGTTGGGACGTGGTCGAGTTGCAGAGGCACGAGAGAGACCGAAGGGATAGAGACATTGGGTTCTTGGAGAAGGGGAAAGGATGAGCAAAAACAATTCATGTTATAATATTTGATATTATGTATGAAAGTGTACAAGAAAAAAAATACACCATCACTGAAATCACTACAATAGAATCATTTATGATTTCACATTTTACACTTAAGCCTTAGGTACTTTTAACATACAATCAATTCCTTAAGTGATTATGAAATTTTAATTTATTATCATTTAAATCCATTGTACAAATTTAAAGATTATATTTTACATTTTAAGCCCTTAGGAGCATATGACTTGCATCTACACCCCTGGAATCTTATGACTTATAAGTTCTTCGAAACTTCAGCATAATCCAGCCAAGTCCCTGTACCTGTTCCTGATTTTGGAATATATGTTTAATTGTTTCATATTACTTCTTACTAACTAATAGATTTGATATTGCACTTGACATTGAGGATTCGAATAAGAAAGATACCATGAAATAAATTTGAATCCTTTTAACTCACAGCAACATGCTTTCGTGACTAGATATAACTATTTATTACATTTATGATGTATTATGCTTAAAAATGCAATTTTGTATGTATTCATGCATAGTTTAAGTGTATACAGCGCCTCTTTGAACACTCTTAAAATCACCTTTCCTATACACAACCCGATACTAATACTTTAAAATTTGTTTTGCCAGGTGGCCAACTGTGTTTGTGCTGAAAGTTGACATGTGAGCAGGGCGGCCTTGGTGCCTACCTGTCCAGAAAATTCCAGTACCATCTGACCTTCCATGTGGCAAAACTAGGTGCCGGTTAAGGGGACCCATTCTCAAACAGCAGTTTAGGAAATCCAGTTTCTTATAAGAAAGAGGAATCATTTCTACATTTGACATGGGTTGGAAACCATTCATCTACATATAACACAATCTGATAAAGAAACAGAAAAATAAAAATCTAACAATTATAACAGCATCACAAGATATACTCTCGACCTATGTTCAATGGTCTAACTTTTTGTACAAAGCATGGAAGCACCTTTATTCATTCATGTCATCAATACATATTCACATCTTGACATTTCACACTGTAAACCACTCATATTGTAAATAAAGTATATGAAAAATGAATAACAGGAGAAATAAATAAGTTTACTTCACATACTCTGTTGATGTGCGTAGCAATTCATATACCATATCTGTCTGTAACATTAGAAGCACGTAATATGTTAGAGGTATTAGAGCAGCATGAACAGAGTTCAATAAATATTATCAGAAAAAGAAAGTCAACAGCAAATGTCAAACAGGTTCACCTGTAAAACATTAGGCAAATTTAGCCTTTGTGCAAGTTGGGTTGCAATGGTTGACTTCCCAACACAAGAAGTTCCACACACAAGAATCACCAATGGTACTCTTTGATGGTGAAATCTGAAATAAGTGACATGGAAAACATCATTAGCGAACAGAGCACCTTAGACCTTTCCAAAATATTAGTCAATGACATGTTGGTTTCCACAAAGGATATCCGCTCAACAATGAACAGTATAAATAATTGTAGAGTGCCAATAAACTACATCAGGGAGATAGGGTCCTGGGCATCTAGCATGAAATCTCATTCAACTGGAGGTCAGCCAGATAGCCAACATCTGATTAGATGATCTTGCAAAGGGAGTTCACTCCGGATCAAAATTATTATCTCGGTATCAACACTGGTCTAACCCTAATACACCACTTAAATGATTGTGCTGGGGAGCCTTGACAGTTTACATCAATATAAGAACAATAACATGCAGTTCCAACATTGTCACCTTTGTGAACAACAGCCTTGAACAACAGCCTTGCCTAGTTAATTGGTATCTTACCAACGTAATGCAGGCAGCCAGGAGGTCATGGGTTCGACTCTCCAGTCTTCACATTGTGCCTTAAGGTACCCCCTCCCCCCTCCTCTGTATATCAAGTAGCGCAGATTTTAGAAGTTGCCTATGGGCACCAGTAAAGTAGGAAGTCCCAAAAAAAAAAAAAATCAAATTGTTTGACTTTTAAATAGGGTAAATTACACCGGAGATACCCAACATTTTGAGAAATCATACCAAAGGTACCTCACGTTTCAAAAATCATATTTGAGGTACCTCATGTTTCATAGGTGTTAAATTTGTGGTACCTCTTTCATATATTTATATATATATATATATATATATATATATATATATATATATATATATATATATATATATATATATATATATATATTACGTTTAGGGTACTTTCAATTTTTATATTTTCAATTTTACCCCAAATTGACACAACTCTCCATGAACCGCCCCATCCCACACTTCCACACCTTCCTCCGGCAGCCCCTTCTCCCTTGCAACCCTGCCCAATCCCTCCCACTCCTCCCACTGCCCTTCTCCCCTCCCACGTCCCTCTCCTCCCAACCGTATTCACTAGATATGCATTTCCCTTCTCCGGCACCAGTGCTTCTAGTCAGTGATTCTAAAGAGAGACCATCATTGATGAGAACAAGAAGGATGCAGTAGTGGCTGAAATAACCATCAATAAAGAGAACAAAAATCAAAGAAACTGAGCAACAAAGACCCACATTTCATATATATTACGTTTAGGTATTTTCTAGTTTTATATTTTCAATTTTACCCCTATTTGACACAAATCCCCATGCACCGCCCCATCCCACACTCCCGCACCTTCCTCCGGCAGACCCTTCTCCCTTGCAACCCTGTCCAATCCCACCCACTCCTCCCACTGCCCTTCTCCCTACCATGTCCCTCTCCTCCCAACTGTATTCACTAGATATGCATTTCCCCTTCTCCGGCACCGGTGTTCCTAGTCAGTGATTCTAAACAGAAACCATCATTGACGTAAACAAGAAGGATGCAGTAGTGGCTGAAATAACCATTGATGGAGAGAAGAAAAATCAAAGAAAACATCCTGTACAAGAAACAAAAATTAAGAGCCTTCGCAACCCTAATTTTTTTCATGGTTGCACTGTCATCTCTTCTTCAAAGTGAAAACATTTTAGATGCTTCTTCCTTCTGGTTTTGCAGCTTAGGACTTTGAACTTGATACTTGGAAGGGCATCGACTCAGAATGGGTCAGGTGATCAAAGCTTGACCATCCAGAAGCATTTCAAGTGGAATGAGACTCGATTCTCTTGAATGATCAGTGCTTTCTTCGAGTCTGGGAATTTTGACTAAGCCGTGAAAACCTTCTAGAGGATGGCCATGTGGGCTTGTTGAAGGAAGATTTGATAAGTTCTGAGCCTATGAGGAGAGTATACAATCTAAAACCCAAGCTCCAGCACCATGGAAGCGTGGTTGATGTCCTTGACCGAGCATGACACCTTAGAGAGGCAAGGAAATTGACAGTGGATATGCCAATTCAGCCGAATGATGAGGGATTGAAAGCTTTGTTTACTGCTCCTAGGAACCATTACAATTTCGACATGGGAGAATGGGCAACCAAACATCTAATTCAATTGGATTCATCTAACTCTACATCAGTCAAGGATTTAGAGAACCGCTCACTCCCTCATGCTGAAATCTGCTACAAAGGCTTCACAATGAAGAGATTTCAAGAGCTAAGGAAATTCTTACTGGAATCCGTTAAGGTAGTAATTGCCAAGAAACGGGTGATGGTGGAATGATACAATGGAGTCAAGAAGCGTCTTTTGAAAATCAAAAGCAAGTTAGGATTGAAGGTTAGCACAAGATGTGGATGAAGTTCAAGTCTCCTGAGATCAGCATTGCTGAGGAGTGGAGGGCAGGGCACTCCTTGGAGGAAGCGGAGGTAATGGTAGGGGTAATGATAGAAATCTGAAAATAGGTGCCTCACATAAGACTTTTGAAACATGAGGTACCTCTGATGTTATTTCTCAAAACGTTGGGTACCTCTACGTGTAATTTACCTATTAAATTATAGTGGGAAAGGAAGCTGATTTCCTTCTTTGGCAATTATACCTGCCACACATAGGATGGCAGTTTTCAGACCAGTGCCCCGAGACCTGCTGAGCCCACCCCAATTAATAAACGAAATCTTATCAGTTTTGTCCATTTAGCCTGGTTATTAAATAGAATGGCTCAGGCATTCGCTCCAGACTAATGGAAGCATAGCCCTTTCATTTCACCCAAACATGCCAGATTGCCAGTTAGCATATTCTTATTATGAATTTATGATAAGATAACAAAAACATAAAATTAAGCAGTCATTATTTATTTTATATTTGAGTTTTTAAATGGACCAAAAACCCTGAACAATTGCAAATGGGCCAGGCTAGGCTACGGTATTCCTGACACATGTCCTTTGATAAAAACAGGTAGGTTCAGCCAGAACAAATATTCCAGACACACTCACTCAACCCACCTAAACCACCCCATTCATATGACCTCAAACCATACGGGAAGCAGTTCGGTTGGTGCTCATAATTTGTATACATGTTGTCTACTTGTCTTTGTCAAATGTCAACCCCAATTCACGTGTCAAGTTTCAGCAAAATTGGACTTTGACATGTGTTAAATGAAAGATCTGAAAATTTACAAAAAAATCCATTCTTTTCAATGAAAAGGATAAAGATCTGGAAATTTATTAGGCAAAAATCAGTGCAGAAAAAACATGGAGAAGAGTCCAATACATGCTGGGCTATATGGTTCACATGGGCAGCTAAAGTTAACACGTTGCCAATCCAGAGAACAATATATTTATCCAACAATCAGAAAAATCAAATCAACCCTCCATCTGGAAGTAGTTGCCAAGAAATGAAAATTTCATCAAAGTAGGTGAAAGAATCTATTTTCCTCTAATAGAAAAATATTTCACCTTTATTTATAGAAAGCAAAAGTTCAGTTATACATAGATTATATATCTACATCTAGAATGGTAAGAGG
Organism: Protea cynaroides; assembly: GCA_028583415.1. Lineage (NCBI taxonomy): Eukaryota > Viridiplantae > Streptophyta > Magnoliopsida > Proteales > Proteaceae > Protea > Protea cynaroides. Next base: position 132,273,761 of record CM053276.1, read on the forward strand.
GCATATGCAAGGACCCTGGAGTTACTTCATGGAGACAACCTTGTAATCTGAACAGATAAAAAATTGAATCCTGAGGATCTCACTAACCTCGTCATCATCTTATAACGGTTAATGTATTCTTTCCCATATCCCCGTCGCTCCATAAGCTGCAAATAGAGCTCCATAAGTTTTATGCAATCACTTCCTGAAACCAAAAATTAACAGAAGTTCCCCCACCATTTCATTAAATTATGAACTGCTTTAATTTTACAATGTATCCATTCTGGAATCTGAATGTTGTGATTTTTTTTTTCATCTCAATCATTGAAGCCCAAGGAGGAAGCATTGACCATGTATAACAAGAAGTAGTGTGTATGTTGTTTGCCAATCACAGTTTTCATTGACAAGGGTAGAGTGGACAAAATATCAAGCTAGAATTGTGAGGGATGTTTCGAAAAAAATTGTGAGGGGTGTTTCGAACTAAAAGGCTTCAAGATAAGTCACACTAAAGTAGAACATATAGTATTTTATTTAGGAACAACAGAAGAATAGTAAGAAAGAGATGCTGATGAAAGACCATCTTTGCTCTCTAGGTTCAAATCATGAGTGTTGAGGGAAAGAGGAGAGAGGATATTGCTGATAGCTTAAAACATGAGTACTTTTTCAGATAAAACAATAAAATAAAGAAAGGTGGGGATTGTATTTGTTTAATGCTGTATCATTGACTCAGTAAAAACTAAGGGTCAATGACTAAAATGTTAGAAGATGGAGCAGTACATTAGGCAAGGAAACTACAAGTACATAAAATCAGCGGAACTGAAATAAGGATGTCAAGATGAATGAGCAAGACTATAAAAGATAGGATAAAAAATGCATCATTTGACAGAACTTAGGTGGAGCAGCGGCAGGTGACAAGATGAGGAAAGTTCTCTAAGAAGGCCTGTCAGGTGCAAAGAAGACCAACAAAGAGAGGAGAGTGATATGGATTGATTGCAAGTTGAAAGTACTAATAGACAAGGGGAAGACCTAAAATGACATAAGTAGGCTGGCTTGTCTGACTACGTCTGTGTACTTTCAATATTACAAACTTCTCCAAGTTCAAATAAGAGAAACCTAATAACATAATAATAAGGTCTATATCCATCAATTTATGAGATAGAATATCATGTCCAAGCATAAAGAACACAGCCAGCTACCCTAGCCAATGAAATTCCAATGTCATCTCCTAGCAAACATAGTAAATATGCAGAAAAAATATATGGACTTAAGCAAAGATTAAAGTATCGCATATCGGTAGTGTATTGGTCGGGCGATTTTGAGAGACGTATCGTATCATATGTGGATACACAAGATTCGCTAAGATACAAGCAAGATACGAATGAGAATGCTTAGGGAACATACAAAACTCAATTTTGAAGTATAAAAACAATTATAAAAATCGATTTTGGACACCACAGATTCTATTTGGTGAGTTTGAGGCAAGCACTAGGGTCGTTTGTTGATGTCCCTTGAAACCCCTAAGATATTTTGAGGTTTAATGTATAATATAAGGAGTACTTGGAGTGAAAGGAATGGAGCTATGCATGGTTCGCAGGTTTCAGAAACAAGAAGATGAAAAAAATGAAGGACAGCCACGTGTATCGACTTATTTAGGGTGTATCGACCAATATCGTAACATATCGGTCGAACAGATATTGTATGATACTGATCGATACATGACGATACTTGCATGTAGGTATATCTCTCGAATGACTCGTGCCAATCGTATGTTTCGCACTGTATCATATGTATCGGGGAGTACAGAGTGTATCGTTGTATATCGACCCATATCGGTCCGATACGGTCGATACCAGACTTTTTTAAAAACAAGGGAGACCTATAGGGTGGTATCGTATCAACTATCAACCCCAATTGATACCGATATGTATTGGCAGAAACAGACCGATACAATACGATATGACACTTATAACCTTGGTCTGAAGCCTTACACACAAGCATTTAGAACATCAATTCATACTACCTTTCAAACATTAGAAGATTATAAATGGCGAAGCAGTCTGTAAAAGCAAAGATACCAACAATATCTTTGGGTGGGGGTGGGGGTGGGGGTGGGGGTGGGGGTGCGGGGGAATGAAAGATGGAAAGGTTATAAAAAAATTAAAAAAATTAAGAGATGCAGAAGCTTGAATTGCAAGTACCTTAAACAGATTAACTTCCAAATCTGATTGGGAGCTGCAGAATAATCATACAAGTGGTGTTTAGATAGTCAATACGCATAATGGGCAGATTTCCATCAAGTTATGAGAGAGAGAGAGGGGGCGGGGGAGGAAGAAGAGGAACAAGACACACACAAGAGAGAGAGAGAGAGAGAGAGAGAGAGAGAGAGAGAGAGAGAGAGACACGTCCAGAAGGCTGTTGTCAATAAGCAGCTTTTTGAGCTCCAGAGCAATTTTGATAGCAACATGATTAGGGATCTGAAACCAGCAATACAAGGTAAATAATTTACTGTAAATCATTCCCAGCCCAACATAAAAGTATAAGAAAGGTGGTTTCTCAACAAGATATTGAAGAGAAAAATAAGATTCGCTACCAATGAATAAAAAAGACGATAGAAAAGTAAGATGGACAAATACCCAGATATCAAAATTTCATGATTAGTAAACAATGAAAAAAAAAATAGAGGGAGATGATAGATGGGTATCTATACCTTAGTGACAGTAAGCATTCTACTGAGCAGAAATCTGGACAGGACGTAGTAGTGATCCGCATTATCACCCAACCATACCTTCACCTGATCACCAACAAGATCCACATCTCAATCAATTAATCCTTAATACTGCAAATAGTAAACTGAATTTGCATAAGAATCTCAATGCAAGAAAAGTAAAAAAGATGACGATGGGAGAGAGATTACAAACCTTGACAAAATCGTATTTGGAAGAAGCATTTCGTGGAGTCTCTGTCCCCGTAGGCAGAGAGAGCTCGCCCTTCTCGTTTGGCTTTTCGTTGCTGCCAGACGAATTCGATGCTATTGCCACTCCTTTCTCCTTCTTCATTCTCTTCTCTGTCTCTCTCTCTCTCTCTCTATGTGATGTATTTGTGTGTAACTAGAAAAACAGCTTCTATTCTATGTCTCCTCGCTCTTCTACAAACGACTACGTACATGACAATCTACTCGTACGCTGTAGGAGTCACCAATAGAGTGGGCGTAACAAGTGTCGCTCATGCAGGGACGATGAACACCCGCATGTATTTTAAGGCTTCGTTTGGATGTAAAAACAAAAAAAACAAAAAAAGAATAATTATAAGACAAAAATAATGATAAGATAATAATAAATTTATGTTCCTATTGGTCGGCTGTAGACTGTAAACTGTCGTGTGAAGATGAAATAGGGGCGGAATCCTGTGATCATGTTGATTAAACTAAACTATACAATCGGATTGAATTAGGGAAAATTACTAATTATCTAGCATTAGGGTTCAGTTTACAAAATTACCCAACTAATGTTTACCATAAAACAAACAAAGTCCTTAACAAATTATATAAAAATACCCAAAACAGTGTCCAATACCTCATCAGCTACGACGATTTTTTTTAGTTTTACCCCCAATCCTCTGGTTCTGTCTTCAAGCAACGGTTCTGAAGCTGCACCGGCAACAGTGGCGTTAGAATAGGTAATCAACCTAAACAAATAAGTTGGCCATAGTCTGTTTACCCGTAAAATGAGCCACGCACAATCAAGCCAACGAACTTACGATTGGATGAGGATGACGATCAGAGATCAGTTGAATCCTATCCACTAATGGAACCCAAAGTTCTAAATCCTCGTGCTCGAAGGGAATTGGATAAGTTGAATCCGGTCTAATCATGAATCCCGAATTTTAATCCTGGACTGAAAGAAGAATATATAGGAAGTGAGGCCTACATGAACATCAAGGACATATTTAAATTCCCTTGTAATTAAGATTTAGGTTAGTTTTAGGGAATGAGCCGAAAACGAAGAATGCACTTCTAGGAAAAGCCTTTATTTTAGTCGGCCATGACTCTTCTTTAATCCACAGACTATTCTCCTCTGCAACGTCGACGTCGTCAACCTTTGCTTTGAAGAAATTGACGAAGACGCTGATTTTTGACTCTATCGACCTCGAGATGATCGGAGAGCGCTCCATGGCTAAAATCTTTCGAGTTCGACCACTACGATGTTCAGTATCTTCAAGTGAATGTTCTTATAGAACACATTACTTTTATTACAAGCAACGGTCCTTATCAGACCCAACGGACCCTTGTTTCAAAATATGGAACATCGGAGCGTTGCTTGAAAGAAAATTTTCGACGTTTCGTTTGTTTCGACATAAAATTTTGCATCTGTCAAAAAATTATTATTATAGAACAAATTTGTATATTTATCAATAAAATAACTAGACAAGAGACTCAACCGAATGGACTCGGATCCCTGCTGCACTTCTGTGTAGTAGTCTCGATCCTGAGCATTGAGAGGGTATCGAGATACAGTCCTGATGCACTTTAAATGCTCAAGATGGCGGAGTGCAGCAGAGAATCTTTTTCCCAACCGAACGATCCATAATACCCTTCAAATGGAATCCAACTAACGGCCTCTCTCTTCTCTAATCGGTCCCCATAAAACCTTTCCCTAAAATAAAATTACCATAGATTATTTTTCTTCACTCACGAAGAAAATCCCACAATCTACCCTTTATATAACTGGGATCCACACAATCTACCCTTTATAGAACTGGGATCCACACTATTGCTTGGCAGCCAGACAGAGGATCTTTTTTGCCCCTTGTATGTTGAATGCCTATAGTGCCATAGGTCTTTTTTTTTTTTTTTTTTTGAGAAGAGTTGACCTCATGGCCTCCCAAGTGGTTGTAGTCAAAGTCTTGAGGGATAATTCAATTGATAAAGACCAACACTTCAAAGAGGTCATGAGTTCAACTCTCCTTGCAACCTACCTATTAAAAAAAACTACTCAAGAGTTCCAAGGGAGGGAGAAGGAGAAGTGGTGAAAACAAGTTAGCTTAATGGGCTCTTATCAGTTCACTATCACTTTGGTCTCAATTGGAAATCGGTTTACTATATGTAAATGTAGTAACAAGATGGCTTAATGGGCTCTATCACGCCATTATCTGACTGGTTCGGTTTCGTGTTGGTTTCTTACATGTATATATAATAAAATGTCCACTATTAGACTGGTTTGGTTTTGGTCATATTGGTCTGGTTCGATTTTGATTTTTCATCAAGCTGTAAAAAACAATTTAATTAATGCTTAATAAGGTTCGGTTTCAGTTTGACCCGGGGCCAAATCAGGCTGCTTTGATTTCAATTTGGGCCCAATTTTGACAGCCCTAGATTTAGCAAGTACTAGTCTACACATTTTTAGGAATTGGAGGCCTGAGACAATGGACCATGGAGATTTGCCCCAATAATATTTTACTCAAATTCAATCATTCATCCTCCCATATTTTAGCCATGCCCTTACATATATTTTTTTTTTTTCAACCTTATATGTTTTGGCATGTTGCATCATGCAGCACACTTTTGTGGCTATACAATTTTCAATATTTTTTTTTACCACTTGACTAACGTCTCTTAAATTAAAACTTGAAAGCAAATTAAGAGGCCTTGAGATCTACCTATTTACAAAATTCTAATTTCATTTACGTATAGTAGAGCAAGACTAGGTACTCGTTTCTCAAGAGAGTTGAACTCATTACCTCTTTCCACCTCCCTTATCATGGTTTTCCGATCAATTTCCATGGCCCCACCAAGAAAAAGAAAACATTACACCCAAAAAAAGTAAGAGTGTTAAAAACAAACCCTTAATTGAAACCGAATCTAATTGTTTAAATCAAAATCGTAAAACCAATGATTAAACAACAGTTCAATTTTGGTTTAAAAAATAAAACCGTGTAGTTAAACCGATGGATTTTGATTTAAAAAATAAAACCGTTTAAACTGATTAAATCCTTAGTTTAGTCCCCTACTGCTGAAGATCTATTTATAGAATTTTTTTTTATTCTAAAGCTTTCTACATAGCCTACAATTCTTTCATATCTGATTAAAATCATGTTAATGTTTTCATTGGCTTTCTCTCTCCTCTCTCCTCCTTCCCCTCTTCTTTGTTCCTAACTCTATTCTTTTTCCATCTCATCAGTGAAACCGTTTAATAACCGAATAACCAAAAACGGTTAATAATTGATTTTAATAAGCATTTTGAAACAGTTTAATAAATAGTTTGATTTTGATTTTACCCATTACACACCGAACCAAAACTGAACTGCATCGTTAAACAAAAAACAAACCGTTTAATATCTTAAAAAAAAGACACGTAAAATGAATATCAAACTCAAGACCAAAAAATAAAAAATTGCATATCTAACAAGATATTTTATGCCTAGTATGTGATTATTTTGCTTTTCTCTTAGAATCCAAATTAATTCTTATCTGAGTGAGAGAGAAGGATGAAGATCAAAGTCTTATCACTGAGTAAGAAACCCACGCAACATGTTCTGCGGAAGAACAAGATCCCATACCAAGACATCACCAGTAATTGACCAATCAAGACCATTGATATCGGTTAATTGGTGACCAATTTCTTAGATGTAATTGAGATCTTATCACAATTGCTAATAGAGAAACCGGAAGACTTCAAAGTTGTTTTTCCACCAGTATGAATATAAGTAGTTTAGTAATCATTATTTGGTTGAGTTCCACTTAAAAAATTAACATGGACCCACACCCATAAAAATAATAAGAAAAGGAGAGACAGCAACAGGGCGGAGTTAGCCAAACCCAGACGCACCGTCCGCCCTGCCGCCCCATGAAACATGCATGACTTAACAGGGCAGTGAGATTCTTATGTTTCCTAAAATCTGAACCCATCCCAAACCTGATATTGGTCAGACTCAATACTCACATCACGCCTACCTCATCGGGGATGGATTGGGTCAGGGTGAAAAGGCACCTAGCTGCAATGATTTTTGTGACTGGAACTTCTTGATTCGCCCATCCATATCTTGAATCATCATATACTGATGCCCCAAACCATGTTGGGTGCTATAACTTCAGACATCAGATTACTAGTAAGTAAAAAAAAAATAAAAAATAAAATACAATGAGTGGGTGGGGTGGATTAAGGGAGAAAAAAAAAAGAGGGGGGGGGGGTTTCCAGGAAATGCTTACATCTTTTCTTCTTTTTTTGGGTAAGTCAATGCTTACATCATTTGTATGTATGAATGAGACATTTTCATTTAATACGTACAACAAAGGGTAATTTCATCCACAAAAAAAATCACCCAATTCAGAATGTAGAACTATATCTATGAAGTTAAAAAGACAGCTTACTATTAATGAACTAGTGTTATACAAAGATATCCACCTATGAAAACCCCTTCTGGTAACCTGGTTCAAATATTAGAAGGGAAAGGGATTAGCATTCCTAACTGTGTTAACAATAGGATGGATATGAGAGTCATAGAGAAGGGCTAGGGTAAATACATCAATCGACTAATCTGGGCTTGAGAATTGAAACTAAAATGAACATGCATTAAGAAAAGGTGAAGAGGGATTGACATGTATAAGATGATTAGCTCCCTCTGGTTGGTTATCATCCTCTGTTAACGACCGTGTTAACCATCTGAAGTAGTGTGAGTATGTTACAGCATGTTGGCAGTGTGCCACTGCTACGTCGACTTTGGTAGTTGCTGCTTGATTCAGCTGAGTATAAAAACAGAAGCTCAAGTATTCCACATCAGCTAGCAAGTTCAGGCATCATGCTCTCTTGACTCTCTTTCCCAATTCAGTTCCCGCAAGGCCTGATGAAAGAAGAGATCAGGAATCTGGTCCCCATTTTGATTCAGATGAGTATAAAAACAGAAGCTCACGTACTCCACATCAGATAGAAAGTTCAGGCGTCATGCTCTCTTGAAAATTCTACTCCCTTTCTTTCCCACTCCTGTTCCTGCAAGGCCTGATGAAAGAAGAGATCGGGAATCTGGACTCCATTTCAACTCCTTCAGAACTGAAAACAAACTCGACAGTGCAGGAGTGACTTCACTGTCCTTTATATGATTACATGAGCCTACTCTAAGCCTTCGGAGCTCCTTCCAAGAAAGAATTACCGACTCTAGACCATCTGTTGTTAGCAACGAGCATCCTTCCAAAGATAGAAACTTTACCCTCCTGCCAAGTATCAAAACTTCCAATCAATAAACTTTCAAAGCAAAAATTAATTTTCACCAAGGATTTCTCAAAGTCACTGTAGTTGTTTTGTTGCCCGTTCAAACACGTGGAAAATTACGAAATGTAACCATGGAAAAGTGTAGAATCACCATCAAAATCAATAAATGGTTATGAGGAATACCTTATTTTTCTTCTCAATACCCTTACAAATAATGTTAATATATAATAATAAAAAAAGCTACCAACATTTATTAAGAGAATCTGTTTTTGATGACATGTATGGCTTATGAGACGACTCCCAAGTAGTTGTTATATAGGTCAAAACAATATATCAGATGGGCAGCATGAGTTACTGACTTGTGGACTACTAGCTAGAAGAGGCAAAACTACAATAGAGAAGGTCCAATATAACTTTGATTGGTGGTAGTATTTCTATGTAATTTTCCTAAGTCCATTGAGTAAGAGGATCTCATAGTGCCTGAAGTGGTGAACATGATCTAATTCAATACTTTATGCCATGGTTCTCCTTCTTGTTCTACCCAGCTCTAACTCAACATAGTGTTGCCCCAACCTCTTGTTGTCAGTGAATGAATTCTGTTCAGCGTCCACCAAGGATTAAATAATGAAGTTCTGAAGATCCCCGGCTAAAACTTTAGTTTAGGTCAGCTTGGTTGCAAGGGAAATTAAAGGGAAGGGAAGTGAAATTTTCAAACTTAAAAAGGAAACTTTTATAGTCATTACTTAACATGATTGTATAAACTACCTAAATTTCTTATCATATTTAGTCATGATACTTTTTTTAGATGTGATTTTCATTTTACTTATCAAATGAAAGGGATTTGGATGCAAAATAATATAGAATTTAGTCACATATTCATGTGATAGTATGTGCTATAATGATTACAAAAGTTTCTTTTTTATGTTTAAACATTTCACTTCCCTTCCCTTTAATTATTCTTTACAACCAGTCAAAGCCAAGAGGTTTTCTGTATGCTAGCTGCCAACCTGATGCATCCCTTTTTTTTTCTTTTTTTTTAATCGAGGCATTTATTCAATGAGGTACATTATTTTGACCACTGCAGTGACTTTGGTGAGTCTGACAACATTTAACATGAGTAAAATTGCTCCTACGGCAAACAAGCTGCTGCCTCTTGTTCAAAGCAAACTACAGAACAAGCTGCTCCCTTTTACAAACTGTAACCCTTACAATAAAACATACCGTTATGTCATGATAGAACTCAATATAAATACCAAATTGTACATTCAACATTAATAGCATTTCTTGTCAATTGCACAACTAAAATACATCACGAAATTACCTATCCAAAAAAAAAATACATCACGAAATCATTCTCTTAGCAAAAAATATAAAACCTCCAAAGTATAACAGAGCAACATTCAATGCCATACTTGCTTCTCTTTTTATACCCAACACAACTCAAGTCACTTAAACGTATCACAATTAGTTGTGATTCGCTTGGCTACACGAATCCAGCCCCGAGACCCCACTCAGGGTAAAAAAAAACAAAATTTCAGGATCCATGCTAAAGGTTTTTTATACATGTCAGCTGCCAACCTGAAGCACCCACTACCCTCCTCTGTTAAGGCGTATAATCAGCAAGGTAAGTTATTTGATGACAAAGATTAGGATCAATAGCGTATAAGTGAATCACTTCCCTATACAAGCACTTTACAAGCTGCAGTCCCTTAGTAAAGGGAATTGCAATACTAGAGTGCTGAGGATAAAATCAAAATAACCCAACCTTTCTGATCTTTCCTAGCCAACTGAATTTCTTAAGAAGAAAAAAATTTATTTGTATTGAATGACGGAAAAACCCTGACATGAATACTCCAACATTGTACAATAAACAATCAATTAGCATTTCGTTCTCAGCTGCACAACTAAAGTACATTATTGTCTTTGCAAACATAAAGCCTGGAAAACACAAATGAGCAACAGAGTAGAGAAAGAGAAAAAGAGAATAAGAGAATAAGACAACCGGTACCTGCAATGACTTGCAAAGCTGAACATCTCATTACCCAAACCCCAACAGTCCTGAAAATCCAACTCCCTGACAGCTTCACATACCAAAAACAAAGACATCACACTCTGTTGATCTCGCAGTTGGCACCTCTGCAGCTGCAACCGTTCAAGAGTCGGCAAAGACCCCAAATGTTCAACAGGACCTGGTGTGGGATCGATCCTCTTGCACGACTGAAGCTTCAAAGTCTTCAAATTCTCACAGAACGACAAGGCTGCCATCCACCCACCATCCATCCTATGGTCGCACAGCGTGAGCTCCTCGAGCATATCGCAGCATTGGCCAATAGCTTTGATTCCATCATAGCTCCCCTCGCACCCGCTCAGCTCAAGCTTCACAAGACGCTTACAACCGTTTGCCAAGAACGTCAAACCGATATCCGAAACTACAGAACTATATAAACCATCCACAGTCCCAATCAATTTCAGGATCTGGAGGTTCTTACAAGCGGAGATCCCACGCAATGAGAGATCCGCGCAATGGTGCAGCTCCAATTCCTGCAAAGTCGGGCACTCCTCGGCAACACTCGGCAACGCAGACTCGGTGGCAGCAAAAAGAACAAGTTTCCGCAAATTAGGGCATCCCTGGGCAAGAATTCGAAGCCCTCGATCAATCAAAGCCGGCGGCAGCAAATTCTCCTCGGGGACAAACCCACGAGGCAAGAAATCAGAATCAAGATGAACCGATAATAATTTATGAGTCAATACGATTCCAGAATTCCTGGGCGAGTCAATGCAAGCGGCAGCAAGATCAACATCGGTGAGGTTGGGGAAACGTGAGAGAAGCCGACCAGATACGAGGAAATTCCAGTCGAGCAACTTAACGGAGTGAACAAGGCGGCCTTGCAGGAACAGCCATCGTTTGCAAACGAGCGAATTTGAGTTCCGTTGGGAGTCCGGAAGGTTGGAGAAGATTCTGAGGAGAAGCTCGTCGGATAAGAAAGAGGTGAGGTCGGTTCTCAAGGAATCTAGGGCTATTTTCTTCTCCAACTCTGTTGATGCTTTGTGGTCTGATGGTGGTGCTTTGCCTCTGGTGACAGAATCCAACTGCATCTTGAAAACCACATGCTTGAGAGCTTTGTCTTTGAACCAGAGGTCTTTCCAGCTCGTAGGCTTGTTCAACGGATTTTTAGGCTTTAATCCTTTCGAAAATGGCATTTAGGGTTAGGGTTTCTTCTACCAAAAAGGGTTTCCACAATCGAAAGATCTGCTTCTGCCGCCGCTGCTCTTCTTCCTCTGCTACTTCGCTGCTGCATCGCCTCTCTTTCTCTCTCTCTAGCGCTCTGCTTGTTTCTCTCTCTTTCTCTCTCTCTCTCTCTCCAAACTGCCAAAGTATCCAGTTTTTAGTTTTGTTGTCTCTTTCTTCCATTCTCGAAAACGGATCTCTGATGTGTGGGCCCCACCAAATTCTCTCCTATTTGATTTTGAAAGGGAGGATGGATTTGTCTTGATCTTTATTTTAATTTCCGTCATTCAAAATCACCCATCGATTGGGCTTCTTTTCCGAGATAATAACGAAAAAACCATCTTTTTTTAAATTGTTTTGACTTGAATTATGTATGGATTCTTTCTAGAGAAGGTATATATTAGCTTTTATATTTAGAAGTGGTGGGGTTCACGTAAGTATGTTACATGCGATAACGTTAGGATATCACGCACAAAATTATATGCTATACTTTAATCATGCACATTCATTCTATGTTTTGTTTAATATACGGATCCAAATCGTCTCATTCCTGGGATTCGGGAGGCGTGGCGGCGACCCCACTGGATGGTCACCATGTGGAGGTCGGATGAATCCGACCCCTCCGTTCGAGCCGACAAGCTCGGTCGACAAGGTGTCGGCTCGAACGGAGGGGTCGGATTCATCCGACCCCCACATGGCGACCATCCAGTGGGGTCGCCGCCACGCCTCCCGAATCTTAGGGATGAGACGATTTGAATCCTTAATATACATGAATTTATTTTTTTTTATAAATAAATAGAAAATCATATTTTACAAAGTTTTAATTCATTGATCAAAATTCAAATTTGAAAATGACAAAACAGTGATAAAACATTGAAATAGTTAATTAGGAGACTGTTAGGTTATAGTGTGGAAAAAGAAAAACCAAAAAAAAAAAAAATGCATTACATCATTGATTTTTGTTTGAAATACAAGGTAACGATATCAACCGTGCAAAGTGATGAAAGGGTTCGAAATGATTTTATCTATGGAAGACAACAGACCCATCAGAATTATTGAGTTTGGAAAATCCAAATGGTTTCAAAACTTTCAAAAACAGGACCACTTATGAAATTGGCTTCATTCCAGTCTAGTTAACACCATCGTCTAACCTTTTAATTGATATGAATCTCTATTGTTCACTTATTATTATTCAAAATTAGTATAAATAAGGAGTTTTAATGTTAATGTATTTTGGTTTTTCTTGTGAAAAATGAAAGGAAAGGAAGAAACAATAAAACATGATTAACAAATATAAATAATTTTAATTTTTTTTAAAATTTTGGGTGATTAAAGGGCTTAAATGAATATTTCTTCTGTATCACGTTTTAAAAAAAAGGTATCTAGTACATGAGATTCCTGTGACTTATGTACGTAGTTTTACCTTGTTTTGTAAAGAAACTGTTTACATATTTAAATCTATGACCATCATATCACAAATGAACAACTTTACGATTGTACCGAAACCCGCATTCTAAAACAAGGGTAGCAGCATATGGGTCACCCAAATTTTATTCGATCCAATCTTATCTTCAAACAAGAGAATGCCAACATTAGAGTGAGAGAGAATATTGTGCGGGTAAGGGTATCTATGGAAAGTTAATGATGGAAAATAAGTGAAAATCCACTTTTAGAATGAGAAAATAAAAAGTCATGTCCTAAAAAAATCTAACTTATTTTGCTTGGGAAAAACCATGAAATATAAAGATTTAATTAAAGCTGAGTGGCTCCCACTGAAAAGAGCCGTTGGTTAGGTTAGCCGTTTCATAATTCAAAATTATTTTGAATTCGAGAGATCAATAGATCTTTGGGTTTTGAAACACCTCAAAAGGGACAAGGGCCCAAGGGTCTATTTTAACTCATTTGGTTGTTTTTCTGTAAAGCTATCTAAACCTATATATACAGCTTCGAGTACAAAATTCAACCATAGGATCTTTGATCCAACGGTTGTAGTGATAGGACCAATAAGGTAATTCACATTTTCACAGTGGGCGGGTATCTAATAGCTCTCTGATCATGATTGAATGGCTAGGATGCAGAAACAAAACCTGACGTGATTGCTTTGGAATTTTAAAACTTAAAAATCATGAGCGGGAGGAAAGTGGATAAAACAAGGATAGTGGGGCCTCGATTTTTTATTATTTTTTATTTTTGCCTTCGGCCTAGAGATGTAAATGAATCAGATGTGGATCTGGGTCAATAAGGCCCGGATTTGGATACGAATGCAAGTAAAATTGGATTTTTGATTATCCGTCTACATTTATACCATATATAACCCATAGTTTTCTCCCCTGTTCACTACGATTCGTTTTCAATCCATGTCTCTCAGTTGTCTTAGATGCGTATTTCTTTTTTCTCATCTTCTTGAACCTATCAAATCTTCAAAATATTGAATTGGATATTTATTCGGATAGTGAGATTATGTTTGGGATTATCTGCATTAGGATCCAGATACCTTTGAGTCCTGATCAGATACAAATAGCTTTAAACGGATACGAATTGAATTCGAATTTTCGATTATCCATTTATTTCTTTACTTGAGTGTCGCTATTTCCTGAATATAATTATTCTTATCCACATTAAGTCACTTGGCCAATAGGATCTAGATAAATAGATGAACCTTAGCCAAGTCAACCTGAACTGGTCCCATCCTAAAGTCCGAGCCCTGAAATCCATGGCCTAGTTCACTTACCCATAACCCATTTAACAGCCCATGAACGCATAGGCCATTTAAAATTCACCCAAAATCTCAAACACAATCCAAGTTTATAATATAATGTTTTCATCATGTATAGACTTTAGCATCGAGTACAGGAAGTGATCTCTCTCAATTAACCTGTTCTAAAGTGTGGGCCTATCAACAATGTTACCTTATTATAGGATGGAGATCAATTGTTTTTAGGGTTGATACCTGTATAAGTTGATGTTAATATCACCCATTAATTGCTATTATAAAAGAGAGCAGACAAGATTGACAAAGCATCATGAGGAATGAGGATCGTCTTCCTCAAACAGTAAATTAAGCCATTACTCATACCCTACCTTGTCCCTTGTCACAATTCAGGCCATCTAAGATTTACAAAGTTCAATTTAAAAGGAAATGATATATATATATATATATATATATATTTTTTTGCGGTGTGAAAATCAAACTATTCATTAGCCTGATAAGAGCTCAAGGTATTTCAATTTGTCTTTCAATTGAACCTTTTAGGCTCTTTTAAAAGGTTTATTGTCGAATCGTTAGAAATGATTTTTTTTTTTTTGGGTTTCAATCCTCTCCTGTTGTTGGAGGGATTATAATCCATCGTAATACATTAGAATGTGAACTGGGTGAATTCCATTTATTGGATCACGACTAGAGGGATTGGACAAACAAAGAGAGAGGACCTTTTGCCTTTGTTCTTTACTTATTTCTATTTTTATTATTAATGGATTGAGTTTTTTCTCCACTCGCGATGAAGAATATGTTATTGGCATGATGGGTGAGAAAATGGAATCTAAGAACAGTTCAATGGTACAATAAGTAATTCATTTTGTATTGTAGGGAGCAAATCAATTAATGATCATGTCCCCTCATTTCTCTTTACGGTGTTCAACTAAGTTCGAACATGGTGGAGAAAAACTTTTAACATTATTAATTAGGAAAACGTTTTTTGCCAACAGTGTTCTCCTACACCCAAACACAAGAGGAGTGAAATGATCACCTCGCCCTCTAGTTGGATCCCATGCTTGTATTCCTATTGGTCCTCGCATTGGTGTAGGAACCATGTAGCCAGATAAAAAACCCTTAATCTTATTAATATTCTAAAAAATTTCCATCCTTCCATCCAAACCTGTGGGGTTGACTCCAAAATTGCATTATCCTTGCCCATTAAATAATTGGCCATGCTTAAATTCCACCACTAATGCTGGGCCATGCTTTGTAGCTGACCAAACAACAAACTTAATTGACAGCAACCCAACTAGAAAGAATTGGCTCTAAACCTGATGGGTACAACGGCACATGCCGCCCCCCACAAGGAAAGGAAATGAGTGCAAATACTCGGATTTGGATAATTTGGAGTGCAAGGGTGAGCTAAATAAGTGGTAGCGCGGCACCGATGTAGGCCATCACGTATACAACTCTCAATCAAAGGGGTGACGGGCCGATTGAGATCAAATAAAAGTAAGCAACTGAGCTACACCAAACCCCTCTTCATGTTGCAAGTGAAGTGACCTGGATCCTCTGCTGTTGCTTAGCCAGCCATCTATCCGATGGAATGGGATGCTCGGCATGCATGTTGATGTATCCCAGTCCATCATAAATGACATGATAGAATCCTTTTTGGGTTTTTTATTCTTCTCTCTCTCTCTCTCTCTCTCTCTCTCTCTCTCTCTGCCCGCTTGCAATTATTTGTTAGTGAAGATTGAAGAGTGAAGATTTGTCTATTAGTTTAGAATTTCCTTATCAATGGAGGAGGAGCATTTCTTCCACAATTTGAAGGGAAGTGTTGAATAATTGATGCTCTCAACGATGGTAAATATATTACTATTGCATGATATTTGCAACGGTAAAATTTACTGTCGATAATATATATATATATATATATTTTGTCAAAAAAAAAAAAGAAAAAAAAAGCGATGGCATTACTCCCGTTAGTGGTTTTATAGTTTAGACGACAGTGATTTATTTGCCGTTCGAAAAAGGAATGGAATTGCGACACCGCAAATGTTATTAGCAACAAATATATTTGTCCGTTGCTAAAAGCGAGGCAATTTAAGAATTGAGGCGGTTCTATCTCTCACTTGTAATGGTCCAAACAATATTGTTGTTTGAGTTGGTTCAGGCACTTCCACCTTAGCTTGGGCCACGTGTGTCGATGTTTCGTATTCTAAAGGTTTCATCATTTCAAGCCCTTTCACCTGATCTCAAGTTTCTAACGGTTTCGTAGTCTCAGATTCCCGAGCATGCGATATGTGAGTAGACGTCTCGTGTTCAACAGCTTTCACTGGTTCAATTATCGCTTCCACTTGATCTGAAGTTTCAACTGTCTCAGACATCTCCCTCCCTGGGTGTGGGACCCGGTGGACAAGTGCGGGATCTACACCTTGAGTGGCGGATAAGTCTCATACGTGGAGCTGTCAGCTCCTCGGCAGTGGAAGAGGCTTCGAATTCTAGGAAATAGCTAAACTTGGGACCCTCTTTTGTTGTCCTCCCTCTCCCCTCTCCAGACGTGATCCAGCTGTGCACCAAGTGATCTCCATGAATCACGATAGGAGAGGAAAACGACAGACGAAGATCATCTTTTTCCCGAGGAAATTTCCATGGAAGATCCAGACTTTGGGTCTAAGGATTAGACCCAAAGGTCCAAACCCACCACAAGAGGCTGAGAGAGCAGCGGCTTTTCCATGAGACAATACTAAGTTTTGTTGGTAAAATTTGTCTTTTTCATAAATTCATTGCTTAGATCCTGCACCCAAACATCAATTCTCATCTACTATCCACCAATTACTAATCCATTTACCTCAAGAAGAAAATCACCAAAAATAAAGAAGACAAAAAGAGGGGCCAGCCGGGTTGCAAGTTGCAGAATTGAGGATGGATGGATGATCCCGATTCGATTCCATATCATGGATTCAACTGATCCCTGCCCGAATTCTTAAACAATGGTTTGAACCGTATTGAAATTAATAAACAAGGACAAGTATCAATTTTAGCATTTCAAAACTAAGATGCAACCGGATTAAACCCTTCCCCAGTTTGGGATTGGTTTTGGATGAACCGAAACTGAAAAAACGGATAAAATTTCAATAAATATTAATTATTTTAATTTATGAATCTATAATAAACTCATAAATGATCAATACAAGACCGTTAAGAGAAACCCGATAAGAAACTGAAACTGACCAATCAATAGTTATTGATTACAATCTTGATTTTATAGTCTTAACTCTTCATCATCCCCAAATCGGATTCAACCGAATCAAACCGACCATTTAACACCTTACCCAAAAACTCAAAAGTAAATAAAAAATTTTACTTGAATTCCAGTGATTCCTTCACCATAAAATGTCATTATTATAATTTTATGAAGCTTCGAAAACCTTTTTTTACCCACTTCCGATGCGGGTGTAAAATCACTGTCAAATCAACACATGTGACTAGAGTGTACAAAACAAGAAGGGAAATATTTTTTTTTTATTTTTTTTTAAACAGTTCTCTTTTGTTTTGTGTTCAGATCTTATGTTAGTGTCAATGACTATTTAGTACGTCACTGAGATCCACAATTCCTTAGTCTCTTCGCAGCATGGTTCAGAAATGGCATCAAAAGTAAGTTCAGATTCCGAGGCCCCGGACTAAGAAAACAAAAGAAAAGAGCACTGAGTCACTGATCGTGTTCCGTAATGTAAAAAGCCATTCTTATATTTTTCTGGGATTTCAATCATTTATATCATTTGTCTTCAGCTCAAGTGTAATCAAATCAATGGAAAAGAGCTGCAAGAAATTTCATTTAGACTCACCCATATTTACCACGTGGCAAATATTGTAATGCTCTGATCCGTTAAATGTCTCATAATTAGTGATGACAATTAGAGCAACACAGGCAGCGTAAGGATCCTCTGCTGGTGTCCGACGGTAGATTGCATCGGACAAGTGTCCTGATGATTCCCAGCCGTCGGATCCAGTTCATGCGCTTACGTGGTTAAACTTAGCTTTTGCATTCGTACCCTGGCACCACTGCTTTCACAGTTTCACTCTCCCCCCAAAGTCGGAATCGGCTCTTCTCAAGTTCAGAATGAACTTGAGACTTGCCAGTGTCGGCCGGATGGCCGACACCTGGCACTCCAACTGATCCAACGGTTCGAGAGTTATTGTAAAGAAAAATAAAAAAATAAACTCATTAACTCTCGAACCATTGGATCGGCTGAAGTGCCAAGTGTCGGCCATCCAGCCGACACTTGGCAAGTCTCAAGTTCATTCTGAACTTGAGACGAGCCAAATCCCCCAAAGTCTAAGCGATCAGGTCCATACGAAGACTACTCAAAATATTTTCTTTATTCCTTTGCCAAATCTCAACCCTTCGTTTTTCTTCGGCTGGTGAATTTTGTCCCATTTTTTTCAAATCAAACTACCTTTTCTCTCTCTCTATGTGGGAGAGCACTTCAATATTCCTCCATTGGTAATCATCCCACACTTTTAGAAATCATGGACGGAAAGGGTGTCGGTGTGGGTGGATTACCAAGGAAAATAGTTCATCACTATGTACATGTATTCAATATGAGATTTTATCGCCATTCATTTTCATTGGATTTCACACCAGTCGTGTCGGACTCCTTAAAATCGAATATGAACCACTTGCATGCGCATGTATTCTTCAAAGTATTCTACTAGACATGGGATAGGACCCACCTCTAAGAATATGAGATCCTAGAAAGAACACAAATACCTTTAGGTAAACTATTGTCCCTAGAGTTTATCATAGCTTAGGCGCTTTGCATGAAGCTAAAGATCCTTGGAAATACAATTACAGTAATTCGTTTTTCTTCTGATCTAATCGCTGCATCTCCCTATCTGGATCTGTGTCTTATCCACTTCTCCGCAATTCTCATTCTTTTGGGTTTTTGGCTTAAAGCAAGTCTTATTCTCTCTCTCTCTCTCGGCCGAGAAGTATAAGGGCCGAGTAACAGGCTCTACCAGTCAGAAGGTAAGCCTCTCGCTTATTTCTCTGTGGAGAAGATGTAGAAGGCCTGTGTCTCTACAAGCATTTCTGTAGTCTGTCCTCGCCCCACACCCTCCCGGCCGCCAACTACACAGACACCAACCACCCGGACATCCTTGAGACACTGCTAGTACTGCTGCAGCAACGGCAACTCTATTACTATTTTTCCCAGCTAATTGTACGGCCGGCTATTACATATATACTGGGTTCCCCAGGAGAGGCGGAAATGAACCAGTGCGTTCCAAGTTGGGATCTTCATGACAATCCTTCCTCTTCTCCCAGACGCTCTCTACATACCCTCTCCAACGCGGCCGACGATCCCACGTACGTAAATTCATCTCTCTCTCTCTCTCTCTCTCTCTCTCTAGTTTATACTTATTGGGTATCTGACATCGTTCCTAAAATTAGAATTTAGCTTTCCATTATCTTCACCATCACAATCGTTATTAATCAACAATGGCGATTTTGATTATAGTCATTAGTGAACTGGTGGTGGGTGCAGGTTAGACTATGAAGTAGCAGAGCTGACATGGGCGAACGGTCAGCTGGCGTTACAGGGTTTGGGTCCCCCTCGAATCGTTAGCAAGCCCATCTCCTCCCTCGTCTCCTCCATGCACTGCTGGCAAGAAAAGCCACACGCTAGCGGAAACTTGGAATCAATCGTCAAGCAGGCCACGCGCTTCCTTCCTTCCAAACCCCACGCCACCTCAACCTCCACCTCTACTGCCCTGCCTCAGCACATCACCATGGACGCCTTGGTCCCCTGCTCCCACCAAAACCCTTCCACGGCCGACGATCCTTCCTCTAATCCGGCTAGCGGAATAGGCAAGTGCGTCACTGGGTGCTCCACTCGCGTGGGTTCTTGCTGCGTGAGCTTGACTGGCAAGCACAACCCCGAACAGCGTGTAGAGAAGCAGGAGACACTCGCTAGGAGACGCGCCAGGTTGGCAGGTGTGCAGGAGGGGAGCAGCAAGAACCACAGCCCCAGCAGTAGCACCACGTACGGATGGGATAGTACTAGCATGCATGGTGCCACTTCCTTGGGCTCTCCTGAGAACACCAGCTCGGCTGGGAAGCCCACAAGCGTCGACGACTATGACTCGGTCTGTCACAGCAGACCTCATCAGGTTTTTTTTGACTTCTCCTGCTTTAATCTTCAGAGTAGTTTTAAATCCATTTGTTCATCTGTTCTTATACAACTTTCAAAATTAAGAGAGAGTCAGGGGTAGAAGAAGCCAGGAAGAAGGTTCAAACAAGCAAGTCTTCAGTTTCAACTAAGAGGAACAGAGCTGCTGCCATCCATAATCAATCTGAACGGGTAACTTTCTTCTTTCTTTCTTTGTTCTTCTGTTTTATCAAACGTTTAACAGAATCATGACATTAATGATTGAACTTGGAACATGATAGAAAAGGAGAGATAAGATCAACCAAAGAATGAAGACTTTGCAGAAGCTGATCCCAAATTCCAGTAAGGTATGCTCTATATTCGAACTTAAATTTACCCTTTTACTGTGATAAGAGAAATATAATCATCCAGTCAATTTGAGGTGGAAACATGAAAATTTCATCCTCTCATTTGATCATGCTAGTACTCCATTATAGGCACATAGTTTCTCTTGCTTATTCCAAACACACACACACACACATACAAAAAGGCCAAAAAAAAAAAAAAAAAAAATTCTAAAGGCAAAAAGATCAAACATGACCTACCAGGGAAGCAGTTGAGGGGTACATGTGACAGAGAAAATGACACCGATGATCTGTTCCTAGTCCACAAATGTGCATACTTGTCTTGAGGAGTTATTATAGAGGACAAATTTGGAAAAAGACTGTTAGGCACAGTGAGAACCACAAAAATCACCCTACTGGGTTCTCTGTATTTGGATTTGGACCACTGTAGGACAATACCGGTCGGATATCTTGTGGTTCTGAGATGAGGAGAGATGATGCATATCTTGACAAGTGTGGTCGCAGTTTCATTATAAAGGAGGGGCTAGAAATAGAACTTTTTCCCTCTCGGAATGGAGTGCAACATGTAACCTTGTGTTGGTGATAATAAAAACAAACCCAAACCCTTGAGCATCAAGTACTAGAGTCATAAGCCGTTTCATATTTGTGTAGTCAGTGTGGGTGTTTGTTTGGTTGGTGTTTGGACACAAATGGTATTCACTATTCAGCTTTGCTCTTTGAATGGCTTACTTTGGACAGCATTTTCTCACCAATTGAATTCAGCTTTTTTGACACTAGATAATGAAGGAAACAATTCCTCCACAGGTGGCTATATTTGTCACAATGCCACATGACAGATGACATGTTGTTTGAAAGTTTCTAGAAAAATTGGAATTTTGTTATAAGGAAGAGTTCTCTTGTTCCAAGACCAGAGAAATCAAGTGCGTAAATGGAAGGGGGCAGAGACTGAAATTCATATGCATAGGTGGTCGAGATTTGTGCTTTTTTGAAGATGGATGACTTTAGGTGATCACGAAGTCAGTTTCTAATTGGCAGTTTAGGATTTTTTTTTTTTTTTGGGAGCAAGTTTTAATTTTTAATGTTGAACATGCAACAAGAAGAGTCCAATAATATTTGACCTTATAATTCAGAGGGGCCACCATAAAGTGAACTACCCTATCAATTCAATAGTCTAAATGATCGACCAAATCAATAACCATTCAGTCAAATAATACAAATATCCTCAGGTGCGAAAAACTCTTTCTTTCCAGTAAGTAAAATTTTAATATATATATAATTGTATACTAAAGACAAATTGGAACTTCATCAACTACACATGTATTTTGAAGAAAAAAAATATATCTCACATTCTGATCAATCTCATTTTCAGTATATTTGATTGTTGAGAGATTGATTCAAACACTTACATTTGAAGCTTTGCCTTTTTGAGAGTGGATTGTAATGATATTTGTGTTTTGTCTTCAATTTGTCATAGACTGATAAAGCATCAATGCTTGATGAAGTAATCGAATATCTGAAGCAAATGCAAGCCCAAGTACAAATGATGAGTAGGGTGATTCCACAAATGATGATGCCGATGACCATTCAACAACAGCTTCAAATGTCTATGATGGCACAGATGGGCATGGGCATGAGCATGGGAATGGTGGGAATGGGAATGGGAATGGGGATGGGTGTGGTGGACATGAATTTGGTAGGGAGACCCAACATGCCTGGAATTCCTCCTGTTCTTCAACCCAGTACCTTTGTGCCTTTGGCTTCATGGGATAATTCTGTTGATGGCTTACCAACTTCAAATGCAACCATGCCTGATCCAATGTCTACATTTCTTGCTTGCCAGTCACAGGTAGCAACAGTAATTATAATAACTTTCCATCTTTAATTTTCTTAATATGGAACTGTTTGAGTGAATTTCTAAAAGTTCTTTTTTTTTTTTTTTTATAAATTAAGTGAAGACTAAAAAAGGGTATTCAAAATAATTTAAAAATTATTTACCCTCATTTTATTTTTAAAGAACTATCATTATCTTGTATATATATTTTTTTTCAAACAGATGTGAAATGACATGATTATACCTCAACGAAAAATAAGAGGTTACAAAAGTAATTGGTAGTGTCAGTAAGAAAATCCCTAGTATAAAGCAGTAATATTATTTTTTTTATGAAAGAATTATATTCCTTGCAAGCTCATGTTTATAAATATGTCTGTTTCCTTTGCAGCCTATGACGATGGACCCTTACAGTAGGATGGCGGCCATGTTTCAACAATTCCATCAACCATCAACTTCCAATCCCAAGATCTGAAGTTTTGGAAGTCACATATGTAATATTCTATAATTCAATTTATTATGTATTAATGGTCATTATTTAATCCTTAGATGAACATTGATATATAGTATGAGAACTGATCAAATTTTCTATTAATATTTACAATCTTCAAAGTTCAATACTTTTGTTAGCCTCCTTAACTTTATATATGCCTAAACACCGCCTCTACATGCATTAGTTCATCAGTGAATGCTAAAAATGAAAATTTGATGATTTTTTTATCAAAAAAGAAAAAAAAAAAAAAAAAAAAAACAAAAATGATCTTTCTTAGCTGAAGTAACAAATGAGAAAAACACACCCTGCATGAGAGCGAGAACATTAATGATAAAAACCAAGTCAAGAAAACTGAAAACATTTCTTTTGTTTGAGCATCAATGAAGGAGTAGGGGTTTTCAAGTGCTTAATTGCCTGAAAAAATGATTCTATTCTCTAGCGAGTATTTGCACCCAAACTTGGACCAGACTCGCGAATGGACTGAGGAGGAGATAGACAATTCAGAACAGGCAAAACAGGCTCTGTAAGACCTGTCCGCGAAGTCTATATAGAAAAGGATAAACTATCTACCTCCCCCTGCAGGTGGGGATCTGCACCCAGGTCATCGCTCTACTGCACCTGGCACGTCCTCTAGGCACCTTTGGAAGGCAAGGAGTGTGACAATGTACACACCTCCCTTGACTCCAATTGGCCTTCTCATCAGTTGCGTGCCTGAAATTGACTTGGCTTCTCCAAAAGGCCTCATCTCGTCAAGCCCGGCTCGTGAGGCATCCCTCTCGCTTCATAATTCAATAACGAAAATTGTTCTTCTTGAATGGGGAAGAATCGTTGCGATGAAGGAGACTGCAGGAGGAGAAACAACTCATCGACCAAAATTACTACAAGCACTTTTAGGGGGGTTAACTAACGAAACAAAGATGGAACTAGTTCGTCACCCAAGAAGAAAACCATGCACATTTCCTTGTCCAAAATCTAAAAACAAAGCAAAAAGTCTTGCATCTATCCAACTTGTGCTGCCTATTATGTGCTTGATGAGACTTAAATCTTAGTGTAAGGTGTTAGATTGAACAATCTAGAATGAAATAAGTAATAGAAAACTTGATTTAAAGAATTCCATCAAACTTTTGGCATATTATTACCCTCAAACTTTGCTAATGCTGGACATACAAGATCAGAGGGCGAATGCAAATCTCATACCCCACAACATCTTTAAACACAAAACCCTAGACTTGCGCTTGAAATAATATGGAAGAATAACAAACACTGGCCTACAAACACAATTCGAGAAGATATAAAATCAACTACCATCAAAGTAGATTCAAATCATCTCATGTCCTTTATGTTCATATTAGAAAATTCAGTGATTATCATCTATTGTGCATATGTATCAATACATCAATATGTACGTATAGTAAACTACAACTATTGAATTTTTTGATACCGACATGAAGGACACGAAAATATTTATTTCCCTTCAAAGTAGAGAAAACTTTAAACAATAACAGATTTCCGTATAAAAAAGACTTGCTTTCTTGGATCTTCTCCCCGAGGGCTAGAAGCCACTCATGCTAATGCATGGCAGAGATACTTGCATGAAGACCTAAGATGGTCCTACTACTTTATAAAAGAAAACCGTACCATGAAATGATTTATGTCTTTTCAATCACAATCAATCAGTCAATCAATCGTTCCAACATCAAAACAAATTCTCTAAATCATTTCTTCTCTCTCGTATCACCACATGATTTGAAGTCCCTATGTCAGTTCGAATCACCTGCATATACAGATCTATCACTGAAAGATGTAATTGTAAATGATTAATAAATGATATATGGATTACTATATCATCACATATGATTGAGGTGGGTCTTGAAGCATCGGTAAGTTGAATTATTATGATCCAATGGTAATGGATTTGAATTTGTAATGGATTTGAATTTAGAAACATTTCTGTTGGAATGGCGAAGGACTCATGCACTAGATACGCCTTTTTTTTTTTTCTAGATCTCATATGATTGAAGGCCACTTCCTATGTAGGAATAACGGCCTAACACTAGATTGGAATCTAAAAGGAATTCACACTAATAAAGTAGTAGGAAGGGGTGGCTAATGGCTATTATGGCCATGAGATGGATCAGGTCTAGTCAACCTTGTTCTTAGGCAAAAATTCCACTAAGGCTTAGTTTGATTTGACATAAAATTTTACTTATAATATTTTGTATGTAAATTTTTTTTTCTTGTTTATTTTTAATATGTAGAAGAATAACCGAGTTCATTTTCCCTCCCTTTAGAGATGATTATATTTTTTTCTCTTGGAAACAAAGATTGAAAAAAATTTATATATAAAATGTTACACAAACTTTTATGTCAAAACAAATAAAACCTCAATAGAATAAAATTATATTTAGAGAGGAAAAATCTAGGACCTAGAAAAATGAGTTCAGATCACCTGTATGTACATGTACTCTCCAAGGTTATCATCGATGTAGTATGGGATCCACCTCTACAGTATGAAACTCACTGAGTATGGGCGGTGATGGAATCCCAAAAAAAATACAAGTACATAGAGGTAACACTATTCCCGCTAATAACCCTAAGGTGAAAATAAGACAAAGCAAGTAATTTATGATCCACCGACAATCAAATCTGAAAACATAGAACCAAAGAAAGCCCAAAGGCCAAAGGGCCCTGATTCTTAATGGAGGGTGATTAAAAACTGGTCCAGAAATGAAAAGCATTAATCTCTTTACCCTAACGTGCTTGGTGGGGTTCTTATTCCCACTAGTCTTGAAATTTCCAGTGTGGACCTAATCCGCCAATACTTTTGGTTGAAGTACTGGAGTCCTCTCGATCAATCATTTTCCTAGAGAAGGATATATAATAATTCCCATTGTTCATAGTAGGGTTTTTCTTCTTGACACCTGATCGGAGTCAATAGTGGTTGATAATAAGTCTCAGTGGCCGTCCGATCGTACAAACCCGTCTTCTATAATATCATAAGTATCTCTATATTTGTGGTTTCCATGATGACCAATCTCCAACATGAAAGATAATATATGTTGATACTGGCCGATGTCAACAAGAGTGACCCTACATATTAATGTGATAATGGCCTTTTGTCTAATTTTGTTAAGGTCAAGTGAACAAGTTAATTAGTTGCCACTGACAGAGGAAGGCTTTTGAAATTGAAGAGAGGCCACATGCACGGCTAATGGTGGGACAGGCCATAAGGTTCCAATAATTCAATGGGTCTAGATTTTTTTAATGCATGGTGAAGAGGAATATTTCACACTGTGTTTATAAGATTGAGATCTAAGAAAAATTGGGGTATAATCGGGATTTTGTTATAGGGACGTAAATCGTTTAATGATTTTGTCTTTAGTTTCTGTTCAGGCTCGCACGGAGTAGTCCAACCCAGCGCAACCGGGGAAGTCCAAAATCGGGCCCGCCCTATTATTAAATGTGCTTGGTTTAGGCCTAGATCAATTATTAAACAAACATTCATGGTACACGGGTGTAGCCTGGCCTACCAAATCGATTGAATGAATAGAATATACCTTTAAAATGATACAACCTAAAGCTAAGAACCTAAGACGGTAAAACATCTTTTATTCTCTTTCATTTCTTGAGTCTTCTATTCGTTATTTCCGTCCTCGTCTTCGTCTATATAGGTGATCACAAGTCCAATAAGAGCATTTTACAATCCCACAAGAAAGTATCTAATCTACGACATGAAAAAAATTATAGATTCAAAACCGAGTAAGATCCTTTTCAATTCCCACAAGTATCTATAATCATTTTGGTATTAGCTAGTTTAAAGCCTGTATAACATGTCCATGTTTGGCTTTCGAAGCCCGAATAACTAAACAAACCAACACAGTACGAGGTTTTAAATAACCAAAGACCGATTAGGCCAGACCGAAACTGACCAGTTGACACAGCCTCAACGGATTCCAATGTAGCATACTTCGATGTCTTGATTTGTGATTTGATGGGGGGACTTATGAATTCATCAGGCTCTTTCATCAATCCATCAGGCCCCTTCATTAATCTATTGGGCCCTTACGGCCCATTAAACCGTGTTTACCAAAACAACCCATTTCTAATCTCCATAAAGTTGAGGTTGTTCTAAAAACGCTTGGACAATTCCATCACCACATATTAAGGTGCAAAGCCAGGCCTACATGCCACCAGACTCGGGTGGGTTCATGGGTGACCCAGTTTGGGTTGGGTCAGGACTCAGGACTAGTTCAGCTTGATCTATCAAATGATATGATTAATGGTACAGTTTTGGTTAGGTTCGGTGCATAAATGGGTAACATCAGAATTCAATCGGTTTTAAAATGCTTAAATTAATCGGGTTTTAAACGGAAAAATCGGTTTTAAAATGCTTAAATTAATCGGGTTTTAAACGGTTTTCCGTTTAAAGGTTCTTAATGATTTTCCTATCTTATCTGTTGGTTTTACTGTCGAGAATCAAGACCGGTAAAAAAGTGAGGGGAATAAAAGGGGAAGTCTAGAAAGAAGTGACAAAAGGGCAACATACTCGGATCATCCGCATCCTCTTCTCCCAATGGTCTGGGAGGACAGTGGCAATCTATCCCGGATAGTTGTCACGTGGTTCTCGGTGAATCCGAGACCCACATCCGAGCCGACACCCTCTGTCGGCTTGGACGTGGGTCTCGGATTCACCGAGAGTGTTCTGGGACGAGACGATGTAATCCAACATATTCATTCCTCACCTAAATATAAAATTATAGATAAAATCCCTTGAGAACATAAGTGTGAGTTTTTTATTAGTTTAAATATTTTAATCAGTTAATTGGTTCAAAATAGTATCAAACCGTTTAATTAGAATCAAACCATCTATTTATCTGTTTAACAGTCGATTTTGATTTTGATAAATGGTTTTGGTTTCGATTTCGATTTCTCCTTTAAGATCTCTCTCACTAGAGGGAATCCTAAATAGTGTTTGGCTATAGATAATTCTCATTAATTAAGCATTTGCCACTTAATCTGGTTTTCCCCATCACCGGAATTTCAATTGTTAAAATTATGTTAAACAGCCGAAGGGTTACATCCAAAGCATCCTCTTGAAATTTTGGGTCCACAGAGCTTTAATTGGTGCTGTTTTTGAAGACAATTTCTTAAAAAAAAGGGGAAGAAGGGCTGATGGAATATTCTTCTATTTTTTTATTTTATTTTTCCTAAGGAAGGAAGTATTAAAACATTTTATGACCCACTAATTAAGAGTTAAGACCCACTAATTAGGGTATTTATCATTTTAAATATTGGATGTCTTAAACCAAACTGAATGTCTATAACATGTTCTCTTCACATCCTGTCTCAAGCTGCCATGTCTAGAGACACTTAAAAGACAGAAACCTAACCCCTAAGTTTCCTTAATTCATGGTGACTGACTTCTCTCCTACCATTTAGAATCTCTTACAAATACAAACACCCCAACTCCCATCCATTGTTCCTTTGTTTATTCTACGTTGTTGTTGATGGTCCATTATTAGTATATTGGGATTTTTTTTATTTTTTTTATTTTTATTTGTTGGCGGGGGTGAATAAAATAAATTTGGACCATTTTTTATTTGTGAGTGTTATCCTTGCACAGAGATCACGCTAATGTTCTTTGTATCGTTCCAATTTTATCAGATGTTAACAAGAAAAATAAAAATACTAAAAGAAACTAGATGAAAGAGAAAAAATGTCTAAATTCAAGGGAGAGAGTTATAGAAACAGAAGAACATGCCAACATCATGTACTTATTTTTCCCATTATTTTATTAATGATGATATTATTTTATCACTAATATTATTTTTCCATAATGACTTTTAAATCATTATTAATTAAAGTCCATATAATGATTTGGGTTCATAATTAAACTTATATATATATATATATAAATTAAAGTCCCCATAATGATTTGGGTTCATAATTATATATATATATATATATATATATATATATATATATATATGGATCGGTCCCTTTTTTTTTCTTTTTCTTTTTTCTTTCACTTAAACAAGTTAGACGTCAAAATTGATGACCTATCTTCATTGCATAACTCACATAAAA
This sequence comes from Protea cynaroides, assembly GCA_028583415.1. Classification (NCBI taxonomy): domain Eukaryota; kingdom Viridiplantae; phylum Streptophyta; class Magnoliopsida; order Proteales; family Proteaceae; genus Protea; species Protea cynaroides. The sequence goes on from CM053276.1 coordinate 132,302,790, forward strand.
AATTTATAATCCATTTTCTCTGCATAATGAAATAGTTTTTATAATTTTAAAAAATTATTTTAACATATGACCATGTCAAAATAACTACTTGAAAATCACAAGGACAACATTACCACGACACATTAATTCATGAAGAAAAATTCAACATTTAATTTTTAAGCGTTAAAAAATAATAAAAAAAAATTAAAACCTTACTACAAATTTCGGTGGTTTATCGACAAGTCGATGCCCCCCCCACACACACACACACACACACACACACACACACACACACACACACACACACACACAACACACACACACACACACACACACACACACCACCCAAATGTAAAAAAATAAAAAAAGATGAAGTTAAACACTGGGCCCTTACAATTATTGGCATTCTTATACATTTCCATAAACTGATGAACCTAATACCGGATTTTTTAATATTTTTTTATACACAAGTGAAAAGATAGAACCAAAAAAGAGAGAAGGTGCTAACAGCCCAATACTGGATATTACAGGGATAAATGGTAAAAAGATTCGTGGACTGCAGGTTTAAGAGCAACATCTGTCTTGCACACCTATTTTGTCACATCGAAATGTAACATAGCTATTATGGTTGTTGGATATCTAAAAAATGATGTGTATTAGTTATCCGGCAAATTTTAGGATTAAATTCATATGCACCCTCCTATGTATATATTGACCTATCATCCCATGTATGTCCATGCACTTTATGTGTAGTTATTCCAAATAATTTGTTTGGTCACGTGGCCAACTTGATTTCGTTTGAAATTTGACATGTAAGCCCCAACTTGTCACAACAAAACGAAAACTACTAAAACTAGAAGATTAGGAAGAATTTCTAGTCTAGCACATCTATTTGTTTCATGTTGAATATCTAGAATATGATTTCAGATTGATTCTGTCAAGCTTCAGGTTCAAATTCAATCATATGATTTCTCTTGTATTGGCATACCATCGTATGGATGCCCATGCACCATCTTCATAGTCCATGAGAGTCGATGTTCTGTTTCTGTCACATAAAAAACTCTATTTGAATTGAAACTTTACACATAAGATCAAACTTAATAAATATAATATAGGTTTTAACATATTTTCTAAGCTTCCCCAACCCCAACAAAAAAAATAAAAATTAAAGACTATTAATTGTGTTGAGTAATTAGGCATCTGGACACCCATTGATCTCCAATCGTTAGAGTGACTTCAATTGTAATCCAATAATTGGAGTTCAATCTGTAATATTGATTTATGAGATAAACTCCAACCATTCAATCACAACTAAAATCCTGAACAACCGGGGAGGATTTTCCACCTTACCTATCTTGAGTCTTCACTTCCATTAAAACCGACCGACTCACAGTCACAGTCAATACTCCCTCAGCAGTCAGCACTAAGTAATCATTTAAATCCGTACCATAGGATGATCAACATCAATGTAAATGTGTGATCAGCTGAAGATGAGGGTCCTCGGATCTCAAACCCTTTATTTTATATGTTTCACAGTACACAATCCAGCAAAGGCAGCTCAGTCGGCGAATTTAAGAATTGCTAAAGAAGGAAGAAAGAAAGCTCCTTTCTTTGTACTTTGTCTGTAATCCTCTTACTTTAAAAGCAGGCGCTCGACAATATCTTTCATAGTTTGATGCCATCCTTCCTTCCAACCACTTTCCAAAATCAAATTGCCCAAATGCACGCTCGACCTTCCCATTTCTTTATTCAAATCACAACTAACCCCTCCTCATTTCTCTCTCTATAAAATCCTTCTCCGACTCTCAAGAACTTCCCAGAACAGAAATCAATCAAACCCAATTCAATCTTCCTGAGAAGTTCAAAGTTCAACAGTGATGGGTTCATCTCCAACTCCAATTTCTCCCAGAAAGCTCCGATCTGATCTCTATTCCTTCTCATACCAGGATGACTCAAACAGCCCTTTAGTGATTTCAGTTCTTGCATCTCTCCTTCAGAGAACCTTGAAAAGGAATGAGAGGATTGCAAGAAATTGTACATGGGCATTGTCCAAAGATGCTCGAGCTTGTGTTTTCGATTGCAATCAAGTCCCAGACATGACAATTCAGTCTTTTCTCGAGAGAATTTTCCGGTATACTCGTGTTGGGTCACCTGTTTATGTTGTTGCTTATGTCTACATTGATCGCTTGTGCCAGATCTTCCCAGAATTCCGAATCACATACAGCAATGTTCATAGGCTTCTAATTACTACCATTATGTTGGCTTCTAAGTTTGTGGAGGACATGTGAGTACTCCCTGTAATTACTCTGTTATTTTTTAAACCAAATCAACTCTGAAGTTTAAAATTGATGATTCTAATCCTTCTTATTTCATGCAGGAATTATAGAAATTCTTATTTTGCGAAGGTTGGTGGATTAACGACTAAAGAGATGAACAAATTGGAGATTGATTTTCTGTTCTTGATGGGTTTTAAATTGCATGTCAATGTCAGTGTGTTCGAGAGTTATTGTTGCCATTTAGAGAGAGAAGTGAGCTTAGGAGGAGGATATCAAATTGAGAGAACTCTACGGATTATGTGTGCTGGAGAAATCAAATCGAAGCAAAGAGAGGAAAACGACTTCAATCAGCTTGGTTGTGTGGTTAGATGCAGTTCACATTAGATTGTCTTTGATCTGTTTGTATATATGCCGCAGAGAGTTGCTGCCTCAGCCTGAGAGTGCTTCTCTAGTACTAGTAGCCGTTTATGTCTATAAACATGAGTTGTCTACCAGCATATAATTGTAAATGTAAACAGAACTGTCAGTATTCATTAAAGGAGATTGCAAGCTTAAAATAATTCCCTGCAAATGCTTGAGGAAATGGGTGCTTAAGTGAATTTCATTCAGTTGCAACTAAAGCCTCTGTAAGCTTGGAAATGGGTGCTTAAGTGAATTTCATTCAGTTGCAATTAAAGCCTCTGTAAGCTTACTCATCTAAAATGAAAATGATGTCCCCAAACCTATGGATAAATCTTGAGAAGAGCAGTCTATTGTAGGGAAAAAAGAAGAAATGCAAGGGACATGAACCCCTGAACCTATTCAATGGCCTGTAACACGGCTAACTAGATGTGCACATTACTGAATCAGGAAGTCCTTAAAGCTTCCCAACCCCATGAAGACTCCGAAACTGTCCTTATAATCACCATCAAAGAATAGAACGACGATCCCAGTCCGCCCGGCCCATGAATTCTTCAGAGTGGGCCGGCAGGCAGGCGAGACAGAATGGGCATGCACTACTAACCTAAAACAATCTTTCAGCCACTATGGCCTGCATGATATCATTCTTATTCCTAAATTTTTCTGTTCTTTTGTTTCTGGGAACAGAAAAAGAATTTGTTACCACTATTTCATTGTTTTTCTATTTCCGGAAGAAAAGCAAAGAATAAAAAAGGAAAGCCCTCCGCAACTTCCAAAGGTAAATCCCCCCCCCTCTCTCTCTCTCTCTCTCTCTCTCTCTCTCTCTCTCGGGAGTCCTTTTTCTGACTCAGTGACTTTAGGGTTTCCCAACTCCTTAAAAGGAAAACAATTGTCTCGTATTGTCTAGTTCGTTCAGTCCTGATCCAACGATTGAAATTCACCAGGTATCTAATAAATTTGTTTTTTCATATTTTTGCATGCGCATCGCCATTCCCTATCCAGCTCAGGCTTGCAATTGACAAGTTTATTAGCCACGCCCAAATTATATGATACAATAACAAATGAACATAACAAGTGAAGAGAATTGTTACTAAATTAATCAAAAAAAAAAAAAAAAAGTAATAGGGCCCCGCCAGATGGTTAAGTAGGACATTAAGTAAAATGCTATATGAAACTTCTATGTGGATAATTTTCATACAAGATTAGGCATCGACCCTTTGTACCGTAAGGGAGGCCAATTTTGAGATTACACTCTTTCCTCTAATTGAAATGACGGTTATGCACCAAAACATTAATTTTAAAAAATAAAATAAAATAATACCCAAAAAAAAGAAAGGGACAGAACAATCAAATAGAGATGGCATTTGTCCCCAGCATACATAATCAAAGCAGGGAAAGGTACAAATAATTCCTAAAATTAAAAGTAACCTTATGCGTTATTAAATATAAATAAAATACAAATGTTTAGGGCATATCAATGTCCCCTCTTGAGACAGCAACCTAAACCTTGTGCATTATTAATTCAAAGCTATTCTAAGCTACGGACGTTTTCCATCAATACATATTTGGAAAAAAAAAAAAGAAGGAAAAAGAAAAAATGCAATGCATGCTAGTAATTCCACGTGTTCTCACATTAGTGGGCAGTTCAACCATGGTATATAGCGAAGCTGAGCCCAGCCCGTTCATATTTGGTTGGTTCCACTGTTCAAGCTTCCACGTAAAAAGAGAAATACAGGATAGTAATTTATAATCATTTTTTTAAGAGGGAATTAATTGTGACAAAACTCTAGAACTATTTTTGCTAGAAGGGCCTACTGCATAAAAACCACAAATTATTTATTTTCGTATAAAATAGGTTAAGTTTAATCATTCCTATTAATAAAAAATACATTAATCGGACCAGCTTTAGACAGGTTTGAGTGGAGAATTGGGCTAAATTCGGAGGACCCAAGTGGAAGTTGTTGGGTAGGTGACCCATATAGAAGCCCATTTTATTTAAGAATATGGGCTGGAAGGCCAAACCCAAGGACGTCCAGTTTATTAAACGGGGAGGCTGGATTGAGGATTCACCCTCTAGGTTTCTTCCCTTAGCCTCCACATTAAGAGAGAGAGAGAGAGAGAGAGAGAGCATGCATTTGCAAAAAAAGGAAAAAATAAATAATATTTATTGGGTGATTAAAAAAGTAAAGAGATTAGTTGTTGGTGGAGTGAATGGGTGATTAAAAAAACAGTAAAGAGAGATGAATAAAGAATTGAAAAAATGGTGGGTGTCATATGTATTATAATTGAGTACATATATATTTTTTTTTTTTTTTTTGGGTCTTTATTATTTTTTTTTTTTTATTTTAAACCCTTTTTTTTTTTTTTATTTTTTTTTTTTTTTTTTTTTTTTTTTTTTTTTTTATTTTTTAAAAATTTTTTTTTTTTTTTTTTTTAAAAAATAATTTTTTTTTTAAAAAATATTTTTTTTTTTTTTTTTTTAAATTTATTTATATCACGAATAATTCGTATTAATAAGAATTAAACAAATAATTATTTTAATTTGAAAAATTAAATAAATATAAATAAAATAAACGACATTTAAATCAACTAACATCTCCCATGACATTTGGATGAACATGACCACGCACGTGTTTATTTACTACTACAAATTTTGAATCCAACTTAAAATTATAATCATGACAAAAAAGAATCGAATATAGTAACATAGGCTTAAGACTGGTTGATGTTTCACTTTGAAAACGTGAGATTAAAGTTACAAAAAAAATATAGTAATGAGCTCAATTAGTACTAAAAAATTATTATAGTGATCATAATTGATCAGTAGGTACAATAAATATTAAAAATAACCGCTTTTTGTTTTGTCCATAATGGTTTTTGGTAAACCAATAATTTTCGAATTTATCTAAATTCCAATTAAATTATCAAAACGTATCATTCTAAACTATTCTTCCTTCGAATAATTTTCAAATCTGAATTTGCTAACTATGCCTAGGACCACAGTTTAAATGTGTCAGGTGGAAGTGTCAAAACTAGGCTCAAATCGAAAACGAAACCAACTCGATTTGGTCCAAACCAAAATCAAACTTTATTAGACAAGATTTGGGTTGTGTTAAAGCTCGATAAAAAAACAAAAAACGGAACAGACCAATTGAAAATCTTGAATCAAACCGAACCAATAAGACCGAAACCAAGCAATCCAATAATGGTTTGATAAGAGTCTATTAAGCCAATATTTTATTAAATATAAGAGTAAATTATAGGTACTTCTCCTATAGTTTGCCCTTAAATTAGGTACACCCCAAACCTTTCAAACAATTACAAAGACGCCTGGATCCACATCCTCTCCTGCAGCAAGTACACTTGCCGACTGTTCCAAGGGCTGGAGTTCAGCCAGCTCGCATACCAATACATCGATATGTGTGCTCGACTGAAATCCAGCCCTTGGCAGGTGTAACTGCTGCAGGAGAGGATTTCTATCCAATGACAACCAAAGGTAAAAGTTAACATTTTTTAATACCTAAAATACCCAAATGGTTAAGTTAACAAACCATTTTACCCCCTTAAATATTAACTTAATGATAGGATTTCTTATCACAACAGTTTTTTAGGTAATATTTAAGGGGGTAAGATTGTCAATAACTTAACCATTTGGGTATTTTAGGTATTAAAATTTTAACTTTTACCTTAGCCCATCAATTAACGGAATAGACTTTTTTGTAATTTCTTTTGATTTAAGTGGGTGTCTTTATAATTGTTTGATCGATCGGTTTGGAGTGTACCTAATTTAAGGGCAAACTATTGGGGATGTACATACATATAGTAAACCAACACTGAAAACCGAATCAGCTTGATAATGGCCTATAGAGCCCATTAATCCCATTAATCCAAATTTTTTATTAGATATACACACATATAGTAAATCAAAACCGAACCAATAGCAAACTAATAAGAGCCCATTAAGCCAGCCCAATAACATACAGATACCAGACCGGCCCGTTAACTATCATGTACATTGCTGCCCATTCCAGTCCGAATATCTTATTGGACATGTTTCGGACTGTCCCTAAAAAGTCTCCCAGATAGACTTAGTCCTGATCAAAATCAGCCCAAACCAGCCCATTGACACTTCTAAGTGGAACCCATGACCATCGGAAGTTAAAACCTGAACAGCTGAAGCCTTTTTTTCCCTCCCGTTGCCAAAAAATGGGCCAAAGTAGAGAAATAAATACCTCTGACCCAACCACATTCTATTAGTAACCCAAAGACCCATCCCTACAAGCAGGTCTATATTTTGAAATCTGAAACCTAAAATGGGTTGGGTCCGTTATAAGTACAAGATCAACCCAACCCATTACCCATCCATCAATCTTCCTTTAGTTGAGAGTGTACGGATTCACATCGTCTCCTCCCAGTCATTCTGGGAGGACGGTGGCAACCTTCCTCGGATGGTTGCCACAAGGTTCTCGGTGAATCCAAGACCCACGTCTGAGCCGACACTCCCATGTCGGCTTGGCTTGTCGGCTGGGTGTCGACTCCAACGTGGGTCTCGAATTCACCGAGAGCCACGTGGCAACCATCCGAAGAAGGTTGCCACTGTCCTCCCAGACCACTAGGAGGAGACGATGCGAATCATCCAGAGTGTACTCTTACAAGACAAGAATGCCAACTCATTAAATTTGGCCACGTGGCAGAAAAGTAACCAGCATATTTAGATAGAGTTGTTTCTTGTAACTCTAGGCGTGATTCAGGGAGTTACTTAGGGTGCATATCCATACATTGGTATATACGGTGAGTAAACTTCAACCGTTGGAAGGAAGTTGGAAGGAAAAGGCCAGACGGACTAGAAATTCAACTTAGATTGCTACAAACCTTCATTTTCATTGATTAATCAAGTGTCTCATGTAATTCCAACAAAATGAAAAAATTAAGATGTGACGTTGATTAGGGTTTTGTCATTTGAGATTACTTACACATCCACAAGATACCGAATCTTTGAGAAGTAGTCTTTCATGTGCATGTGTTTTGGACTTAATGGGACAATATGTCATCAGTGATTCCAAACATCTTATTCACCAACGTCATTCCAAAGCCCAATCACAGCCAATTATTACGGGCCGTTGTTTTTGAATTTCAGGCCATTTTTGGGAAATCATGATCCTATCTTGACCGTTGTATCACACATGCAAATCCCATTCAGATGATCCCATGCAAAGCAAGAGGATTTCAACGGCTAATAACCACCATTAACGGCAACATTAGAGGAGGATTTCCGTCTCATTTTACTCCCCGAAATTCCAGTTACTGTGAGACTAGCAAAAAGCAAAACTCCCCTTGAAAAGCGGGTCAAGGTTAATAATTATTTCTAATAAAAATAATTTCCTTAGGTGGGTCCCACCATGCGGACTAACTAACTAACCGTCCACCGGCAACTGCTCCCTCGGTAGCCGGGCCAGTTCTCGAAGACGTCACATTTCCGCTATACGACTCGGCTCCGTTCCCCTTTAACTCGGATCGGTCATGTCTAAAGGTGATTCCTATCCAGCTACGTACATCTACCTATTCTTATATCTTCTCATATGAACCATGAAATGAAAAAGGGTAGGATGGTCATTTTAATTTCCCATGTGAGAAGGCCGAGGTATATGCAAGAGGGTGCAAGAGAAAAGGGAACCTCTCATTGCAGTCCCATGTGAGAGGGTGCAAGGGAACGTTGCACCCAACATCTGCATGTACCTACGTCTTATCATGTGAGCCAGGAAATGAAAAAGGGTAGGATGGTCATTTTATTGTCTTATGTGAGAAGAAACAGATACATACGAGAACGTGCAAAGGAAAAGGGAAAAATGACGCTGCATTCTCGTGTGAGAGGGTGCAAGGGAATGTTGCAAGGTGGTGTGTTATTTGCCTATAAGAAAATAAGGCAAGAGACCAACACATTGCATGCGTGCCTTAGTGTCTACGAGGGTTGAAGAGAATGAAAAGAGAGTGTGAAATGGGGATGGGGAGGAGCGAGACTGTGAGAGGGTGGTGCACGCTGAGAGCGTGTACAGTCTTTTCCCAACGAACTATTATCACGACCGATCCTATATATTTTACCCTTTACCTTCTGATAAGTACAAATGATCGATAATACACAATGCAATTGGGACTTGTTTAATATATGGTTGACAATTGTGAATTTGTCGTGAGATAAGTCATTTAGCTCATAGAAAATTTCATGGGAAATCTTTATTGTAACAAGCACTTGTTATAATAGGACTTATAACAAGGGTCTTGTCATCGTTAGATTCAGATTAATCTTCAAATGAAATATCAAAACTACCCTGGTATATATTGAGATTCTTATGATGATTCCTTTTAACAGACACTCATTGGATTGTTACGATTATATATATATATATATATATATATGTAACAACCCCTCTTACATAAAGAATGACGTCCCAAATTTCTTAGATAAAGTTAGCTCATATAATTCTGACCTACTAACCTAGCTACTAAAAGCAACTTAAGTGTGGAGTATAAGATTAAGATCTTTTGAGATTCTCTCTCTAAATTTTCTTAATTTTATTCAAATCTTATTGAAATCCATAATTTTTTATTACTTTACTTATTGACTCTCTTGTGTAGATCAATGCTCTCCTTCCTCTATAAATACCAGCATCAGTTTCTCTCAGTCCAACCAAGCTAAGCAAATACATAGCTCTGTAATAGTGGCCATGGCTTCCACACTTGTTCAATCCTCCTCTTTCTGCTTTGTCTTGCCTCTCTTAACCTTTTTCTCTCTCCTAAACTACTGTTCTTGCTTTAATCCAAAACTTTTCAATTATAATGTATCTAAGACTGAGTCCAGTTGGTCACCGGCCGGAGCAACGTGGTATGGAAGTGCAACCGGAGCTGGAAGTGATGGTAATGGAGCTTTACTTATCAACATATATGCATCTTAAATTAACTCATCAAGGGTCTCTTCTTCTTACTTGTATAAGCTTATGTGCAGGTGGGGCTTGTGGGTATGGGACCTCCGTAGAGCAATCTCCTTTTTCTTCCTTAGTATCAGCTGGGGGCCCTTCTCTATATAAGTCAGGCAAAGGTTGTGGGGCTTGCTACCAGGTGAAAATGCATTATTGAATCCTTGCACTATGTTCACATTATTTATGGAGATATTCTTATAGACCTCCATTATCCCTTCCATTTTAAATACCAAAATATGGATCTCCTGTATTTTGAGGTTTCTGTGATGACCTAATGAAGTCCCATGAAAAAGAATACCATGTACAAGCCAGAGTTAAGTGGACGGATTATGATAATAGAATTATATTACTGGTTGGGCTTCATATAAATTAAATTTAATGAACTGATCCTGAAGAAGGAAACTAATGAGGTTTGATATGGTCACTTTTGGGTCTCTATCTATATCATATCAGGTCAAATGCACAGACAATGCGGCATGTTCAGGGAATCCGGTGACTCTCGTGATTACCGACGAGTGCGCTGGTTGTGTGTCGGAGTCAGTTCACTTTGATATGAGTGGGACTTCATTTGGAGCCATGGCGAAATCCGGCCAAGCTGATCAACTACGCAATGCTGGCCAATTGCAGATTCAATATCAAAGGTAGTTCTTCTGTGAACATGGTTATTCCTGTCATTTCACATGTTTATTCGAAAAAAATATCATTTTTAAATTGAATTTGAAAACCCATGTTTATTTTTACCTTAAGCAATATTTAAAAATAAAATAAAAAGGTTACAATTGCTTAGTCACCTCTTTAGTGACAACAAGAACTTAAGCCCTATGTAAAAAGATGGGATATAGTATACCTTACATGTACAATAATGCAGGGTGGAATGCAACTATGGAGGGGTGAAGTTGGCCTTCCACGTTGATTCTGGATCCAACCCTACCTACTTCGCTGCAGTGATAGAATTCGAGGACGGCGACGGCGATCTCAGTGGTGTCGACCTCCGGCAAGGTCTGGACTCAGATATGTGGCAGTCCATGGAGCAATCTTGGGGTGCAGTGTGGAAGCTTGACAACTACGGCTCTGAGTTGACAGCACCATTCTCTCTCAGGCTGAATTCGCTTGAATCCGGTAAGACGCTTGTGGCAAACAACGCCATCCCGGCAGGGTGGACGGCCGGTACTACGTATCGATCGATCGTCAATTATCAAGTCTGAGTTTTTATCAAAGTCTGATATCAGTGTATGTTTTTCAAGTCTAAAATAGTGTTGATTATAAGTCAACCATTGAAGACTTTGCTTTATCTAGCTACTTTGTACTCGTAATATGCATAATAAATAAGAAGAGGAGCGCAAGTTTTAAATACATGGGCCCATAAAAATGGTGTTAATTAACATTATCCACAAAATCCCATCTGCCAAGTGGGAGAGAAAATATTATCAGGTATCCTCTTCGGATCTCACAACATAATACATTATATGCCTGAGAAACAATACCTCAAGTGGAAAATCTTGGATCATTTGTAATCGATAATTCTTCAGTATTTATAGAACTATGGTGAAGCTTCTTGGGCAAGTTTTCTCCTACCTACCACCATCTCTATTATGTGTCAGACAGAGAGGACTAGTATTAGGCGGCTACAATCCTTTAGGGTAGCACATACATGTCTTATTTACCTTTTTCGACACCTCATTCCTTCATCCTTGAAATCCTTCCCCCAAAACCGCCAACTCCCTCCCCAGCCTACCTACCCAGCCGCCTGATCCCAACTGGTCGACACCTCATTGCCCAACCATGTTGCCCAGAAGAGAGATAATAAGGACCGAAGTGAGAAGAAGAAGAAAGGGAGTGAGAAGCAGGGAGGGAAATCGAGATGAGGGTGGAGGACTTCTGATTACGGCATTGATGGAAGCGTAGGAGCTGATCAAGTAAGCAAGGAGTGGAAATCAAAGAGGAGAGAGGGGTTTTAATAACCAGAAATTGGGGAAGAAGGGCTCTGTTGTGTCGGTTAGTGAGGTAAACATAGAGATTTGTAAAGTGAGAGAGGAAGAAGGATTTGCGGCTGAAGAGCAAAGAAGAAGAATGAGCCAGAGTGAAGGCAGAAGAAGGAGATGAAATCGGGATTGAGAAAAGGAGCCACTGGGGTTCCTTTCTATTTCGAAAATCAGGTTATTCATGGGGTTTGAGAGAAAGAGAGATCAAGGTGATAGAGGGAGTGCGGAGCCATGGAATCGACAAGGATTTCGGCTGCAGCTGAACTAGGAGAAGAAGCTGAGAGAAGTTCTCAAACCAGCTCGAAACAGCAGAGAAGGGGGCTTGAAAGGTCATCGGCCGAACCAAATAGGCTAAGGGGCTGAGTTGCAGGCGCTGGAGAAAGAGGAAGCATTGCAGTTACAAGTAAGGTGTCACACCCCAATTCTGGTCTAACCAGAATTGTGTGATGAAGTGCCAATAAACCAACGATTCACTCAGGATCTCGTATAGGTCGTACCCACTATATCAAACCACACACACACATTCCACATTAATAATCAGAGGTAATAAACAAATAAGCGAAAGTCTTACAGATAATGAACTCAGAGTCTAATAGTGATAAATAAGTATTTAATCCAATTATCTCCAAACCACAAGACATAAAAATAAATAATCAATTACATATCTGATATTCAAATTATAACTAAACTTAAGCGAAAACACATTGGTTGCACTCGCATGATGAATCATGTGCATCTTCTTCAGCTTCTACGTCCATCGCAGTAACGTGTCCATACGTCGACGCGCGCATTCATATATTCTTCAACAGTAGGACCTGCATCATCAACTTAAAATATTCGACGTCGAAAGGGTGAGCACACATCACGACTCAGTGAGCAAACAAAACAATGCAACAAACATATCCATGCATTGAATTCATATCTTTGGTTTGATTTATAAGTTTACAATATGCTATAGAAATGTTTGGTGGCCGCCGCACCTCTATACACTAGTGTGTGGATCCTCCCAATGGATCAAACACCATTGCCGTCCCACATGCACCCACCATGGAGTAGAGATAGAGCTAAAGTGTCTGGGTCAAACACCGTCAACACTTCCCCTGATGCCCTACTCATACCAATATGTAAGCCCCTATTGGCGAGGGCTTGCAAACTGGGCTCGCAACTAACCAATCCTAATGCCAAACAGTGTATCCAAAGCCTAACCCCAACATCCCTCAATATGTTCATAGAGATAGAGCTAAGGTCCCCCGGCAGAGTCAGAGACCACGCGGTCCGAGACCACCTCCCCTGATGTCCTACGACGTAATAGTTCTGCTAAGGTAATGGCGATACGACGATGTTAGTGGGCAAGACTTGAGTAGAGATAAAGCTAGAGTCTGGTGACGAGGTCGAAGACCACCATGCCACATCCTCCCCCTGATGCTCCACTCGCATCCAACACACCAACCACACACATATATTCACATGTCTATTCCTAGCATCATCATCATCATCATCATCATGTTATAAATAAACGGAATTAAATATGCATAAACAGTAATAGCATGAATATTGGATGACATGTGAGATGCATATTACAAGCATACAAGCATAGAATCAATCATGGCATTGGACTCAATAAAATAAACAGTTTGTTATTAACCAATTAGTTTAGGTTTTGTTCCCTCACCTATTAGCAATACTTGATCTCCTTCCAAGCCTTGAAATTCTCTTTAAATTGATTTAACAACCTAAAAGTTATATGAATTTAAGTTAGGGTTCATATGTGACATGTTACAGTAGTCGAAAATCGAAACAGAGTACTGATAGGTGTCTGATTGGTTCTATGATCTCATACTGTATCGACCTTACTGCCTACAGTCGATACCCTATGGTCGCATATGGTGCGACCGCAGCTGCGACCATATGGTTTCTGAAATCTTTCGAAATGCCTATGGTCGATCCTCTAATCATGCTGGCCATGCTATGGTCGACCGTAGCTGCGACCTTGAGATTTCTAGTCACTTGCAATTCGAGTTCTTCCTGGGTCAATTCTTCTGATCTTCAATGGGGTTTATTACAAGGTTATCCTATGGCCATCATTAGTAGTTTCTTATCAACCCTAATCATCAAATTCACTCCTCATGGTTCTTAATTTAAATTTCTTTAATTTTCTCATTTCCCTGATTCTTATTATTGTTTTTTGGATTTATTTTCCATGTCACAAAGGAGGTAACATTTTTAAAAATCACAAGATAAATATGAATCGGTTATTTTTATGATTTTATTTATTTAAAATCATAAAAATAATTCATATGCATGAATATAATAAGTAGATTTTGAACTTTTTTTTATGGGTCCTACACCTCTTCACAGTCATTGCTTCAAAAAGAAAGAGCCAATCATCCGATCAAGTGGATGTTTGCAGACTCTGAAATTTGACAATAGATAATCTAGATAATATCTGATAGTCAGAATAAACACATCATCTATGCATGTGAAATGATATATAGATGTCTTGTAATATTTAAAGAAAAAAAAAAAAAAAAAAAAACTTCTGAAAATAATAAGTTGCCTTCTTTTTTTAATAATTTTTTTTCCAACCCATAATGATATTGGAGAAACATATAATAATTCTTACATTAGTGTAAATCTAAGCCCTAAATTTAGTGGAAACTTGGATCTTCTAAAATGTGCATTTCAATGACAACCTTACATTCCACAGTGGTGAGGTGGTCACCAAAGTCAAATCACCACCTCACCACTGGGGCTTTATCCAATTTGGAATTTAATTATTTTTTGCTGCCTCATCAATGGGTTGTCATTCAATTTATCACACTCTCTCAAGTTTTATGATATATGTACAGTAAATTATAAGAAAACTATGTCCGAAGTACCTTTCGTTTGTAACCTCTCTGTTCTCTGCTTCTCCTCCCTTGCCCTCTGCATCTCTCCCCCTTCTCCCACACTCTAAATCTCTCACCTCAGCACTCTACATCAAAAGCTGGACAAAAGAAGAGTATGCTGGCCCTTTACTAAGGGATCCTTGTATCTTAAGGATAGAAGTGATTAGATTGCATATCTAGACATTCTCAAACGATGGAACCTTGCGACCTCTTGAGAACTGATGTCCATGCCAAACAAGATGGATATCACAGAGATGAATGCTTTGTCATATCCAAGCGCTCGCTCAACTTTTTTTTTTCCTTTGATCTAGTCTATCCACCTCAAACCCTTCTGTAACTAGCCCTATTATGGGTGGGATTCTAGCATTTTCCACATAATAGTCAGTCTGGGAGATCTTCCAAGAACTTTTGAGATTCTTAAAATTCTCGACCTTCCCCGGGCTCAAACTGTTCATCATCTTGGCGACAACATTTTTCAGGTGCGACACCTGCAGGAGGTCGTATTGAAAGCAAAGGACTAAATGACCGGACCCAATCCTCCAGGATCTCAATTCATCGGAGAAATGAGATATGTTCATTTACATAATTTCTTCCTGACTTTTTTGTTCTTTCTGGGATTCCCACCATAATTGCTATTTTTGCCTAATGTGCCGTGGCAGCACGATTAGTTTAATGAGATGAAGGGCACTGGGCTTATTGATATATGTTAAGGGATTATGAAAGCTAAGTTTTCAATCGCCTTTGCCAACCATCAGGGTACGTCCTCTCTTCACTATGATCATGAACATCGCCAGTCAATCGTCTATGTCCAGACAAATGAAATCCAAATTGTGCTATGTTCTTTGACGTCCATGCCTGCTATCCTCTTTTTGCTCCTGGTTCTTTAACATCATTAATAAAACGACAACAGAAACCAATTAGTGGGTTACTATATCTGCTATCATACTGCATTAATACATTCTTTCTTTGTTGGTGCATGACAAATGAGTGTGGCCAAGATTCAAATTAATCTCAACCTGTGCTTTCATTTGAAGATAATCACAATGAAATAACAAAGTGGTAATTGATTCATTCCATTACAATTGTTTACATACCCAGGGTTCAACCACTTTTACAAACTAGAGTCCCTGCAGATTATAAAAATTCTTGGGCTCATTACTAGAATGACATAATTCCTGTGTATCAGCAAAACAGTCATCCAGATCCAATGAAACTCCTATAAAAACAAGGTGATAAAAATAACAGCAAAAGACCCAGCTAAAGAATAGAGCATATACACAGGTTAGTACAGAATTTACATATTCAAAATAAGATGAGATAAATAATAGGTCAACAGAACACCAAATTCATGAACCATGAACTCCGATCTGTTTCAAGTCATGATCGAGGAGCTGCCATTTGCTGCTTCTTCACCCTCTCCCCCGCTTTCACCATGCTGAATTCCACACAAAAAAAATATAAATAAAGGAATTAGGATTAAATATCCAACTCATTTAAATGCGGACTACCTATAAACTACACAATAATCAAATCCAAGTGCTGCTGCAAGGTGATTTAGGTTTGCCCCGCTAGCCCGATAATTAAATGTTCTGAGCCCATACATGGCCTTGAGCATGATGACTAAGTGAACCCCTTCAATTGCAGCCGAAACCAGTCTAAACACACCCACCCGGCAATCACCATGCTCATACCCACGCTAATCATCCTGAACCTCGACAACATTGGCAGCTCAAAACAGATTACAATTGTGACTGGCTTGGGCAATCTCTGGACCATTCAATAAATGGTAACTTCGGGCCAGTCACTGCCACCCCTAAATCAAATACCATTTGGATTACAAGTGCCTCTGCTTGGAGAAATTGCTAATTTACAGTAACATATGG
Organism: Protea cynaroides; assembly: GCA_028583415.1. Lineage (NCBI taxonomy): Eukaryota > Viridiplantae > Streptophyta > Magnoliopsida > Proteales > Proteaceae > Protea > Protea cynaroides. The sequence continues at coordinate 132,319,171 of CM053276.1, forward strand.
TTCCAAAATATTAGCAGCTTAAAAGTGATCTGCCAGGGGCATTTATAGATTTAAATGATTAATCCATCATTAGCCAGCGTTTCTCTATTCAGCTTCGTGAAGCATATAACTTTCCACCCTGGGACCATTGATATCCTGACCTACAAAAGAGCACCACAGAATAAAGTGATTCTAACTGTGCTTTCAGGATTGCATTATGTACTGCACAGCAGCAGCAATAGGGTGACAAAGGACTGTTCCAGGATGAGTTGGAGAGAATGCTTAAGCTATAACTTGAAACCTCTATAAATGCTGCTAAATATACCAAACCCAATCTAAAATTTTACAACAAATGGTCGTTGCACATATAGATTATCACCAAACGTTAGCAATGTAAACAGGCAAATACAGCCTAGGACCAGTATTTCTCAAAATCTTGAAAAGGAGCTCAGGCTGGTCCATCTATTCCCATTACCAACTACCACTGACTTACATTTAATCAACCCAGTTCTTCTTTTGGGTTGGGCACTCAACTATATATATATATATATATATATATATATATATATATATATATATATATATATATATATATATATATATATATATATATATATATAATATAAGGGGGGTGAACGAAAGAATATATTAATAGCACCCCGAAAATGAGGGAAACAAACCTGGGTACCCAAAAGATAGAGCCAGGGTCCTTACAAAACTAGGCCAACAGCCCAAACAGAAAAGGGGAAGCACGAAAATAAAAACTGGAACTCCAAAGTCAGGGATTATCCATATTCCAAGAAGTCAAAATAAATCTATTTCTAGCTGTGTCTGGGCAAGGGGACCTAAGAGGCATCACATTGCCATGGATATCAAAGTTGATTGCCTCCCAATTCTGGTTGAAACTTCTAGACTTGGCTGCCCATCAACAAAGGTTTCTTTCAAACCAATGTGGTATACCGTTGCACCGAATGCAAGCTTGACTATAGTATCACATGGAGATTCAGCCTTGAATTTCTTGATCATCCATTTCCACTCAAAGTCAAAAGGTAAGATTCTTCTTCTTTGTGGCCAGCATTTATCAAGGATCTTTTCCCAAACTTTCTTGGAAAATGGACACTCAAAAAAGAGGTGATTAACAATGCAATTTATTCAAATAATTTCTTCTCCATGGTTTCATCCAATGCAGTCTCTTACTGCATTTGGATCAAAGAACTTAATCACTTCAATAGAACTCTATGAAAAAAAAAAAATCATTAATCAGAACCCTGAAATGTTTTATCGTTTCTGTTGAATATCAGTTTTTATTTAAGATATTAATTAAATCTTGAACTGTCCTCATAAATTACTCCAGTTTAAGAACTGCTAACAAATAAAACATGCGTCTAAATCCCATGACTGCTTATTGAACGAATTCAGAAGATATCTATACCCAAAAAGGAATCATAATTTCAACCCCCAGGCAAAAAAGAAAAAGAAGGGAACAAATAAATGGTTTCAAGAAACAGGTTTCAATTTTTTTTTTAAAAAGGGTCCATATCATACAGCTTTTGGAAGGTATGGAGAGGGGTAGACTGGAGTTGGTCCAAACCTTCAGATCCCATTAGGAGGCTTTATGTGTGTGTGTGTGTGTGTGTTTTTTGTGGTGTGTGGGGGGGGGGGGGCTCATCTGAATCAAGACTTGAATTGGGTTAAACAACAGATCAGATCTGGGTGGATTTCTAGGGTTTGTGGATTTATGGTAGCTCACCGACAAAAATCTCAAACCTAACCCAACCTTGACGCAGAAGTGCACCGCTACAGAAAGCATATGATTAGTTCCAAGGAAAGCCATTGAAAAGGTGTAAGATAAACGATCAGCATAATCCAAGTGCAAGCCAAGCATCTAAATGCGTATATATTTACCTGATATCATGTGGGGTTATGAATATCCATTGTGCCCCTTGTGCCAATGCAAAATCCACGAGGGCATCCAAGCTGATTTTTCGGCTAACCGCATCCTGAGTAATAAACAGAAGTGAGAAAACTCCAAATAGTGATCTAGTGCCCTCTAAGCACAACAGAGATAACCACCTAGAAAATTTGGTGTCAATGACTTCCTCACAAGTGAACAAACTTCATGATAATTCTCACCGGCAGATATTCATGCAATGCAGTACTATTGTTGTATGATATGGCAACTGTCATGATCTCTTGCATACCAAGAAATTGAACTCAATGGAAATGAAAAGCAAGGATTTAGGGACATGTACAGGTAAAAAAATTTATCATTCAACATATGTATATCTTGTGAATTGTATTGTTCCTATACTAATACACCTATACAAAAAGCAATTTTTATGAATATAGAACTCTAAATTTTGCTGCCTAGAAAGTTTTATGGGAAAAGATGAAATTTAATTGCATCAGATGCCTTTTCTCCTTTTTTTGCATGGTGGGGGTGGGGGGAATACTGGATTGTCATTTCAGTCCAACAAACAAGGAAAAGGAAAATAAGTATACGAACTTTCATTCAAAAATCCATGGAGTAAAAAGACTCCAATCAATATGTCACAAGAAGACTAGATGTCTAAATCCCATCAAAGACTACATGGAAAAGCGGCTTGTACGAAAATTTTTCCCCTAGAGCCCTGCTACACATGAATGCACTTCATTCTTATTTCATAGACTCTGAAGAAAATACAAAAGCATTTCCTAACATGCAAAATACTGCATTCAAATGTTGGGCCAAGTCTAGTCTCTTTGTTGTTAATATTTGAACATAAAGTACATCCCAAGAGAATGAGTCTGAGTCAACCACATACCATAAACACATCAAATTCATCCATAGCTCGAACTGGGGACTCCGTCATCTCGTGAAGAGCCAATGCAAAACATAAAGTAGAGAAAGAGCGTTCCCCTCCTGAAAATAAAGGCACATACAAAAGGTAATTATTTGTTACATTTTAGAGAATCGAGAAAGGATCCCACAGGGGGTGAGGTGGGGGGACACAATAAATAGAAGGAATCCTCAGAAGAACCTGAAAGCCCTCTGGTATCCCGAACAGTTTTGCTAGATGCATCTTGAGGCATCTTTACCTAGAAAATAAAGAGGAAAAAAAAAAAACCACGGGAAGAAAGGGGAAGCCAGACAAAGGCAGATAAATCAGCTCTTAATCGTCAAAGTAACTAGAGGAAAAAATTGTAGACAAATTAAAATTCCAGGACAGAAGGAGAAAATAAGAAGATGAAGAACAAATATGCTTTGTGGAAAAGGTATCTCACCACTATTGATAGGGTTTTCTCTTCATAATCTACCTTTATGCGACCACTAAAACCTTTCTTCCTTAAATGACCATTAAATCTAGTTTAAAATAATACATCAGTCAAAACTATGAGAAATATACAGTCGAGCTGCAACTGAGCGCATGCCAAACATTGGAAACAAATAGGACAATTCAGAAGAAGCAAAACAATTCAGAATCCCACCCCCCCAAAAAAAAAAAAAGGAGCAATGCAGACATCCAAATATAACCAGTAGTGATTATACGTTATTAGGTAGGAACAGAACATACTGCCATGTCAACTGACATTCTGAAAGATTAGCATTCCTTTGGAACTTGCTCCAGCGCAAATTTAGAGCCTTCTGCAATTCCTACAAAAAAAAAAACCACAGAATGGGAAATCAATAAGAACTTTCGCGAGGAAGGGGGGGACCTGTCTAGAGCGTAGAGAAAGCAGGAAGAAGAATGAATGAATACTACCAATATAGGCCATAATACCTACATAACATCAGAAGTTATATCCCTATTCATTTTTAAGTTTTCAAAGAGATAAGCCCAAGATATAAGGGTCACAGATGAAGAATTTTGAATAACAAAGAAGTATATTAATATAATAATGTGTCCAGCAGCAAAAATATTTTCTTTAATCCAATAATCCAAGCCTTTAACGTATACAGACATGATCAAGATAACGATATTAAGGCTCTCTTAGTCACAATACCATTGCAAAAGATGAGAAACTAAGGGTCACTAGTAATTCTCTTTCCAATGTTCCATATCTTGGTTTACCTTTTCTCAACAATCAGCACAACTTCAACTGCGTGAACTAGCAGATTTGTCTCTTCAGAAAATTTAATGCAGGCAAGCTAAAAGGAAGAAAGCTTACCCTTCTTAAAATGTAGCTTAATGTACACTGGAAAGAGATATGAGCTTGAAAAAATTAATCCAATTACCGCACAACTACGGCTCAGAAAAAAGGAAAACTGTCATATGCCCACCTAATGAGTAGAAATGGCCTTGGAACAGAAGAAATAAGTATATTCTTATACTTTCTCAGCCCATACTGAATTTACATTGTTCTTCAATATTGTATACATTTTATAAAATATCTACAGTAAAACTAAGAAAACCACAATGTGTTTACCCAGGGTGGGTGAAAGGAACCTGTTAATAATAAATCTAGCTGAAATTTTCAAAGAATGTGTCTATTAATGTAATGATTCCCAAGTGTGGATTTTCCCTTAATATATCATTTACAGAAGCTTCATTTAAAATTTCCATCTTTTTTATGAATTCAAATATCTTCACTTATCGACATTCACATATCATAATACATGTACTTAAACCTTAACAAGATGAGATCAATTAAGCTCATAACTCAACAATTACCATGAAGAAAGGCAGAGATCCTCATCTATAGGTAACGAAGTAGTGCACAACTAGAGTTAGAAAAATAAAAAGTTTATGCAACCATCCAAAAGAATTAGAAAAAAATGCACAAACACAAAGAAATAGACCAGGAAGAAAAAAGATTCAATGTTTCAGTGACTGTTAGTCCTTCCCACAATAGCATCAAATAAACGCTAAAGATTCTGCTTTGATATTTTTAAAAGTAAAAAAGAAAAAATATAAAAAATGTCAGTAAAATATTTAAGTAATTTGGTAAAGATTTTGATTTCAACCAACATCACAATAGCATCCAGAGATCAAAGTGCAGCTTACATTAAATTTCTCACGAAAAGCTTCAAAGTTTAGTTGTTTTGTTGAAATTTTCCGCTTCTTCCGCTGACAAATCATTCTAAGATCATCAATAGATTCAGAATCTCTGCAAAGCATGCACCACAACTGAGGCTGATATTTCAAGAGAAACAATTACAACCTGCTGCAGTTAATCATCTTGATATTACCTGTCACTCTCATGATGTTGGAGCCATCTTTTTAAATTATTATATTCAGTATTTAATTCATGCCGGGCACTCCCAGAGCAGCTTGCCAAAGCTTTCACCTCATTCTCAGGACAAACAATAGAAGCTTTCTTGGATTTATCCTGCAATCAAACAGAGCTGAAAATGTCAAACAATAATCATACCTATGCAGCAACTACATGAAAATCTTCATAAGTAAAAATAAAATAATAAATAAGCTCTGAGTTCTTTCCTTGCTCCTTTTTTTCTTTGAAAAATTGTACCTCAGATGCAGTCAGATTTAATTTTCTATCAGTTTAATTTTCTGTGTGTTAAGGGTTAAGATTCAGTTAGATAGTTGGAGCATAGAAAACACTAAGAAGCATTGTATTTACAAGCACTAAAGCAAACCAGTTTGTTTAGGCAACATTGGTCTAACATCTTCTAAGTTCCAACTTTATAAAAATTTATCATTTGGACGGAAACCATTTATTTAGGATCCAGACCATGATTAGCAAAGAAGAAAGCGAAAGCATGAAGAGAGGACTAAAAACTTCTTGAAACGCACAAAAAAAGAAACAAATGCAAATTGATTGGGAGACATTTGACCATGTATTGCTGCTCCGTTAGATATACAAGCAGTTAGACTCTAAAAGGCAATATTCTTTTCAATTCTTGTAAGGAGTTTCCAAATAAGGGGTTTTGAATTATATAACTGTATATGGTAAAGGTAAAAGGTGGGTTTCACAACAAGGTTTTTAAAATTGGATCCATAGCTCTGGCTGACCTATACTTCTACCTTATTATAATCTAAAAAACTAATTTGCCCCAACATAAAACACTCAAAACATTACAGTGGAAGTAAAAAAGACCCATCAAAGGACTAAATTAACCCCACTAATTAATATTACACAGGAGTATTCATGTCCCATTACAATAAAGGAATAAAGAGGAAAACAAAACCATGTCTGACACCCTGCACCTTTTAAAGACAGAACCAGAGCTTTCCCTGTCACTTGGTGAAAAAGACAGAACCCCACTCTTGGAGAAGATGCCACTAGAAGTACACTTTCTAACCCCTTTTCCTCCCACTCCTTCCATTCTCTGCTCATCACATCGTCCACTGGCTCTCCAGTGGCCCTAGCAACCCTTCGATGAGGGAAACAAGGGATCTGGTCCAATTAAGTCAAGAATTCTCTTACCTTGCAAACACCAGTAATGAAAGTTTCAACTCACAATAGAGATTACGTCTGAAAACCAACCCTGAATTCTAGAAGGTTCAATTCTGAAAGTTCAAGATGACTGAATTCTGAAATATCAGATTTGAAACCATGAGAAAAATTTAAGATCAGATTCAACAGAATCTAGACAAGGCCAAAGATTCACACAACAAAAACAGAAGGATTCAGAAAGAAACCAAAGTAGAACAGCAGATTCAAGGTGACTTCAATAGGACAATATACACGGGAAATCTGAACAAAAATAACAGGATCCAAACTAGAAGCAAATATCAAATTCTGACAAGAGGAGAAAATATTCTAAGGAATCCACCTAACCTGCAAAGAGAATCCACTCAATCCAAGACGAAATCCATCCCCATACCATGAATCCAAATGGAAACTATGTAACACACACACAAAAAAGATAAAAAAAAAGAAGAAGGGGGTTTGCTAAACATTATATAGACCCCATGAAATTAAGCCCTATCTTGCTAAAGAATATCCTTGACCTATCAACAATCTATTAGAACAGGGATTACACCACTTTAAGCAATAAAAACAAAAGAAAGAACTCATCTAACAACAGAAAATCAGATTAAACCACTGACAATACAATAACTCGTCTTAAATAAGACATAAACAATCATAGTTACAACTCTTCTAGATAAGATCAAGACTGACTCCAGTAGACATGTTGACTAACTCTACGCGACTCTCAAGTAACAATATCTGGGGTCCACCACATTTCTAAATTTGGCGAACTTCCACTGAAATTTTGCCTTTTTTTTTGTTTTGGGGGGGGTTCTCGACAAGGACAAAGAGAAATGACATTCGAACTAGGATAATGCAATATTTTGGTCGAATTTCGGTCACTATATCAGCCAGCATCTCTACATCAGGTAAGCAAAATTTCAGTTGGATTTTGGTAAGCAAATCCACTCCTTGTGCCAGCCAAAAAACCAATTGTTTTGGTAAAATTTCGACCATTTCGGTCGAAATTTAGGATTTCAGGCAACCCGAAACTGCACCATAACCCAAGTTCTTGAACACTGGGGCCCACAGCTGTCATGTTGTCTCAATCGTACAACATCGGAGTATACAGGTTGCATTTCTGATATCAATAAACACAAAATTGAGTCACTTTTCTTTTTAAAAAAATGAATACTTGGACCAAGCTTGAGAAACCATAGCCAATTAACCTAGGGTTTCAGAGCAAGGCTGCATAGCTCAAAGAGCAAGGAAGGCCTCGTTCATTCCTTATATCAAATTTTAGTAGAAAATAGGCATCCATTGTCTTAGAAGTCGAAAAACCGAACAGCAGCTCTTCACAGAGAAGACACCTTTATAAGAAAAATTAATCCATTATCTCTATAAAAAACATAGCATAAATAATATAATTCAAAGAAGGGAAAGTTCCATTTTGGGTAGTCCAATATGAATTTGTTTAAAAAAAAAAATGATAGACAAGATGCTCAAGTCATTGGTAATTTATTCACATTCAGACAGTCTCTCCCAATCTCTCCCTTAATCTAAATTATTCCTACTCAAACAGCCTCCCACTCAATCCCTCCCTTAATCTAAATTATTCATATTCAGACAGCCTCATTCCCAATCTCTCCCTTAATTTAAATTCTAGCATAATTGTTAAAACGCCAAGGCGAACCAAGGCGTTGGAGGCCTCAAGGACGCCCTAGGCAACCAAGGTGCCCACCGAGGTGACCAAGGCGGCCGTTTTCCAAGGCGCCACCAAGTCGCCTGGATGCCTAGGTGGCGCGCAGGCAATGCCATGACAAAAATGAGTTCTAGACACATAATAAGAAGTTAAGAAGTGAAGCATACCTCCCGATCAAGATGAAGCTTCTTATACTCTTCCTCTGCAGCTTTAATACTTGGAAGAACATTATTACGCATGACCATTTCATAATGAGCCTTGGCCTGTTAAAAAAATCAACTTTACGTTACCTAACTTCCGTTTAGAAGATTTAAACAATTAAAGATATGAAGCAGCAATATAAACCTTTTCAGCTGCACAAAGCTCTTCTTTGATCTGCATTAAATCATGCTCTGCTTCATCAAAGGCATCACTATCCACCTTTGCGGACTCTACACATTTTCATTTATTGACAAACAAGAATAGATAAAGATAGATATAAACAAAAAGATAAAGAAATAAAAAACTCCGAAAATTCAAGAGCATTCATTTGAATACCACATAAATTCTCAAATGATGACTTCAGATTGTTGATTGTTAATTCCACCCCTGTCCTTCTCATTTGTAAATCTGCAATCAACCTTTCCAGCTCTTGTATTTCATCTTGCACTTTCTGCACAACATTACAAATAGAGGTAGATCAAGAACCACACCTTCCACCCCCCCTCCCCCCCAACACACACACACACACACACAATGAAAAGAAAAGGAAAACTACACGACCAAGAAAAGAATGAAACTCATGCAAGATATTCATGTTCCGGATATCTAGAACAAACCAAGAGATCTTTGTAGAGCTCATCAACATTAGCTCTGGAGGCTGAACTGGCTTCAGCAGCATATGAACTTTTGGCATCAGCAAGAACATATAGTTTAGAAGAATGATCCCTCCCTGCTTCAAGGCACAGCCTCTAAAGAGAAACAACCAAAAGCAATTGCATGAACAAACAGAAGTCAGTAAAAACAAGTATTATAATTTGTAAAAGGAAAAGTACTTGCTTCCAAAGCAAGGTTCAAAATTTCAGGTTTCGGGGGGATTCCAACCCCTCTGCTGAAACCGTAATATTTCAGCCAAATTTCAGTAAATTTTGACAACTTTCAAATGAAAATATCAATAGTCATTTTGCTAAAAGCCTAGTCTAAACAGAAATATTTTAACCAAACTATTTTGCTGAAAATTTGATATTTTGATAACCCCCCCCAAAAAAAAAAAAAAAAAAAAAAATGAAGTTCAGGAAATCGAATAATATTTGATGTAGGATATAGTCCTCATCTCCTGAAGTGCATTGTACATAGGGGTGGCAATGGTCGAGTCAAGACATGCGTAACACAAAATGGCTTGACATGAACAGGATATAAAAATTAAACAGGTCATGTAGGTCAGCCTGAACACAACATGATTAATTAATGGGTCATGTTTGGGTCCCATGAAGCGAGAGGAAGTGACCCAAAATAATATACAAGATGAAAATAATATGGGGAATTTTCATAACAAAATTATTAAGTGGGCTTGAGGCAAGTCTACTGCCCAACAAGGAAACTAGGTTTTAGCTTCACAAATAGGATCACAATCAACAAGCCCGAATAGGTTACAGCAGCAAGACATCAAGGAACATCAATCAGCCCAATAGGAATTCTCTCAGAGCAAGGTAACTTAAACCAGAAAAATAGGAGCCTTTAGAACTATCGGCTCTTCAGATAAGGCTGCAAATAGTCTTTAGACAAGGTCCTAATAGGTAATGATTCCTTAAAAATATTAGCCACATCCAACAGTTGGATATGGACGTATGATAGGCTACTTCAAATTAGAAACTACGGACAGAATTAAAAACTTAGCTTGTTAAGGAGAATCCAGCCGTTGGATAGCCTTAAAATTCCAATCGAAGGAAGCCTTAGAGTTGTGACGAACAGTCCCAAAGTATAATCTAAATTGGATGAGGTAATCTCAGAATAGAGAAAAAAACACGAGGCCAGCAGAACAGCTTCTAAAACAGCAACCGCAGAACATAATAGCTGAAGCTTTGGACTGAGATTATGATGGACAGCATTAGGATTGCTTCCCTTCATTTCGACAGTGCTAAGAGAAGGATTACAGTATGCATCAACCACAGTAATGAAGGAACAGCAGTAGCTTATCATAGTATGACAAAGGAACAATGGAGAAGAGAGAACAGTAGAAGAAGAGAAGAAGAAAAGCTTGGATCAGAATCGCCTGAGTCCCACAGCCTCTAGCTCCACTCAACATAGGCAAGTAAGCTTTAACTCTAAAATTGTCTTCTCCTGTCCCCTTTCAGGCTTGGTTACATAAATAGAAGGCAGACAATGACAACTCTTGTTGACCAAGTCTTCTTAATTTAGTAACTTCCTATTACATAGAAAAGTAAATTAGAAACTATCTAAGATGCTCTTAGCTACCGGCTAAACAAAGACTTGCCAGTCTAAGGAATAGAAACTACGAAAATAGAAAGTAAGAATATAGGAACTTGCGATTACACAAGCTTCTAAATCTCAAGGTAGAAAGTAACAAACTTGCTGAAAACTAGTAACTCTCAAATCTGTATTACAAAATACTGAATCTTCAGCCACTTCAAAATTCTTGTTTTGCCATGGTGGTGCTTTGCTACAACTAGAAATATGGCAAAATACAAGTATGAGGTAGTTTCAGTGCACATAATGGAATGATACAAGGATCAAATCAACGACAACTGATTAGTTTTTCAAAGTCTACTTCCTTACGATGAATTTATATAGGATCATGTAATATGAGGCGTTCTGGTATCTTTAGTAGGTTTGATTCATTTTCATTTTCTTTGGCTAGGTGTATACATGTTTTAGACATTGATCATCATAAGCCAGTCTAGATTAATTCATTATGTGTTACCTATGTGGTCCTTGTTCATTTTATAGAAAAATGACGGAAACAAATTGAATTACTGATGTTAACAGGAGCCTATGCCATACCCATTTTATTGTTTCAAGATTGGATCACAATGAGAAGGCTGAACGAAGCCGAGAACGGGAATGCATAAGAGAGGGAGGATGGGCATGCAGCATTGCGAAGCCCTTAACGTCTTTCAATTGCAATTGACTGTATATTGTTGAGAATAATCTCACATTGGGCAAGTCTAGGACTTTGGGTGTTCTTATACTAGTTGAGCCCCTCCACTTAATAATACAAGTTTTTAGGATGGAACCAACATGGTATCATAGCTCCAGGTTCACTCCTAATTCCTTGCATTATATTTCCTCATTCCGCCTACATGTGCACCATCTTTCCACATGTACATTCATTTCCAATTACACAAGAGGGGTAGTGTTGGGAATAATTCCACATTGGTGGAGTTTTCTAGAAGATGGAATGGCTGGAAAAAGATTCCCTCAAGAGAGAAGGCTTGCAACAGCAACATGTGGGGTCCACCAGCCAACAGCCTAAAGACTGGTCACCACGGAATGGCTCGACATGGGCTGCTTGGGCTGGCCCTAAGCCCTCCTATGGTAGACCTTAACTGCATCAGGGCTATTTTCAGCGTCATTTTGATGTTGGCGGGTTTGACACCAAAAGTGAGCTGTTTTCCCGTGCTATTTTCAAGTTGACAGAAAAATTATCTGAACCAAAAACCACTCAACTAGGAACGGACCACCCCTAGTTACATCTGATGTCTAGAAGGCACAATCATAGATGCTATGCTCATGAAATTTAATGAAAAACCAATATAAATTAAATAAATAACAATGGAACTGCAGCTCACTTCTTGCACTTCAATTTTAACTTAAGATGTTCACTTCAGTTTCAGGATAAATATTATGCAAGCAGAATGTCAAGTTAGGATCTAACACGGGCCGAAATTTCAGAAGAGAAAAGATTGGAATGGGAACAAAATAGACACGTTGACAATGGGATAATTTTAGAGATATGGGAAGAAACACGGGATAAAAGGGAAGGGATGGTATTAGGGTATGTTCATCATTGTTTTCCTTCTATTAATCAAAGAACAAAGGGAAAGGAAAGAGGGAAGGGGAAACCGAGAATGGGAAAGGGGAAGGGAGACTCGAGAAAGAGGGAGGAGAGATGAGAAATCAATAAGAGAGGGAGAGAAAACTTCTGCCAAGAAAGAAGGGAGGAGCTGAGAAAGAGAGGAGAGAGAGCTACTAATTTCATTAATAACAATGGCCTTTATAAGGCTTACAATCCTGATCCTAATATAATTCTAAAAACCAATTAGAAAAGAGTCCTAAACTAACTCAAAGACTGAACTAATAACAGAAAATAATAAAACAAACATAAAGTAGTCAGCCACGTCTAAAGGGAGGGATGTATATATAAAAACAATAAAAGGGAACTATTTAAAACGTGAGTAAAAATAAGGATTCCTAACAAAACTCTAAGACTTAAAATTCTAACAAATCTAATTAAAATTTCCAAAATAAAAAAGATTACAAATATATCCCAATTAAAATAGAATCCTCTAGAGATTCCAATGCAACAGATCCTGGCCTGCATCAGGATCACTACTTGAACCACAATTACATAGCACTACCAAATACCCCCCCCCCCCCCAAAAAAAAAAAAAAAAATAATAAATAAGTTGACTGAAATTAACTCTAAATTCAAGGTAGCAAGAATACAGACATGACATATTTACGCCATATTGGTAAGCTGAATATCACACTTTCTCGCTCTAATAGACAAAAAAGAAAAGATTCAAGCTTCACCACTATGTCAAGTGTGTGACTACTAAATGTCGTATGGTATTTTGCTTGTTAACTAAACTAAGAAAGGACAAGCATATGCAGCAAAGCTAACCCCCAAAACTTGAGTACCAAGAGAGTCGTCAACAAATATGAACCAATGAACATAGTCTGATGTAGCTCTGTGTTTTCAACGAACAGTTTCATAATCCTTTCTTTCCATACCCCTACTTGATTGCAGGAAGAAACGCCTTCCACGTGATGTTCTATGGGAAATGTAAGTATCCTAGGCTGGTCAGCAAAAACAGTTTCATCTCAGGTAATTCTGTCTAGTCCAAGTCAAAGATACCCAAGTAACAGTTCCATGTGATATGGGTTACTTCACAGCTCCGCAAGTACACGATGAGATTTCACCTCCTTTACACATAGGTTAACAGCAACTAAATGCTTCAGTTCACTTCTCCTGAATTATTCGGAGTGTGAAACTGTCATAACCTACCAACAATAAAACCCCATTGGAAATCATTGCTGTGAGAGGGACTCGTAAAACCCAAATCTTTGATCTGTTCACATTCCAAGAGAGCTCCTTGCATAACAAACCACTATAACATTTTATAGGGGAAAAAAAAATTCATACCGCCTCATCCTTCCAAATTACATTATCATTCCTAGTATGGTCAAACAGTTACGGAGTCCCTCAAGAGGTCAGCACAGTTCTCAATAGCCTTCTCATGTGGAGATCCAATAAGTGTTCCTGATATGGGTATCATCATGTCACGGTAAGAGGGACTATTCCCAACCAGTCCTAGGTGCTAGAGATAATGAAACTCAAGTGTATGGTACCCATTGATACCCTTACTATTGGACATTAAATGCCTAAAACATATAATTTTTAACACACCAAATGTGAATTTGCAAAAGTTTATAACATATTTTCCAAATAAAAGTATCTCTTCCCCACTAACAAAAGAATACCCTCTTTTATTTATTTCAATCTAAATAAATGCATATAAAAAAATAAAAAAATAAAAAAATAAAAAAATAAATAAATAAATAAAAAACATCCTAAATTATGTATAATCCAAGAAATAAAATTATTTTAAGCAACTGAATGCTTAAAATGAAATAACGAAAAAGAAAAACTATTTAAACTTCTATATGCCCAACGAAAATTGATATGAACATCATAAGCCTCACTAATAATAAAAAAATGATATGGTACACTTAAGACTTCAAGTAATGGGCAATCAATAGCACTTGATGAACATTTAGAATGATATGAGAGAATTAAGACCACAACAGAACTCCAACGATGCAATCTGGATAATGTATCAAAGTACAAAATACTCCCCCACCCCCCAAAATGTCAATCCCAACATTTTAGGCTGTGTTTGGAAATGTTCCTATTTGGAACGGTGTTCTTTTCACAGAACTGTCTTTTCCATTTCTATGCTGGAACAATGTTCCTTGGCTCAAAAACAGCATAAAATACTGTTTGACAAACATGTTCTAGAACAAATTGGCAGTAAAACTTGTTCCAGAACATTTTTTCCAATTCATTTAAAAATTACAGAAATGCCACCAAACCAATTCCTTGCCTCTACTTATATAAATGCCAGTCTCAATATTTATACAAATGCCATAAAGTTATTTATAGATGGAAAATTACAAAAACATGAATCCTATTAATACCCTCATTATCATCTGTTCAAGTTCAGCCATTGAGAACCAATTGGCCTTCAGTGCAATCAGTAAACTTCGACCACATATGGATGACAAACTAATTCAACGATGGGCTTGGCTTATGGACCATCATCTAACAAATGTGGAAGAAATATGATGTGGACCCGGGTCAAGAAAACCCAATTGGGTCCACTGATAGGCCCAACCAAGATAATATAAACCAATTGATAAGGTGTAGTGGCAATTGTGGCAATTTGGTAAATAATCAGAAATTGGCAATAACTTGAGTAACCAAACAATCCCTTAGGACATGGTAGGAGTTAGAATTAAAGAAGATGGTTAATTAGGAAGCAAACATAAGGGATGGGATAGGATTGAATTCTCGTAAAAGGGAAGGGCAATTTGGGAAGTCCAACTAAAGGAAAATTATAAAATAACAAAAGAAAGCAAAAAGGTAAAATCAGACCACCTTCAACCTTCAACAGAACATGGCAGAAACCAGATTCAGAGAAATTGATACAACTCTCTAATTTGAACTCCAATCAAACTGAAACTTCAAGTCATAGTTGTCAAGGCTTCGCCAAGGCATCCGGGCGGTTTTTATAGGCTTCGGCGTTAGGACGCCTTATGAACATGAGAAAGGCGGTCGCCCAGGGTAAATGTTTCTTTAATTTTATATTTCATTTACTTAAGATGTTATTCATAAATAAGCAAATACCCCGCATTTGAATCCAATAAAAATAGTCTCAAATTCAAATTCCAGAAGGACAAAAAGTCAACCCTCCAGTTCTAGAACAAAACCATATTTTTGGGTGTGGGGACGATTTTAAATTTCCAAATACTAGGTTTTTTCCCAAATATAAAAATTCTATAAATCTTATTATAGTAAAGCATCACTAAAAACCAAGAGCGCACCAAAATAATTTTACTTTGATGCCCAAAAAATAATTTACATTCAGAAGACTTTAAACAGCATTCGCGTACTCCGAACAAGGTTTGACCGGAGTGTAACTCCTTCATTATAACTCAGATTCAAGCAATCTCGGATTTGTTGGAAAGCTGATTATGCTAGCTTTGCAATGAATTCGAAATTGCTTGAATCCAAACAATGTTAAAGAAGTTACGCTCCGGTCAAATTAGTTAGAAGTACACAAATGTTAGTCATAAATATGTGTTACCTACTTAACTCTAGACACAATCCTAGGTCTCAGCATACACGAGCAAACTTGGGTCCACATCACATATTATCATTTTGGATGTTTTATTTAAACTAATGTGGGAATATGTGTAAAATGGTTAAAATAGGCTATAGAAAAAAAACTCAGATCAACAAAAACACTATTGGGCTCTCGAAACCAAGCTTCGAGATGTCCCGAGAAAAATACAAGGTTTCGACCGAGTTTCGGTCAAAACCCGAGATATCTCGGTTTCGAGCTAGCTGAAACTGGCCTCTAAACCGGCACCTTGAACCTTGGGTACAAGCTTACTTTTAGAGGAATAGAAGCACAAGCACTTCTTTTAGCATCATAGAGGTAAGTAACATTATAGTCTTCCTCTTTGTAGTCTTGTTTCTTACTTATATGCTATGATGTTTTAAGTTCTAACTTCTTACTTTATTGATTTGTAATTTTTTGTTTATTATAAATGTTTTTTTATTTCCTATACTTTATTCATTATTTAATTGCATTATTGGTTTTCTCATATTAATTAAGTTATGTCTTAAATGTTGATTGTTTATGCAGAATGTTGCATATATATAAACATTAATATAGCATCAATATTTTAGAAATAAAAAAAATACACTGGGAACAGCTCCTAGGCGCCCAGGATGGCCCCGAACGCCTTGGATGGCCTTGTCGCATTGACACCTATGCTTCAAGTAAAGAATCTCTGCCCATTATCCTCTTGATTCCCAATGAAATCAGACCCAATAACCAAACATCAATCATGTAAATATACCTGAAACAGATCTGGCGGTAGACCTGAAAACCAAATTAATTCTTGGTTTGTATCTCACTACAAGAATAATAGAGTTTGGATGTGAGATTCCAGAGTTCGATTTGTCTGAGTAGATTCTTTACACCCAGAATATGAGGGAGAATAGAGAAGAGAAGGGAGGGATCAAAGGGATTTTAATGGGGTTAATGTTACTACCCAAAACAGAGGACTTGGAAATCAGAAGAACAGGGATTAGAAAGAGAAGGAAAGAACCAAAAAGGAGGACCCAAGATAAGAAGAGAAACCAAAGAGAGAAGGAAAAGAAGACCTACCAATAGACCGGCAGGAGAGAAAAGGACTTCCACAGCAGTGGGGAAGTGGAAAGCACACCGCAGTGTAAGAGAGAGAGAGAGAGAGAGAGAGAGAGACGGCCATACCAAGAGAGAAGGAAGAGAGGGAAAGGAGAAACTGCACTACTCGTAGGCACACAAACACATTACTCAAATCTTTATTCTGTTCTTCATAAAATTGATAATAAGAGTTGCCTATAAATAGGCTTACATTGGGCCCCACAAGATAATTCTAACTGTAAAAAACAATAAAATAAAAGAAACTACACTCCTATTATAACTCAAACTCTATAAATAAATAGCAAAACCCTAACAATTCTAAATAAACTTGCCAAAATAAAAAAAAATTACATAGAATTCCCAAATTAAACTGAAACCCTAAAAGATTCCAATCCGACAGATCCTAGCCTACATCAATTCAGATTACCTTCTTAGAGATGGGTTCCTTTTCAAAGGAACTCAGTTGTGTATTCCCAGGACTTCATTAAGAGATTTTCTAATCTTGGAATTACATGCTGGTGAAGTAGCTGGTCATTTCGATCGAAAAAAATCCATTGCCCTTGTTGAGGACCAATTTTACTGGCCTAACCTGAAGAGGGATGTATCTCGAATTATTAGACAGCATTGAACATGTCAAACTGCTAAACAGCAGAAACAAAATAGTGGCTTATATACTCTCTTCTTGTTCCTCGTACCCCATGGTAGGATTTGAGTATGAACTTTGTGCTAGGATTGCCAAGGACTTCGAGAGGTCATGATTCTGTTTTTGTGGTAGCAGACTGCTTCTCGAAGATGGCCCATTTTATTCCATGCTCAGAGGCTTCTGATGCCTCCGTTGTGGCCAAACTCTTCTTCAGTGAAGTCGTCAAGTATCATGGGTTACCTGAGACAATAGTGTCAGATAGGGATGTCAAGTTCACTAGTCATTTCTGGCGAACTTTGTGGCGCGTGTTAGGTACTAAACTCTATTTTTCGTCAATTTCCACCCCCAGACCAATGGTCAGACTGAAGTCATAAATAGAATTTTAGGAAATCTATTATGTTGTCTGATAGGTGAACAACTTATTAGTTGGGACTGTGTCCCTACCCAAGCCGAGTTTGAGTAAAACCTTTCCAAAAACAGAACCACTGGTCTATCTCCGTTGAGGTTTGTCTAGGTCATCAGCCCAGAACACCCATGGACCTTACACCTATTGTGTCTAGCTCTAGGACATGTCAGTTAGCCGAGTCTTTTGTGCAGCACATACATGACTTGTATGCAGAGATTAGACGCAAGATAACTCTAAGTAACGAACAATATGATTCCAGGGCAGATGTGCATCGACGACTGCAAGAGTTTCAAGAGGGTGACATGGTAATGGTCAGAATTAAACCGCAACGTTTTGTCAAAGGAAAATCAAGCAAGTTACATACTCACAATGCAGGACCTTTCAAAATTCTTAAGCAAGTGGGAGCGAATGCTTATGTGCTAGAGCTACCTCCGAACATGGGAATCGACAACATTTTCAATGTTGAGGATCTAGTCTCCTACCATGACCCTGCTACCGCCCCTTCAGTTTATCCTGATAGCCTTACGGCTTTTCCTTTCCTAGCTGATACTTCTGCATCCGACCCTATTACCCATCCTACAACCTCTACCCCTCCTATACCCCATTGTGAGCAGCGAGTTGAGGAGATTGAGGAGATTATTGATGAGAGAGTCACCGTTACACATACTGGCGGTTCTCGAGAGTTTTTAGTTAGGTGGCGTGGACTACCAGATATTGATTGTATGTGAATTTCTATGGAGGAGCTACAATGACTCGACTCGGATATGCTTGAACATTACATCAATTCCTCACCTGAGGTGACTTCTTCCAGGCCGGGGCGAGTTAATGGCATCTTGGCAGACCGACCGTTTCGAGTGTACCAGCGGAGGAGATGGAGACGTCAGATTTCCCCTCCTCTCTTGTGGGTTGATGACACGTTCCAAGGATATCACCTAGCTAGGGGCAGCGGCGATGAGTTCCTAGCTAGGCGTAGTAGTTTGTGGATCGTGCAAGTTTATTCACTGGAGGTGAATTCTTCCCAACCGGGAAGAATTGATGAGGACATCGACTCAATAGTCCATTAGTTTTAGGACTCTATTTACTTTTTATTTATTTAATTTCTTTTATGATAGACCCCACACACCCCTTAAACGTGGGCTCTAGTTCTTTTATTCTGTTAGAGTTGTGGGTCGCAGTTGTGGGCCCTTTCCTTTTGACGATGGTAATAAATTCAGTCGTTTAATTAGCTTATTATTCTGTTTGTTTTTATTAGCCTTTAGAGTTATACTCTAATTAGGTTTGTAAGCCTGTTAAAGGCTAATTTTATTAATGGAAAGTAGATGATTATTGATAAAAAAAATTACAACGAATTCCCAAATTAAACTGAAACCCTAAAAAGATTCCAATCCGACGGATCCTAGCCTGCATCAATATAGCTCTCAATGCCAGAGAGCAGAAGAGTGTACATGAGGTTACAGAGGTAATCCCAGACGCTTGGGTGATCATGTTTGTTAATGTAACTGACTGCAATCCACTCACAGAAGAACACTAAGTCAAAGAAGCGTATGACCCAACCACACTCACCAGTCGGATTCGGAATTTCGGATCGGTACATGTAATCTCCTGAAGCTAATTATCCAATTCCCCGTGGTTCAATCCCAGAAGCCGCACCATTATCAAATTACCATCATATACTGCAATCTGCACACAATCGAATGAGAAGCCCTAGGTTTCGTGAAATTCAACCTATTTAACCTTCCTCAGATTCCCGACTTACAAGCTGCAATTGAACCCTTGGGCCCAGTAGTACCCTCCACCTCGAAACCCTACCACATATGCTTCAAACTGAAGTTGTCTTCACTTCCTTTACCTCAATAACAAACTACTTTTGCTATAATTCAATTGGACGGGCCTTTGCAAAGCCATAAATTCTAAATTCTGAAAGAACTGGAACCATCAAATTCTCAGAAAACAAAGAGGCCGTCAAACATTGAAGATCGAAGCAACCAAAAAAAACGAATGAATAAAATCGATTTCAGGAAATAAGAGAGCGAATCTAGCAAGTGAGGGGGAAGACTTCACTTACATATATTAAGCTTTCCAAGAATTAATACGAGAGACAAAGAAGGACCAATAAGGAATCATTCTTATATTGCCTCTCCGTCATCGTCCTCGTTGTTGAGCAGAGAGATGCGATGAACACAAGGATGGCACGAAAATTAATAAATGAAAGTCTGAAAGTCCTAAATCGCACTCCAAGTGTGTCAATGAGCACCCTGGAAGAAGATAACTCTAACTTGAAGAAGAAAACCGCAACTTGCAGAACTGTACCAACCCAAGAAAAAGCTGCAGGTTAGAAATGGAGAGATGACTAGAGAGGTAGAAAGAGAAGAAGAGAGATGGAGAGAGACGATGAGATACGGAGAGGTCAATCAAGAAGGCATACCTATTGCAGACCGGAAACCTTGTGCACCTAGGAAGTGAAGAAGGAAGAATGTTGAAGAGAGAAGTTAATGTCGACTTCACCCTTCTATGTCGGGCACAATTTTATATTTTGTTCCCCAAATAGTGTTCCGGAACGTTTAAGTGTTCTTGCTTATTCTTTAAATTCGGTTCGTTCTGTGACAATGCAAGAACAGAAGAACTATTTTGAACAGTTCGTTCCAACAGAATGGAAGAACAGAAGAACTGTTCTTCGGGAGAGTTACCAAACGCAGCCTTAACTATCTGAAATCTGCCATGGAATGAAATTGAAGGGTCGTAAAAGTTACACAAATTTTAATACACCTACATCATGACTTATTAAATCTGGATAAAACACATGAATAGGTTTGATGTAGGATATGAATTACTGATCTACTAATACCAACAAAGGATTTAGTCATACATTCATACCTCTATTGCTTATTAACCAAAATACTTGTAAAAAAAAAAACAATGCTATCTGAGCAGTTAGAGGTATAGAGTTCAAGCCTCTCTCCCTCACCACATTTCTACTACTAATCATGAAAAGGGCCAGCAGACATCCTAAAATCCACCTTATCCTTTGCATCAAAGGTAGCATATTAAACACAGAACCACTCAAAAAGTAGTCAAAAGATTGCCACAACCTCCTGGCCCACAAAAAATACATAAGCAAAATGACAATTTGTAGTCAACCATTTCAGCCCACATTTCAATGGCATGAGAGCATAAATAGTTCTTACCTTAACCCTTCTCGATTTCTCATCAAGATCAAGACGCTCCTCCTCTGCAACTCTTTTCCTTGTCCGAAGTTGTTGAGCTTCTTTTTGATAGACTGATGCTTCTTCTTCCAAATCCTTAATTTGACCATCATATGAACCACGAAGTCGGTCATTTCTACCCTTCTTGTTTGGAGGGAGAGTAGTCTGGACTGCCCCTCGGCAGAACCTAAGATGCCATTTGTAATTAATTATCGTTAGGTGAAAATTCAATTTCAAAATGTAGGGAGATTGGTGTGTGCAATGCATAAAAAATAATGAAAAGTGTATCTAACATGGTGAATACAAGAATTAAAAAAACCTGAACAAATGACTATTTTAGAGCTTTTAGACTCGGTACACATTCAAGGCCTAGTCAGACAAAAATTTCACTAATAGGTACTCAATAAAAGTTACAGAAATGTTATTGATTCATCTCAAGTACCATCGATTCTGGAAACACAGAAATTGGGAGCAAGTTCATGTTTTAGTATCGCTTTTAACCCTTAACCAACTTGAGTAATCATAGAGCTCCAACCATGGTGATGTTGATGATGAGAGCAGAAGATTTGTAACATGTACCAAAAAGAAAATTTCAAACAGACACTAGCAAATCTTTCTTCCCCCAATACATTTATTGAATCCAGTAAAAGTTCACAAGTGACTACAGAAATGGGTATTCTTAGGAGCTTTTTGGTTGCTGATTTGCTTTCAATTACCAACAACCTATAGAAAGCTTCAATTACCAACAATGAATAAGAATACGTCGATGTAAATGGATACAAGACTCGCTAGACACAACCTTGTTCCAACACTTGTCATTAGATCCCAAAAATGAGCACATGTTTTTTAACTGATGCAAGACAAAGATCAGGCATAATGCACATGTTTTTAAATTGTCTTATACAAAAATGCACTATGATATAAATACATCATATGATATATGATGTAGGACACAGACCACGCTATGACAAACTTTCAAATAACAACAGAACAGACAAATAGAGACTGAAAGAACAAGGCAAATCACAACTCATAACATTGTTTATGATGAGAACCCCCAATGTAGGACCAGTCACAAACTCAACAAGTTAGGAACCAGCCCCATGATAGGATTCGAAACACAATCATTACCAACAAAACAGTGACTAAACAATGCAATAACAACCCGGAGGGCATGGTGGAAACTTCGGATGCTCAGCCCCGTACCAATGTCCAACTTCGGATGCTCAGCCCCGCACGGCGGTAAACACCCTCCTCTTTCCGTTTGACCGATACGAGAATAAGAGGATGGTGATTCGCCAGATCTTACAGAAATTGGGAACCATATGGTTTTCCCGTTCTCCTTCCCAACTTTCCATTTCTGGTGCCCAGTCCCAAAAGGGCGTTCTTCAGCTCCGCCTTTCGGAAATCGGATTATGAGATTCCTCAAAATATCAGATTATTACACTGGATGGAAAATTATGGACTGGTTTCAGAAATAGAAACTAGGCTTTCAAAGTGAGTAACTTCCAAGATCTACCAAACCAGCCACTGGATGGAGGTAGAATTCCAGTTGCTGGACAAGTAGGGAGAGTGTAAAACAATACCAAACCTGACCTGCAATTGGTATTCGATATGGAGTTATTGGACTTGGATTGGGCAGCAAGGAGACAACATAACAGTACTGCCGCAGGGGTCTTTTCAGGCTCCTTTACTTCAATCAACAGTGACAGCAATGTGACACTTTAACCTTGCAGCAAACAGTAACAAAACAACAGCAATCCAATGGGTAGCTTAGGAGATATGAGGGTTCAAAGTTTCAGCAAGGAAACCACATGAACAGTAATCCGTGAACAGTGTTTGCAGCCGTTCTCCCTCCCTTTTTTTTTTTTTTTTTTAGTAGGTGCTTTTTCATACAACAAAGAAATATAAAAGAATCAATGGAAGGGTAAAAGGATGAAAGTAGGGTAGGGGATATGACCTAAGGCATCTCACCTTAAGGCCTTGGCAAGGTCTCTCACTAGCGGAGGTCTCTTACCTCAGCTGAATCTCTAAGCTATTGTCTCTCACAGCCCATGGCATAAAACCAGACTACAACCGAATGGAACATAAGAGCCTCCATTAATTGGGCTGCCATTACAAGAATAGAAACCAAAATCAAATAGCAACAACCAAAATAGAAAGTAAATAAAACCAAATATTAGCTATCAATACAAAATAGAAACTCCTAAGATTACTTTGGCTAATAGCTAACAAATATTACTAAACTAAGAAATAGAAACTCTAGACTTAGTAACTAAGAAAAAAAAAAAAAGTAGCTATTACATCAACGATTCAACATCCAAAACTGAAAATATGAACTCCTAAAATTAAAAACTAAGATTTAGGACACAAGACAAACTGAAAATAGAAACTGAATCTGCTGCCTTTGCTTATGACACCCTCAATCAATTAGAAGCTTCTAGGGAGGGAAAGACAACTTGTGGCAGCAAAAAGGAGAGGTCCCTGTGGAACTCACGAGTACAGTTCACGTGAACAATACCTCGTGAACCATAGTTGTCAAGGCGACAAGGCGATCCAAGGCGTTTGGGGCCATCCTAGGCGCCTAGGCGTTGCCTAGGCGACCAAGGCGTTCCAAGTGCATTTTTTTTATTTCTAAAATATTAATGTTTATATATATATATGCAACATTCTACATAAATAATCAACATTTAAGACATAACTTAATTAATATGTGGTGTGGACCCAAGTTTACTAATGTACACTAAGACTTGGGATTGTGTCTAGAGTTAAGTAAACAATTATTTATGACTAACATTTGCGTACTTTTAACGAATTTGATCGGAGCGTAACTCTTTTAATATAGTTCGGATTCAAGCAATCTCGAATTCGTTGCAAAGCTAGCATAATCAGTTTTCCAAAAAATCCGAGATTGCTTGAATCCAAGTTATAATGAAGGAGTTACACTCCGGTCAAACCTTGTTCGGAATATGGGAATATTGTTTAAAGTCGTCTGAATGTAAATTATTTTTTGAGCAACAAAGCAAAAGATTATTTTGGCGCACTCTTGGTTTTTAGTGATGATTTATTATAATAAGATTTATAGAATTTTTATATTTAGAAAAAAACCTAGCATTTAAAAGTTGAAAATCGCCCTCGCATCCAAAAATATGGTTTTTGTTCTTGAACAGGGGGGTTGACTTTTTATCCTTCTGGAATTTGAATTTTAGACTATTTTTATTGAATTCAAATAGGGGGGTATTTGCTTATTTATGAATAATATCTTAAGTAAATGAAATATAAAATTAAAAAAACATTTACTTAAATTATATTAGTCATAAATAAGTACTGCCTGATAAATGTTGTTCCTGTCTGGCCTAATAAATCTCCTAAATAAAATTCAAAGATCAAGGAAAAATATGAGAAAAAGACGGCCGCCCAGGCATTCTGGGCGTCCAAGGCGACCTAGGCGTCGCCTAGGTGACGCCCAGGCACCCTGGGCGACCGCCTTTCTCATGTACACAAGGCGCCCTAGCGCCCAGGCCTGTATAAACCGCCCAGACGCCTTGACAACTATGTCGTGAACTGTGCCAGTTGGAACAGGCTGCAACCTGTAACTGGCTAGCCCAAACCCACTGGCCTACTGTCGGCTGGGTTGATACCGCATCAACCCCCATGGTACATTCCCTCATAAAGCAATTTGGAAACCCAAAACAACACTTAAATGAGGGAACTAGGACAATCACAAACTTACCTCTGATTTAATTAAGAAGAGACCAGGAGAGTTTCTCTCCTAATGCATGTCATATCACATATGTGTAAGGAGGGTGAATCCATCGACCATCTAATTACTTTTGCCAACTAGGTCTGGTTACATATTCTCATGTTGTTTCAAATGTCATGGTGCTCTCCGAAAGATATCAAGATTCTTTCTTGGCACCGGCAGGGAGTACCTTCTCAGAAAAGGGAAATTTCTTTATGTAGGGATTTTAATAGCCACATTTAGGTGTTTTGGTGCATTTGGGAGGAGAGAAATGCAGAAATCTTTCAAGATCATTTCCCTGATGTCAACCAGACTACTGAAAAAATAAAGTTAAGGGTTGTGAATCAGACCATGATGGAGAAGAGCTTTATAAATATAAATATAAATACTAGTCAGTTATTAACAGATTTAAACCACTTGCTTTTTTCAAGGGAGGTGGTGAATAAGCCAATAATCTGATGACAGTCCCCCATCAGAAGGTTAGATTAAACTAACAGTTGATGGTTGCTCGTTGGGGAACCCAAGACCGTTAAGTTGTGGCATAATAAGACAAATGGAACAGATTAGAGGTAGGGTATTTTCAAAATCGAAGGCCACCAGAAGAAGGGGATTCTACTAGAGTGGAACTGATGGCACACAGAACCGGAATGGAGTTGTTAACAAGAAAAAGGGTTTGTCTAGAGCTATTATTGAGAATGAATCAGCAAATTGCATAACATGAATGGAAAACTGGGAAAAGGAGCTTTGGCAGTACTCTTATCACATTAGATTAATCAGATTTTTAGTTTCTCAAAAGGCAATGAACATCCAATAAAATCCAAGGAGTTCTAATAAGGGGGCCAATGATTTGGCAAAACAAAGGTTGTTTGTCCTAATGTTCTTGGAGAACCTGTTGATAATTTAGGTCCTGTAGACACTCGCACAACATCTCCTATTTATAGATCCACGCCTGCCTTTATACAGTTAGATATTATGTTTTGGGGAGGATATTCCTTTCTAATTTGGATTTTACTCATTGTGGTTGCTGTTGTTATTTTACCTTAGCTTTCAAGTTCAGCCATCACACAACTAGCGTGGAACAGCAATCCATCTTTATAAGACCTCAAGATGCTGAATCTCATTCTTTGGTGTTCAATCAATGCACATGAGGTTCATTTTCAAGACATGTAAAAGTGCATAATGGGAATTAAAGGCATTGGCTTGAAGAGTATATTAGTTATTTTGCTGATGAGGACTACAGGGCATATGGAGGAGTGTCAAACCAAACAATCCTAAGTCAGTGTGTCAACAACCCACATGGCCACATGTCCATGTTGACAAAATATAGGATGGTAAATTTCTATTATGCTTACTCAAATATATTTCACATTGTGGTTATATTACTTGCTACAATTAAACCTGAACCTAAAAATCTAGCTAGTCATAAATCAAAGAGCAATAAAGAACTTTGGTTTTTACCATCTTACATTTTATATCCATCTAATGTATAGACCTCCTTAAGGTTCGGAATCCTTTGTTCAAAAGTAACTGCTTTTCCCACTTCATAATCTCTAACTAGCACTTGGCTCTCAGCACTTCCCTGCAAATTAGAGAAGTATGAGAAAAAGTTGAAAGAATACATTCGTATGCAGCTAGTTTCACATGAGGGAAATCTGGGGAAAAAAAAAAAAAGGAAAGAAGACTAAACATTTAAGGCAACAAACATGATCTCTAAAGAAAGAAGAAAGACAAGAAATCCAAACACACAAGGGGGGAGATAGAGAGAGAACTAAAATACATATCTGAGAGTCAACACATAGTGCGAAAAGCAATAATGCCATACGAAACTCCTTCAGTAAACTAAAAGTTAGACCAGAAAAAATAAGGTGGACTGATTAAGTAAACCAAAAAATTATAAATTATAGTAAGAACTGCATGGATGAGGATAAATTCTATGGTGACTAGAAAATGATTCAAAAAATAAAAAAGCAAACAATTGTTTATAACATTACAAATTAGAAAAGCAATGAACGAACTAAATTATCAAAAATTAACCAAAAAAAAAAAAAAAGTATAAGGACAGCAACAGAAGACCATTTACCCTACCATATCCACTAACACATTCAATATAGTGGGATTATCAGCATGTAGAACAGAAAGAGTAGTTGGGTGCATTGTCTGGGGAAGCATATGTCTGGGAATCTTCAACCTGCATAGAAGTTTATATGAAAATGCCATGAGGGAACACTTTGGATATGATAATTTCAATGAGACCTAATAAAGATCATATGATTTTGCTACTAACCTCGGTATGGCAAAATCATATATGAAAATTCTAATATTGTAATAATTCACTTCCTTTGCACACTCCCTCAAAAGAAGAAAATCCTTGTGATCATTGACAACAAAAGCATTTAGAAACTTTCCAATGGCATTTTCAACAGCTGGAGCCCACATATCACCGTTTACCAGTGCCTACAGTACAAAACAATCAAAAACTGATGTAAGTGTTACATATAGCATTGCAAATCAATTACAAGCATTAAGATATCTCATGTACAAAATGATGTATTCTAAAACATGACCCTCAAATTTTTAACACACGACTTCTTTTTAGCCTAGTTCTCAAGGTGCCTAGATAACCCTTGGCAATGGCTAGGTGCCTTGGCGTTGCCTTAGTAAGGCCAGCAAAGGCATAAGAAGGGGTTAGTTCTATACATTAGGATATAGTAGGGCATATTTACACATCATATGATCATTCCTCACCTTATCCTTTCTGGTTTTACCACATCCATCTCAACATCCTCATCTCAACTACACTAAGTTTTATCTATATGATGCTTCTTAACTGTCCAACATTCTGCATCATATATCATAGCCGATCGAATAACTGTCCTATAAAATTCACTCAAATTTTAAAGGAATATGCCGATCACATAGCACTCCAGACCACAGTGTTTTGAGTTCTTAAAAGTAGCATTTTTTTTACAATTAAGTATACTTGATAAAAATAACTTGCATATATTGAATGAGCTTGAAAATACGATGTTCATATTGACAATCCAGATTCAAGAAAAGTTAAAATCACATTTTGACACCCTGTGCAAGGCATTACAAAGGAATTTCTTCAAAAGAACAGGAGATAAGTATCAAAATTTCAAAACAATTGATGCTAAACCTCACCTGTTTCCCAGCAAAATTTAGTTAACCTATAGTGGCCATCATATGCACCACATAATGCAAATTAATCACCACTCCATAAAACATCTAAAATAGATGTTAATTTCCATAAAAGAAGTTGACAACTCCCGATGACCACCATAATTTCTCCAATGAAAGACCCACGGTATCAAGGCCCACCACCAAAACTCAACCAAACAGATATACTATAAATCATAAGCTTCACGTATTGTTTCTTTTACGGCCAGTCTCTTTACAAACTACAATTTGGTCTAAATTACAGTTCCTAGTGAGTTCCTTTTTGTTAACAAATATAATGTAAGGGGATGGACCTAATTAATCAAGCCCATTCCCCCTTCTTATTCCAACGACTTAAGTGTAATCATGAGTCTAAGTCAAACCTATTATCGGTTTAAGATAAAATGCACATGGGGCTGATCCTTCTTCAGGATCAGTGCCTATGTGTCCTACTTAAGTTATCTTCTCACCCTCTCATCTACTCATCTTCTTATCCTTATTTGTAACTAGGACTGTATCCTTTAGGGTTCTATATCTATAAATAAAGCACTAGAGGAGAGTAATAAACACACAATTGATTATGCCATTCAATAGCAGAATCGCCTCCTCTCTCTCCCTTAAACTTCTTCTCCTTTCTCTCTCCATCGATTTCAGTTTGTGGCTTAGCTTAGTTGCTATTTGAGCTGTATTTGGATCCATTTTTATTTCTGTTTTTATTCCAAGTTTTTATTTTTAAAGGGGTTTGGTATAATTTTTGGTTCTATTCATGAAAAATAAAAATGAAAATAGGCCCAAAATCAAAGAGAGGTCTTGACCGCTTTTTAATTTTTGGCCAAAAACTCTTTTTGGCTGTTTTGCCCATGTGTTTAATGAATAAGTGTTTCTTAATGAGGGTAAAATAGTAAAATTAATATTTTTATAACATTTGCTCTAACCCCTCTCTCTCCCTCTCCGACAGAAACACCAACGTTTTATAATCCTCTGACCCCCATATCCTACTACAAACGTGAAGTTCTTCAAAAGGACCACCACTTCATCGAACTCTGCAACAAGAAACCTAATTTAAATCCTACATAGGAAAGGAAGACCATTCTGCACATTCAACTACTCCAGTTCTTTCCAGGAGTTCCCATTCTCCTACGCCATCACAGCCTCGGCTTCTGTTTGCTCCTCAGCACACAAGCAAACTAGCCTCCGATGATCATGCACCAGCCTTTCCTTTTTCGTTCTCTGATACCCGAAATGGGGCTCTTACCTCCAATGACGATCTTGATAGCATCAACGCTCAAGGTGCAAAGACCGACTCCAAAGACAATTCAGAGGAGGTAGTTGATGATAATGATGACGAAGATAATGATTCAATGAGCTTGCCTACTTCCGAGAGACTGGATAAGTAGTTAATATACTTGAGGATCTACAAAAACGTTCTTGCAATGAGAAACATAGAGAGAAGGTATGAAGAAAAAATTATGAAGTTAGGGATATTTT
This sequence comes from Protea cynaroides, assembly GCA_028583415.1. Lineage (NCBI taxonomy): Eukaryota > Viridiplantae > Streptophyta > Magnoliopsida > Proteales > Proteaceae > Protea > Protea cynaroides. The sequence goes on from CM053276.1 coordinate 132,348,567, forward strand.
AAAGGCATATCAAATCTATTTCTCATTCTACCATCTATTTTTTATTGTAGCGACCAAACAACATTTTATTTTTTACCAAAAATGATTTTTGATAATTAGGTAAAAAAACAAAAATAAAAATGGATCCAAAGAGTCTTAGTTTCACTTTCGATCCACACCCCTACTATAAGTTTTCAGAGAACAGTTTTCACCTTAAGGATTAAACTGTGAATCAATAACGATGATAGCCAACAATTTTTCCACTCCGACTTCTTTGAAACAGAACAGTAAAAATCACTTCATAGTTCAGAATTCAGATGATGAACTGGGTGTTGGTTATGAACCAACCAAAATTAACTGAATTTGGATCTAGCATGGTGAACAAGATACATATACTTTTTAAAGATCTTGAAAAAAAAGGGTACCATAAGACTGATAAGAGAACAATTCAGTAGGAAATATGCCTCACAAGTGAAATAACAAGGCAATACAAGTGAATCCAACCACAAGTGGATGGGATAATGCTTAGCGGAATAGAATAATACAAAAACAGAATAAAGATAAAATGGACGGATTCATCTCCAAAAACATGGTCTTTACAGGTACACAACAAATACATGGCATGCCTGTTACGAGTAAGTAGAGAGGCAGTGGCAGCTTCAGAAATCCTTATCTTATCCGTTCTCTACCAAATGCCAAAAACACTTAGTATTTCAACTCTAAGACTAAAGAGCCAGCCTAAAGTCAATGGACTAATCAATGTACTAATTTGGTTCAAGAGAGAAGACAAAACCTCCTCAGAATTTGCATGCCAACCCTTCCAAATTCTCCAACAAACAGCAAATGATTTGAAACACCTTCATTCAACATAAATGCAAAATGGACCCTGTGGCCAAGAGACAAGAATGTCCATCACATCCTCTGGCCCAGCCAATCCCAAATAAAATAATTGTTCCAACTTCCATGTACCGGTGACTGTTCACACTGCTGAATTGAATACATTGTTGGTCCCTAAAACCAAGGAATCAAGTATTGACACGATATGCACCGTATCGGCCGATACGTATCGGTATCGACACTAGTCGATACAATACAAGGCGATACGTATCCCATTTTTAAAAAAATATAGAGTATCGTAGCTATCGACCGTATCAAGCCGTATCGGCTCGATATGGCTCGATACGGTCGATACATAGCATTTGTATCGATACAGGTTTTAAATTAGTTTAAAAAAATAAAAACATAATGTATCGACCAGTATCGAGCCGTATAGGTTTTAAATTAGTTTAAAAAAAATAAAAAATAAAAAAACATAATGTATCGACCAGTATCGAACCGATACGGCTCGATACTGGTCGATACTGATCGATACAGCCCATATGTATCGAGCAGTATCGAAAGAGCCAAAAATCACTAAATCTGTTCATCATTTCCAACAGCCGAAACTCACTCTTCTCTCCCAAACTCGATTTTCCTCTGAAATTTCTCCAAAATAGCATAGGGCTTTGATTTTTAGCCCTAAAACGACTGAAAAGGAGGCATTAAACATTTTGTTTGTGAAGATTAGAAGCTAAAATCATCTCTTCAAGCTCCACCGGCGGAAACCCAAAAGGTATGACTTTGAACTTCAATTTTTTTCATATTAATTCGATTTTTGTGTTGTTTTTTCCCATGAATCAGTGAAGTATGGTCCTATTTGATGAATGCATACTACAATCATGGATTTTAACACTGATTAGAGGTTCGATTTGAGAATTTTTTAAGAACAGTTAAAATTTCGATTATTTTTTCCAAAAATTATTCCTTTGGTCTTCTCCTACTTATATAAGAAGTGTAGATCATTGATCTACCATCTTTGCTGTTCAATGGTAATATTCGAGTTTTTTTTTTAATTTTTTGTTTAAAAAATTAGATATATAAATATAAATTATATAATACCTCTCTCTCTCTGCTCTCTGCTCTCTCTTTCTCTGCTCTCTTCCCTCTCTCTCTGCTTACATTATATGATTTCTGTTTTTGTGATTTAATACCACTTTTATATTTGATGTTATTTTTATAATTTATCATCATTTAATTTTATATTTAATGTGATTAGTATATATGAATTAACTTTAGAATTAACTTTAGCAATTAATCTAAGCGTGTAAGATCCATCTAAGCTTATGAGACCCATCTAGTCATAGATTACATTTTCATAATTTCTTAGCAAAAAACAATACGTGGTGATGTGTAGGAATATGTAATTTCTTAGCAAAAAAAAACGTATGTAAGAATTTTATATGTAATTTTTTTTTCAATTACATACACAATGTTCCACATTAAATTACATATCAATCTCGTACGTCGTATCTAGCAAAAAAATACGTATGTAAGAATTTTATATGTAATTTTTTTTTCAATTACATATACAATGCTCCACATTAAATTACATATCAATCTCGTATGTCGTATCACACGTGTGATGTGTAGGAATATGGCGAACAAAGACGCGGGTTGGTTGTATTGCACTAAAATCAACGACACTAGATTGATGACAAAGTGCAATTTCTGTGGCACTGAACATCATGGTGGTAGGGTGACACAGCAAAAGCAACACATGGCAGGGGATTTTGCCAATGTCAAGAAGTACTCAAAATGTCCAGTAGAGGTGAGCAAGGCAATGGCAAAGCACTTAGCTGAAGGAAAAGCAAAAGAAAAACAGAGCAAGGATGATGCAAAGAGAATAACAGAAAACCTTATGGAGGATGAGGGTCACTTAAATTTAGAGGATTATGAGGGATTCGATATGGATGCTGAAGATGAGATTCAGCAAGTGGTTAGGAGCTCAAGGCATGAGGCAGCAGAGAAACGTTGGAATGAGGACCAGCTCATAAGGTCTATGTCTCAGGGTGTTGGTGGTAGTGGTGCTGGTGGTAGTGGGACACAGAGAAGCAAGGGCAAGCAACCAGCTTCATTGAGTAAATCCAGCAGTGTAAGAGGTATGTTTGATTAAGTGAGAGGCAAGAGGAAAAAAAAAACCCAGAAATTCATGACATGGCTCCTTCAATGCCCTTCAAACCAAGAGATGCAGGGCAACAGAAAATAGAGGAGTCAGTGCATTCTAAGTCCATGGGTGAGAGAATGGGAAAGTCTATCGCTAGATGGTTCCACAGTGCATTTATCCCATCACACAAGGCCAAAGATCCATATTTCAAGGCAATAGTGAGGGAGATACAGCACTGTGGACCTGGTGTGACGGCCCCCACAGTTTATCAGATTGGTGGCCCTTATTTGGATGTCATAGTGGGTGAAGTGAATGATTATATAGAAACCTTCAAATAGAAATGGTCCCAGTATGGAGTAACCATCATGTGTGATGGTTGGAGTGGGCCCATAAGGTTGTCCATCATCAACTTTCTTGTCTACTGTGATGGGCGTTCCATCTTCCTTAAGTCAGTGGATGCATCCGCTCACGTGAAAGATGCACATTATATCTTCAAATTGATGGATGAAGTTGTTGAAGAAGTTGGGGAAGAAAATGTAATTCAGATTGTTACAGATAATGCTGTTAATTACAAAAAAGCTGGACTAACCCTTATGTTGAAGAGGTAACACTTATTTTGGACACCTTGTGTTGCACACTGTGTTGATTTAATGTTTAAAGATATTGGAGAGTTGCGCAAGGTGGCTAAGGTGGTTGGTCAAGCAAGAACGGTGACAAATTTTATTTACAATCACAGTTGGGTATTGGCTTTAATGAGGAAGCACACACAAGGAGACTTGATAAGGCCTGGAGCAACAAGGTTTGCAACCAACTACGTTGCCTTGGACAGCCTTGGGCAGCGAAAGGCAGGTTTACTCTAGATGGTAACTAGTGGAGAATGGTTGTCGAGTACATATCATGCAACCAAGATAGGGACTGAGGTGACAAAAATCCTTATGTCAACAAAATTTTGGAAGAAGGTTGATGAAATAACTCAGATTCTGAATCCCTATTTGTTCTACTTAAGATGTTTGATGGTGATAAGGGGCAAACAATGGGACTGTGGGTCGATGCAATAGGTACAATAAGGTATAAGTTAAATGAATGGAACCCATCATCTAAGAAAAAATATTTGAAGATTATAGAGAACCGATGGGAAGGAATGTTGTTACAAGACATTCATATGGCAGGTACTTTGGTTTCCATTAGTCTTAGATTAGTGCTTTTTATATTTATCAGTTAGGATTTGAATTATAAATTTCTAATGTTTCTTACATCTGGATGTGTAGCATATTACTTAAACCCAGATCAACAATATTCAAACTCTGGATTGAGGTATGAGTTGAAATATATAGAAGTTGTTAGAAAAGTTATCAATAAAATGGAGTCAGATACAAGTAATGCCTTGTTGGCCACAGAACAGGAAACAAAAACCACTTTTGTTTTCAATAAATGTTATTTGCACAAACCCTTTATGATTGGCTAAAGTTATTTAACTATTGTAGATTAAAATTTTTCATGAATGCCGGAGAGAATTTGGTGATCGGGTTGCTAAGGTTGCTGCATTCAAGATGGCTCCTACTAAGTTAGACAACGGACATATTATTTTTGTCTTAACTGATTGGTGTCTTACTTAACTAATTAGTAGCTGATTGGAAATATTGTTCTTTGTGCAGCTGATTGGTGGCTTAACTATGACACAAGTGCTCCACACTTGAGGAGAATTGCAATCCGGATTTTGTCCCAAACGACCTCCTCAAGTGATTGTGAAAGGAACTGGAGCACTTTTATACATACTAAACCACGCAATCGCCTCAGCCATCAAAAACTTCAGAAGCTGGTCCACGTGCACTACAACATGAGATCGATGAAAAAATTTATGGAGTTGGAGCGGCCAAATGAGACAGAAGCCTACATCGATCAACTTGACATGACCCATGCGCTTGATGAAGATGACCCAGTTAGAGCATGGGTAGAAGACACCGATAGAGCATTTGTGATGGATGAGATTACTGAGGATAAACAATCTACTAGATCTGATCCTTTAATAGATGACATCATTCATCAACTAAATGAAGAGAACGACACACAACCACCATCACAAACACAAGATCAAGTCCAAAGTGAGAGTACTTTGTCCCCCTCTGATGGTGATGCCAGAAGAACGAGGTCAGGTGCTAAATATAGAGGCACTATTTCTGAGGAGAGGGGTGATGATGATGATGATGATGATGACGATGGTGGTGGTGGTGGTGGTGGTGGGGTCAGTGGTAGAAGTGATGCTGGTGGTAGTGGTGGTGGTATGCAATCATATGATCCGGTGCACTTTACAGAGGAGGCAGGATATAATCATACAACTCAAGATGATGATCATGGTGGTCGCTTACAACAAAGGAGTTACAGCCGAAAGGAAGGGGAATGGTAGGCAGCAACTCCATGATGATGATACTAATATGATTACATATGAAATGGAGTCAATGAGCATGAGTTCTGCTGCAGACTATGGAGCAAGAATGGTAAACATCGACACTGGTAGTACATTACATGGAAGTCAAACTGAGACATCGTGGGTCCCAGAAACAAGAATGTCGACTTCAGAAGAGTATGTACGTTTCTACTACCAGTTTACTACATTCTATAATCAACAAATGGATTGGTTTACCTACTGTAGATGGATAAGAGATACATTCCAAATAATATTGGTTGCACCTCTTCCTCCCCAATATGAGTCAGAGTTCGATCCGAGCCGTCACTCAACATGGAATTAACTGAGTAATTTACATGTAAAGAAACACTTTTCTTCTTAATGTGGTTAATTATAAATTTATTGTGTTTTTATGCTTTAAAAATGTGTTCTGTATGATCCTTAATCATTTCTGTACATATCCTGCTCTATAATCATGTGTGTGATGTAAGAAACATTTTCTTTCTCAATGTTACTAATTATAGTGTTTTTATGCTTTAAAATTGTGTTTTGTATGTTCCTTAATCATTTTTGTGCGTATCTTGCCCCGTATCCATGCATATCCGTGCGTATCCACCGTATCCACGATACGATACGTCTCTTAATTTCAACTGACCGATACGGTACCGATACGCGATACTTGATTCCTTGCCTAAAACAACGGATACACCAAATGGCAGTATGTGCAATACCATGGCAAGTAATGGCTAAATGCAGTTATAGAAGGACACTCCAAATTGATTACTGCGTGCCTTCAATCAGGAACAGGTCCTTGGAGATACATGAACCTTATAAGGAAACCTCGATATCTTTGTCCAAACAAGAATTCCACTTTCTTATGGAGGATGAAATCCGTCAACCCTTTAGCTGATAAATTGGCCAACTCTGGGATCACTAAAGAAACTTCATAGTCAAACTCCCATCCCATTGTGCAGCCCCAAATTAAGGGCTACTTAATAAAATTTCATCGCAGTCAAATTCTGCACCCTCTTTATTGTAATTAATAAAAAAACTTGGCTACTTATCGAAAGTGAAAGAGAAATATATCCAAATATGATGTGGATCACTTAGCCACGTTATTTCATTTACAAGTGGGAAAATGAAACAAATTACCTGTACTGACACTATTAATGGGTGATTTAGATAGTAGAAAACTATAAAATAGCATTCGCTTAATTGTTTTATCTCTTAGTGAAAATTGTACTCTTGACATAAAAAAAAAAGCTACAGAAAACTTTTAAAACACATTCAGAACAGGATATAAGGTTCGGGAGAATCTTAGTATCCTCATGTCAAAAGAATCCAGAGAAATATAAATTCTCAATCATTTACATCAAGTGGGGGAGCACAGAGTGGGTTTCGCTTCATTGTTCACAGTTTTTATGTGAAATTAGCAAAAAAAGGGAAATAAATATAAAATAAAATAAAATAAAAGAGAACAAAATATTCATGTAATGAACATATTTTCAGAAACGCTTACCAGATGAACACCAATTGGACCAATAGGAGGCCTTGTAAATCTTTTATGATATCTTTCAATTACACGTAAAAGGTGAATTACTACCTCTCCTCCAAAAGCAGTTACCTATTGAACAGGAAATGTTGCCATGACAGCTGACAAAATCAAAAACTATAAGCAGATAGAGGAATGCAAAATTTGTATATAGCTGCAGACACCATTACATATGCATAAATAGATGCACGTCCACATACACCATTTTTCATATTGTTACATGTAGGCAAATGCAATGGTGCTCGCCATAAGATACATTTGTTCCCATATTGAAGTATCAATTTAGATAACAAAACAACATTTTAGTAAAACCAGACCTTATTGGTTTGATTTTGCTGAAGTTCACAGATGCGAGAACGGGCTTCACGATACTTTCTTTCACAACCCTCAATCTGGAGAAGTTATGCAATAAAATAATTCAGTCAAGATAGAAAGAAAACCTTCAAATTCGGTGTCAAAATCATCATTTCCATGAATTTTACTAAATTTCAACAATTTCAACAAATATTTTAATTCCAACAAAAGTCAAAAGTAGTCTACATAACGAAATTCAATTGTTCGCAATCCAGTCAAAACAGACAAGATGATATGACCCTTAAATATCCTAACTAGGGGAAAAAACAATAGCACATGAACAATGAAAATAAAAGATCTTCAAGTTCTAAAACTTTACAAAAAACAATACAAAAATAAGAACCAAAACAAAAGAAGGAAATTCAATCTACCAGAAAAACATGAACCCAACTGCAAAATTAACATGTCGGACAGGCAGAACCATGATAAAAGCGGGTACAATTGGTCCCTTTGTCCAACATTGTTGTCAAGGCAACGCCTAGGAGTCTGGGTGGATTTTATGTGCAAAGGCAACAGCTCTCCTTATTCTCAAGGTGTCAGTTCTTTTTTCTTTTCTTTTCTTTTCTTTTTTTTTTTTTGTCATTATTTCCTTATTCTTATATGCTTGTGCCTTCATTTTCCCCATTTTTTTAAGTTAAATGATTTAGGATTCCTTTTTTAACTCACAACATTGGTTTGTGCAGCGAACAACAATAGAATCAACTTTTAAAGAGAGAAAATCCCATGAGACATGAAAGTCTGACGTTTAGGGTTTCGCAAGAGAAATTCACAGGTGGATTCCAAGAGCAAGAAGAAGAAGAAGAAGAAGAAGAAGAAACTGATGGTGGGACGGACTCTAAAAGTAAAGAGTTGCAGGTCGCTGGTGGACAAGATGAAGTTGCAGGTCTGGCAAAGAAGAAGAAGAAGAATCCATACCTGAGGCGATTCTGGTCTGCAAACAATCGAGGTCCTAAATGGTCAAAGCTTATGCTTATAAAGGATTAAATCTTAAAAACCTATTTATTTTTTTATTTACATATAGGTCCTAAACTGTAGGGCCCAAATTTAAATGACATGCCTAGGCAACGAGGCGCCCACACACGTGGCCAACACCTTGGGTCACCATGACAACTATCTCATCCACACATAAGAAAAATTAGAACAATAATCAAGGATTCGAAGTGCTTCTAATAAGATAAACCAGAATTTTGATTTTATAAGTAATAAGAACTAAAAAGGAAATTGATCTCCTATCTTAATTAAGAAAAGGCCAATAATATTGGTGAATACACACCTAGGGATATGAGAGGGATGAAACAAAATTATTGAATTAATGGAATCAAAATTTTATCTATGCCAATGAAAATGCTTGCAAAATACTGAATAAGCACACAAGAAAGTGCTAACTGGTAACTTATATCAAAGAAGAAGGCAACAGTAGCTTCATTATCCCAGTGTGTTTGTCTGTTTGATGTGTAAACAAGCCAGTTAGGATTTTCAAATGGCTTGAACTTTCCAAAAGGCATCAATGAGTTATGTTGGAATTGACACCAGGACCCATTTGGTGAGAGAGAAAATCCAATGGAAGGGAGGGACTTCATTTTCCAATTATACGAAACTTGCGTGATGAGAGGAACTCCAGATTGTCAGAAGACTAATTTTTCTGAATAAAGTGTGGGGATTGACAAGATAAAAGGAAAAGTTGCACATTGTGATGCAGTATAGTTCAGCCTAGCTGTTACTGTTCACGTGAACAATACTCTTGGGCCCAAAAGAAGCCTCCTCTATTGCTGCCACAAGATATCTTTCTTCTAGAAGCTATATTAATTGATGAGAAGTGATTTCAAGGCAACTTTTATTGACTAGTTTTTTTTTTCTTTAAGTCTTTTCATATTCCTAGGTGATTTAATATAGTGAGTCTTACTTTCTAAGGCAGCATTAATGTTTTTTATTTTCACTGTCTTGTTTGTAGTTCCCCATGTCTTGGGAACATATTTCAATGTCTTGGGGACAATTTTTTATATCTAGGAATTGTTATCCATGTATGGGGAATTCCGAAGGGGTTTCGGAATTCTAAAAGTGTCTTTTTTTTTCTTTTTCTTTTTTTTTTTCTTTTTTTTGTATTCAAGATTTTCATATCTATATAATGCAACTATGACTGCTGTCAAAGGCATCATTAGATTTCTACAACACTTTTCTCTCTGAATATTCTACTTGAATATTTTGCTTGTGTGACTCAAGTGGGCTTAGGTGAAACTCCTATAGCGGGGCACTAATGAGACTCTAGTTTGCCAAAATTATCATCTAAATAAAACTCTATTACCTACCCCTATTCTCTACTAGTCTCCGATCTTGGCTTGCTTACCTTTTGGTTCGCATCAAATTGGTATCAAAGCCATGTCTGGTCAAGAGAATAATCCTCAATCAATTGGAGAAGATTATGTTACCATGAAACAAGTTTTTGACTCCATACAAGTCTTATCTGATCGAGTGACAGCATTGGAACAACAGCATAAACAAGTACAAATGAAGCAAATGCATGAGTCAATGAATCAGCTACATACTCAGTTGACTCGAATTGAACAAAGTTGGGGCATACCAAAAACTCTATATTTACCTTCCAAAGAACTAATAGCTGAAGCGAATTTGAAGCAATCATCAATAGCGTTCAGTTCGCAAGTAGGAGAGTGGTGTAAGCTTAACGCCAACAATGTTAAGGCAAAGGCTAAACCAAAAGTTGCACCATCAAAGGAGGATCCAATGCCTCCACCCATTGTGGAAGAGTCAATAAATGAAGTCAAGGACCAGTCCCTTATCAACATGGAAGACTTCACTTTATTAACTCCTATCATTGAAGACCATGTTAAAGATTTTGCAAAGGAGGACGATGTTGAGATGGTGATACAAAACGAGGTCATGGAGGTTGAGAAGATCATTGTCGATGACAAAGGGACAAATATGGTGAATTCCATGGAAACACCATTTTTCAACGACTCGTTTCATGACGTTACGCACATCGACTTCATGATTCTTCCCCGATACTTTGAAGCCAAAGCTCCCAAGGTTGAAGATTTTGTTTCGCACTTTGACGAGCAACCGAACTTCAATTTTTAAAGGAATTTAAAAACTCACCTTGACATGCTGATTTTGAATCGTTTGAAAACTAGAGGTCGAGTTTTTTCTGAGAAGAGGAGAATTGATGCAGTACAGCCTAGCTGTTACTGTTCACGTGAACAGTACTCTTGGGCCCACAAGAAGCCTCCTCTATTGCTGTCACAAGATAGCTTTCTTCTAGAAACTATATTAATTGATGAGAAGTGATTTCAAGGCAACTTTTATGGAATAGTCTTTCTTTTCTTTAAGTCCTTTCATATTCCTAGCTGAATTAATATAGTGGGTTTTACTTTCCAAGGCAGCATTAATGTTTTTATTTTCAATGTCTTGTTTGTAGTTCCCCATGTCTTGGGAACATATTTCAATGTCATGGGGACAATTTTCTATATCTAGGAATTATTATCTATGTATGGGGAATTCCAGAGGGGTTTTGGAATTCTAAAAGTGTTCTTTTTTTTTTTTTTGTATTCAAGATTTTCATATCTATATAATGCAACCATAGCTACTCTCAAAGGCATCCATCAGAATTTTACAACACTTTCTCTCTGAATATGCTACTTGAATATTTTGCTTGTGTGACTCAAGTAGGCTTAGGTGAGACTCCTATAGCGGGGCACTAGTAGGACTCTAGTTTGCCAAAGTTATCTTCTAAGTAAAACTCTATTACCTACCCCTATTCTCTACTAGACTCCGATCTTGGCTTGCTTACCTATAGGTTTGCATCACATTGCGCAATAGTGAATGATCTAATTGAAGCAGTTACGGAAACACTAAAATATCAGAGTGGAATTTTTCAACAAATTATAGAACATAGGCATGGTTCGTCAAAAGACAAAATCAAGTTGAATTTTGGAGGATGCTATATAGGGACCAACGACCTTGGAGAATTAATAGACTTTCCAGATATAAGGATGAATGTATAATAGGAGCATATTTGGGACCAATTAAAAAAGGTGATTCCAAAGTAGGTGGGAAAAGAACATATCTACAGGTTTTAGTCAAGTCATTGTGTAAGGATACTCTGCCAATGTAACTAAATGGATAGATGTTATGTTAATGATCCATGCTGGCACTATCACTGCATTAGATTATTTATCTCTTGCAGCCCAGATGAATAGCTCATTCAATTGGATGCCAAAACTGATGAATCACAAAGCCAAGGACTTAGTCAAGCTACTGATTGTGAGATCTTTTATGTTATTTGAGTGAAAGCTTCCTCAGTAGATTGTGTTCAGAGACCTTTTTTATTTGGTTGTGGGGGTGAATTAATCAATGTTGCCTCTTTCGAGGCTATATTATACTTACTTTCCTTCCAATAAAACACTTATCACTTAGCCAAATAAAAATGTTTCTAGAAAATAGAAGACCAGTTTACAGTTAACAACCAAGTCATTGGCTCTAAAAGGCTCCTATTCTGTCCTCGAGATGTGCTACAAATACAATCCGTCCTTGCATATGAGTAGAGAAATCCTCACGGTTTTATGTGGTACTATTCGCAGGTCAGGAATAATAGGATTCTGAGAAGTACAATGGTTCTACTCATACGGTTCTACATAATGTAAATAAAAAAAATTATGGGTATATTGTAAGCCGAATTCGAAAGGCTGGTCTCAGTTGTACATGTTCTAGATTAGGATTTCACTCTCTCTTCTTTTATAAAGTTTCTGTTGTTGATCTGACCAATAGTGGGTTTTTTTTCCTATTCATTTTAGAAATAAAAATAAGTCATTATAAAAGGAAATTGACATACTAATAGAGTTTCTAGTCACCTAGGGGATTAAGGTTAGAAAACCCAGGAGATTTAAAGAACTGCAGGAATAAGGAATAAAATGCCTTAACAGAAAAAACTGACTAGGCAAAAACCCAGGTGGAATGGTCTATAATCAGAAGTAGAAAGTGCCAGTAAAATTTGGCAGAAAACTTATGGTTAGATTTGAAGAATTTGAAAGATCCTACTGGACCTAGGATTCTAGAAACCCAGAAAGAACAGAATATAAATAGCAGGCTTTAGGGATCTAAATCAGAAACCATATTCGGGTTTCAATCAATGATTATTCAATAACCGAACCAGAAAACAAATTATAAAATTCAGATTAAGAAAAATGTTAAGATATATGGTCGAAGTACAGTTAAAGAAATCGTTACAATGCTAGTTAAGATCAGAAACTCAATTCAGAAAACAGTTAGATAAATCAAAGGCAGGAAATAGCAGGCTTTATTCAAGAACACAAGCTGAAAACTGTACCTAAATAAGCACAAACTAGAAGTTCAGAAATTCCAGCAGAGATAAGAAATCACAGGATGTATAGATTAGGAATTTCTTACCTGAAACTTGAGAGAATAGATAGAAGAAAAATAGAAAGAACCAGATTAGGAATCCAACTTGCAGGCTTGGAATCCAACAAATGTCTCACTTCTAAATCCACAAAAGTATCACTCAGAATCCACCAGGTAAATACTCTTGAATCCACAAGAGCTTAGCCTGAAATCCACAGAACCTATTCACCCAAAAAAAATAAACAGAACCCGAACAGCATAACAGCCACTTCATTCATAGAAAGCGATGGGTAGGGCTGTAGCCCTTTACATGTATCTATAATACCGTAAAACTGACCTAGACTAAGCAGGAAAAGTTAATCCAATCCTTGACAAGAAACGAAAAGGAAACAAAATATAAACTAACTCTAACTCCCCAATCGCATGATGTTTTAGAGGAGCCTAATCTAACTACGACTTTGAAGAAAACAAGGACTGGAATTAATTAACTCTTATTCCAGCCAATTACTAAAACCTAATAACAATTAAAGACTTAGAAATTTAGATCTCTAAGGCTCAATTCGGAAAACGCCTCTAACTTGGCGCCATCCAACTTTTAAAAAAAAATAACATATATACATATATGTTACAACACGTCCTTGTACAATGCTCAAGACTCCAGGCTGAGTAGCAGGACCAACTTATATATATGTATATGCCACAGTTGAAAATTTTAAGTAGGCACCGGACAAAGCTTGAATTTGAGGTTCGGTAGGCCTGTGCATGGATTGGCCCTATAATTCTTTGTGCAAGACTGGGATTGACTCTCTAACCCCAGAAAATACAATCTAAAGGGTACATACCATTAACATTAAGAACGACATTTGCACCTCCCTGCCCCACCCACCCAAAAAAAAAGCTGTAATATTAGACTAGCAATAGCAATCCTGTAAAATGTTAAGAGGAAACAGAATCACAGGATTAGAAATCATAGAACTCAGTGGCATATTCCCATAAACATTCAAATAACAAAACTATCCAATTAACCATACAACATGAGCACACCTGCTCACCAAATTCCCTGCATTCATTAATTTTCTTTGATAGGGCTTTGGATAGAACATCCTCCTCTTCCTTCCACCTGAAATGGGTCATTTTTATTGAGATGAGACACTTACCACAAATGGAACAGAACATAAAAAAACAGTATTAGGAATGCAAAATCTAAGCAAAAAAGAATCAACAAATAACCTTTGAACACATAAATAAGCAGCATCAACCTCATCTTGAAGTGCCTTCAGATGTTCTTCCCTCTTGTGTTCTTCAGCCTATGGAAAATGGGGTGAAAAAAAGAATAAGATGGAAAAATTACATTCTACCGGAGTTTCAAATTTGGTGCCATAATCAAATTTGCTCATATTCATAAGAGTAACAATGAACATACCCACAATGAAATGAGCTTCTTATTTCAATGGAAACCAAGAAGTGACAATTATGTGGCTGATCCAAAACATGCATGTTCATCCTAGGTTATGCTTTGAGACAGCAATCCCTTACACTATCCCATAGGCATGGTGCTAATACCCGAAAAGCAATTGGAAAGATCTGACCCAGCTGGTGAGCCTAAAGTCCCAAGCGCCTTGCCTTACCGAAGCAAGTGAAATTCCCCTGATACAACCAATATATTTTTTATGATTTGCACTTCTCTGTACGTGAGGGTGGTGCAGTTGCATTAGACATTAATCCTGTATGGAGGCCTATGTGCAAGCTTGGTTGGCCCACAAGGTCCTGGTGGCAGTTGAACGGGCTACTAATCTAATTTATCCTACTTCCCTGCGATCCATTCGCAAGCCAATCTCCCACTAGAATTCTCCTAGTTCCAGATTAGCAGTGGATTATGGGGTATGGGGTTTGATTCTTTTCTCTCTAGAGTTGTGGATTAGCTCTTGGAAACTTGGAGTAATCTAATATCCTACTTCTGTAATTTTTACCTTTCCCACAAAAGTATTATTTATCCCAGAAAGATGTGACAAAGCAGATTTTCCTCATGAGGTAAATTTTCCACAAGGCAAAGTCCAAGTTTGATTTTCAAGTGGAACAATTTGTATATTTTATGACATCACAGGAAACGTTAAATCCAAAAAAGGAAACCATAAATTACAAAACATGTACTACCAGCATAGTGAAAGTTCTGAAATGGACAAAAATACATAGTCCCATTTTAAGATTCCAAGCCATATATTGTTCCCCTTAAGACATCTATGAGACAGCCCAAATCAAATTGTGATAAAAGCAGGCCTACTTTCCTTTTTTCTTTTCTTTTTTTCCTTCACATTCACTTTTACAATTTTCCCCCAAAGCTTGAAATTCTAAATACACTAGGAGGTCCCTTAAAATAGCTCAATGTTTCCCATACGGTGGACAAAATTTCCCTGTGTACCAAAACATATACATAAAATGCCAAAGAGAATATTTGAGTCTTCAAGTTCCTACAACATGGTATTTACCATATTTGACTTTGAGTTCAACAATATAGTACTCGTTATTTGATCTTTTTGTGTTTCAACAACGTATTGTCAATTTTGAACAACAACTGCGTTAATGTTACACACTGTCTCAAACCATCCGATGAGCATAACCACATCAAGGACGAGTATTCAACAGATAAGGATTTCTCAACCATATATCAAACATTACAACAAGGTGTGACGAATCCTAAATATGAGAATTGCATGGTGTGATGAATATTAAATATGAGAATGCATTCCTGATCCATCTCTACGACATCTTCTCATATGAGTATTGCATGGTGGAGGACTCGAAGGACACTTTTGCAAAGACAAGACCCTTCTCCAAGTCGTCAACAAATACCACTGGTCAAGACTTCAAAAGGATGTTGAGCATATGTGACTTAGAAAAGTGCCATACATGCCCGTTAGCAAAAGGAACAAGCAGAATACAGGTTTTGTACTCTCCACTACTCGTTCCACATGTCCCATAGGAACATATTAGTACGGACTTCGTGCTTGGATTGCATGGTGGTTGATTGGTTCTCTAAGATGCCACACTATAGTCCATGCCGTAAAACATTCGATGCTAGCCACATTGCCTCTATCTTCTTTAAATAGGTCGTGTGACTACATGGACTGCCAAAGTGGATTGTGTCATATAGAGTTGGCAAGTTTATGAGCTATTTCTGGAAGACATTGTGGACGAAGATTAAAAAAAAGCTCCAGTTTTCAACAGCGCATCACCCCCAAAAAGATGGCTACGGAGGTTGTCAACCAAAGTTTGGGAATTTGCTTTGTTGCCTTGTTTGAGATTACAAGCAAACCTAGGCATCCATACTTGACATAACCAAATTTGCATATAATAGTTAGGTGAACAGAACTACATGTCATACTCCACTCAATATAGTTATTAGAGTTCAGTAGCTTCAGCCAAAAAGTTCTATTGATTTCGTTCCCCTTCCACCTTAAGCACGTGTCACTATTGAAGCAGATAAGTTTATGTCACATCATTGAGGAGCATGCTTATTTTCGACACCATATAGCCTTGAGCAGTTATGCCTATAAAGACTCAACTAATCAACATTGACTCAACGTTAAGTTTCAGTTAAGAGACAAAGTGATGGATCGCATTGCTCCAGAAAGACACCCTCCTTGCGTGAACATGAAGCTGCACTCAAGCAAAATGGGCCCCCCACAAGGTGCTAAAGAAGCATGACCGAATGCTGATGTGCTAGAGTTGCTAGCTGATATGGCCATAAGCAATGTCTTCAATGTAGCTGACCTTAAACTCAACTTAAGACATCACTCAAAAGAAGGAGATGTCAAACATACAAGTTAGTTCCACCAGTTGATGACAAGATTGAGGAGGTGTTGAACGACTAGTTCCAAGTGGACAACATAACTGAGGAGGTACTGGACAACAAGTACACTATAACTTGCAAGGGAGGAGGTTGTCATTCTTTCCTTGTCAAGTTAAAGGGCCATCTAAAGGCTGACAGCACATAACAACATGCTGATGATTTCAAGAGACCCAACCCTAACTTGTACAAGCGCTACATGTCCTTTGCACATTCGTCAAGGACAAATGATTTCAAGCCAAGGAGTTTTGATGCAGACCAAAGGTACTCTCTGAAGTATGGAATTAAAACTCCCCGAGATCACTTTTTCACTCGTCTCGACACTAACTGAGATGAGAAAAGGGTCAATAACCATTCTCGTCTCGGCTGTACATGTTCTTGAGCGAGATCTCGATGTCTTATCATAGGTTTAGGCAATATCTTGCAATATCTCCGCGGGATATCTCGAGATATTGCTTTTTGCTTCTTTTTTTTTTCCTTCATAAAAGGGTCACAGCCCTGTTCTCGGTCGAGAACTCAACCGAGAACTGCTGTGCCCCGATTTTGGCTCCTCTTCCTCATTTCTTCCTCATTTTTTCTCGGTTTGATCTTTGAATTTGCTTCCAGTGGTGCTTTGGACTGCGGAGATTGCTGTGCGAGCCTTATATCATCCGTTAAAGGTAAGATTCTTGCTCAAAAATGAGATTTTTACATGAGTCTATGAGAGAGAAAAACAAAAGTTTGCAGAATGTGATGAAATTTTTCTATGTTAGACACGTGAGCCCGATCTACAAGCTCACGGTTTCAGAATTGGATTTGGGTTGTTGTAGATTTTTTTTTTTCAATCATTTGCATTTTAAAATGTATTTTCAGCAATTAAAAATTAAAATAATTATTATTAATACTCATTTGATGATGATGACCTATTTATATGTTAATCACTGTTGGCCGATCTACTGTCCTACGGTTTCAGATTTGAATTTCGGTGGTTGTTGGTATTTTTTTTCATTTATTTGCATTTAAAAATGAATTTCCAGCAATTTAAAATTAAAATAATTATTATTAATACTCATTTGATGATAATGACCTATTTACATGTTAATCACCATTGGTCGATCTACAGTCTATGGTTTCAGATTTGGATTTCAGCTCTTGTATGTATTTTTTTGAATTATTTATATTAAAAAAAAATAATTTTCAGCAATTAAAAATTAATTTAAAAATGGTTAAAAAATGCTATAAAATAGGGAAAAATAAGGAAAAATATTCTGATCACATTTAAAATATGAAGAAAATTTTGAAATGTAATTTCTACTGTGTTCAAGTTTGTAAGGTTATTGAAGTTTGTGTTTTCAATGAAATAGTGTTTGGAAATAATGTCTAGACCAAGTTCTGGGGCAAACAATGGAGGCGACAGTGTCGGTTCCCGTACTGACCCAGCATGGCAGTATGGGACTGCCCTTCAGGGTGATAGGAAGAAGACCCAGTGTAATTTTTATGGGAAGAAGCATCACAAGACTGAAGCAACACTTGAGTGGATTGGGTAAAGATGCTGTGAAATACCTGCAGTATCCTGTGGAGATATCCAGGGCTATAGGTGAACAGATAAGGGGAGGGAGGCAGAGGAAGGCAGCCATGAAAAGAGAGAAAGAGATGTTTGAGGAGGCAGTTCGAGACACCCTACCAGATTCTAGTGAGGAACATGATGCCAAGGGATGGGATGTAGATGAAATGACTGAGGCAGAGGCAAGACAGAAACGCCATGGGCAATGGCTAGTATGGAAACCTTAAGATCGGATCAGGAAAGGAGAAGGACAGGAGCAGGTACATCTGGAGCAGGTGGCAATGGTAGTGGTTTTGTTCAGCCTCAGCCACAGACACAAAGCAAAGATATTGGTTCTTGGTTTTCCATATCACGAAGTGCAAGGGAACAACCCGTGCCTCAGCCTCAAGTACGAGATGATGATTATCTTGAAGTGCTACATCAAAATCCCAGAGTCCTTAGGAAGTCCAGGAGCAAGCAAAAAAAAATAAAGGCAATGTTTGGAGGAAATAATAAGGAGTCAGTAGGGTATGCTTACTCTAGGTGGTTGTTCTATCACAGCATCCCAGCAAACGCCACCACAGGCCCCTACTATCAGAGCATGCTAGATGTAGTTGCTGAGGCCAGCACAAGAGTTAAAGGCTCAAATCAATATGAGATGATGAATCACTATTTGCCTCAACATAAGAAGGAACTACAAGACTGGATTCTGAGTCAGAAGAAGAATTGGGAAGATTATGGAGTAACCATTATATGTGATGGTTGGACTGATCCTACAGAAAGTCCATCATCGGCTTCATGGTTTATTGTGATGGGAAGACGATGTGTCTTAGGTCTGTGGATGCATTAGCTGAGCGAAAAGATGCAGACTATATTTATGGGCTATTGGAACAAGTAGTGGGTGAGGTGGGACATGAGAACGTTGTCCAAATTGTGACGGACAACGGCAACAATTTTAAGAAGGAAGGGGAGATGATGATGAATAGAACCAACTGTAATCTCTTCTAAACTCCATATGCTGCCCATTGTATTGATTTGATGTTGAAGGACTTGGGCAAGCTGAGCAAAGTGAAGAAAGTGGTTGAGTAAGCAAGACAAATCACCACTTTCATCTACAACCATGGTTAATCTTTGAACATGCTTAGGGAGAGATGTGGAGGGGACTCGGTCAGACCAGACGTCACCAGATTCGCGACAAACTTCATAGCATTGAAGAGTTTTGAGGCGGTCAGACTTATATCAATGTTTGCATCTGAGGACTGGTTTGCTTGGAGAGAGTCAGCTCCCCCCATGGAGTGCAAGCACAGACTACCATCGCTTCAGAAGAATTTTGGCAAAATGTGAAGGTGGTAGTCAAGATGTTACATCCTGTAGTGCAAGTGTTAAGATTGGTAGATATTGAACGGAGACCTACCATGCCACCCCTTTATGCTGTCGTGGACTCGTTGAAGCAACGTGTTAAAACTGTGTTACCACGTGGCTACAAGAACTACATCAAGATCATCAATGACCGATGGGAGAGCCAACTCATGCATCCACTGCATAAGGCTGGTGAGTAAATTTGATGATGTCTTTACTTTAATGTTACTTATGTACCAATATAAATTTTATTTGTTTTAATCTTCTGTATACCGTCAAATATTTCAGCATACTATTTGAACCCCAAGTACCATTTTATACATGCACTTGGGATGAACGCAGACCTAATTGAAGCAATGAAGCTAGTAGTTGCGAAGTTGGAGCCAAATCCCCAGAAACAGGCAATGGCAAATCTAAAGGTGAGTATGCTTCAATTACTGAAAATATGGAAAAATCATTTATTGTAATTGCAAATACTTATAAGTTTTTTTATTGTGTCTAGATTAAAGCCTTCAGTGAAGGCTATGGGAGTTTTTCTTTCCCCGCTGCAGTGGCTGGCCAAGACA
Source organism: Protea cynaroides (assembly GCA_028583415.1). Taxonomy (NCBI): domain Eukaryota; kingdom Viridiplantae; phylum Streptophyta; class Magnoliopsida; order Proteales; family Proteaceae; genus Protea; species Protea cynaroides. The sequence continues at coordinate 132,368,503 of CM053276.1, forward strand.
CTACTGATCCGGGTATGCAAATTGCAAGCAAATTAAAATCTTATGTTTTATGTATTACGTTTAGATGACATATGAAATTAAAATATGTAATTGATCTTATGCAACTGAATGGTAGGTGTTGTATGGCAAAGATGCACCTGCTCTGAAGAAGATAGCAATTAGAGCGTTATCTCAGGCATGCTCCGCATCTGGCTGTGAGCGAAACTAGAAAATATTCAACCTCATTCATTCAAAGAGACGGAACCAACTTGGCTCTAAACGGTTGAATGACTTGGTCTTTGTGCATTACAACATGAGGCTGAGGTTACAATGCGTGTTCCATAAAAAGGAGGATGATACCCCAATCGAGCTCGCCAACATCTTCCAGCTTGACTCTGAAAAGGACAATCCAATAGTGGAGTGGGAGTGGGACAGAGGAGCACCAGCGATGGATCAGCCTGGGGGGAGGCCTGAAACCCAGTTGGCCAGGCAATTGGATGCTGATGTCGACCAGTTTCTAGCATCGGACGAGGGTCGCGTACATACACAGTCACCCGTGCTGTTTGACCCTCCTGTTGGCACTGATACAGAGGATCCTGAATGGAGTTGGAGTGGTAGTGGACCTAGTGGTAGTGATCATGGGAGTAGAGGTGGAAACCCAAGTAGAGGTCAAGCCACTATTGTCAATATTAGGGTTTATCCTAAGCCACAAGCATCACATGTTAGATTCACTGGGGAGAACCAGTACACTCATGCAACACAGGATACGGACCATGGTGCACGTACACCATCCTCATCACGTGGTGAATCTGAAACATATTCGCAGAGGCCTCGTCATCGTTCCTAATCCCAATATGATGAAGATGCTGATTGCAGTAGCAATAGCATGATGGACATCGATGTTGATAGCCTCTCTACTGGCTTACGAGGATTGAGTGTAGAGGAGAATAGCAGTTACAGCAGTGGACTGGAACCAATGGAATATTCCTGGATATAGCACTAGGTCAGCTTACACTTCAAATGATTAAGTTGATACCAACTTCATTCCCTATCCCACTGCTACTGCATATGGTTCTTCCTTTGACGATGCTTCATCGGTAACACAGAGTCAGAGTGGATCATCAAACTTTGTGGAGAGTTTCTTTTCCGTTCCATCTGTGCTTCTGCAAGAGTCTTCACAGTCATCGCACCAGAGTAATTCTTCAGACGTTGTTCCATTCTTCCCTAAGATAGCTATCCTTGAAGGAGCTACTGATGTTATATTTCTGAATCATGTGCAAGACTATCGAAACTAGTTTGCCTCAAGAATGTCGTGGGAAGATTATGTTGCTCAGTTGGAAGACAATTTGCATCGACAACTTTCCCACATGTATGATGATAGTACGATGGATCATCCACGACACTACGTATTATTAATCATTGTATGTGGAGTTGTGGACTATGGGCTCTTGGGGACTGGGGAGTTAGGAATTAGGATTTCTTTATTGTATTATCTGTATTGAACATTTGAACTATGAAGTAATGATTTCTATGATATACTTAGGTTGTTTTACTTTTATAATGAAGTGTTATTTTGTTTCTCATTTCCCTAATTCATAATTTACATCAAACTTCAGTGTTTACCATCAAAAACATGGGTGTGAACCCAAACAACCACAAAGTGATTATTTTTACAATTTTAAGCTCTAAATGTGTTTATGTATGCTAAAATGAGGTTCCCTTGAAGTTTCAAGCCTCAAAAATGAGTTTGGGCCACCAAGACAGCCTTTTCTAGGTGTTTCGGTGGTCATACACTGTCTTGCTATCTCGCTGAGATCTCGGCTAGGTTTCGGAGGAGGCCGAGACTCCTCCGAGACATGAGATTTTAAACCTTGCTCTGAAGTACAAGCGCAAGAGAAGACCCAAGGCCTGAACTTAAGTTACGATTCTGGTTCAGCTAATTTATGGGTATAATTCCGAACCAGCAATGATCCACCAAATCACAGATGACCCTTTAGAAGGGTCTTGTCTTTTCAGTATCATTTTATTAGTTGCAATAGCTGGAATAAGATATATAAATTCCAAAAAGAATCTTCACTTTATCTTCTGAAGAGTCATAAATTAGCCAAAATTCTTCCATTTTAGCTGGCTGATAGGAAAATTTTTCTGTTCATAATTAGACTCTTGTTTCTGTTTCAAGATCAAACTAAACTCCAAGCTACCTGGTGGAGTAAAACTCGTCTTTTATGAGTTTCTATAAACAGAGGTTGAAGGCTACACCTAACCCATGTTTTCTGCAGCCAATTGTGCTTTTAATTGCTTTAGTTCTACGGTGATTCAGAGCTCTCTGTTGTGGCGATTTAGCAGGCCCTCTATTGTGCTGATTCCACCCAAGGCCATTGGTCGTGATTCCAGCCCAAGCCATATCCCTTCCTTCTTCCTATTTTCATTCTTGTTTCCAAAATAAAATTCAAGTTAGTATCCTGCAGATAATCTTCTGAAAATTTCTCACAATCAGTTGCTGAAAATCAACCCGTTTACTATCATTCAATTATTCTGAATTTCTGTTTAAGAGACCTTGTTGTGACCCTGCGGTTTCAATTTCCTATTCCCATGATGATTACAAAACCTAAATAGTTTGAAGTCTGATTCTTGATCTGATTTCAGTTATCATTATCAGTTCTTGTGTTTAACTATTTAATGAAATCAACATTTGATTCTGGAGCCCATTTCTGTGATCCTAATCATAGTCTGATTTCTGAAGTTGCAATTTTGGATTCTGATCTAAGTTCTGATTACAGCAAATTGTTCTGTTGGATTTACTAATAATTTGATTTCTGTTTCTGAATTACTGTTGGTTATATGATTGGGTATCTGGTCTTCTGTAATCCCTACCTATTGGTCAGTTTCATAGCACCCTATGTTCTTTAGGAGCGTTTCTATATCTCAGCATCCCACCCATGGATAAAACTGAGTTTTTATAAGCTTATCCAATGTTGTCAAGGCTTCGCCTAGGCACCACATAGGCATACAGGCGCCTTGGTGACTCCTTGAAAAATAGGCCAGCTTGGTTGTCCATCAGTCCTCCAACGCCTTGTCAACTTGACAACCTTATCCTAATCCCATATCAGAATATGGCCTTTAACCTGAGTTCTATGCAGATCAGATCCTCAGATCTGGTGATATCAGATTTCTCCTGAATTCCAGTTATTTGCTGGTTTTCTGAACCTACCCTAGGTAACTCTAAACCACATTACATTAACTCCCAAAAATGTGGATATTAATTTTCTACTTTGTAAGCTTTATATTCCAGAACCTACAAGAATAAAACCAGTCACTAATGAAACCAAGACCCAATAATCTCACTTGGAGATGCTACTGTGTCAGTTCTCCACAAATTCTCTTTATTCTTGGTGTAAATTTACACAGACAACCGTTTTATCCACAGTGATTTACATTAATAGTGTATTTGGGTCTTCTAATTCTCTCCCAAATTGTGAAAACCTAAATTAAATCTAGACTCCAAGAGCAATTACTGATCATTGTTATAAAAGCCAATCCAAATATGGATTTGGTTTTTACTATGCTTTACAATTCCAGAAAATTTTCCCCCCTCATAAATCCCTTCTCAATAGTGGGATTTAGATTTGAAGAATCCAAACCCTAGTTATCACTACCTTTTCTTTATGTGGGTATCTGTTTTGCCATAAATTTTCACCTGTAATCACGTAACGTGAATTACTGCAGACTGCGGTTCCCTTCGCAAACCATAGCTTTCAATCCCATTGCAAAATTATATTTCTAACAGATCAAGATGTATTTTTTTATTTATCTAAACTTGTTGATATGAGTTGTCTTACTGTTTCATATTGCGAGAGTTCTAGATATCATCTCAGCCAGCACCTACAGGTTCGTAAAAAGTATGTCGGAAGCAAGTCATTCTAAGAAAACAGATCCTCAAAATACCAAATGCCCCCATACAGATGTCTGGCACAGACACAGTAGTTCAAACATGACAATAAGCATCATCCACCAATTAGTAACAGCTAAAAAATAAGTGAGAGCTTCTGCATAAGCATAGCTCAATAAAGCAATACATGAGCAGGTTGGGACAGTTGGACAAAAAGAAGGAATTATAACAGCAGCTACAAGTCCAAAATAACATGAAATGGAAAATTATTTCAATCATTAAGCAAACAACCAACCACCTGTGTATCTCTAGCATGTTCCTCTTGAAAATCAGCAATTTGTCGCTCAAGTGATTCAGCATGCTTGACCATCTTCTGAATAGTGTCTTTTCTACGATTGTGCTCATCACCTATCTCAAGCATCTTTTTTCTAGCCTAAAAAAAGGAACCACGGAAACAGTTAGAGAAGTCATAACCATAGTGTATTGAACTTCACCAAAAATAGAATTGTTGAATGCGTATTCATTAATCTGTATAATATGTCATCATGCTATGCAAGGAGTAAACCAGCAAATTTTGGAGCAATAAGAATAGCTTAATAAATATGACGCTTACAGACTTCGCAAGAACTTGAATTTTGTTCATGTAGATGCCCATTGAATCCAGGAAGACCAAAAAACCATACATTTGAAAAAACAAGAAAATAAATTAAGCAAGTGGGGATAGAATACATGGAATGTGGTTCCAGTGAAACAATAAATCCATCATGAAGCAAATGGGCAGATGTGCAAGAATAAATAGTAGCACGTCCTTTCTAAATAATGATACTTTGATTAAAGTACAAGCCCAAAATAAAATAGATGGCAAAATTTTGAACACAAATTAATCAACACACACATTAATTGATGATAATAGACCCAAACAAGCATGTCATTGAAAGTCTGAGACCCAAGCTTACTCCTACTTTACATTATGGGAAAGCTTCCACCCAGTTATCCTTCATCTGCATTTTTAGGAATATAGACTACCACATACCATGGAAATATTATGCTGATATTCATCCTTCAACCTTCTCACTTCGGATGTCTTCTCCATCATGGAGGCAACTTGACTGTTCTTTTGAGCAAGCAGTGCTTTCAACTCCTCCTCCTTTCCCTGGGAATGTACAAGATAGTATTTTCATTCAACTAATAATATGACAAACAAAAACTGAACCCCCTCCCCCAACCCCTCCAAAAAAAAAAAAAAAAAAAGTTCTGTCAAGCACAGTGTGCTTGCATAGAAAAGCGATATTTAATCAGAAGGATGATTAATAAACTACACATTCCCCCCCCCCCCCTCGCGCTTCCCTCTTTCGTTATCGGTTATTCTTCTTCTTTTTTTTGAGAAGGAGTGGGTGGGAGGATTGAGGATCGATGTGATTCATGCAAGATAAAAACTCTTTAACCTTAAACAGCTATTGGCTCATCATCCATCTGGTACAAAGAAAATCTACATAGAAAGCGCCATTGTACAGGTGTATCATACCAAGGATGATGCTCCATCATATAACTCTATATAACTAGGTCAAGAAGGTATTTTTATTTCTAGAAAACTAGGTTCAAAAGTGTAACAAAATAGAAAGAAAAAGAGAAAGGGATGACAACAAAGGAGATCGACCAAACATCCTTCTGCTCAGCAGGCTCTCCATCCAAGACAACAGACGCTGGTCAAGATTTGGCATCAATTTCTAGCTCTGAGATGTCTTCTCTCAGAAATCCTAACACTATCAGAGACTATAAACTGAAACAACTTCCGAAATGAAGAAGACAAGTTGAACCAACCATTCGGCCCACATAGTAGCATACAAACAGATAAATTCCATCCCAAACCCAACCTTTACAAGCAGCAGTGGCTGTGGCACCACATCAAAGAACTTTGACAACTATCAAAATGGCAACCCAAGTGATTGCTCTGATACCATGCAATAAAAATAGAACGAAAGAGAGAATGTGAGAAGATAGATAATGGAAAAGAGGGAGAGAGAATCGATGTGTATTCTTCTCTCCCCACGACCATCTATTTATTAATAATGAAAGTAAGTAATTACAACCTAGTAGGACTCTAGAAAGCAATTACAATGAAACTCTAACTACTCTAATCAAAGTAACTCTAAAGCATAAAGGAAACCTGATGACAATAGGACATCTCAAGATAAGTCTAAACGCAATAGGAAACCTCTATCGACCCTCTTATCTAAACAAAAAGAAACATAAATTATTTATTGAAACCTTGAGTTCAAAGTAATCTAATTATTTACTGAAATATTGACTATAGTTGACCCACCAATGGAGCCAACTTGTAGAACTTATTTATTTTATACAAGTATCAAAAGAGGGTGAAATCTCTAACTACAAAGAATGTTTAAACTTTAGTGCCTCTTCTTACCATTAAGCCACAACATCATTCACGTAACAAAAATTTATGTGAGCACATATATCAAATTTCATTAGTATCACTCGTCCACCCCCACCCCCCGAGCCCGCAACCCAATTGAAAATCAAATATTTAATCTCTATGACCTGAACATCCCTCCACCCGACAATCCCTTCCATAATAAACAGAACATAATTGTCAAACAACATATGCTCTAGCTGACCAAGCCATGAATCACTAGAGATAAAAAGTCACAAGGTCTTACCCACTACAACCCCACCAATTTCCTGTAACACATGGACCAACATCACCAGCACAAGATATAACACATAGGTAACAGATCTGTCAAACAAAATGACATATATCAGCATTCAATCCAGACCAACCCTAACCAATCTGACACCAATCCAGACCAATCCTAACCAATCTGACACCAATCCAGACCAACCCCAACCAATCTGACACCAATCCAGACCAACCCCAACCAATCTGACACCAATCCAGATCTGATCAGACCAAGCTGATCCCAAGTAATAGGTCACAAGGGTTTACCCTCCACACCAAAATAAATAGAACATTATTGTCAAACAACTGCTTTCTAGCTGACCAAACTAATTATCACTAGGGTTTACCCCCTACAACCCCACCAATTTCCCGTCACACATGGACCTACATCACCAGTTCATGATATAACCCATTGGTAACAGATCTGTCAAATAAAATGATATATATCAGCATTCAATCCAGAACAACCCCAACCAGTCTGACACCAATCCATATCTGATCAGTACTCGCTGGGACCAATCTGATAGTATAGTACCAATACACCAATGCTGGGGTTGAGGAACAGTCCTACCTATCGAGAAAGAAATGTCGATATAACTGTAACACTGATCTACTGACCGACCAATTTCAAGCATAAGATTGAATAAAATTTCAAAGCTGCGTGAAGAACCTCAATGTGATTCCAATGGCAACACAGTGGCCATCCATGTCAGGCGCCAAAAAAGTAAACTGAGCACTGAAGTATTTTAAATACCAGGTGATAATCGATTTTCGCTTGGCAAGTGGGTATGCGTTCTTTCAGTTTTTCAAGCTTGACGCTCACTTCCTGGAGTTTCCCATCAACCTCATATACACATAACCAAGCCAGCATCTTGTTCAGTTGTTCCAATCGTTGAGATGATACTTCAATCTGTTCTCTTCTTTTAATCTTTTCTTCCAACTCATTTACTTCATTCAAAATGGGTCTTATTGAATCCTCCATCTTATTAACACATTCATTTCCAGAATCCAATGCAACCTTAAGATCATGTAAACGATCATTTAGTTGCTCAAGCAGTGTGGCCTTATAAAAGAACTGCACCCAAACCAAAAACAAAAGTAGTACAAGGTTAGAATGGGTTTAAACTGAAGTAATGAGTGAACAACACTTTTCCACCATTAACTTCCTTATGTTCAGATGTAAAACGGTAAGTGAAAGAAAGCCATGGTCTTTTACAATAATAAAAACAATTAGAAACCACGTAAGAATATGAAGCAACCATAACCTTTTTACCTTGAATTTGTCCTTGTCATTCCCTGAATGCAAAAATTCTCTGCTTTTGTCTTGACTCATTATCACACAAGGATTTTCAACATCGATCTGCAAATATTAAAAAAAAACTACTTCCAGAATATCGAAAAGAGTTTTATCTACAAATAGTCAAGGAAAATATGGGGGAAAATCATATTCAAACAGCCTTAAGAGCCATTTGCAAAGCTGGGTATTGATCATCAAGCTTGAAATCCAATATCAACCACATTGATGAGCTATTGTTCACCTTCTATGACAATAGTTGGAGGACGGAGGCAATAGATAATGAAATCAATTCAACACAATACGTATATTGAATTTAAAAGACAAAGGTGCAGATTGTATTTTGAAATTCATGCATTTTAGGAAACACGAGATATTACTTATTAGTCATATTACCTCACCGTCCCAACAGTACATTATTAGATAAAGAAATCCCAAAAAGGCCCAATTAAAGAAGTATCGACAAATTAAACATTTCATCATATATAGGAACAGCCTGTGGGTGAGCCACTCTCAGACTCTCTCCAAGATACTCAAAATATCTTTAACATATCAATTACTGAATCAATGACACAATTATCAAGGCTTCTTAAAAACAGCAGAGCCCAATGTTGAGCAACCAAATTCTTAAAATGACCAGAACGCACACATACCAACATACTACAGCTAGTGTAATGCAGATCCAGGTAGATCCAATCAAGATTGCATCAGTACAAAACAATTCTTTGATAAACCAGTCTCTTTTTTTTTTGGGGGTAAGTTGATAAACCAGTCTTGATTGTAAATTCTTCCTCTCTCTTTTTTTTTCCCTAAACAAACACTCTCCTAATAATATTGCAATAGGATTTGGTTATATGACAAAAGAGAAAAAGCATGGAATAAAATTTCGCCGAGATCTCGCCCTTCTCGACAGTAGCCGAGACGAAAACAGGGCCGATAACCCTTTTCGTCTCGGTAGATGCATAATCTCGCCGAGATCTCAGTAAATCTCGCAATTTCTCGGCGAGATCTCGGTAAATCTCGCCGAGAAATTGCTTTTTGTTTTTTTTTTTCCTCTTTATAAAAGAGAAAACTCACTGTTCTCGGTCGAGTTCTCGACCGAGAACTGCTGTTTCCTCTTTTTTGTTAGTTTTTGAAACTTTTCTTATTTCTTCCTCACTTTTTCTTTGTTTGGACTTTCAACTTGCAACGGGTGGTGCTCAAGGTTTAAAATCTCGGGTTTCGGAGGAGTCTCGGCCTCCTCCGAAACCGATATCTCGGCGAGATCTCGCCGAGACACTGTATTTTGTCCGAGACAGCTTAAAAAGGCTGTCTCGGTGGCCAAAATATATTTTTTAGGTCTCCAACTTCAGGGGAACATCATTTTTACATACATAAACACATTTAGAGCGTAAAATTGTAAAAATAATGACTCTTTGTGGTTGTTTGGGTTTATAGGCATGTTTTGGCAATCAACGCTGAAGTCTGTTGTAAACTTAGGCTAATATTGACTATTATATTTAATCAAATATGGCAAATGAGACATAATGCATTGGGGGAAAGAGAAACTAAATAACACTTCATTATAAATCATTACATCATAGTTCAAATGTTCAATACTGAATGATCCCATAGTCTCGTAGATCGGGCTCACGTATATAAATATTTCATCAGATTCTACCAATTTTTTTCCTCTCTCATAGTTTCATTTAAAAATCTCATTTTTGGGCAAGAATCTAACCTTCAACAGTTGATATGAAATTCCCACAGCAATCCCCGCAGTCCGAAACACCACCCGTTGCAAGTTGAAAGTCCAAACAAAGAAAAAATGAGGAAGAAATAAGAAAATTTTCAAAAACTAACAAAAAAGAGGAAACAGCAGTTCTCGGTCGAGTTCTCGACCGAGAACAGTGAGTTTTCTCTTTTATAAAGAGGAAAAAGAAAAAAAAAGCAATTTCTCGGCGAGATCTCGCCGAGAAATTGCGAGATTTACCGAGATCTCGGCGAGATCTACCGAGAACTCGGCGAGATCTACCGAGATCTCGGCGAGATTATGCATCTGCCAAGACGAAAAGGGTTATCGACCCTGTTTTCGTCTCGGCTACTGTCGAGAAGGGCTAGATCGGCGAGATCTCGCCGAGATTTTATTCCATGGTGGTGCTTCGGACTGCGGGGATTGCTGTGGGAGTTTCATATCAACTGTTGAAGGTTAGATTCTTGCCCAAAAATGAGATTTTTAAATGAGACTATGAGAGGAAAAAAATTGGTAGAATCTGATGAAATATTTATATACGTGAGCCCGAACTACGAGACTATGGGATCATTCAGTATTAAACATTTGAACTATGATGTAATGATTTATAATGAAGTGTTATTTTGTTTCTCTTTCCCCCAATGCATTATATTATTGTCTCATTTGCCATATTTGATTGAATATAATAGTCAATATTAGCCTAAGTTTACAACAGACTTCAGCGTTGACTGTCAAAACATGCTTGTAAACCCAAACAACCACAAAGAGTCATTATTTTTACAATTTTACGCTCTAAATGTGTTTATGTATGTAAAAATGATGTTCCCCTGAAGTTGGAGACCTAAAAAAATATATTTTGGCCACCGAGACAGCCTTTTTAAGCTGTCTCGGACAAAATACAGTGTCTCGGCGAGATCTCGTCGAGATCTCGGTTTCGGAGGAAGCCGAGACTCCTCCGAAACCCGCGATTTTAAACCTTGAGAAAAAGTGGATAGACTCTAACTATCATAAAGTTTGGTTATCGCTCCATCTTCATAGAATTTTGGAAGGTTGCTCTGAGACCAAGTGTCCTTTACAGCAAGGCCATTCTATTTCCATTTTGGTCACTGAGGTGTCAAGCATAATGTTGCCTGAAAGACAAGACAAGGTCCATCGAAGGGTCATCTATTTGTAACCTTGCAGACTATTCATCTACACTTCACCGATGATGAGCATTTTTTTTGGGTGGGGGGTCCTTCACATAGGCAGGTGAGATTTTCCAAACTCCCAGTACATAAAATATATATTTTTTTTATGTATAAAACCAAATAAAAAGTAAAAAAAAAAAAAAAAAACATATTAGTTGGTTTAAAAGGCAGGCTAGAACCCTCTAGTCATACTCTAAGCATTTACCTTTATATATATATATATATATATATATATATATATATACATATATTCTTTCTCTAACCCTGCCCAATTGGTCAAAATGGAAAAAAGGGTCTAACCTTACCCACTAAATGAGGGTTGAATAAGGCGAGTTAACAGGTAAACCTTGATAGTGCTCCAAGGAGAATCACTAGGCAGTCCAACTGAAACAAAATTTTGAGGACAAAGGTCTTAGAAGAACCTAGCTCTTCCCTCTTCTCTTTCGTTCACAATACATATATTCTCAACTCTTCTTCTCTTCTCTATGTCTGTTTCTCTTTACGTAACCCTATCTTCTCTACACAAACAGTGCAGTATCAGAGCCGACTTAAATTTTAAAAAGATTGTGAAGTACTAAAAAAGGTCAATGAAGAAAGTTACCAGCATATACCATGGGGCTGAGCTTGCCAGCTTCAGAGAATTCTTTCCCTGAATGACAAGGTGAAGGCAGGCATTGTACAAGACGATATATGAAGTATTTTAGACAAAATTTTGCTTTGTTTGGGATGCTTTGCTTATTTTACAGATTTTATTCCAAGAAATAAAACAATTGTTGACAATCACTAACTCTCTGCATAAGAATAGATGCCACTGAAAATATGGCAAACCACATACAGAATGATTAAAGGTAATTAATAAGGTACTGACATTGAAATGTTCTACAAGCTCACGAAGATCCTCTTTCCGACCAGCTACCTTTTTCCCTGTCAAATTTAACCACAAATAACATCTTAAGAAATAAACAGTTCCAAGAAAGGTGAAACAAGTTTATATGAGAACACACACCATCAGAAGTAAGTTTTTCCAAGAGCTTGAGATTACATAGTGGCAATAAGCAAAGAGGAAAAAGAAGGATGAAATCGGAAAGTAAAAAAACTCTAACCAAGACTCCACGCAAAAAAAAAGTGAGTTTATTTTTTTAGCATGGATGACATTACAAGTGGCATTGATAAAGTTAGCTAAGATGACTGGGAGAAAGATTTTACTTTAAAATAACTTCATTTCTATCCTATACCATGTTGATAATTACTCTGATCAGGCCGCAATACAATCAATCAAAAAAAACAGCACCACATCAATAAAAGATTAGCATAGTGGATTTCTGGCAATTAATGTCTGCTTTACACTTGAACCAAACCTGTTTGTATTTTCTGTCCCATCCCAGGTAAAAAAGAAGGGTTGATGAGTCAATTGGCAGCAAGCATGATATGAAATATAACCAAACCCTTTAGCATGAATCCTGAACACACTAACTTGAGTATTAACCATGAATATGGCTTTAAACATGGTTGAATGGAGAATCAAGATTTATAAATCTGACCCCGTTTAGTTAAGAAAAAGCTTAATTGAAGCCCTACAATAGGTTAAAACCAGTATTCTGAAGGGGCATCCCAGATGCCGCCATCCGGGATGGCACATGATACCTGTTGATGAGCACAACCATCTCTGAAGTTACCAAGGAGTTTGCCATCTGCTGCTAATTCCACTGTAGATATCAGCAAGTCTATATGGTAGCTGTTTCGCATATTTTGGCATTATTTAATTTCTGTAAGATCTAACATGGCAACCCTTCTAATTATACTCTGTATTTTCAATCAATTCAGTTGTCTATCATATATGGCCCTAACCATCTCATCCTTCTCCACCAATTCTTTTTCAGCCCTTTAATCAAAGTATACATTAAACACAGATTATCCCACTTCCAAACCCAATGATTGCTGGTCCCTTAACCTGAACTTCCTAAACCTGACCATCCACCAAATTCAGATATCTTCAATTCTAACCCTGAGTTCATTAAAATCCTCTTTCAAACTCCTAATGCAACTAGGTAACGGATTCCCAACCTGAAAGCACTAACCTTCCTAAACCTGACCCTCCTATCCTCCGATGACCCCCAACTAAAAATTAAGATACTCTTCAATTCTAACCCTAATTTCATTACGACTTAAATTTTGTGTAACCTTACCCCTTAGACTAAATTTTTGGGCTTTATTTTGGACATTAAAAACAAAAGCCCCCAAATAAAATTAAAACAGGGCCTAGTTGACCATGGAGAAATGTACATTCTTAGACATTCTTAGGGAAATGTACATTAAAAACAAAAGCCCCCAAAAGCCCCCCTTAGACATTCTGGGCCAGCGACTGGGTTACTCGAAGAACAATATATTTTCTTTGAAAGAACCTCAACAGAATCTCTAGAATCAAACAGAGTAACAAGAAAATAAATCATAGAACTTCAAAATTCTAATCTATGAGTCCAGTTTCATAAGAAACCAATGCACTATCAAATACCAAAGCCGCTCCATCAATAAAGTGATACTCAAGATCAAAAGTCTGCTGTACTTTTTCGTCCTACAATCTACAAATTACTGGATTTAGTATGATGTTTTTATGAAGAACCAGACCACCACCGCATTTGATTCGCCAATGATCAATGACCATGGAGAAATGTACATTTCCTACTTAAAGAAGTAGCAATGCAATCAGAATTAGGGATTCTAGGGAACACAGGTAAAACAATGATCAGATGAAAATATAGACGCCGATGCAAATAAAAGCGACGCGAAACTGTAATCTCCAACAAAAACGTAGCAATACATCCAAAACAGATTAATAAACTGAAAGACTGCAAACTAACTTTTTTAAGAATAACACAAATTAGGAAAGACATCATGAAAGAGACACATACTAGGCATCGTTGGTTACCTTGGTGATCCTTTAAAACAGTAGAGGTAGTTGATCCTGAAATTTTTCGTTCTATAACAATAGCATCCCCATAAATTTCTGGCTTAAAAGCATCTGCACCATGATTTTTCATTTCCACTTGAACATTGGCATAGCTGGAAAAAAAAATGTAATAATGGTTTTAATACTACACTACTAAAGTTGATAATATTACTTTGTAAAGGTCCCAACTGTATTCTAACAACTATTAGCTCTTATAACACTAAAAAGGGGAACCTAAAAGTAGTAGAAATGGATAGTACTTTAACCTAATTCAATTAACAAGTTCTCATACATAGAAGTGCGAAACCCACCACCCCCAAAAAAGATGAAGAGGGTTAGTATTCAACAGACAGAAAAATAAGTGTGCATCCGATGCAATTTATAAACCGACCACCCTCTCCAACTATTCAAGAGAGATCAGCTGTTAAATAACCTTGACATATGTAACCAAATATAATTAACATGATGGATTTCTATATCTAAAGTTTTCAGGCTTTAAAATACCAGTTCAAAGGAAAAGGAAATTTCAAAAGTAACTCCACTTCATGAAGAATAACTATTCAACCCAAACACTCTAAATTAAACTTCTGGTCTTGGACCAGACCAAACCGACATCTTGGTCCACAGCTGGAAAGCCAAAACCTAGGTGGCCTATATTTGAGTTATTTAGTTTTATTTGAATTAGTCTTTCAGTGAGTCTTTTATTTCTGTTGTGACTCCTAATCAGATTATGATATCTAATAGGAGAAGATTTGCTTATTGGTTTAGTTTATGTTGGAGACTATTATTTAAGTCTCCTAGTCCTTGTTTAATTGTTATTTAGTTTACTAGTAGGAGTTTGATTTTTGAAACCCATTCTAATTGGGATTTCTTATTGCTGTAATCAAACAACTCTATAAATATTGATGAGTAGAATTTAGTGGGCAGACTTTAGCCCGAAATCCAGTGTTGACAATTTCGGCTGGGTCTCACAGGTTGTGAGACTCAAGTTTCAACCAAAGGCTTTAGTGTGATTTTATTTACTGTTTGCTACTTAAATCTACCCGTGTCCCCCTCTCTTTCTCTCTCAATTCTGGTTTCAAAATTCAAGTGTTGACAATTTCGGCTGGGTCTCACAGGTTGTGAGACTCAAGTTTCAACCAAAGGCTTTAGTGTGATTTTATTTACTGTTTGCTACTTAAATCTACCCGTGTCCCCCTCTCTTTCTCTCTCAATTCTGGTTTCAAAATTCAAGCATTCCAGCAACGAGAATTGACGCAACTGCTATTTAGAAGCCACTTGAAGTAGGTCTACTCCCAAACAGCAGCGGCAGCAAGGTCTGACCTCACTCGAGGTCTGACAGTTCCTGTAGGTTAGTTCTGATCACCCTACAACTTCAGTAATTGGATTACAGCAACCTACAGCAGATTCTCTACAAATTTGAAGATCATCCATCGGCTGAAGTACCAGATAAGTTGATTATTTTGATAGTTCATAACTCTGATTTGGGTTGGAATATAATAAAGATCCTGTAGCAAAGGGGACTATTACTCTTGAATCCCCTTTGCCAACAGGAACTTTAACTTAATCCATTATATGAACTCATATATAATTTCCGTCTACTTTTTCTTTTGGCTATGTAAGAATTTTATACTAACTATCATCTCTAATTCCTAGCCATTGTTGGGAAGATATACTATTAAATCCCAGCAATATAGGAAATGCATCATTTATATGGACAGAAGGTTATAACCCGACAAACACCTGCAGCCATTCTTTATGAAATCCTTCAGTGTTGAAGCTCTTTGAGTCCCCTTAGCTCGGCAACCAAAAGCAACACACAACGCAGTCAATATCGCACTCTTACCGCCTGCAAATGAAACCGAGGAAACGAATTTTTTATAAATTTACGACACCCAAACCATAAAAAATAAAAATAAAATAACAAAACAAACAAAAAAAACCATATTTAAAATTATAATAAAAAAAAAAAAAGCGAAATTCATTCATTCCAGAAAATCGATCAATCACTAAAAAATTCCACTCCACTTACTCCCATTTTGCCCAGTAATGAAATTAACATAATCGCCGAACTCGATCTCTAAGCTACTATGGCACATGAAGTTTTCCAAACGGATCTTCGAAATAATCCCTGCACTCGATCGAGAAAAACTTGCAGTGGCCTCGGGAAAACCCCTAAAGTTTTCCATCTTTTCTTTTCCCTCCGGTGTTCTCCAGCCCTAAAAAAATAACAAAAGTAAAAATCGGTGAGAGCATAGATGGAAAAGAAAGTGAAGCCATTAAAATGGAGTGGTAATGATGGGGACAATGGATGAGGAAATGGAGGAGATTGATCATTGATCTCTCAGACTCTCTCATCCTCACAGCTCTGCGAAGGAAAACGAAAATTGCACGACTTTCACACTATTCACATTGAAACAAAGTTGTCTTCAACGGTCCCTGACACTCAACAGTGCGACGATTAAACGAAACTACGAAAGAGACAGTTGATTTGGTTTTTCCATACTAATGAGGTAGGTGTTCATTGTGCAGTTATGTTTTAGATATATATGCGGAAATTGAAAGAGAAAATGGGGGAGAGAGAGCGAGAACAAAGAGCCAGAGGCAAAACGCAGAGGATGGCCTGAGCTACTGCAGTTTTCCACCAGACTGGTTGCTGCAAGGATGAAGATGACAAAGGATTGGTAGTGTCGGGAAAAAAAAAAAAAAAAAAAGCAGAACAACTATCATCAAGACCAGTTCAGGTTAAACTGCTACCGCTTCTTCCAACTACTACTTCAACCACCGTTTCTTCTTCTGAGTGACCTGAGCATCGTAAAAGTTTCTGCGTCAAATGCAAGATCAAATCCCTCATCGGACATGAAAGCCCCTCTGTCGAACGGCTGTTGTCTTCTTGGTCGTCTTCCACAATTGGGGTAAAAATGGTGATAAGAAATTAAGGCGCTGGAAAATCTTGGAGGGGCGAAGGCTACATACCTGTCGTTGGGCGGTTCTCCGATGGATTCTGCGTGACGCAAAACCTCTCTGCTATCGCCTCTGTTCAGATAACAGAGAACAGAGGACACTCCAGAGCTGAGGCTGTTTTGGTATCATTTTTTGTTTTTATTTTTATTCAAATTTATAGTTTTGAAGGGGTTTGGCAAACTTTATAAATGTTATTTATAAAAAATAAAAATAAAAACAAGTCAAAATTCAAAAATAGGTCTCAACCTCTTTTTGATTTTTAATCAAAAATTATTTTTGTTGTGTTTTACACAAAACACTTAAAACATGTGTTAAAATAAAAGATTATAAAATAATTTAGTTTCTTTTTATAAAATCACCCCAAATCAAACCCTCAAGTACTCTTCTCGTTGATGAACGAAAGTAAAGCACAGAGACGCAAACCTGCAACTTCGTCCTAGAGACGGCTCTGACGGCGACGACGACGACGACGACAATCATTCCAACGGAGGCGACGTCATTTCTCCAAAGATGGTTCCAAAGATGGTTCCTGGTTTGATTTCTTTCCATAATCCCTATGTATTTCATGTAGGTTTCTTTTAGGATTTCATTCTTCTTCTCAACTCCTTCTCTTTCATTATGGCCTCTTGTCTCCATTGAAACAGTGATCGTTGTCTCCCTTGTTTTCGTTTTTATTATATAATTTTTTCTTCTTAATGTTTTATCTCTCCTATCCTATTTTTTCTTTCCTAATTGAGATTGGATCACTTGACAGAAGAAGAAGAATAGACGTTCTATGACAGATGAATAGGAAGACTTTCAAAATCATTTTTAGACATAGTATGTCAAATCTGTTTTTCATTTTACCATCTATTTTTATTATAGCTACCAAACAACATTTTATTTTTGAACAAAAAACATTTTAAAATAATTTTTGTTAAATAGATAAAAAAACAAAAATAAAAATGATACCAAACATGGCCTGAGCCTATTTCCTTTTTCCCAAATATGCAAATAACACTAGACTCTAGAGCCTGTAAATAAAATCGTTTTCTCAACTGCTCTATTTTTACTATCGTTGGATCAGAATCAACATAACCATTTATGTCAGTCAATTTCGTCAAGGTTGCGAAGTGATTTTCCATTATTGCCCTTCTTAAATTAGTTTTTACATGAATAAAAATCAACTACCCTTAATAGTTTCGAAACATTATCTACCATCCATACATTTCAAAAAAACATCAACTACCACCCAAACGTTTACCACCGTTAATCAAATAGATCCACTCCGTTAAGAAACTTCCATTAGATGATGATGTCAGCTCATATCGATTTATTGATGGACAATACTGCCCTTAGTGTAAGGGTAAAGGTATTTTATCCTGCACCTTATTACCCTAACTCTAAATCTAAAAAAATTGACAAAGAAGAAAGAGGAAGAGGGAAGAGTCGCCAACAGTCATTCTCCTGTTGTAGCTGTGTCCACGACAATTCCAATTTCGTTGTTAAAATCAAATAGAAAGAAAGGTTTTTCAACGTCAACATTTATTTGCTTAGGGTTGCGATTGTTCTAACGGGGTGAGAGATGGTTGTAGGTGAGATTAAATTATT
This sequence comes from Protea cynaroides, assembly GCA_028583415.1. Lineage (NCBI taxonomy): Eukaryota > Viridiplantae > Streptophyta > Magnoliopsida > Proteales > Proteaceae > Protea > Protea cynaroides. The sequence continues at coordinate 132,386,783 of CM053276.1, forward strand.
GGTTGAAAAGAATAATTGGTTGCGTTGGAGTGTGATAGGATTTATGGGGCTGCGATGAGGATGGTGATGGTGGTTTTAGCAAGTTGCTTAGGCAGCGTTCGGTGATGCAGATAAGTTGGAGGTGGTCGGTGATGGGAAAGAAGGTGGTTCTCCATTGTTTTTAGATACGTTCAGTCCGCAAATCTCCCTAGCCCAACATGCTTGAGTCGACTAATCACAAGACAAGGTCTCAACTGTGCGCAGTCCATCGTCCAACGCCGTCGCGACGAGTAGCAGCTCCACCGCCTCAATTCCAACTCAGGTAGAATATTTGAAATTAGTAGTGAAGACAACAAACGAAAAGTTCGAAACCATGCTTCAAGAGTCAAAACAAGAGATTGATCTTCATGATTACTCCAATCACAAAATCAATAACTCAAAGGCTGAATGGGAACAAAGGTTTTGCAAGTTCACGTCTTGCCACGAGAGATGCTAGGGAAATCAACTTTAGGGTTGTTCATGTGGTTGCTCAAGTGGTTCCCCATTGCCGAAGATAAATTCAAATCCCCATTTTCGTCAGACAATGGGGCCATTGTTGGAGAGAAAATAAAAAATTTCTCCTCTTCTTCTCTATTTTCTCCGACTAGACTACATGGTTCATATGTCATTCAAATCCCCATTTCCGTCAGACAATGGGGCCATTGTTGGAGAGAAAATAAAAAATTTCTCCTCTTCTTCTTTATTTTCTCCGACTAGACCCCATGGTTCAGATGTCCTAAATGCGATGGCTATACAAGAGGAGAGAACGATGAAAGAGAAAAAGATGAAAAGAAAGAGAAGAGTTATATTATTAATTTTATTATTTAAAAAAATTAAATTAAAAATGTAAAGGGTAAAAATGTCTAACGTTGATTTTCGTCTCATCCGTCAGTTACTTGGGTGTAGTTGACGTTTTTCGAAAAATATGGGTAATAGGTGATTTTCGAAACTATTTTGAGTGATAGATGATTTTTTTTTTCTTTTTATATTATTTTATCATTTTTTTATTGTTTTCTCCCGCCTTAGGGTTCCTTCAAATCTTCTTACCAAAAAATCCTTCCTTAGAAAAAAACGATGAACAGTAGTTCTCCCGCCCATTTGTTTGACACACGCGGACGGTGGATCTTATGAACTGATTTTCTGATCCCTAAATTATTTTTTTTTCTGTAAAACACTATAATACAAAAATAACATGACAAGGGAAGATCTAGCTGGTTTGATATATCCCGAATCCAATTTGGATCGAATCCTTAATCGATAGGTTTCTGTTTGGGCTTATAAAGTCAGACACCATTTATGTTCTGATTGATCAGATCAAATTAGCCTGAACTGATAATATCTAATCCGAAAACCATTAAGGCCCATTAAAAAGTCCGAACTAGTCCGAACCAATTCATTTTGCTACTTAAACAATAACCAATTAATCAATGATCTAATGATTACAGCAAAATAAATGCAAGTATACAATCCATTATTCATGCTCAAATGCCTCTAAAATCAATTAATACTCAACCGTTTACAATTTATTAAATATAAGCAAAAAGCGTCACAAAAAAATTTATTACCGTGCGAAAATAGCTACATGCAAAGGCAACCCGATAAATCAATAAGTCGGATAAACTTAACCCGAACTGAGCCAACCTAAAATCAGCCCAATAAGCCCAGCTGGATAACAACCCGACATGGCGACACTGGACCGGTTCGTTAATTATAATGTCCAGCACAGCCCACCTCAGTTTGAACCCTTAATGAAAAGTTTTCAGTCTAGATCTGTAAAATCCGATACCGTTTTAACCCGGACCAAAATCAGACTAGACCAGCCTGTTGACACCCTTAGCATTGGCACAATGCTTCCTATTCGGAGATCATAACGACAACATCATTTCATGAAAGCCGTTTACATCTCATCCGACAGCTTTTTATGTGCAGACTCAGAGCTAACAATATGGCCTTTGAACTATCGCATATGTATATATTTTTGTGTGTGTTTTTCGGCAAAATCATAGAATCCATAAATCTAAAGTCTTATCAAATTGGCTCATAAAAAAGTTGTAGGTGACAATATTCAAAGAACTATAAAACAACAATAAAAAATAACCGAGAAATTTGTACAAACTTCTCTGGAACTTGAACTTATATATAAAAAAAAAGGAGACATCTAGAAATCAAAGAAGAAATTATAAATTAAAGAAAGGTGAAGGGAGAATCCCAATTGGTAGAAAAAACCCCACAACCCCTTGGGGTTATCCCGTGCTTGAAAGAAGAAATAGAAAAAAAGGAATAAAAACAGTAAGAGTTTAATTATTCATCGTCATACTAAATAGGAAAAAATAAAATGGACGAACGATGGGAATTGAACTCGCATAGGGTGGATTCACAATCCACTTACCTTCTAATTTTTGCGTAATCCCAGTTACAAAATTTGATAATTAAGTATCTTCGATAGTTTCCATTGTTCCATTATAATGAGATTTGGTAAATCTTTCACAGTTTAAGAACCCCTATCACCTTCTAATTTTACTCTATTTCACTTGCAAAATCTAATTATTAAATCTTTTTGTATCATGTCAATTCACTCACTCCAATACCATAATTAACAGATTCAAATTCTGAATAATTCAGATTGAATATATATATATATATATATATATATATATATATATATATATATATATATATATATATATATATATATATATATATTAATTCATTTTATTATTTTGTGGGGATGTCTATCAAAACCAGGTCCATCTAGCAAAAAATAAAAGTTGCCACTAGCCCAATTGTTCTCTATATATTGAAGTCCAAGTTGGACTTGGACTTCTCGTAGCCCATTTGTTATTTTTTTACTGTTGATGCTCGGCTCAGCCCATTAAATTGCAATTCTTACTGGAACCAATTTGTAAGTAGCGACAGATTTACGTAAAAAATAAAGTTTTTTTTTTCCCCTAGCATTCGTGTTTGTGGAAGAGAAAGCAAACAAAATGTTTTTGGAATATACTAGGATTGATGCTAATATTGAACAGAGTTGATTGGCTGACAATAATTTACGTAATCAATCCCATTTAGTTGGGATAAGACTTTATTGCCGTAGGATAGATGCTAATTCTTTATATACTAAAGGGCCATGGTTTTTTTTATTTTTTGGTAAGAAGGGCCATGGTTTTTTTTTATTTTTTGGTAAGAAGGGCCATGGTTTTATACCAATAGAGAAAAAAAAAAAATATTTATGGACAAACCCATAAAAAGGTGTAAATCTTGTAAATTTATTGATAAGGAATAAATGTTATTTGGTAAAAAAAAAAAGAAGTGTGAGGCTATGGTCATTGTGGGGTTTAAGGACGAGTTTATGTAGGTAACAACTTTACCCCTCATTCACGGAGAGACTGTTTCCAAATTCGAACCTATGACAACTAGATTATAATAGAACAAACATATCATGCACTACGACGCTAAGGCGAGTCAATACGTTTGAGGCTTGAAGAGGTGCCTAGGTGACCAAGGCGCTAGATTTTTCAAGGGATCCAAAGGGTACTTGGGCGCCTAGGAGGCACTTAAGTAACGCTATAACCACTATACCTTGCGCAAAGCCCGCCTACTAATAATTTATATTCAATAGTTAAACTCTATCTAGTATATAACTGAAAAAAAGAAGAAGGGAGAACATACTTACAATTTGATTATAAAATGAAGGCTTGGATGTTGCTAGTTGTCTAACTTTGTAAATGGATTGAATATGGAATATATACGCAAATCGGATTAAGGTTTTCAACTATTTGTTTATATGCATCCTAAAGACAAAGAGAGGACTCCTCATCGATTATTGCTTTTAATATTTATTTAATGAATTAGATGGGATCAGATCTTATCATGAAGAATCTCTCCCGCAAACAGATCAAAAATTCTAACTTATAAATATGTTCCTACACATATTATTAGGGTTCAGACACACACTACAGTGATAAGCCTGGTCCACATGATTGAGTGCAATTTTACTTTACTCACCTGAAAATCTAGTTAGAGTGGGTAATAAATTCCATCACCTGGAAAAAAGAAGTACATTGATGGTTAGTAGAAAAAAGTATCTGGATATGGGTCAAATTATTGAGTTTATCTGGCTCTGATTGTTTTATGAAAAATAACATTTTATATGTTAAAAAATCAATACTTATTTCTAAGAGATAAAATATAATGACCTTTAAGGGGGATGGAAAATGAATTCTGTCTTTTTTCTTTTTTTTTTTTTACCTATTGAAAACAAAATTGAAATTTATTTTTACATATAAAATGTTACATGTAAAATTTTATATTAAAACTTCATAACACCAATAATGCCATTAATAAGTCCTTTAATAGTAAACCTCCCTTGCTTCACAAAAAATTCAACATGAACCTCCTTTCTCCAGTATGGTAAATTGCTATCTATCTTAAGGGTGTCAACGGGCTGGTCAGGACTAAAACGGTATCGAGTTTTACAAGCCCAACCCAAAACATGTCCTTAAGGGTTCGAGTTGGGGTGGGCTGCTCTGGACACAATAATTGACGGGCTAGTCCGGTGTCGGGTGGTTATCGGGCTGATTTCGGACTGGCTTGGTCTACCTTAACATTTAGCTCTTTTTGCAAGACAATAAATTTATTGTGGCTCTTTTAGTTTATATTTAATTCAATTATAAGCGGTTGAGTTTTGAAAAATAGATAATGGATTGCATATTTGTATTTATCTAGTTAAATTTGTTAGATCATTGGTAAATTGGTTATTATTTGAGTAGCAAAAAGAATCAGTTCGGACTAGCTAAGATTTCTTAATGGACCTTACCGGTGTTCGGATTGGGTATTATAGGTTTGGACTAGTTCGGGCTTCTTAATGGACAGGTCCGGTCCTGTTTCAGTGTGGGCAGAAACGGTGTTGGATTTTACAAGTCCAATCCAAAACGTGACAATTAAGGGGTCGGGCTGGGGTGGACTGCGCTGGACACAATAACTAACGGACTAATCCGATGTCCAACTAAACAACTAAACAACTCAGCCCAAACCATATCACAATGATAGGCAGCAAGATATTGCAAATCCAATTCAACATTGAGTATATAAAGTTTGATCTATGAACTCACAAATCAAAGTGGAATCAAACCCACAACAAAAAGACTTCCTGATTCCAATGATCTATCGGCATTGTATTAGCAATGCAGGTGAAGCATCCAAACAACAGTTTCTTTAACACTAAGCTCCACATGACAAGTCAAACCATTGTAGGCATTATAGGATGACAAAAGATATTGGATTACACCCATCATAGCACTAAGGGTGACAACAAGATGCTGGGTTACTTCAAGGAATCCATTTACAGCAAGAAACAACCTAAAATAAGATAAGGAAACAAATTCCAATGGAAGGCCAATTCAGCAAACACATTTGAAATCCTAGAAATTCTATCTATCAAAGGAGCTTTACTAGGATTTTTCCTGGACAGCAAGGGAACTCTTCCAATGTCATACGAATAGAATAGACGATAGTCCAAATAAATCTATGAACAAACCAACATCATATTGAATAGGTAGGTAGACGGAGAAGAAGGGGAAGGGGATGGAGATTTACCGAATACCTTGTACCGTACAGAACTTAAATCCCATATAAACCAGTGTATGAAACCAACAGAACAGCAAAAGAGAGCACAAAATGAGGGGGAAAAAAAAACCACAACCACCACAGCACCTAAAACCTAACCACACCCTCATCCTGATCCCCTCTACACAAAATTGGAAATGGAAAAAGAAAAAAAAGGTAGAAGAATAGAACATAAGCAAACAAAAATAAACTAAATCCATAAAGGCTATTCTGAGGCTCTCTTTGGTTTATATTCTATAATGTATTATAAGTTATTTGTGATAAATCAATTATGATAATAGATTATGAGTCATAAACAATAACCGTTTGGTATTACTAAACATAATACAATATATAATCAGAAATAGAGCCTGCATGGTGGAACACCCCAGCCCGGCTAGGATGCTAGTCTAAACCATCTTACTAATGTTTTGACAGGTGGAGTATGATTAATGGATGAAGAAGAGATATTTTCGTAATTTACCTCTAAGTCATTCAAGGTATATTAATTTCATTGTTTGATGGTTAGTATTATTTAATGCATATGGTAATTAAAATATATGTAGTTATGTGTTTAATAAGCAAGTGTTATGTGTGACTCACTATATGTGAATGTTTTAGATTGATTAGTGGTGTGGAACTTGTATTATGTAAATAGTTCTAATTGTAATTAAATTATTGATGACCATCTTGTCAACTAGCATTTTATTTTTAGAACCTTAGTCCTATGATGGTAGGAGATCAAAGGTTCAAGTCTCAATGGGGACATAGGCTTTGGATATTTCATTTATAAATTATCTAGGTGTGGGACATGAACAACTCCATCACCAAAATACGTTTTTAGCAAAAACTTTAAGTGTTGCTGTCCAACATCTTTTATGGTTTCTTATTTTTGTTGTAAAATAATGACCGTACTTGTGAAATATCAAATATGTCCCTATGTGTTCTTCTTGTTTTGGTTTTGCAAATCATTGAGGAAACTTGAGACTTATGTCAACTTAATATTAGAGGTAGGATTCTGAGGTTTAGGACTGAGATTGGATGTCCTTCAAGCTGGAAATTTGGGTATGAATGGTGCATTAAGGAGTTACAGAAATTTTTGGGAGCTTCCTAACAAATTTCGATTTCACCATTGAAGCTGCTTGGAAGTTGATCCTTGGAGCCTCTTAGGTGCTATTTGAGGTAGGTAATGCTGTACCATGGGTTAGATTATATTGCATGATAGTTTTAAGGGATATTTTTGCAAGGTTACAGACCTTCAACTTTCATTAATGCCAGAAATTTAATGAAGAAAGAAAAATCAGTTTTAAGCTACTTTCTTGTTTATGTTAGATAATAGTTTGGACTGTGAAAGTTTTATCTGATCAATAGGACTGTGCAAGCATGATTGTCGTGATGTTTCAGAAAATTTCAGACATTCCCAAGTCCATTAAAGGAGAAGAAAGTTCAATTTAGATGAAGAAGAAATAGACATGAATGCTGAAATTTTTATTTGTATCATATCCTGTAATGTTAAGCTTGGATTTTATTATTTTTTTGTTTTGGGCTTTGGGGCTTCAAGAGAAATGTTTAGAATACATTATCAGAGGTGTAGGGGAGGGGGATTACATCCCAAGACCCTGTAACACCTGCTGGAACCGAAATAGGGCAGTTTGCCCAGGCTGAAACCGAAACAGTCCTATTGAACTGTTTTGGCTGATTTTAGATTGGGTTCTTTTTCAAAACCCTTAAGACCTGTTCTAGTGGTTTGATAAGCATTCAATGAGGGCTTTTTTTGCAAGGTTTTTAAATATTAAAACCTTTCCTTTGATCCTCCCTTGAACTGGTACTGTATATGTAGTTTTAAAAGCCAAAATTAAGGAGTTTTGTCCCAAAGTAAAGTTTTGATGCAGTCCAAGAACCAACATACGGACTGACATTGGTCCATGGAACCAGCCAAAAGCAAAGTCAAAACACTGTTCACGATACTGTTAACGTGAACAATTTAGAGATATTTGTTTCTTTCCTAAATTCAATTAGTTAGATTTATTTTCTAAATTAGTCTTATTTTGTTTCTTAAATTGTTTTCATTTAATCAATTTTTAGACGTTTCCTTTTGTTTGGAAACTTTCATGATTCCAGTTTTAGGAGTTTATTTTGTTTAGAAACTTTCCTAATAGGTATAAAGGAAAGATTTTCTCTTTTTTACTTTTGGACATTCTCCTTAAAGAATCAATCATTTATATCTTTTGTAATCCTTTTTAGCATTATAAATAAGATGAGTGGAAAAAGGGACATAGACTTAGTAAAGATCATAAATTTTGTCTTCAAAATTCTAGTTGAGTCTCCCACAGTTGTGAAATTCAACCACACACGTTTGCTTTTGTTTCCTAAAAATTGTTCTTGCTATTGAGTTCTACTTCTTTCGTACCTTCTTGCGACATTTTTGCTGCTGTTTCTAAGACTTAAAACACATCAAGAAGGAAGATACAACCAGGTTTTCTCGATCTGATCTCTCTTTGGGTGAAGACAACAGGATAGTAAATTTTCAAGATCTTGTGGTTTCTTCTGTAGTGGTCGAATTGCTCTCAATTTATATATGTTATCATGCATATCCCAAAGGCTTTTCCCTCCATATTTGAGCCCTTTCTAACCGTTGGATCTCAAGATAAATGAGGTTTTCTATTATTCTATAATTTTGGTTCTGTTAAAACACCTGTTTGAGACCTACAGGCAAGATTGGTTTTGATCCCACCTGTTGGATCAAACTCATCTTCTGGAATATTGTTCCTCATATCCTAAGGATTAAGGATCCCAAATTTTGAAGTATTTTTACAGTCATATTTGAAGTTGGAGAAATATTTATCTAAATCAATAATTCTTGTTTGTTGTTAAAGGTTAAATTTTGGTTGGACTGTGATAAGATCCTGTAGCAAAAGGGTAATTGATTTGCATATGTTGAAAGACCCCATTTTCCATCAAGTTTCTTACAACCTTCGAACAGCAGAGATGAGAGGAATGTTTTAAGATGTAAAAATGATTTTCTTTTACAGAATTTAAGGCTGAGTTAGGCATCAAAATAATTGATTATATTGCTATGTAAACATGTATAGGGTTTAAAAAGCTGAAATCTTAGAAATTCTATTTATCAAGGGAGCTTTACTTGGATTTTTCCTTGACAGCAAGGTGAGGGAACTCTTCCAATATCATACGAATAGAATAGATGATAGTCCAAATCAATCAATGAACAAACCAATATCATATTGAATAGGTAGGTAGACGGAGAAGAAGGGGAAGAGGATGGAGACTTACTGAATGCCTTGTACTGTACAGAACCTAAACCCCATAAAAACCAGTGTATGAAACCAACAGAACAGCAAAACAAAAATGTGGGACAAAAAAAAAAAAAAAAAAAAAACCACCACATCACCTAAAACCTAACCACATCCTATTCCTGATCCCCAAACCCACCTCCCCTCTCCCTCCTCCACCCTCCCGCCCTCCCCTCTCCCCTCAGTATTGTTACAGCTTCTTTTTACTGATTCTTGTGAGGTTCCTCATTTTTTGTTCTAACAGTACATTTTTATCTACACAAAATTGGAAATGAAGAAGAAAAAAAAAAAGAAAAACAAAAAAGGTAGAAGAATAGAACAAAAGCAAACAAAAATAAACCAAATCCATAAAACATATTCTAAATGACTCTATGCACAAACCAATATCATACGAATAGAATATATTATAGTCCAAATAAATCTATGAACAATAGGTAGAAGGGGAAGGGGTTTTGGAATTATAAAAGTGTTTTTTTTTTTTTTTTTCTTTTTTTTTTTTGGTATTCAAAATTTTTATATCTATATAATGCAACTATGGCTGCTGTCAAAGGCATCATTAGATTTCTACAACACTTTTCTCTCTAAATATTCTACTTGAATATTTTGCTTGTGTGACTCAAGTGGGCTTAGGTGAAACTCCTATAATGGGGCACTAATGGGATTCTAGTTTGCCAAAGTTATCTTCTAAATAAAAATCTATTACCTACCCCTATTCTCTACTAGTCTTCGATCTTGGCTTGCTTATCTTTTGGTTCGCATCAAATTGGTATCAGAGCCATGTCTGGTCAAGAGAATAATCCTCAATCAATTGGAGAAGATTATGTTACCATGAAACAAGTTGTCGATGATGAAACTAAACACACGACAGAAAATAATTTATGAATGGTAGTAGTCTATAGACAGAGAGATAGGGTTAGACGATTTGGATCCCGTATCTATAAGATAAAGAGAAAGAGGAAGGAAACGTGTGGCTGGCATGCACTGCACGAATCTCTAATAGGGTATCGAGGAAGAAACGTGTGGCCATGATCTGCACGAATCTCTATCTAGGGTAAGCTAAGCTTTCCCCGTAGAAGCGGTAACCGACTTTATTACCGTTAAGATTTGACGCCGTTATAACCAGCGTTATATCTAGTTGACGGGCGTGGATGTTTCTGTCAGTCTCTGACTCGTTCGTTCTTATCCTACTTTATGTGATTTAGGCCCCGTTTGATTACACTCCAGCTCCTTACTTCTTAGCTCCGAAGCTAATCTGGAGTAGAATGACGATTGATAAACATGGTTCAAGTTTTGACTCCAATGGAGTGAACCGCTAAAAAAATGTCTTTGGGAATTAAAAAACTAGAACTAAAAAAACTTACTTCTCTTGCTCTGGAGCTATTTCCACTACTGATTGTCATCACCACCACCACTAGCACTGCCATAATTACCACCACCCTTCCACCGCCACCATCCCCACCACCACCGTCGTCGCCGCCACCACCACCACCTACCGCCACCCACCACCTACCACCATCGCCGCCACCACCACCACCCACCACCTACCACCACTGTCGCCACCACCACCCACCCACCAGCGACCACCACTGCTGCCACCACCACTACCCACCACCTACACCCACCACCACCGCCGCCACTACCACCCACCAGCACTATCGCCACCACCACCCACCAGCACCACCACCACTACCACCACCCCCCACTGCCACCAACACCACCACCACCACCAAACAATATTCTGGAAGCATAGTCTTTTGATTTTGGAGCAGCGTTATCAAACAGTATTCTATTCTAAAAATCCTAACTCTAAAGAAGAAGTAGAAAACGACTCCAGACCAGAAGTAGCTCCATGGGAGCTAGAGTGTTATCAAATGGGGCCTTAGGTTGTTTTGGAAACCAATCGGGTCCATACTCTATTTTATCGATTACCGGGTTTGGATCCTCTGCAATCATGCAGCCCCTACAGTTGCATCTAGGCCATTGGATTACATTAGTGTACTTGTAAATGTTCTTTCAATGGTCTGAATGCAGCTACAGGGGTTGCACGGCTGCAGAAAACCCAAGTTCTTTCCGGGCTCCCCGTTTACAGCATGAAGGATCCATAAAATAAAATTTTAAAAAATCCGAAGATTGAATGGTTTGAGAAACTCGACACACATATCAATGTATTATAATCCTTTTGATGTTTAGTTTTACATGCTGGGAAAGAATCAGATCTCAAAATAAAATAGCGAGGATGGAAACTGTGATTTTTTTTGGTATCGAAGTCTTGATAAGGCATCAAGACTTGCTTGATTTTCTTTCACTTGCCTAGGACGATGTGTCCTTTCTCACGGTTTTGTCATGACAACTAATGGATTATAACTAGGGGTGTCAATGTTAAGACCGCACCGTGTCCCCATAACCTGGCCGACAGATTAAAAATCGGACCGATCTGAACTGTTTAATAAACGTGCGGTCTTAGGATTGGATCGGATCAATTAATAATAAGTTGTTCACGGTGCAAGGATGCAACCCAACAGTCACCCAACCAAATCAATCGATGAAAGACCGAATTGGTATACACCGACTAAAAACCAATTAGAGACCGATATAAATTTCTTTTTTTTATTCATTTTTTCCACCTATCATTTCTTGGACCCAATCGCAATTCGATTACAACAATTTTTGTGGGGATGAATATTGACTATTAACATATGTTGTGATTAAATTTACTGATACTCACTTTTTCTCACCATTCTTCTCTCTTAAACTAACAACATTTTTGATACATTTCCCTTTTTTATTCATAAGTGATAAATTGAAGAAGACAGTACATGTGAATGGAATGTAGTTAACTTAGCAATAATTCAACAACGGCCTTCTTGTTTCAGAGAGATGACTAGCCATTGCAGGAGAAGACTGGGGACTGGAACATATAGAGATAGAATGTGGCTCAAGTCTAAGTGACAGTCGAGCAATCCGATGTGAGATGAACAGTCATCAACGCACCATTTTGTTAATGACCATGAAATTTGAAATTTAAGTTATGATCAATGGGTTAAATCTACAACAAAATAGATTGATTATAACTGAATATAAAAATAGATAGCATAACCAAACATAAGACTGAATAAAATAATTGATTAACATAAGACTGCAGACCGACCGGATCGAATATAAATGAATTAATGTCTCGCAAATTAAGACCGATTAGTTAAACATGTCAATCATAACACATGGTCTTAAAGTGGTAATTGATCCCCACCAAGATCGACTAATTGACATATTGATAGTTTATTTGAAAATTTCACGTGTTTTTTTTTTTTCTTCCTTAAGATGGGAAGAATTCTGCTTTCAATAAAATATATTTTTTTTCCTTAAGACAAAAATCTGCCATTGCTGTAGTAATTTGAACTTTATGCGTACTTACGTTTTCATGATTACAATAATTACTTGTGATTATAACCATATTTTCTACCCAGTTTTTATGAACTAACATCTTGCCACTTCATACTCTATATAAAGGCCTGCAAATGAGGAAATGCAAGACCAAACGAAGATAAAGTCTGATATGGTCAAAGTTTTGACCCAACATAGCCATCAAAAGACATCTACGGCTCCTCTAAAACCCGAAACAAAATCATAGACCGTGGGAAAAAAAAAAAATTAAGTCAATGGTCAGCTCTAACTTAGCCATTACACCTATAATTCATAGGAAAAAAAAAGATTAGCCCACTTCAACATAAGTACATGGAACAGCAGACGTTCTCATGAAGTCAGATCCAAATCGTCTCCTGCGGCAGGAGGTTCCTGTCGCCAATCCAAGGACTTGGGTTCAGTTTGATCGCCTGCCAATACATTGGGGGGTGGGTCGGTTGAAATCCGACCCTTGACAGGCGACAGGACCGCAAGAGAGGATTCGAATACCATGAAGTCTGGGTAATTCAGGAACTGGCACACCTGCCACGGATGTAACGCCGCCATGGCCAAAGGATGTTTCCAATATGTCATCAAACTTCACAAAGTGTGAAACCTGCGACACTGCCAAGTGGGCATAGCAAATTGGAGCAACTACAGCAAAAACATGATTAAATTTTCAGTATCAAAACAATACTTAACAATTAGGATCTATTTATTTTAATGGAAAATAATTTTCAGAAACTGAAAACTTGTTTATAGAATCCTTTTATAAATTTTCTTGGTATGCTTCTGTTTTAACGTACTAGACAAGGGAAGCTACATTTAGGCATTGCAAGAGGATAAAAAAATAAAAATCAACAAGATGATGGAGTTGTCCTCCATTTGTGGTTTATGTGGATCATGGACCAAACCTTGCATTTTCCTTAATAACAAAATATAATAACTTTTTGCTTTTGAAAAATTTCTCTAAAATATTTTAATTCAAGCCAGATTCAAGACCCAGCTTAAATTTGGGTCAGGATTTATTACTAGGCTGAATTGGGCATTAACTCATGGATTTATTGCACACGAAAATTATTGTTTTATCTTTGGAGACCTCATGCTTTAGTTGATATGATTTAGATAAGATTCAGTTTCGTAATTTGTTTAATCTTTCTTCAATAATTTGGATTAAGTAGGGACACTTCTTCATCTTGTAGAGATTAACGGTTATAAGGATGCCTAAATTTTAGGAACCTTCTCTTCCAGCAAACTGTGGATTTTTTGTGAGTCGTTCTCATATTGTTGTAATAAAATAGTACTCTAGAATATAGAGAATTAATATCCACACCAAGTAAGAGTAAGTTTTTTGCTGAAATAGATGAATGTGTTTGGGACACTTCTACATGACTTGCGTATGGAGGTGTTTAGTCTAATCTATCTAAGACAAGTCTCTTTTTTATTTTTTGACATTTATAAATAAGGTACTTAAGCATTTATAAAGGAAGGAATATGCATTTATAAAGGTTTCAAGTACTCAGACTGCTTAAACATTTTTAAAGGAAGGACTTTGCATTACCTATGAAAATGGAAATTGTGCTCCGCTGATACCTACAAATTTAAGAGAATCAGGCAAGTATATCAGCATAAAAAATCACTCGACAATGAATAGGTAATCGTGAGATCCACTTGTTAGATTTATTGGTCTATAGATTTCTTAAAACACAATGATTTTCATATATCTTTGAATTTGATCTTTCTCTGTACAATCTTCCACGACCTTAGAGGATATATTGATGTCTTCTGCTCATGGGTACTGAGAGAACTGATTAACTGTGATTGTGGGAATTCTAACCTAGTATTTATAGAATACTGACATAACCCTAGTTCTCTTTCTATAATAGAACGAGGATTATTTATCTCAATTCAATGACGAAATAATTAGTTTAGGTAAATCCATCACCACTCACACACATAAGACAAAGAATGTTCAACTTTCTGCATATCATGATCAGGTGAAAACCCAATCTCTTCATACATAACATGGTGATGTGTTGGTCGAGTTGTCCCCTGCTAAGACAAAAGTTTGACTACTTTTAAGGTGTACCAAGAATCAACTAATAATGCCTATCAATAGGTTCAGCTAGCTATATAATCAAAATTCTATCCTGGCAAAAAAGGAAAACGTCCACAAAACTGAAAAGAAATATCCAGTGCATGGAAAACAAAATTAAGGAGAAATCTGATCCATTTCAACCACTCACAATCATCCCAGCAAGTGAACACATATAAAAATCATTATTGCGAGGATGACCAGCTTTGTTGTCAATGACAGTGCCTGCAGTTAACAAAACAGAGAGAGATCAAATCCATACTTGTTTCTTTTCTTTTTCGTGGGGGTGGGGGTGGTTCTTTAAATACAATTATTAAACGAGAAATTTCTTTGCTAACCAGGAGGAACATTATCAGGACATCCTGGCCGGAAAATTTTCGTATGGTGGTTCTTTTGTGCCACAATTACCACAAACCTAGGGTTATCCAGGACTCATCAAGGAACTTGCATGCCTGCAATGGTAAAAGAAAAAGTAAGAGGGTTTCAAGATAATTTCTAATAATCATTTTTTTTGGTTTGTATTATATAATGTATTATGAGTTATTTGTGACAAATCAATTATGATAATAGATTATGAGTAATAAATAATGACTGTTTAGTACCACTAAACATAATACATTATATAATGAGAAATATAAACAATCATCTAATAGATTATTCTAATAATGATAAACAGCTACTCACCTATTTGTAGATAATGAATTATATCGATTTATTTTAATTATAAATAAACATTATAAATCATACAAACAATCATAAATTTTAAAATATATTATATAATACATAATATAATATAAATCAAAGAGAGCCTTAACGATATTGTTTCTTTCCCACATTGCCGCTAATAGACAGTAATTTCAAGAAAATAACCTC
This sequence comes from Protea cynaroides, assembly GCA_028583415.1. Lineage (NCBI taxonomy): Eukaryota > Viridiplantae > Streptophyta > Magnoliopsida > Proteales > Proteaceae > Protea > Protea cynaroides. The sequence goes on from CM053276.1 coordinate 132,402,083, forward strand.
TATAATCTGATCCAGTTCAATATTCAAGATTTGGTTGAACTGTGATTCACTGACCCCATCCCTGAAAGTGAAACATCAAGATCAATAATCATAGATATAAATTTATAGTAAATAAAAGCAGAGGATAATCCCAAATAGCAGCAAAGAAGTTACAGATCAAAGCAAGAATATATTGACGCATTTGAGTGTCCACAGTAACACCGCAAACTAAAATCAATATAGGCGATTCTGCAGGCAATCTAAGAATCTCAGATGCCTATATCCAAGCAGAAACTAAGGTGAATGAATATACATCAGAGAAAGATCTGAACCCAAAAGCCAAAACAGTGAAAATATGGAGTACACAATAAAATGCAGTATACGGTCATCTATTGGCAGGGTGAATAATGGACAACAACTGGGTGGTGAATGGTAGTGTTGGCAATGGTTAAGCCTTTGTTTTGTGAATGGAAGAAGAGGAGTGTGAGAGAGGAGAGAGTTTCTATTTTATTTTCTTTTTTCTCTCAAAAATTTCTCCAACACAAAGAAGTTCGTTTTTATTACTCACAAAATTTGGATTCTAAAATCTGTTTAAATTCTGCCACCCTGATCAACCAGTATACACTTTTAATAGGCATATTTACAAGAGGTGTTAAAGGGGTTTGTCTCTTTTTAATAGACACCTAAATGATCAATAGATGTGACCATTGGTGACATGTCTAAATGTCAATAGAACCCGGTTTACACCATAGGAGGCTATTACAATTTTAAGGAGTGTGTAGTTTTAATTATGACTCAACTCTACTATTCTTTTGCACCATAGGATTCGAACTCTGTTGGAGTTTGAACCGAATTAGGATTACCAAATGTGATTATACTCCAAAATGATTCTCTGAGAGCCAGAATCCATAGAATCAAGAATCTAAAGTTTTATCAAACAGGCCCACAAAAAAATTGTAGGTGAATATATTCAAATAACTGTAAAACAACAATAAAAAAATAATCAGGAAATCTGTATAGACCTACCTGTGGATCTTGAACTTATATATATATATATATATATATATATATATATATATATATATATATATATATATATATATATATATATATATATATATATATATATATATAAAAAAAAAAAAAAAAAAAAAAAAAAGATATGAAACAAAAGAATAAACCTATGGAAATTACAGTAACCGACCTTATAATTTCCTCTTAATTCCAGTTACAAAAATCTAATTATTAAGTAATTCACTAGTTTTTGTTGTTCCATTATAATGAGATTTGGTAAATCTTTCACAGTTTAAGAACCGTTATGGCCTTCTAACTTTACCTTATTTCACTTGTAAAATCTAATTATTAAGTATCTTTTTGTATCATGTCAATCCCATAATTAACATATTCAAATTCTGAATAATTCAGATTGAATATATATATCGGATTAATTCATTTTATTATTTTGGGGATGTCTAGCAAAACCGGGTCCATCTAGCAAAAAATAAAAGTTCCTACAAGCCCAATTGTTCTCTATATATTGAAGTCCAAGTTGGGCTTGGGCTTACTAGTAGCCCCTTCGTTATTTTTTTGCTGTTGTTGCTCGGCTCGGCCCATTTAATTGCAATTCTTACTGGATGGACACCAATTTCTAAGCAGCGACAGATTTACCTACAAAATGAAGATTTTTTTACCCTGGCATTGGTGTTTGTGGAAGAGAAAGCAACCAAAATTTCAAGACTATATAGCTTTTTTTTTTTTTTTGGTAAATGGACTATATGGGTTTTTTTTTTTTTTTTTTTTGGTAAAAGACTATATGGGTTTTAGAAAGAACTTTTAAGCTTTTGGAATATATTAGGATTGATGTTAATATCGAACAGAACTGATTGGCAAACAAGAATTCATGTAGCCAACCTCATTTAATTGGGATAAGCCTTTGTTGTTGTAGGATATATACTAATTCTTTATACGCTAAAGGGCCGTGGTTTTTTTTTTTTTTTTGGGTAAAAAGGGCTATGGTTTATACCAACAGAGAAAGAAAAAAAAAAAAAGGAGGATACTTATGGACAAACCCATAGAAGGTGTAAATCTTGAAAATTTATTGATAAGGAATAAACTTTATTTGGTAAAAAAAAGTGAGGCTATGGTCATTGTGTGGTTTAGGGAGGAGTTCATGTACGTAGCAACCTTATCCCTCCTTCACAGAGAGGCTGTTTCCAAATTTGAACATATGACAACTAGATTACAATGGAACAAACATACATTGCGTCAAGGCGTTAAGGTGAACCAATGCATTAGAGGCCTGAAGAGGTGCCTAAGCCTGCCTAGTCGACCAAAGCGCCTGATTTTCCAAGGCATCACAAGAATATTTGGGCACCTAAACGACGCCTTGACAACCATGCCTTGCTCAAAGCCTGCATGCCCACTAATAATTAATAATTTATATTTAGTAGTTAAACTCTATCTAGTATTTAATTGAAAAAAAAAATTCTAATGAATAGACATACAATTTGATTATTTCCACTATTTCTCATTATCAATACTCAACTATTTTTTGAAGTAAACTGTGAATGATACCACCTAATGATATCGTTGTATTTGGGACATGTAATTAAATATACAACCTATTTGCAACTGAAATACCCTCCTTTAATTACATGTTCCAAAACTCACCCTATTTAACTCAGCCGATAATTCTTCAATTTGATCACTAAAATGGGAACTAAATTAAACCCAGGTGGCTTCAGATCTTACATATATAAAGTGAAGGTCTTTGAAGTAGCTAGCTTAATTAAGATCTTAGACAAGTCAAATAAGTGGGGATCAGTAACTCACCATCATTATGGTATCATGTCGTCAACCATGCACCATTAATTACAATCAACCACTACACTAATGAGTAAGGATTTGCTGAACTAGAGTTGTCTTTATTACTTAATTCATTAATTAGTGGAGCTCACTGGCTGAAGTTGAACCGAGGAGGACTGTCTTAATCCCCTCCATTGTCTCATCAAAGGTGAGATCTGAACTTCAATCTTTTTTCTCACAGGTTTAGGCATTGATTGTTTATTGCATAATAAGTCTAACCTTGTAAATGGATTGAATATGATCTGGATGCAACCATATCAAGATATATATGTAAATTGAATTCAGATTTGCAACTATCTGTTTACATGCATCCCAAGACAAAGAGAGGACTCCTCAGATGATTATTGCTCTTGATATTTGATTAATGTATCGGATGGGATCAGATCTTATCATGAAGACTCTTTCACGCAAACAGATCAAAGATTCTATCTAACTTGTAAATATGTTCCTACACATATTATTAGGGTTTTCAAATATATATAAAACAATAAAACCCCCAATCCGGCAGCCTATCGAAACCCTGATTTAAAGTGGGTAAGGGTGGGCCACATGATGGAGTGCAATTTAACTTCATTCACCTGATTATCTAGTTAGAGTGGGCAATAAATTCCACCACTTTCTAGCTACTAAAGTACATGGATTTAAAAAAAATAAAATAAAATAAAATAAAGAAAAAGTATATTGATAGTTACTAGAAAAAAGTATCTAGATATTGGTTAAATTATCGATTTTATCCAATACTTTATTTGTTTTGACGTAAAATTTTACTCTAAAATTATATGTATAACATTTTATATGTAAAAAAATAAATAAAATTCTATGTTTATTTTCAAAGAGGTAAAATACAATATCTTTTAAAGGGGATGGAAAATGAACTTTGTCTTTCTTTTACCTACTGAAAACAAACATTGAAATTTTTTTTACATACAAAATGTTACATGTAAAATTTACACCAAAACAAACGAAACTATAAGGTAATCCATTTCTAACACCAACAATAACCTTAATAAGTACTTAAATAATGAATCTCCCTTGCATCACAAACAATCCCACATGGACCTCCTATCTCCCATATGGTAAATTGATATCTACCATGTTCCACTATCTTCATGTTTTTTTTTTTTTTTTTTTTTTGGGTTGGTAGAGTCCCAAGGAAAATTGAACTCATGACTTCTTCGTTTTGAAGTGTTGGTCTTTTGCCAATTGAGCTATCCCCTTAGGGTATTTTCATGTTGACTGGTTTGAAGAAGAAGTAATTCCGGATCCCATCAAAATTTATTTTTCCACAATCAAGAAAATGCACCTTCTAGAACTAACTCCTCTAGACGAGGAACCTCAGATCCATGACGATATTACCGCAGCCCACGATGACAAAGAAGAAGAGCAAGAATCTCCCCTTAAGCTTACCTAACAAATGCCTTTGTTGTACATGACCATACAATCTAAAACGATTTTCATAAGGAGAATTAATGAATCCTGATTCACATATTACTCACGCAGCGCCTTTGAAAGCAGGAATGGAACTGGTTTTAAGATCAATATCCTATAAAAGGACATAAATTATTCCCAAAACAAACTGCTAATTAATTGAAAACTAAGAATAAACAAATGGGAAAGGACCTAATCTGGAGATGATTTGCTTAATTGATTTATGCATGGGTTTTCAACCAAATACATGATTCATATTTTTTGTACGCATGGTCCTCCCTGATCTCATCATCAGGAGAAGTAATTAGGATAAGGACTGGTTTGGTTGGTGGGATAGACTTGAAATGCAAGGGATGGAATCATAGGACAAAGATTGCTAAAGTCACCAGCTAACCAAGTGAGTAACCAAAAGAGTCAGTGAAATCTTGACTGATGAGAATTAGTTTAATCTTAAAAGTGAAAAAGAAAGTAGATTAGGAGTCTCTCTACATTTCAATCCTGCTTTCTTTTATTGGTATTTGTATGTTGTTTTAGGGAAAAGAATGCAGGCTGTCTTAGGTTGAACTAAACTCCCGGCCGGGCCTCATACACATGGTTAGGACTTAGAGGGGGTTGGGGACAACACCCACAATATTTGCTTGGAATATTTGCATATTTTATTATAAATGGGAGTGTTTAAGGCCCCGTTTGATAACACTCCATCTCCTTACTTTTTAGTTCCGGAGTTAATCCGGAATAGAATAGCGATTGATAAATACGATTCAAATTTTGACTCCCATGGAGTGAACCGTTCCAAAAATGTCTATGTGAGCTAAAAAACTGGAGCTAAAAAAACTTACTTCTCTTGTTCTGAAGCTATTACCACTATCAACTGCCACCACCACTACCACCACCCCTCCACTGCCACCATTCCCACCACCACCCACAGCCGCCGCCACCACCACCGTCCTCCACCCACCACCACTACCACCACCACCGCCACCGCCACCACCACCCACCACCACCACCACCCATCCCCACCGCCACCACCACCACCACCACCACCCCTCCCCCCAAAAACCGCCACCAATACTACCACCATCAAACATCATTCTGAAAGCATAATCTTTTGAATTGGAGCAGTGTTATCAAACACTATTCTATTCCAAAAATCCTGACTCTGGAGAAGAAGTGGAAAACGACTCCAGACCAGAAGTAGCTCCGCCATCACCCACCCTTCTCTGACTCCGTACACCTACTTATCATGGATTTAAAGATTGGATCAGATCAGATCGATCAATCAAAATCGACGACCCAGATTGAGTGCAGGACTCATGTCGGCATGATTGACAAGGATCAATTGTTGGGATGTTAATAAAAGCGGTTTCATGAGATTTTGGTATCGATCCCAGGCTGATCGCGATCTCAATTGGGAGTTTTTGCACTTAAAAGTTACTACTTACGTAGTAAATATATATATATAGTCCCTCCTCATTCCTCAGGTCACTTTAAGCAATAAAAACTGTCTTAAACAAGAAATATATACATCAATGGGGGTTGTCATCAAGATGGTTAGTTTTTATATCCAAAAAAAAAAAAAAAGACGGTTAGTCCAACCCTATTATATTTTTATTGAATGAAAATTATCAGCTAAATTCGTCTATCGTCATTACTTTTTGTAAATATTATGGGAATTAAGGGTAGGTTGAATATATTCCACTGTTTTCTGGAGCTTAATTAGCTTTAAAGTAAAAAAAATAAAAAATAATAATAATAAAAAATCATGTAAAATGTCATTTACATGAATTTTACAACGAAACAAATGGGTCCTTCAAACCTGCAGGTAGCTTCACCTGCCAGGTTGCCATTGCATTGGTTGCTTTACGCCTCTTCCCTACTTAGAAATCCTATGTAGTGACAGCCTAAATTAGTTATAGTAATTGTATTTCTTGAACTGTCTTCTTTGTCAAGTTTCAAACCACTTCCTACAATTGAGGGAGGAAGACCATTTTTTTTAGTGCAACTCACCTGCACGTTGCATGGGACCTAATCCCATCTATGGTGTATGGGCTCCACTGAATATGGATCTGGTGATTGATTTTTTTTTTTAATGCTAAGCAATACCTTAAGGATTATTTTCCTAATTGAGGAGCTAGGGGGAGAAAAAGGAAATTAGACATACCCTGTTATAGATCTAGGGTTCATGATCAAGAGTTAATAATGTGGAAACGAATATAGATAGCGGTGTGGGAGTCACTTCAAAGTATGGAACCCAATAGATTTGGATAGATTTGGATGGTGATAGAATTACAGGAAAGATACAAGTACACGCAGATGAACTAACACAAAAATTAGTAAAAACAAGAATAGGAAACAAAAAATGTAGAGAGAGAGAGAGAGAGAGAAAGAGTGTGTGTTTAGTAAATGAGCATTTATTTTTAGAGAAAATTGTGTGGAAAAGCTATGATAGACCAACCGACAGAGGAGGAAAAGCTAGGTAGTTTCCTTGGCTTGGAATTGAAGGGATATGAATAGATGGGCAGTTAGAACTTCAACTACTCTTGTTCACAAGAGTGGATGGCCAGCCGGAAAACACTGACTCACAGGTTCTCATACACACATACAGTCATACAACCCCCAAAGTTACCCAGATAGGCACATACAGTCATACAGTTGTCCAAACCCACCCAGATAGGCACACACCCTGCAGATACGTCACACACTCATTAACACCTACGATTACACATTTTCACACCCATCACTCCCGTCCGTTCAGTTGACCGCCGGCGCCACCACCACAAGAAACCAATAGCTCAACTAAAAACTAGGACTCCCTCACTTTAGACATAACCCTCTTTTACACCATACAAACCATCACCAACCCTCTTACTACAAGAACATCCCCTTCCCCTTTTTACACTAACAAACACCCCCTCTCCTCTCTCTCTCTTCTTCTCTTGTTAATTAATTTATTGCCAGTTTATATACCTATGGCTCTAATTGTAGATCAACAATCAAGCTTTAAGTATTATTGCAGGATCTGCAAGAAAGGATTTGGGTGTGGCAGAGCTCTTGGGGGTCACATGAGAGCCCATGGCATTGGAGATGAGACCGGCCATATTGATGATGAAGACCCTGGCAGCGACTGGGAAGGCACCAACCCTCCTCCACCTGGTACCAAACGTATGTATGCTTTAAGAACCAATCCAAATCGTCTCAAGAACTGCCGGATCTGTGAGAATTGTGGTAAAGAGTTCTCTTCTTGGAAATCATTCCTCGAACATGGTAAATGTAGCTCTGATGATGCTGAGTCCCTCCTCTCATCTCGTGGATCTGATGATGATGATGTTGCTGGAACCGGTCGGAGTGGTTGCGGATGGTCTAAAGGCAAGAGATCTAGGAGGCTCAAATTTGGTAATTCCAGTGAGGATGAAGACCTTGCCAATTGCCTTGTAATGCTCTCCACAGCTAGGGTTGATCCTCTTGTGGCTGACACCGAGGAGTCATGTGCCTCTGCTAGTAAAGACGAGGAGCAGCGGCGGAAACCGACTTCTGGTGTTTTCGCGCCACCACTGCCCACCATGAATAAAGCCAAAGGGATTGCAAGAGGGATGTTTGAGTGCAAGGCTTGTAAGAAAGTGTTCAATTCACACCAAGCTTTGGGTGGTCACAGAGCTAGTCATAAGAAGGTCAAGGGTTGTTTTGCAGCCAAGCTTGAATATCTTGATGAAAGCAGCTTAGTTGATGAAGAAGTCATTACCCATGATGATTTCTCCATGCCTAGCAAGTCCACTGCAATTCTACCTTATGAACCTCCATTAACACTCCCTTCTAAGAGGAAGTCTAAGGTTCATGAATGCTCCATATGTCATCGTGTGTTCTCCTCTGGTCAGGCCTTGGGTGGTCATAAGAGGTGTCATTGGATCACTTCCAATTCCTCACAAGACACATGTTCTATTCCCAAGTTTCATCATATCCAGCAGCTCCATCAGGGGCCCAAGTTCAACAAGTCCGAGCAGCCTCATCTTGATCTCAACCTCCCTGCACCAGTTGATGATATCACCGGAATCCGGCAAGACCCCGAGAACCCGTTAAGCTTCGAGGTCCCCGCGGTGGCTTTATATCTGCAACAGTGGATTGGATCAGTGCACTCCAATACCAACAACAATAATCATAATCATCAACACCACCACCACCATCACCTTAACAATGGCAACCTCAGTAACACCAACAGCAACAATAACCAGACCAACAACAACAACAATAATACTACTACCACCAACAATGCTAACACCTCAGGGATGAATGTGGAAGATGAAGCAGACAGTAAAGTTAAGCTAGCTAAGCTAAGTGACCTTAAGGACATCAACTTGGGTGGTGCCTCCTCTCCATGGTTGCAGGTTGGGATTGGTTCAACTGCTAATTGGAGTGGTGACCCATCAAAGCTTGATTCAACCGCTAGGATGTGTCCTCACAGTGTATCTTGTATCAAGTTACTGTAATTAAAAATTCAACAAAGCCCAAATCCATCATTCTTGTTATTATATTACCACCATCACCACCCTTTTTTTCTCTTTTTTGGTGGGTCCCTGAAAGAAGAACCCATCTATGAAACCATTGTTGGATTTTTCAGGCATATATTTCTCAATAAAATTGAAATATTTTTTCCCCTGAAGATTCTTCAGGATTGGTATTAGTTCATTCCACAAAGAACAAACCACAACCTCACCTAATAAACCCTAAAGGTTATAAGGGTATTTTAGTAATTGAATACGTTCTTCAAGAGTAGAATGATCTAGTATTAATAAGCCACACCTTACGCCCATGCATATTCCATAATAACCATTTGATGAGTTAGCTTTAACTTTGAAGGTCTACTTGGTGGGACCTAATTAGCTACCTTACACATTTTCCACGTGTACAGTCTGGCACCATGGGTGTTTGCTTTGGATTCAAATTGTCTCCTCCCTATACTTCAGGGAGTAGACGCGGCGACCCCACTGGATGGTCGCCATGTGGGGGTCGGATGAATCCGACCCCTCCGTTCTAGTCGCTACTCTCTTGTCGGCTCGATTTGTCAGCTCGAACGGAGGGATCAGATTCATCCAACCTTCATATGGCGATCATCCAGTGGGGTCGTCGTCCCTCCTCCCGAATCTCAGGGAAGAGACCATTTGGATCCGTGGATCCGTTTGCTTTAGGTGGGTTGACTTGAAAATTGAAATAGGGGTGTTAAACTAGACGAGCGGGTGACACTTGTCAAGCGTAGGAGAATTTTACTAGCAATTTGGACGGGCGATCGCATCTTTATGGAAGTGGCCAAACTTAGTGGAGCGTTGACTTGACCAAAAAACCACAATGAGCGGCAAGGCGAGACATGCGGGGTGACCGGCTGACCACCATCGTCTAACCCTACTTTCATCTAATTTCCCGCTTGGGATCCATTTTCATTCATGTAATACGATGGAAAATAAATTTATTTTTATGAAAATGAACACTTCGATCTGTACAATTAGGGGTCAACGAGCTGGTTTCAGTCCGGTCAAATTGGCTTTGGATTTTTTAGGGGTTGTCTGAAACGGATTCAAATCTTCTCATGCTCCTCTGGCACGAGAAAATCCAGTGACTGTCATCCACTATGCGCATATTAATACATCGGTATGTGAGTACAGTAAACTACAGTCACTAGATTTCCTCATGTCAACATGAGAGACATGAGATAATTTCTAATAAGAGATTCGGGCTGGGATAGGTTGCAGTGTATACATTAATTAACGGGTCAGTCTAGTGTTGATTTGTTCTCAAGCTGGCATAATGGACTCTTATCAGTCTGCTATTTGCTCGGTTTTGATTTACTATATATACATATAGTAAAAATGTTGGATTAATGGGCACTATCGGGCAAATTCCGTTTCGAACGATTTTCTACATGTACATTTTAATAAAATGTTGGCTTGATAGATTCTTTTCGGACCATCATTAGATTGATTCGGTTTCAATCTTATTGGTTCGATTTGGTTTGGGCTTATCAATTGATCTGATCCGTTCTTTATTTTTCATCAAGTTCTAAAATCACAATCCAAATCCCATGCAATAAAGTTTTGTTTCAGTATAATCCAGACCAAATCAGGTTCGTTTGACTTTGATTTTCAATTTAAACATAATTTTCTATGTACAATCCACATATTACGAATCAATATCTTCAATAACCAGAACTGAGGAAGGAGAGAGAAATTGTTAGGAAAAAAAGGTATAAATTATGTGAGGGAGAGTGAGAAATCCACAAGAAGAGAAAAGGTATAAAAAAATAGATGTAGGTGAACTATACGCTTGGAAGTTCCCTTTTTTATTTTTTATAATTAATATTATTTTTCTCCCCAAAAAGTGGGGGAATCTCCACAAGAAGTCAGCGCGCAACCCGTGAGCTGGTTCATTCTAATGGGCCCAAGTTGTTTTCTGGTCCACATCAGAGGGTCCCACTTCCACTCCGACACTAAGAAGTTAAATGGGCTCTGATGGGCTAAAGGCCATGATTAATGATATCTCAGGTCCTGGGCCTACCTCGTACCCGAAAGCTGAACAATACCTTCTTCAGTTATATTCAACAAACTGTGGTTCTTGGCAATCAAAGTCATGAACCAATAATGGCTCTGACCAATACATTCATGCCATGGACAATTGAACCGGGTTTGGTAGTCCCACTCAGTCAAAACTTCAATGATGTACAACATATACTGATTATCCCACCGTACTTTTGTTTATATATTCACGTAATCATGATTCAACCTTCAAAATAAATCTTTTACAAAAAAAAAAAAAAAAAAAAAAAAAACTTCAAAAGAAATCACCATGAGTACACTAAAAGAATTAATATAAAAAAGGCTGGCATCGCTGTTGGATTGCATGACCATGTATCCATGGTTCATTGTATCGATTTTGGATTGATATGTTTTAATATTATTTTAATGAAAATTGAATGCCTATTAGTTTTCCATTGGATTCATATATCGATCCCGACTCAGATAATTTTTTCACACGTGTTGTCCTCAAAGATGCATCTAATCTAAATACTGATTTAATTGAAACAAAAGAAGAAACGATTGTAATGAATCTGAATTTGGATTAGTTTCATGAAGCCTCTTAATACATCCGGTTTGGTTCACTGAGTTACCTATTGGTACCATTTATTTTCAAAATTATATTATATTATTTTACAAGAAAAAAAAAATTTGTGCAATTATTTTTTTTATAACTTTTTCAATGTATTTTATGTTAAAACAAAGGCAACTTTTAGGAAATATTTCATTTTCCACAATTTTACATGAATACAAATATAGCCTTCACATATTGTATAGAAATCCTCTCCTATGACAATTTTGGCTGTTGAGGTAATCCAACAGCTGGAATTATCCAATGCATATATCGATGTATTTGTTTGGACGTCGATTGAACTCCAGCTATTGAATCAATTGATAGTTTTGACTGTTGCAGGAGAAGATTTGGTTCTTCATATTTTTATATTATCAAGTTTTTTTTTTCAATATTTTATGTTAATACAATATGTGAAAAAAATTATTTTATAAAAAAAATATTTTCATTTTCTCGAGAAAAAAAAATGGAACCATCATTTTTTATCAGACGGCAAGGAAAGGGAAAGAGGACCCCACTACATTGAGAAGTCTTAGGACCTGTTTGATAAAACTTCTACTTCTGGATTTTATGGATTCTGGTTCCTAGGGAGACATTTTAGAGTAGAAGCGCGTTTGATAAGTCCGATTGGATTCCAACTCTTACAGAATGAACCAGATTCAGAATGCCTCCAGAATCCAAAATTTTGGAGTTATAAATATTTGCTTCAAGATGTTGAAAATTTTTTGGGAGAAAGAAAAGAATCGACTCTTACATGACTCTCACTTGACCGCTACCACCACCACCACCACCATGGTCACCACCACCCCCCACAAACCACCTCCACCATCACCACCACTGCTATTGCCACCACCACCATCGCCACCACCTCCACTGCCATCACCATAACCACCGCCACCACCACCGCCACCACCACCGCCGCCACTACCTACCACCACCACCATCACCACCACAGCTACCATCATCATCGCCACTTTTACCACCATCATCATCGCTACCACCACCCACCACCACTGCCCACCACCGCCACCACCTACTACCACCACCCACCACCACTGTCCACCACCGCCACCACCTACTACCACCACCCACTACTACTACGATTATTTTTCTACACTTTGATTGGGAAAATAGTGTGTTATCAAATATGTTTCTAATCTTAAGATGTTTTAGAATTCATTTCAGAATTGTGTTATCAAACAAATTTTTACTCCAAAATAATCTTGGAATAGCATAGAGTAGAATTCAAATTTAAATCAAAATCCAAAATCTAAAAATAAAAATTTTATCAAACAAACCCTTACAAATTATAAAGAGAAGTGGACATTATTATGTTATTGCACTATTTTGGAAGCATAATCATCTGATGATTTTTTTTTTTTTTGATGGCTATGACGTGGTTGACCATTGTTGGAGCGACTTGGCTGGCCTTCAACAAAACTTGATGATTCAGTTGAGTCAAGCCTAATTAGGGTGAATCACATTTTTATTTTTTAAGAGAGGGGGATCTACGCATTAACAGTGTGTAGTGGAATCTTATGTATCTATATATTATTGATCGTTGGATAGGATGAAAATTATCTCAACCGTTGGTTGTTAATGCCGTGGTTGTTAATGCCATGTATAACCCATGTTGCGCCAGTGGTGTATCAAATAGCTTAAATACTTCCAATCTTTTTGATGGTCAATAATGTATTTATATGTAAAATCCTGTTATACCCTGACGCGGTGTGTATATCATTTTTCTATATAATAAAGTTTACCTTAGTCATGAAAAATGAAAATGTAAAATAATATGAAAAAAGTTAAAATATAGAGTTCACAAATCTATGAATTTTTATTGTTCGGTCTATGAGAAAAACAAGGGTGACAATTGTACGAGACTCACTTAAATTGCTAAAATGCGCACCTTAGACACTGATAGTAAGGCTAGGACTTGAGGCAATGGTTTGTCATAAATGCAATTAGAGTGTCTACCCGGTGGTCCGGACTGAATCGGTCCAAATTAATCCAAAATCGATCCGGATTAATCTGTTATCAGATATATTTCAAGTTGGGGTATGGTACATTCTATCGATTCTGATCTGGTCCGAGTTAGTTTGAAATCTGATCGAAAAGAGAACCGATGAGTCTAAACCCAAATAATGGTCTCAATCAAACTAATTTAGACCGAATATTAAACTCTAACGTTACTATTTGAGCCTTATGGATAGCCTTAATGGGGCTTTCAACCCGAACTAGAATGATAATAACCTGAAATCGGAATGGTCCATTAGTTAATGTGCACAGTGTACCCCATTCAACCCGAACCTCTTAATGGATACATTTCGATTAGGTCCTATAAAGTTCGACACCGATTTGGCTTACACCAAAACTGGCCTTGACCGGCTCATTGACACCCCTAAATGCAACTATGGCCACCGTTGGTATCTCCATGTGCATGGTGGGGAAGTTCGTGTAGCCTTGTAGCATAATAGCAGCTGTCAGCCAGGGTTTGAGGGTACATCTCTGGTGTTGTTAGAATCTAGGTAATATTTCAAAGTGTGATTTAGGTTGTAGATGACAACGAGATGAACTCAAGAGTGATCGAACCCGAAGTCTGGGGATCCCACTTCAATAGCTAAATTAGATCCAAGTGATAACAATCAAAGTAAAGGGAGAGCAGTAGAACGAGTGAGAATAATGAGTTATGAGAGGCTCCAAACCTTTGGTGTGCTCGAAATGGGACATGGATCTCCATCTCTTATTTGGGAGAAGATCCAAACTTGGGTTCTACTAGGGGCCCAATATATTGGATTGGGATCCTCAGTAGTGAGGCTGAAGTGGTCGTGATGATTACAGCCACTCAAAGAACATCGGACACATCTTGATACAACTTTGAGTGACTTATGATCCTCACTGTCATTTCAGCCTCACTACAGAGGATTTTTTTCCCAATACATCTCCGGCCCACCATTTTGGCCCACCACAAGTTCCCCCGAAACTCATTTTCCCTCCGATTTCGTTTCCCTCTCCAATCTGTGATCCGGACTTAGACCTCATCCGCCGCTCCGTTGTCATCACATCAACGGTTTGAATCAAATTGACCATGAAACTATCTCCCATTACCGTAAACGATGCTCCCTTTTTTCTGGTATTTTGGGCGATCCTGCTTGGGAGAATTCCATTTCCAGGAGAAAAGTTTCCCCATCGTTAAACTCTCGCGTTTTTCCAAGAAAATCTTAATCTTGGAAACTAAACGAAAATCACACAGAAATCCAAAACGTTCTAATGGAAAGTAATTAAAGCAGATCTGAAGAAATAAACGATATTTAAGATTTTTTTAAACATAAAAGCAAATCAAAATCAGAAGCAACAGTGAAATTACAGTTTTGGAATAAAAACTTGGCAGGAATTACAGTTCTTACACAGAATCACTTTTTGGCTTTTGAGCACTACGATGAGTCTTTACGTCTTAACGACTATTACCTAGTAACTGCCCCCACACTTTGACTCTGACATAACTAAAATGGACCCGGATGTCATTGATGTGGTCCAACCCGGTTAAACCGGTGGACAATCTGGTGCAAGGCCCAAAATGAAACCGGGATTTGTAGTTGACAGTTTGTTTTACTTTTACAATTCTGGTCCCAAAAGCTCAACAAGCATGTGGTAAGCTTGGCCGGACCGGGGGGGGGTCCATAGCGTTAGTCCTTTTGGTTTTCTCTAGTAAGACAAATTAGACGCATCTTTAGGGGAAAATCTATGATTCCATCTTTGGGTTCACTTTTCAGCTTTTCATGATTAAGGCCCAAAAATTTTTTTTGGAGGGGGGCCCAAATTTTTTTTTTTGGGGGGTGGGGGATACAGATCATTTTTAAACCAATTAAAATTGTTTGATTTCGATTCGATTACAATTTTGATTTCTATTCAGTGTGTAATAGGAGAAAACTGAAATTATTAATGGGTTTAGATTTTACAAAAGATTTGCCTATTGTTTCACATAATTGATTTCTTAAATGTTCGCTTTGCCAATAATTGATTCGAATTACTACTTTTGGATCTGGACCGTCTGGTACCAAACGTGTCTATTGTTGGGTAGGGTTGTATAATTGGTTTGGAATCTTCATTTTATTGGTTTAGAATTGAATTAACCGGTTCTTTTCTTTAAAAATGAACCATTTAATAATCGATTAAAAGTTTTTGTTTAAATGGTTTGATTTGACTTCAATATCCTTAATTTCTTTTAATGAGAACTATTTCAAACAATCAACCAATTTGATTGCTTTTTTTTTTTAGGGGAGGTGGGGGTGGGATTAAGTAAATGAATTAATTGAATCAATTTTTAATTTGTTTCAATTAATAGAACCGATGAAATTCCTAATGCGCGACCATGTAATAACTCCCCTAATGGTAATGCACATGGGATGACTATGTAATATAATAGTCCATTAGTCTCTATCGCAGCCACAACAATTTTAGTACACAAGACCACCCCAAGTGGAAGTACGAAGAGAGGGATCAAACGAAGGAGGAAGATATTGAAGGAAGAAGATGTAATGTTGTTGAGACATTGGCCTTAATAGTGTATTGAGTAAAATCCTTTTCTTCTCTGTGAATGCTTGCACTACTCACCGTTTGTTTTAAGACCAATTAAGCCTGATTATCGATCGATCATTAAATAAACGGTCTCAACTGTAAATTAATTGAACCGATTAAGTCCGACCAAAACCAATCATCTAATTGAACTTTCTTGTTAGCTAGGAAGTGTCAGTTGGACTGAGAGATCCTTAGCTTGTGACCCATGATGTGTTTGTTCGGCCAAAATGGACTCTCTGCGGGCGGTGGAAAGACGCCATTTTGAACCACCAACAACAGTCCAAAGAACCCTAAGAACACTCCAAAACCTAGAGCACATAAGAGCCACACATTGTTGTGTAGGGCGATGGATCTAACTGTGCGGTTCGATCATAGACTTTACGTGCCAGTGGGGTCCATTGTATTCATGACTGAGATCAAACTAATAGAAAGTCCCACTTCACCACGGACCCACTACGAGCAGAGTTCAAATAATTAAGTGCAAGAGACATGGATCTCGCATGGACCCTCTCCAGAGTGAAAAGTGAAAAAACTGGCATTCCCTCGTCCGAAAATGCTGCAACGTACTAGCATCGTCCCGTCCCGCTCCGACCACCTGAGAAGGCAAGATGTCTCTGGTCATTCAGTCATGCCAGTTGTAATCGCACGATTGATCTTTTTTCAGTGTGCATACTTACGTATCCGTATACGGGTTGAGTGAAGGCCAGACTTGTGTTCATAGTTGGCACCTCTCCAACGACATGAGAGAATTATGTGGCATACAAATCAAATGACGGTGTTTAGCATTCACTATTTTTATCTAGAGATTTAAATGGATCGAATATGGAAACAATATAGGTACACCTAAATGAAGACTGGGATCCTCAGTAATAACTGCAAGCGGCAGTGAAGATCCTGATCGTTCAAATTATATCCTTAAATAAGTCGATGCATTTTGAACGACTATGATCCTCATTACCAATTGGCAGTCGCTATAAGTGGATACAAATACATATTGAATCGAGATTTTTAGACAATCTTCCCTTTGATATGATTCGCCCATAGTTATCTTCATGCTTATTTCTTTTTCTTTCACTAGAATCAATTAAATTTTCAATAATTTTGAAGAATTTTAATTAATTATTTTATTATTAATAATAATAAAAAATCTATATACAAATCAAATAGATTATTTTCCAGATTTATATATAAATTTAGATTTTGACTATCCATTTTCATCTTTACATTTTACTATTTCAACCCTGATAGAATCAAAAGAATATCACCATGACTCGGTCTTCCTTCTCTCCCCTAATAAACCGGCATTTACTTCCCAAGATAACTCCTCTCCCAAATGGGGTTAGTTTCAATTTTTTTACCACCGTTCATTATTTCTTAGTTTTCTTGAATTTCCATAAAACCAGATCCATTGTTAAAGTAAGTCAAATAATTAATAATATCCACAAAAAGAGAAAATTAGGATGATAAAACCGGTAAAAGTTACAGAATAAAACAATTTAATAAAATAATCCTATTAAAACTGAAAATTAAAATTAATTTGGAATTAAAGCGTTGAAAACAATTTTTTAGAAAATAACAAATAGGATTGCTACTGTACCACATGTTTTTATTGTCCCTGTTCAATCCCCATTGTACCCTTACCACGTTATTAATTGGAGAGACTGAAAATTATTAATAAAGGACAAAAAGTTTTTTAGTTGTCACTTATAAAGGGTATTTTAGGAATTACAAAAAATTATAAAATTAAATGGAAATGAGTGGGAAATAAATGCCTAAACAGGCAAGGCTTGCATGTTACATGTCTCTCTTTCACCCTTCATACACATAAGGTTTATGGAGTGGGTGTTTTTATTTATTTAATTTATTTAATATATTCTGCCGTTTTGTTAAAAATTTACTGAAATTAAAAATAAATTTCTCACCTTTTCCATTAATATAGTAATAATCTTTTTTTGGTCTTGGTTTTGTGTGTCCTTTTTGTAGAGAGAATGCTTGTCACCTACTCCTCATAGTTTCCACACTCTCATTCTCAAAAGATATACAGAAAGGAGAGGACAGAAGGAACTCGAAGATTTGCTCTGTTTCTCTTTAATGGAGAAGCACAGTTGTAAGCTATGCTTCAAGAGTTTTGCTAGTGGTAGAGCTTTGGGTGGTCATATGAGGTCTCATATGGTCACCCTGTCGACACCCCCAAAAACCCAACAAATCCATCCCCATCAACATCAACATCTACTCGGAGATGAAACCGAGTCGGCTTCGTCTGCATCATCTTCTTCTTCGTCTTCTTCTGGTGAGGAAGAAGAAGAAGAGAAAGGTTTGTATTATGGGTTGAGAGAGAATCCGAGGAAGAGCTTTCGTTTGGTAGATCCTGAGTTTTCTTTTGTAGTCGATGCTGGGTCGGTTGTGCAGGACAGAGAAAGCGAGACAGAGTCATCTAAGAACCCATCAAACCCATCAAAAAGAAGATCGAAGAGGGATCGTAAATCGACCATCATCGGAGAACAGAGAAATCTACAGCACCAACAACAGCCACAGACTCCAGAGTTAAAGAAGACCAAGTCGACCAAACTCAGTAAGACCGAGTCGCCGCCGGAGCCGGAACCGGTGAGCTCTGTATCTGATACTACTCCAGAGGAAGATGTTGCCCGATGTCTTATGATGCTCTCGAGGGATATATGGTTGAGAGAAGAGGAAGAGGTAGAGGAGGAGGATGAAGAGGAAGAAGAAGCAGAGAAATCTATGGAGGAATCAGATGCTTCGGAAGAACTCAAATACCCAACTCGAACTCGAGGAAGGTACCAGTGCGGGACATGCAAGAAGGTATTCCGGTCGTACCAAGCTTTGGGTGGACACAGAGCAAGTCACAAAAAGATCAAGGGTTGTATCCCATCTTCCTCCGCTCGAACCCTTGAAGCTGAGTACGAACCAGGTAATGCAGGTACTTCTACTGTCGATCGAAGAATCCACGAATGTCCTGTTTGTTTTAGAATCTTCGGTTCTGGACAAGCACTTGGTGGGCACAAAAGATCCCATCTCTCTGGTTCAACTACAGCTACAAATACTGTTAAATTTGGAGACAATTTGATAGATCTTAACCTTCCTGCTCCGATTGACGACGACGATATGAGCCAAGTTGAGCTCTCTGCAGTCTCTGATGCGGAATTCGTCGATCCGACTAAATGACGGAGAATGAAGATTGGATTCTATGGCATTGGATGGGATTGCAGTGGAAACTCCGAGCTCTCAGGAGGTAGAGAAATACACCAAACCCTGTTGTTTATCAATGCGATCTGTGATTATTTTCAGGTTATAGTTGGTCAATTGGGGCCAATGGGTCTCTTTATTTATAGATTCTTCTTCTAAAAATTCATGCTTTTTCCCCTCTTTATCAAACAGTCTTTCTTTCTCATTTTTCTTCTTTCCTGACTGTAATTTATTCCTTTCAATTTATTTGAAGTTCTGTTACTTACTGTAACAACTGATTTTGTTTGATTGATTGCATTCACTTCATTTTATTTCTTTTAATTAAAAAAATAAATTTGAGACTCTTGCAGACGAAGAACTCACTTTGAAACTGCCATGGAGTTCGTTCGATTCTGGCCATGGCTTCTGCTATTGTTTCCAGCTGTTCTAGTTAACTGTTTTGCCTTTTTTTTTTTTCATGATTAAAATATTCTAAAAATTAAGTTATTGAAAATCAATTTTTTATCCTGAAACTAAGTTCGACCTGTCATTCACTGTCCATCGTACAGTTTGGTCAAGAAGCTAAATCTCTCTTATCTGTTCTTCCCCTTCATTTCGCCCCTCTTTTCTCTTCTCTTCTCTTCTGTCTTCCGCTGTTTCAAGCCTTCAGTAACTGTGTTAACAGTGTAAGACCAGGCATGAGGCATGCAGACCTAGTAAAATCTGGAATAATAAAAAAGAAAAGGAAAATAATGATTCTTTTAAGTTACCATAATAGCCTTAGATATTATTCTGATTTACTCTTTTCTATGTAAGGAAATCTTGAAAGTTGAGACTCTGATATGCTAGAAAGTATCACAATAAATGACATTAATGCTTTTCCATTTCCTTTTATATTCTCTAGTAAATTCTAGCTAGTATAAAGGCATTCTAGTAATTTCCTTTAATGTTAGTTGTTACACGGTCATGCATTTCTTCTCTGCATTGTTTGTACGGCCGTGCATAAAACCTTTTGGTTTATGATTCATTTCATATTTTAGGGAATAAATAATAAATTAGTTGATTGATGATTAGTGAGTTGACATATTATAAATATGAGTGGAAAAGCGTGCACCAACGCTACAACTTGCTACCATCAATGAGACTTTTTCATACATCGAAAGAGGGGGTTGGTTATTTTGGGTGATAAACTATTAAATTAAACTATGAACAAAACCATCTAGACCATCCAATTGGAATTTGCTTCCAAAGGAAATATCGGACGGATGGGGTGGACTTGAACTAACCCAAATTATAAATGTGGTCCACAAATTGGGTGGATCTGGGCTGGGCTTCTTTCTTAGATTCAATGGTAGGATTTAATTTTAATGGCAGTGATTTCGTTAGGTAATTGTTGTTTTAAGATCATCCATCATCTATTGACTTCAAAATAAAATGTTATTTTAAGGGTTTTTTAGAAGCAATTAATGATAATTTATCAGTAAAATATAGTTTTAAGGGTTTTTTTTTAGGAGCAATTAATAACAATTTATCAGTCTTGGTCAGCATGACCTGCCTCACGTTCAGAGAACTTGGATTGAATTTTATTACTCTTCTACTAATTTCTGTTGGGAAAAAAGATCCGTAAGCCGGCCTTGTGGGCCCTTACTGATGTGTGGCTTGGGAGATTCTTTTAAACTGGACAGTTTATTTTTAAGTCATGTTATTTTTATCAAATGGGCTTTGTATTATATATTTTTTAAATATATAATGGGCCCAAGCCCATGGGCTTTGTTTTGGTTTTTAATATTCTGATCTAATCATCCATGAGAGAGAACAAGTTACATCGGTGGCTTTTATCATTTTATGTGATGGGGGTGGGTTCCTTGTGAGTTGGTCAGTCGTTGTTTACAGATAAAAAGGAGAGGGTGTGAGTGTCACTCCACCTTCTGTGCATGTAGTGATAGATGTAGAAGAAAAAAGAAAACAAACAAAGACCTTCTAAAGCCAAAAGGGAATAAGACAATAATGTGATCCTTCTCTACTTTCTTCTTCAAAGCTCTAACACAACTCCCACCTCATCATCTCATTGTGCGGATTCATTCTCATGTCTTTCCCTTTCTTGATCATGTGGGTTCTCTATTAGTGATATCGTTTCTCGTAACCTCAATTAAATATGTAAACAAATAGAATTCAAATTGGATACATTCGATTCGAATTCAATCTATTTACCAACTATTCTATCTGAATTTGATCCAAAACCCATGGAATGTTTAAAAATCAAATTCGATTTTAACTGTATATAGGGTAAACACCTTATTCGAATACGGAAAATGGAATTAGAATACAAATTACAAGGAAAATGAGAGAAAACCCTAGTTTAAAACAAATGTATCGCCTACCATTGATAGCTTGTCATAAAAATCAATTGATCATTAAGGTTAAATGAGTCTTAACACTCTTAAAACTAAGGTTATATGTGTCTTAGCACTAGGTTAAACGTAGTGGATATTATCTAGTCTGTCTAAGTGATATCCGAATCCAACCCCCACTATTTGAATCCGATTTTTAGAATAAGAATCCCAAATCACGAATCTTTTCGTTTAATTGAGAACACTCGTATCAAACTTGCAACTTCCGGATTGATTCACAAACCAAACCTGTCATTGCTTGAAGAATCATTTTCTGATGGATGTGATATTAATTACCTAACTCCAAAAGTATAGAAAAAAGTTGTTGATTTGAGATTTCTATATAGTTATAAGGGCCCCTCTCTTTTTAGACAAGAGTATCTGCGATTAAGTTAATTGCAGGTACTGCCCTCATCCAAAGATCTTACTTCTACTCTTCATCTTCTTGAGCAGTTCTTTTCAGTCTTACCTCACTTATGCTCAGTTTGTTTCGATTTGTTTCGACCTAAAATTTTATGTGTAATATTTTATATATAATTTTTTTTTTAATATTCGTTTCCAGTATGTAAATGAAAGGCAAAGTTCTTTTTCCACCCCCCTTAGATATCACT
Source organism: Protea cynaroides (assembly GCA_028583415.1). Classification (NCBI taxonomy): domain Eukaryota; kingdom Viridiplantae; phylum Streptophyta; class Magnoliopsida; order Proteales; family Proteaceae; genus Protea; species Protea cynaroides. The sequence goes on from CM053276.1 coordinate 132,424,245, forward strand.
ATATTTTATCTCTTGGAAATAGACATTGAAATTTATTTTTACATATAAAATGTCAAATTGTAAAATTTTATGTCGAAACAAACGGAGCATTAATGAAAATGGAAAAATGTGAGGGAAGTGAAGGCTTTTTTATTATTATTATTTTAAACTTTTTTGGGAGAGAATAACTCAATATACAATATAATAGTTTTTAATAATAATAATAAAAAAATGACATTGTAAAAAACTTTGGACAGAAGTAGCAAGTGATGAGAAAATATGAAACATAATATAGAATGCTGTCCTCATGTGTCAAGATCATATTCCCAAAACGCTTTCACATTTTGGACACTTTGTTCCCTTGTTATTGCCTACTTGACAGAAATTTGTGTGTCCCAGATTTTCCTATCTGGAAAGTTTATTTCCGCTCACCCCAAACTCACTTCATAATATGGTTTCGGTATCTAGAACTGATTGGTCAATCCGTATCGGTATAGGTAGTGGCCAATACTGATGCGATACCTGATACGTTTATTTTCGTTATTACATTTTAGTTTAATATTACTCAGGTATCACTCTATCATTGGTTCGTTGTCAACATCTTATGTCAGTTTTCAGAATGACCGATAACCTTTTCAATACTTTGAATCAATATCGTGCTTCAAACCCTTTTTCTTTTTTTTGGGGGGAGGGTGTGCTAATGGAGCTCCTTTATATTTTCTTTAACGATTCCCAGTGATGTCATATTTTTCCTCTGAAAAAATGTACAACCAGAGAGAAAGAAAAGATATTCCCAGGAAGAATCATGGCTTTGAGAATGCTCCATAAGTAATTAGCTAGCCAACCGTGCCAATACATTTTAACTGCACGGGATCGGCTAGCCGATCTGGTCCAATCCCTAAATCACTGGTGGGAAGTAACAAGCATGATTAAAGAAACTTTATCATGTTTTAATATTATTTTAATACGGATCAACCACGTATTAGCTTCTCACTAAATCCGTAAATTAAATCAGATATATTTTAGACATGACTGATAACAACCTAGCTAGTCTCATGTGATCAATTTAGACCCCCCTAAACAGGCTTCTAAGAATAAGAACATGAAAAGGGGCAAAAAAAAGGGTTTGTGTTTGACATAAATCAAAGTATATATGCGAGGGAGGCTTGTGACGTGAGTAAAACCATGCATGACGCCTCCCCTTTTAAAACCATGGAAGACACCTTGATTATCAAATTCTAATTCACTTTTCTGTGTTAGCTTGTTCCCTCCACACCTTTCTCTCCCCTTGTTTCCTTTTCACCTCTTTATGTGGTGGTTTTATTATTCTTTTATGCATTATCTAGACAGTATCCTTTGATTCACGCTACAGACACCATGATTCCATGCCCATTCTATTTCTACCTCTCTCACACACACTCTCATTCTAGTAACTAGCTAGTGCCTATATCCATGTGCCACGCCACTTGTACACGCCAACCCATTCACCTCTTTTCACACTTCTCTAGCTTCTTCAACACACTCTTGAGTTCTTCCCCCCCTCTAATTCATACATTTGTTTTGGGATTAAGGTTCAACCGCACACAAGGGGGCTCACATGGAAGAAAAAGTTTGTTGGGTATAAATACCATCAATCAATGGGAGTGTGACATGTGGATCTCTCCAAAACTTTCAAACTATTAAGGACAAAATCATCTTTTCATAAAAAAGAACACTGTGAGGGCATATCCATCATTATCAATTTAAGTCAATGGCAAATCTGATCTTCAGAATTTCGGCATTGCCCTCCAAATGTGTGCGTGACCCACTAGTGACATCCTCCCAATTAGTATAGAAATCCTCTCCAATTGCTGGATCCTCCAATCAAGGATCCAGCGGTCTCTCTTTAACTCGGTGCACCTACCAATACATCGATAGGTGCGTCTGGTAAAGAGAGACCGCTGGATCCTCGATTGGAGGATCCAGTAATTGGAGACGATAATAACCCCTCCAACAGGTCAGCCTGTCAGCCAAACACTGAATAGGCTGAGATACATCGGCATGCTGGCCGGCTGGAAAGGATTTGGGTCCTCTAACTATCCCTATAAATAGACTCTGATATCAAGGTCAAATCAAGATCAAATCATTTTATATTTTCTCATTGTTTCATCCACTGACACATCTTTTCTACAAATTTTATTACTCCCCGATAGCTCAGTGCCTCAACACTTTTTGCCATTTTTCCACTTTCTTGCCCCATCATTATGCATCTACTCAAACCTTGTGAAAGACCATACTATTTGTTTGCTGTCTAGAGTCCTTAAGCATAAAAAAAAAACCCCAGGGCTATAAGCCCGATCTTATAAGTCCGATCTTCTTTACTTTGTTCTTATAATCTATGGTTAATCCCACATTTGAAGTTTTCGATGTGAATTCTAATAGCTACGGCGAATAAAGGCTAACATGCGAATGATGAGGGAAGAGTCGAACTAGTAATATCTCCTATAGACTAAATCCAACGACGCTCAACTGTAGCTGAAATGCCACCATCATGCCAAAGGTGTTTCCCCCCAATCCCCACATTCTATGTGCCAATTAATTGGTCTTATTCATCCATTCACTTTGCCTAATTGATCTGTTATCTATGTATATGTATTCTTAAATCAATAAAAAAAATGTCTTCGATGAATTTTTTTAATGAAAAAAGTTTTCTACACTAATTATGTGGGAAATATTATTTTCAATGCGGATGGTTTGTTCTGCCATGTAGACAATGATTTGATCATTCTAACAATTGAATAGACAGAGAGAATTCTTCTGACAAATCAAATTTGATGGTCTATTTCAACCAAATAGCATACTAAGTATGAGATGCCACATCTTTTATTCAACATTTCTTATCTTAAATAGATTTAATTTGAATTTTTAAAACAATATTGAAAATATTAATTTAAATTAATTGAAATATTGACATTTTGCTTACAATGTTTGGGCCCCACAAGACACTTCTTTTTTTGATTCTACATAGAATTACATATAAGGGGTGGTATCGTGGTAGGGTCTAATATTTCTAGAATCTTTAGAAGATATATTGAAACTAGGGTAAATTACACAGATACTCCCTCTACTGTAGTAAAAATACATAGAACTACCTTGTTTTTTCAAAAGTTACATAGAATACCCCTATAACAATGCTATCACACAATCTCGCCCACATCGTTACTTTCAACTTAACGGCAGAAGGTTAATTTTTTTTAAGACAAAAATACCCTTATTCTGGTTTTTTTTTTTTCTTTTACCGTTCTTCTACTTCAACTTCTGATTCTGTTCTGCTCCATATCCTTTTCTCTCTCTCTCTCTCTCTCTCTCTCTCTCTCTCTCTCTCTCTCTCTCTCTCTCTCTCTCTTCTAAAACCCATCGGTCATGGGAAGAACAACAAACATTCCGACGTTAATTTGTAGATTCAATAGCTTCAAAAAAAAAAACAAAAGAAATAAACCCTCTATTCTGAAATTTTCTTTACTGTTTTCTTCTCGATGCTCCAGAGCACCTGCAAGATTCCGTAATCCTCGTCTCTATTTGGCTTCTTGAAGATGCTTCCAATAGTGTAAGAACAAGAAGAGCATGTATTGTTCGTGGGTTTCTTCTCTGTTATCATGTGCGTAAAATGACCTAAATGGGAAATTGAATCTCATAAAAAAGTGATTGGGATGAGAGTTTAGGGCTTCTGAATTAACTTCTGGAGGAAACGAGAAAGAACATCAGAATCTATTGTGGTGTTGATCCTTCTTATTCGAGTTACACTTATGTAAAGATAGAAAAATTGAGATTTTTCATAGCTTGAGATGTTGTACTCTTGGTTTTAGAGGCTTGATTATGGTTTGAACTCTAGGAGTTGTTGGAAACTGAAACCCCCAAAACAATCACTGCCAGCACCTCTCTCCAATCACTCTTCTTCTCGTTTTCGCCATTACCGCCGCTCACAACTTCCTTGTCCAGAAAGATCTACATCTTTCATCCTTCCCAGACCCCAGCCCTAGAATCGCGAAACACTTCTACCCTATCTCTCACTAAATTCAATTCTCTCCATTCCCTATTTTTCTATTAAGAGAATCCCACAATTTCTAATAATTGCCATGGAAAAGAATGAGAAGAAGAGGGAGATGCTGAGCGCTAGAGAAGAAAACGAGTTTATAGCAACTCGTAGAGGAGAAAGATCTACACCTATAGATTCTCTTCAAAGATTGATTATTGGTCTGATGGCTACAGACAGCCCAAAACAGTAAGGCATGGTAATGGTCTCTAACTTCAATATCATCCAATTCGACGAGTTTCCTATTTTGAAATCCCATCACTAGAGGTTGCACAAGCGGCGCTGTCGGGATTCCACGGCCTGGGGCCATGGCAGCAGCTCCAACAATCTTAGCTCTCGATTTGTTTTTGATTTTGGTCGGAGCTCTATTTTAGATTCTCATTGTGGATTTGGGAAGAAGGGAGAAGAAGGGTTTTTGATTTCAAACTCTCAGTTTGACATGTTGTCCTCTACCCCCACTCCCCAATAGAACTTACCTTCTCAATCTCTACTTTTGGAGAAGAACACGAACTCTCATATGGGATTTCTTTGGAGAAGAACACGAACAGCTTGTTTCGTTGTAGAAGAAAGAGGAATGATTAGTTTGTTTGATTTTTTTTGGAGAACTCGAATAAGGGTATTTTCGTCTTAAAAAAATTTTGAGTCTCTGCCGTTAAGTTGAAAGCAACGGTGTAGGTGAGATTGTATGATAGCATTGTTATAGGGATATTCTTTGTAACTTTTAAAAAAGCAGGATAATTCTGTGTATTTTCATTACAATACAGGAGGTGTCTGTGTAATTTACCTTGGAAACTATCATTTATCTCATGGAAGTGGGCTTCGAAGTTAGGCTACCAAGTGACCTTGGGGTCCCCTACTTTGGATGACTCACAAAACCCCTCTTCCTCGAGCACCCTCCTCCAAAGTTTCATGTGTGCTGATCACGAAATGTGGCATGAAATGGAACCATAGATGATTTAGGACCATTTGATAAGATTGACATTTGACTCATGAAAAGCATGGTAATGTGGGCCAGCCACTTCATTTGTCACTCACGTTGTGTGCAAAATGAACTTATATTCTTTTATTTACCTAAAAAAAAACTTACATTCTATTACACCCACAAAAAAAAAAAAAAAAAAAAAAAAAAAAAAAAAACACCTGCATCAGATAATGGCCACCTTGCTAGGGATTCTTTGCTAAATGGAGGAGATATGCCCTACAAAAGAAATGAGATCCATGTACAAGATATAAAATCCCAATAATTGAATTATTCTAAATAATTGAAGGTAGAGAAGTTTTTAGCTTGGATTGTGATGATCAGATCCATGAGGCAAAATTGCAAGTTAAGTTGGAGTTAAACAGATGGGTGCATCCATGGTTCAAGCAATCGGTATCGGATTAGCCAACTCGTATCGATTTTGAACTTTATAGATCTCTAATTCGATCATATTTTAATATTTTCATATATAATATCAATCACCTATCAACTTTCCATTGGATCAGTATACCGAATCTATTTGGATCAGATTGGTATTGGGTACATGGTCGATACCATGTCTGATACCAGGATTTAGAAACTTGGGTGCATCTACCATTCTTTTTGACAAGAATGATGAGGACAAGATTTTCATTTTAAATACATGGAAAAATGATGGCCACGCTCTCAGTGGCATGTGCTCTCTCCCACTATTTTTCTTTCTTGATACTCTTTTTCCTCCTTGATATGTGGATCCTAAATGCAAATCGTGCGCACTCGGTCTCGTATACCCATTCCCTTGGTGTGAGAGATTTCATTCCACACAAACAACATGTTGAATCTCCTACCTTAAGTTGTGTAGGGGCATTGGGGGTTGGTTTTGGTTGGAACAGAATTGGGAAGACTAGTAACAAGAAGGTGGCAGGTTTCTCAGCCTATAAAATGATCATGTGTCATTGTAAAGAGTTAGAGGCTTCAAAAAATGGAACTCTAAATTTGGATAAAAAAATTTACAACTAGTTTTCAGCCTAGGTATGATGGTAATGAAGTAGTTGTCATATTGCAACCTAATTATCACAGGTACGAAACATAGAAACAACCTCTTCGTATTGCAGGGACAAGACTACGTACACTCTACCCGTCTTCAGACCCAACAATAATGAAAACGCTATGCATTTGGATGGATGGATTCTAGCTTGCAATGTTAAGAAATGGAGAGAGAGAGAGAGAGAGAGAGGAAGAAAGAATCTTAACCACAAGCCTAATAATGAACCCTTAAGGAACCAAGGTTTTAGTAATAGATATCGAAGGAACCAAGGTTTTAGTAATAGATATCGAATTGATCGTATCCACTGATTCATATTAGATAATAGATACCAATTACTTTAGCCTTGGAAGCAAACCAGCCCCCCCATTCCTTTTGGTCCCCATCAGATCCCAATATTTAGAAAGTTAGTTGAAAACTTACCGTGGAACTCACGACCACCAAAAAAGAAAGTTCATCATCTTATTGATTTCCTCCTTGTTTTCGTGGATTGCACAAAGAAAAAGAATAACAGTATTACTCCATAGAGTATTATTATATTCTCAAGAAGATGCTCTGGTTAATTCTTCTCACACCCATATGAATCTTCTAGGGTTTTAATCACTATCTTTTCTAAGAGCTGATCAGTTCATAGTTGACATAAAAAAGGAGCATAGAGATCTCATTCCTTATCCTTATAATCCATATATATATATATACCAGCCTTCAAGCAAACACTGTCCCCCACTGTCATGTTTTGGTTGCTCATAGGCCCTCATCAGCTTTCTTCCACTAGAGATGCTCTTTAATCTATATTTAATAATTTATTTGACTTACAACCCCCAACCACTTCTCATTTCCCACCTAAATAAAGAGATGATGGTTTGATTTAGAGGAAATAGAGGGGAGGGGTTTAGAAGGTTAGGTACATATGTGACATGTGTCTTGCAATTAAGGGCTGCATGTAAGATTAAATCTATGTTTAGGGTTTTTTTTAATTCTTACAGATCTATTTGTATATTTGTATATTGTGGAAAATTTTCACGCATAATGACGTTGTAGGAATCCTCTCCCCACCTCCCCCCCAAAAAAAAAAAAAAAAAATCTTTTGTTTCTGATAAATGTTACTAAATTGGGAGTTCATAAACAAATTTGTTAAATTGGGAGTTCATAAACTCAATGCCACTGTTGGTTTACAATATCATTTTCATTTTAACATCCCAAATTAATGGGTACAATATTTTCTGATCATCTCTTATGATAGAGGTCCGGGTATCGATTAACGGTATCTTAAGAAAAAATCGTTCATTCAAGGCAAAGTCCACTTTGCTTCTTTTTTCATAAATAGAGTAAGTCTGAGATCTTCCTAAGAAGCTGCGGAAAGGAAGCCCAACAACCAAGCAACGGCTGAGCTAGCTGATCGTAGACCATTCTCTCCCAGTGATCGAGTTGATCGTAGACTCAATTATGAACTTCAATGTATAACTATTGTATACTTTGGGCCTCAATCAGCCCAATTTATATGCAAAAGGATCATCTTCCGTATATATTTGAGTATTAATCCTTGGTATTTGTTGGGATTAATATATAAATATTTGGTTTTAGCATGGAAAATCACCCTGTTAAGATTGGGGAAAAAAAAAAGAATCTTACCAATAAAAAAAGCATGGTGGTTTATAGGCAATTTCCAAGTTATGTGATGTAGGAAGTCCATAATAGAGTGGGGAAGGCTTCTCAAGGCTCTTACATAGAGTTTCAAGACCCACAGTTAGATACAAGCCCAACCCAATAGGGACATAATACCCTCAACCCATCCAGATTGACAGCAACCCTAAGCCGACCCAACAAAAAACTAGTTTTTAAATCATATCAGGTTGGTTCTTCTTGGTTATAAATATTAGCGGTCTATGGATGCGTGACATGTGGCTGTTTTTGAACCCCCAGTCATGAGAGGCAAAACCTTCCTTTCATTAGAAGGTCACTCAAGGACACATCTGGCATTACTTACTTAAGTCAGAGGCGACGATAGTAATTTTGGAGTTGTACTATAAATGCACACAGGACCCACAGCAAACCCTTATGAATAGAACATGAACTTCATCACTACACATATTCACAATTACTGCTTGTTGCTCGAAGTCCGAACTTAGGCCTATAAATCAATCTCCTTAATCCTCATTCTTTGTCGTCTGCAGATAGAACCCACCTAGCAGGTCTGCAACAGTTCCATATACGATTAAACTAGGATATATATGACACTAGAAACAAACGAACCCAGGCCTTAACCTCAACTGGAATGGAATGGAAATGGTGCTTGTCGCCTAGCCTGGCCCGATTTCAGGACTCCAAAATCCTCCACTGACAAGTGCCTGTACGAGTTTAACCTCCCATTTCAAAAGAGGTTATTGCAGGTCTGGTCAAACCCGGGACCGGCAACGGTACAAATGTGTATCAGAATAAGAATACACACGAGTAAATGGTGAGTGCTGACAGCTTATAAAGCTCCAAAGTACAGTTACACCAGGCGCTCTAGGCTCTCACTGTCGACCATATCCGCAGCGTGTCCCCATGGATGCTGTGGCCTTAGTAGAACCCAACACCGAACCCAACACCCCATCTCATCAAAAAAATGCTTCCCCACCATCACATGACTCTCAACTCCCAACAAATTAGTGTCAACATCATAGTTTCGGTATTCAAATCGGCTGATTCGTGTTGAAATTGATACGAATCCATATGGATTTCTAGTCAATACAGATTGAATAACTGAATTGGAATGGATACCAATATTTAAATCCAAACGATTGAATGGAAGAGGAGACTAACCCCAGGGGGTAGCTCAATTGGCAAAGGAGATTATGCGTTAGGAAACAAAAGGTAATGAGTTTGACTCTTATTGTTGTCTTGGGGCTAGTCACACATGGGGGTATTAATTATTCTTTCATTCCTACTATGGGTTTTCATTCAACTCCGAAATGACCCGGTCCATGCAGTTGTGGAGTTAATATGGACTCATTGTACTAGTCATGTCACACCTTAATTTGGACTGAATCAGAAGTATGAGTGAACCGTCACTAAACCAATGGATTACATCAGGATCTCAATAACACCGTATCCAAACCATTACACAGAACCATAATCAGATTATAAATAATACAGTGAAAGTCTTAAATTAAATGAACTGAGTATTCTGTTGTTACTTAAATAAATTATCTAATTATTCAGAATACCAAAATATAGATACATATTTTTACATCGTTTATGAAATCCAACTGAAATAAATAAAATAATTAAATCAAGAACATCCTAGAGGTACACGCAGTAAAGGCACTTGCATGAAGTGTCATTCTCGTCCTCCCATGCTTGTACTTTCAGAACAGCAACATCTTCATACACTGGAGCATCCACGTAGTCCTCCGCAGTATAACCTGCATCAACATCTAAAAATTATGTGTACACAAGGACAAGCTCACAACTTAGCTCAGTAAAAAAAATCAAACAATGCAACAAGCAATATGCATGAGTAACATTCACATTGTGGTTTGGTTTTAAGTTTACAATGTGCTATAGAAAGGATTGACGACCACTGCACCTCTATACACTAGTGTGTGAATTCGTCTATTGTCGCTGGAATCTGACAAGGTAGATTTCTCACGACATATAACATGAAACTCTCAATGAGACATCGAGAGTTTCTTCATAAACAAGGGTTCCTTGAAATACTGCCCACTAGAACTATCTTTTCCCTCAATGAGTTAGGCACCAAAGGAATCCGATCAAAGATAATAACACCAGGTCAGAACTCAAAGATGAGAGGTTTCTTCTTGATGGATTAAAGTCCGATCCCTTTTTTATTTGATGTCCTCTTATTACATATATAAATTAAATTAGAAACTTTACAAGTAAACTCCTCCATACCTATCACTTCTTCAATCATCAGTTACCTAGAGTATAGTAGGCCCGTATGGCCACGACCCCGTAAGACTCTGCTAGGATGTCCTGTTAACCGTTTTCGATCCCCCTTGACCTTCTTCGATCCCCTCTTTTAGGCTATATCCCCATGCCTCCTCAAGTCTGTTTCTGTCCTTGCACTTTTACCAAGTAATGGTCTGACTTCGTGCTGATTTGGTCCATGATCTAGTGACTTGGCTGATCAAATCAGCATGCCTCGCATTTATAGTTGTTGTCAGTATTTATGAATATTAATGGCAATCCATAAATAGGTAATCCATAAATAGCCCAACTACCTACATCAATCTGTCACATCTTATCTGAATCAGCATAGAGGGTCGAACGTAAGTTCCTTTTAATATTTTTTGTCATGTCTTCCTTCTCATACCTTGTGCCTTAGATGTACGCCACGTGTTCTTCTCCAAAAGATAATCCGAAGTTCTCTTCCTACGGTCAGATCTGGTATCAACCATTATTTTCCCCTATCACCGTCCAGTAGATCAAACACCAATGTCGTCCCACATGCACCCACCATGAAATAGAGATAGAGCAAAAGTGTCTGGATCACACACCGTCAACACTTTTCCTGATACCCTATCCATACCAACACGTAAGCCCCTATTGGTGAGGGCTTGCAAACTGGTCTCGCAACTAACCAATCCTATATGTTATCATAGTAGACATTATCCCAGCATAGTTCCCTACGGCATAGAGATAGGATTCTAGTCTGGTGGTCAGGTCAGAGACCACAGTGTCACATCCTCTCCCTGATACCCTACCCGCACCAAGCATGCTAAGATAGTAGCGATACGAAAATGTGCTAGTGCAAGGAATGATCCAAGACCTCCGGTCATTCTCATTCCACACACCAACGAAAACAATCACATGCATAACAATCACATCCTAGCATAGCGAGTATGCATGAATAATATAATAACTGAAAGTAAAGATGACATGTGAATATGCACAAACAATATTCCGCAGAAAAATAAATATTGACAAAGTTTTATTGTTATTAAGTATTAGGGTTTATGTTTGTTTCTCTTATCTGACGCTTGATTGCTAGTTTGCTCCACGTCACAGTGTCCAATCTTACTATCACAGGGTCCAACACGATGTTAGGGTTTAATTAGGATTAGTTCCTTAGGGTTTACGTTAGTCGAAAATCAACTGGGTCAAAAACCAATCCAATCTGGACATACCGGTCGCATATATCGATCGCATGTCACTATACAGTGGCATGACCGGTATAGTCAACCGGACAGCTTTGACAGGCTACCCGAGAGGTACTGGTCGCATATATCGATCACACATAGTGCCATCGGTATGATCGACTGGTATGCTCCGGAAGACCACCTGCTTAGTGTTCGTCTTTCGTCGATCACCCATTATGGCTTCTAGGGTTCCTCCTATACTTTCTAGGCCTAAGCAACATTTTAGGATTGTTTTTATCTTCAATTCAAGGCCTACATTCGAAGAAACCTTAATTTAGCATTCAATCTAGGGTTTCTCGACTGAATTAGGGTCCAATGGAAATTTAGGGATTTTGATCATTACCTAGCCTTGCATGGTATTGATCAGTCATCCATAATGCTTAACTTAGAGAGAAGTTCAAGTATTCATCGTTGGTTCATGAACTATGGTGTTCTTCGTCCAACAGAGGCTCATCTTCAACCTTTCTCAGCTTATTTTCCTCTTCAGATTTCCTTCTCCTCTCTAAGATTTGTGAGAATCAATCAAAGAGGTTTAAAAAGGTTTAGGGGTCCTTAAATAAGCTAGGTTGGAGTTTATGAAGTTTTTCTACGTTAAGAAAGTCTCTAGGACTAAGATTTGACAAGCGAAACCCACAGAGATCGATTTTTGGATCTAACTAGTCTGCCATCGCAGATATACCGGTCGACCGGTATGTAGACCGGTATCATGAGACCGGTATGAAAGTTATCATAAGTTTTGGTCCGTTTTCATACCTTATTGTCATCTGCTCATCCCGTCTGGTCCGGTGATGATGGAAGACTTATTACGACATGAAATAAAGGTTTATATCGAGTTTATGGAGTGCGGGTCTTAGAAGTCAGGCCAAAGGTCTGGATACCCGTCTATGTATTGATTAATTGTCAAATTTTGGGGCCATAATTCAATGCTCCATCAAATCTGGTTGGATTATTAGGAGCCCCCGTGACACAGCTAAGTTCACTTTTTCTAAGTAATGGAGAAGAGGATCGAAACATGTCTCTATTGAGACAAAGATAGGCTGTCAATAAATGTAGGATGGTAGCTGGAGTTGGTGGCTCTCTTAGGTATCTAAGGTTGTGTTTGATGTATATTCTTATAAAATATTTTAGGTAAAAATGCATAATGAGATGACAAAAATAGCCTCTGATATTATTCACGTTCTTAGATTTTGGAATGTATTATATAATGTGGCCCATTTTGGAATGCGCTATTTAGTCCATTCTGCATTATGAGCCCAGTACAAAAGCATCTCATTCTTTAACACATTCTCGTTCAATTTTATGAATTCATTCTTCATTCTAATAATGCATTCCCATAATGCCTGTAAAACCCAAACTAAATTAAATTATGTTTAGACGTTCCATTTATGCCTCTCTTAATAGAACTTATTGGAAGCCTTAGCTTTATTTATTTTGTCATTCACATTCTACGTGGATCATCTACAATCTGAACCCACCAGTCATAATGGGCTGGGCCAGGAATTTTCAGCCCAAATATTGTAGCTCCACCTGCGACATTTGTTTTTTTTCTTCCGAATCCATTTGGTTTCATGTAAAATGTTGAAAAAGAAAAAAAATTCTTTACATTTCTATAAAGAAATTTATCTTATTTTTAATATAAAATGTAAAGAAATGCATTCCAACAAAATGAAACAAACAGGACCTTATGAATGTTACCCCACTCAATAATTCAGTTATTGAAAAAGTTCAGAAAATTTTACCTACTTATACAAAGCAATGGTATCGCTTATATTTATTCACATTGTATTTGAAAATGAGCAGATCTATTCAAAACAAAATTACGAATTACAAATTACAAATCTATACAAAACAGTGTCACACTTTCATCTCCATAAGCCAGAGTTTATTTTTCTTACCAAAATATCCTTCTTCTTCAGACCAAAAAAACACGAAACTTTTTAATCTGTTAAGCCTAGTTTGATGAAGGGGATCAGAACCGATTCAAATCAGCTGAATTTATTATCGAATCGGTCAAGGGATTGAGGATTCAAATCATCTCCTATTAGGGTATTGGCAGGAGACTTGGCTGCATTCAATCAATGTTCGATACGTGAGCGTCGATTGAATCTAAGCTATCCAGCCATTTGATAAGGTGAAATACAGAAAGGTATTAGTTTATGCACCAGTACTGATTGGACTGTTCAAATTCAATGGACACCTACGTATCAAGCATCAATTAAATTATAACCACGTTTCTTGTAAATACCCTCACAAAAGACGTTTTGAGCCCAAGAACCGAGGCGGAATCCAAGTCCTCAACTTAACGGACCACTGGGAGCAAATCACGGATAGATTTCAAAGAGTTAAAAATATAAAATTAAGAAAAAGAAAGTTTGACGGTCCAATTGCCAGAGTACACGTGTTGTCTTTTTTTTGGTAACTGAGTACACGTGCTGTTCAATCAAAATAGAAGCCATTGATAAATATTTTCCTTGCTTCTAAATGTTGCACGGTTGTAGGAACTACTTCGATGGCTGTTGACAACTCATGGACAGACACAGCTTTCACGGGTGGGAGCAGTACTCTTACCAAAAAAAAAAAAAAAAACTTTTAAAAATCTTAACCACCTGTATAGTGAATTAGAATCCTTTCATTCAAGAGAATTTTGAGAGATTACGCTTCTATTGGATGGATGATATCTGAGATTCCAGTGAATCTAAAATTTTCATCCAATGGGAGCGCCACCTCTCCTCCAGATTCTCTTGGTGGAGAGGATGTGGATCCCCCTATAATTTATTAAAACTAAAGAATAAACTTCTAATATATATATATATATATATATATATATATATATATATATATATATATAGCAAAAAAATAATAAATTAATCAAAAATCATGTATATTTTGAGAGAAGTTATTAATGTAGTAATGGGATGTACCGTTTAACCAATTTAATCAAGCGAAGACAACGACTATGGTGATTGTAAGCCAACTGGATCACAAGACGATCATAGATGAACTATCCTCTATAGTGACTGCCAAGCAAAAGTGAGGATCTTAGAGACACATACCAATGCACTATATAGGATCCTCATTATCGCTTGGTATCTTTTTTGAAAATAAAGCAGGCTATGACAAATTTAGAATATTTATTTTTGGGAAATTTTCTAAATTTTCTTTATATTTATTCTATAATTATTAAATTTCATCCACTACAATTTTCATTAATATCCTTTATAAAAAAATCAAATTTCACCTCAGTTTCTCCTTTAGATTCTTTTGAGTTTAGATTACCTAAATTATCCTTCAGCTAATACAAACTGATCTTTTGTTTCCCAATTTAACTGGTTTAGTATATTGCAATAATTCAATTGGATCAGCTATTCTATTGCAATAAAAAATTTATCTTTTTAGCAACCAAAAAAAAAAAAAATTGTTAATTAATAATCCACGTGGCATAAAATATAACTTTGAGATATTGTTGGCCTTTTTGTACATTGTCAATATGCAATTGGCACGTACGCCAACCCCCCCCCCCCCCCCCCACCCCCCCAATCCCGGATCCACATCGTCTCCTCCTTGAGATTTGGGAGGAGGGGCGGTGGTTTTGATAGATGTCCGACACTTGATTTTCGAGTGAATCCGAGTCATCCATCAAAGCCGACACCTCTGTTAGCTCAGCTTGTCGGCTCGGATTCACCCGAGAGTCAGGTGTCGGCCATTCAGGCTGCCATCCCTCCTCCTGAATCTCAGGGAGGAGACGATTTGAATCCCCCAAGCCCACCCCCACCCCCCAAATCCGGATAATCCCTCTAAAATTCGATATTGTTTGGTAATAAATCAAAATGATTAGAACGATATTCCAGTCGGAGACTCCGAAGTAAAAAACAAAGAGATCCCAGTATTTCTTTACGTTTATCACGTAGAGAGAATTTCTTAATTCACATTCTCATTAAGGATATAAATGGATAATAAAAAATTCAATTCAAATTTGCATCTGTTTAAGGGAATTCAAATTCAAACAATCGGATTTGAATTCAGATAGCAGCGGTTGGATTTAGATATCAGTCAAAATGACCAAGATTATATCCACTCATTTAGTCTAGTGTTAAAACGCATATAACCTTAAGTTGCATATAGCCTTAATGTTTATATAACCATTTAAGGTTTCATTTATTATTTTCTTATGGTAGACTATATATTTGTTTTAAACTATTGTTTTCTCTCATTTTCCTTATAATTTATATTCTAATTTCATTTTTTGGATTCAAATAATATTTAAACTAGACATCTGGTTAAATTTTGAATTCATAATCGAATTTGATTTTTATACATCCATCGGATTCGAATAGGGGCTGGTAAACGATTCAGACATCAGTGTATTTGATTTGAATTCGATCCATTTACATCATTAATTCTCGTACCACTTTCTCATAGTTGTACAGAATTTTGATAATATTGTTGAGGGTATTCCATTTTTCATGTTCTCCCTTTGCACAATGGAGTCTTGAATGAGTTGGTTGACTTATATGACCGGTACTAGAATTGCTCGAATGTCATCTAAACAAGTTAGCTTATCCAATAATCTCCAAGAGGAAGTCCATGACAGATCACAGAGATAATAACAACGCCCCCAATGATTTTTTTATTTTTTTTTCTATTGATAGTGAAGACAAACTTTAGCAAAAAATTAAAACCATTTTTTCTCTTAAAAGTATATAATGTCATACTCTTAGTTTTATGTAGGGGTGTCAATCGATCGTTCTCAATCGGACTAAATCGGTCCATACCATTTTAACACCCCACATGACAGGCCATTTAGCTAATCAATCTTTCATTGGTGAGCTATATACATGTTTATATTTGGTTTGGTCGGTCTCGGTCCATAATCAGTCTTATGCTAATCAAGTTAATTAGTCTGTGAACAGACTGTGCAAGCTCATCCAAAAAACATAAATGAAATGAAAAGGAGAGATGTTAGTTTTCAAATCCATAATTGTTCACAGGTTTTAGACTAAATACCTTAGTTGTAGGATTGTAAAATGGTTTGTATTCACCGATCTGGATGAAGATGATGATAAAAAAGAACAAGGGGAAAACTCAATAAATGAAAAAGAATAAAAAATGATTTAATGTTTTACTTTATTAGTTATTAGGTTGTATTTGTTTTGGTTTAAACCAATATTTAACTAGGTTTAAAGGTATATTCGGTTATTTGATCGATTCGAATAGACTACTCCATTACGACGTGAACGTCTATTTAATAATCAATTTAAAATTTAAGTCCAACACGTTTAATAATCAAATTAATCAACTTCGATCCATAATCAATTGATACACTACTGGCTGAAATTGACACCTCTAAACCTTATGTTCATGTCTATGACTATTAAGTAGTCCTAAACACTGTCCTGGAAGCTAAATTTAAAAGAAATTTTTTTTCTCTAAGCTTGATCTCAAATTTAACATGTGAAGGAGAAAGCTGGTAGGGTCGACGAGGAGCTGTACGGCTGTACCATCATTGTGTGGGCCCAATGATATATCTATGGGTCAAAACTCAACATCAAAAGGCTCCGGTGAAAAGTAATATTTAAGTGAGATACCAGATGGACGTCATCTTCGATTACTTCCGTTAAATCATTCCCTTTTCCTGCTTATCCGCACAGCAGCGACACATGCTGTTTGAGTTCAGCTACCGCTACATAAGCTGGTAAACCTAGAATAAGATAGTCACGCGCACACCGGATCGTTGCACCTACCATCGTCCAGTTGTAACCCCATGTGCTCCACAAGGAAGGTTCTCAATATTTGTATTTTATTTTATATTTTAGAAAGAAGATTTATACGCTAAGAGGTATATTAGAATTATATATCTATCTATATTAAGGAATTATGAGTTCGAAGAGCTTAGACCGATAACGATCACTTGAAAATAAGAGAAAGAGGGGAACCGGATTTTAAATAGAAGTGAGAAAAGAAAGATATTGTGAAAATGAAATACACGCCGTGTACTTATTTTTCCCTTTATTTTATGTGAGAGGTTCTGCCACGGGGAATTTTTTATAATCCACAAATAGATACCTATGATATCAATATCTTCAATTTTATTAAAAAATTAATATTCTCAATGAAATCCACAAAGTCAAAGGAGAAGGGATCCGAATTATCTCCTCCCTAAAGTAGGAGGGAGACGTTATTGTCGGATGGTCGATATGTGGCTCTCGAAAAAATCCGAATCCCATGTCCGAGCTGACACTCCTTATCGGCTCGGACGTGGGGCTTAGATTTTTTTGAGAATCACGTGTCGACCATCCGACGTGGGCGTCTCCCTCCTCCCTGAAGTACAAAGAAGAGACTATTTGAATCCAAAATAAAAGAATATGAACTATGTGATAGGTCCTTATTTTATATTTCATAGAAATTTTCTAGGCCGATCCACTTGAGGAGGTTCTCTAACGGGGGCATTTAATTTTGTCATTAAGAGGGATGATATTGAACTTCTAGCCTTCAGATATTCTGTCATATTCATAATTGACTATAGGCTAAATTTGAGTTTTTCTCTTTTTTTTTTGTTTTTTGAGTATCCTCTCAATAAATGTTTCAATATTCATTTTTATTACATAACCAATTTTAGTTGAGATAAAACTTAACATGTAAACAATAATCCCAAGATTTGTCTATAAAATTACAACTACCATGTATAACTTTCCTTTCCACGTGGCAAAATCAAGGATCACACTTGAAGAGCCCTCTCCACACTAGATCACGTGACAAAATCAAGGACCACACTTGAAGAGCCCTCTCCACACTAGATCACGTGAGAATCTTTATTGGATTATCATTCATTGCATTAATGATAAGATTCTCATTAGTAGATTGTGCTTAGTCCTTAGACTTGAGAAGTCCTTATCGTTACAGCTGATATATCCCTTGATATATATAGGTGTTAAAGTCCAAAGGACAGTGGTTAAACTTGCAATTTTATAAACAATTATGTCATTGTCTTAGGCTCTCTTTAATTTGTATTATAAAATTAATTATATAATACATTATGACATATGTAATTGCTTGATATAATTTATGATACTTATTTATATTTAAAATAATTTGAAATAATCTAAAATCTATAGATAAGTTAGAAGTTATTTATCATTATTGTGATAATCTATAATTGTTTTTTTATATCTAATGGTATTAAATGGTTATTATTTATGACTCATAATTTATTCTTATAAATGATTTATCATAAATAACTCATAAACATACATATAAATTATATCAAAGAGAGCCTTAAATGATGTATTAATCCGTTGAACCTGATGCTAACCATTAAACCAACATGATCTGATTGAAAATCAACCAAATATAGACAACAACATACATCGAATGATAACTAGCGTCTTTACAACAATTTATGTTTCCAACCGATGTTGGATTATTAGTTATAGATGTTCCACCATATGAGATGTCTTATTTTATATAATCTCTTTAATGTCTTCTCTTTTCAATCAATGTGGGATTAAGTTTTTTTTTATTTCATACGCTCCCTTCATTGGTTGTCTGACTTGTCTCAAGACTTTAGTACCAATATTGAGTGGCTTAAGGTTAAAAGAAATGGAATATAAGAATGTGAAATTGGTTGTAGTGATAACCAATTGGTATGCTGGAAATGGTTTTTCATACCAATTGAAGTGACAGTCAAGCGGTAGTGAGGATCCTAGCTACCAATTCACTATGTGCACCTAAGATCCTCAGTGCCACTTGGTAGCCAAATAAGAGATTTTTTTATACGGATTGTATACATTTTTGATATGGTTTTTGGTACAAAATACAGTAATTATCTAGTATCATTACCCAAAAAAAAAAAAATATTATAAGATATGGTTTTTAATTTTGTATGAAATACAGTTTCTAATTCGATTTGAAATACTGTATTATAGTTTGGATAAAAATACACGATATAAAACGGTATAGAGTATACATGTAGTAAAACGGTACAGACATACGTCTTCAGTCAGGCGTTCCGGTAGGAAGCCCCAAAGGCTCGAGGTGTCTAATCAAATGAAATGGTTCTTTCTTTTTATTTGCCATTAAATTGATTTCCCTGTTATATATCTGGCGGTAAAATTAAAACAATTCCACAGAGAAAAAAAAAAAATGTCGGCCGTTGGAAATCGAGGGTTTTTTTTTGCTTCGATTCTCTTCGCGCTTTCTCTCCCTTCTGATCGCAATACAAATCTTCCTTCATATTGGTAAGTGTTTAAAATTTTCTCAGGTATCAAAAATTTTTTTCCACTATTTTTTCGTTTCATCAGAGGTGTTGAATGTAAGGCCCTACTTGCATTTTTTTTTTTTGGGGGATTAAATTTCAGTTTGTTCTTATATTTGTGTTTTTGACGTGGCAGATCTAAGAAGATCCTGCTTGGTTTTGGGATTCATGATTGATTGAGCAGAGGGTTACAGCCCTAATTATTTGATTGGGATTGCTGATCCCTTTCGTTTTGGATTCATAGGGCAGGCTCTTGTTTATGTGAATTTTGGATCTGGTAATCAGGATAACGGTTGAAAGAAGATTTTCGGAATATTAGCTGGTTTAAGGGGAAGGGAAAGGGAAAGATTCCTGGCTGTACAGTGGAACCCCGTTCTCGACCGATTGATAAGCCAGACATCTTTCGATCCTTTAATACCGACCGATTGAAAGAGGGCGCCGGAGGCTCCTGTGTACTCTCCCCATGCAAGCGCAACAACAACGGGAATAGCTACTGATTCTACTTCACTAGGAATCGTTACTCCTACGCCTGCAAATAACGCGTATTTTCGAGAGATTCCATTAAAATCAGAAGGGATGTACCTTGACCGGGCGAAGCAAGCAACAAGAGACCTCAGCCCCTTGCGCACCTTTTGGATTTGCTATCTAGGTTAGGGAAAGAATTTGAGCCATAGTGGGTTGAATTGCAGTGACCTGGATTGATTCGGTTGGATCGAGGCTCGGCTATTTCCGAGGAGGAAGCTTAGAGGTTTGGATTGTATTAGATGGCGTCTCCTCTATTTCTGATGGAGGATCAGACAGATGAGGACTTCTTCGATAAACTCGTTGACGATGAGTTGGTGGTTACAGAATCTGGCCCTCGTTTGGCGGAAAGTGAGGATTCTGATGAGGTGAAAGCATTCTCAAACCTGAGCATTGATGAGGTCGGAACTGCCTTGGACGACTCTGGCGGTGAAGCTGCGGTTGCTGGCAAAGAAGAAAAGCAATCTGAAGATGTTATTGAATCATCAGCAGATGCACCTGAAAAGGACAGTTCGGTTTCAAAGGACTGCGTTCCTCTTTCATCTTCCAATTCTTTTGCTTTTGATAATGCCATTGAGAACAACGATGTTGTTGAGGGGGCAGACGTTGCATCATCTGCAGATGCAACTGAAAAGAACAATTCGGTTTCGAAGGAATGCATTACTCTTCCATCCTCCAATTCGTTTGCTTTTGACAATGCGATCGAGACAAACGATGTTGTTGAGAGGGTAAATCTTGCACCGGATTCCATAACCAGCAAGAGCAGTGGATCTAAGGGTACGAGTGTGAAGGAGGTTCAGTGGAGTGTATTTCACACTGATTCGGCCCAGCAAAGTGGCAGTGGGTTCGGGTCATACTCAGACTTCTTTACTGAGTTTGGAAACAATTCAGGAGTTCCATTTGAGAAGGTGCAGAATAACCCAACCACGGACTTCTTTACTGAGTTTGGAAACAATTCAGGAGTTCCATCTGAGAAGGTGCAGGATAACCCAACCACTGATTCGAAGGTCACATTTACCAGTGCAGAAAACGCAGCCCCGGATTTGACATATTCTAACCCTGTGCAGTATCAAGAAGGTGTAACATATGGTAATGCCACTGAACAAACTACCAGTGGGCAGGATTCGTATGATAGCCAGTACTGGGAAAACCTGTATCCTGGGTGGAAGTACGACCCTAATACTGGGGAGTGGCATCAGTTGGATGGTTATGATGCAGCCGCAAATAACCAAGTTGGTATTGAAAACAAGACCCAGGCAACAGGTGATGACGTTGTTTCAAACCAGAGAACAGAGGTTTCCTATCTGCAGCAAACAGCACAGTCTGTTGCAGGAACCATGGCTGATGGTTGTACAACTGGTACTGTCTCTAATTGGAATCATCTCTCACAAGGGAGTACTGAGTTTCCCCCACATATGATACTTGATCCTCAGTACCCTGGTTGGTATTATGATACAATTGCCCAAGAATGGTGCCTCTTGGAGTCATATACCCAAGCTGTTCAGTCAATGGTTACAGATAGTTACTGTCAAAATCAAAATGAGAATACTTCTTCAGGCAGTTTCCTCCCTGACAATGACCCCAAATTATGCAGGGATTATGGTCAAGTTAAAAATTTTGGATCACCAGTCCTGCATGGTAATGACCAAGCTCTGGTTTTGTCTGAACCATATTACTACAGTGAACAAAATATGAGTGCATGGCAACCTGATGCTGTTGCTAAGAGTGAGTCTCTGGGTAGTTTTACTGGAAACCCACAAACAGGAGGCCTGTATGGTTCTACTGCTAATGTAAATAACTATACTGATCAGCAAATGGGTGATAAATCTGTTGGTGCAATTCCTTTACATGAGCAAGCAAGTCACAGTTATTATGGCAGTAATGGCGTGGGTGGATTTCATAGCTTTGTTCCTTCTGAGAACTCTTCTCATCAGATCAGTCAAAAAAATATGGAGCAGAGCCAACAGGTGCTTTTGGCAAATGATTACTATGGAAGTCAGCAATCAAATTTTATGCAGAAGTCATTTCAGACGAGCACACAGCATTCTTACATTCCCCGCGAGGGGAGGTCATTGGCAGGACGTCCCCCACACGCTTTAGTTACTTTTGGGTTCGGCGGAAAACTTATAGTCATGAAAGAGAGTAGTGCTTACTCTGCCAACTCAGCATTTGGAAGCCAGGTTAGGTCCTCAGTGATTCTAACCTAAGTTATCCTTCAAACTGTTACAGTTCCAATAAGTAAGTTATCTTTGCGAGAAGCATTGTGACTATTAAACATCTTAAATTTATGTTTATCTTTTTTTGTGAAGGATTCTGTAGGAGGCTCTGTGTCTTTACTTAACCTGAACGAAGTTATGGAGAAAATTAATGCTGCTAATATTGGGGTTGGTGCTTGTGATTACTTCCGTACCTTGTGCCAGCAATCCTTTCCTGGCCCTTTGGTTGGTGGGAATGTAGGAAGTAAAGAATTAAACAAATGGATTGATGAAAGGATTGCATACTGTGAATCACCCAACATGGACTATAAAAAAGGTGAACTTTTGAGGTTGCTTCTCTCGTTGTTGAAAATTGCTTGTCAGAACTACGGGAAACTTCGATCTCCTTTTGGTACTGATCCAGCAATGAAGGTATCAAACCCTAATAGCATGCTTGACCATTTTGTTTTCAGTTAAGGCTGTCTCATTGTTTTTCATTCACTGTTGTTAAGTTCTCTACCATAAAATTTTTAAATTATCTCGTTATTTTATTATGGATTTATTATTTTCCTTCAAAACTATTTCCATTTCAGATGTTGTTTTAGACTCTGTTCTGTTGAAAGCTTTTGTTCATATTGTTTGGGCCCTCCATCTCCAGGCTCGATTGGTGCAGTATTTATTTTCAGTTTTTTTTTTTTTTTTTGGTTGTATTGGGTTTCACAAATGTAATGAATACGCCAAAATGGTGTTCCTTATTATTAATTCATGGTGAGTCAACAAATTTCTCAGTACAAATCAATTTGTTATTGTTTTGTCTGTTTAAGACTTTGATAATTTCTACTAATTGGTTTTACAGATAGAAGTAGAACTAACTACTAACTACTCATTAATGCTAGTGAAACTCTTAACAGTTGGTATGGATGTTCTTAAAACAAAAATTAAATGAATAAGCTTAATTCCCCACAACACAGAAAAAAAAAAGGCCAAAAAAATTGTGCATCCAAAAGTGAAATGAAAACCCAACTATGTGAAAGGGGAAACAGAACAACTGTACGGAAAGGGAACATAAAAGAAAAGTTATTGTAGTTCAGTCAAAGAAGAACCAAATATTCATTTTTCCGCTCCATTGAAACAAGGCCTTTGGAAGGATAACTTTCCATAAGAACATGAAGCTGGTTCAGAATTTCTATTTAAATTGGCGAAAGTTAGCAAAATATTTCGAATGCCAAGGGTTGATATTGGCAAAATTTGGGGAAATATTTTGGTTCAACAGGGGTTGAAGTGATCCCCATTTCATAAATCTCTAATATTGCTTGACGAGCACTGGAATAACTACTGAAGAAACTCAATTCTCATACAACAGACATCTGATGTGCAAAGAATAATTACTGGGGCAAGGATGAAGCTAGATAGCTGTAAACTTCAAGCAGCAACTTGCACAAATCTTAGACAGAAACTGACCAAACAGGCCACCTTTAATTGAGAATCCCCAAGGCCCCTGATGTTTTATCCCAAATTTATAGATTAAAAAAGGAATCCATCCACCTATCCTCACCCTAAATGGAAAACCTCGTCACCTGCTTATGATGCATGTGACTTATCCGTATACTGTCTCCCCATTCCCCAATCCCTTCGTGAGGATCCTATAAAGCCTTCCTACACCTGAAAGAAGCTTCCTAGAAACCTTGTTTCCTTCTAATAGAGAGAAGAGTCAATGGTTGGGACTGCCAAACCTGTCTTCTTAGTTTTGCCCGCCTTTGCACAGAGAAATGTCTTCCTTGTCTGATCCCTTAAAGACTCCAAAACATGCTGTAACTTGAGGCCATCAAACTATTCTTTAGCTTCTTGAGTGGAGATTTTCAGGTCTCCACCCCTCAAATTATTATTCTTGTTTCTTTAGGCATGTAACAATAAATGCATTTTCCTTCTTTTTTTCACTACAATTTTAGCATATGTTAGGAAAACTGATTTCATGTTTTAATATGGTTTGGGGTGCAAATATATATTGTAGTTGCATTTTGATTTTCCTTTTATCCATATCTGTTCTTGACCTGTTGTGAAGTCATGTAACACTTGAGATCTTGTAATTCTGCTTGGATTGGATGAAGCTGGTTTGAAGCTTTGAATAGTTTTTGTAACTAAATATTTTTACATTTCTCTCTCGTGGGAAAAAAAGCGATACTCGTTGGTCCATGATATTTATTTTATGGGTACCTGTTACATGGTTTGATTTGGTTATTTTTGTTGAATGAGTGCATTGGTTCCTCTTGTTAATATTCAGAAATTCATGGAAGCCCAGGATATTTTAGATTAGTGGAATTTTTTTTTGGGTTAAACCTTGTACTCTTAACATTTCTGCTTGGACACATTCACACGGTTAAAATATTGATATGACCCAGTCAATACTTTTTAGTTTCTGTGTTATAAATGAAGAAACATGAAAGGTAAGGGATTAAATGTTCTCCTAAATGCACACATACCCTGCTTACATCTTGCTGCCAATCTATCTGATTTATGTGTACTATGCATTATTTATTAGTATTTTAATTGTTTTTATTATATCTTTTCTAATGGTTGTGCCTCACGTCAATCTGGTGTGACCTTGCCTGAGCCTTTTGCTGCTGTTGCCTTAAGAAATTTGAATTGGACAACAATTTCATGGGAAAATATATATAAATCGTATTATGTTGTTTATTATCATGTATGGCTCTCTTTTTTTATTGAATCTTCCCCTTACATATCATTACTCACTTGGTAATAAATTAATCTTGTGATTGATCAGAGAAAAAGAGTCCATCTTATAACCTTGATCATAATATGGGGGAAATAAGGTCAGATTTTTCTTCTGGCTGATTCTACTACAGTCTCATGTTCCAGTCACCTAAACAGGAAATGAGAGTCATCTGTAAAATCTTCATTTTTCTCCCAAAGTTTCCCTGCCAAACGAGTCTGTGTTTTATTTTTTGGGGAGGGATCGGTACACTAGCGGTGTGTATGGGAATTATGCATGCCCTTTCACATCTTCCCCCTCCCTCTTCATTAAATGGAACCCTCTGGTCCCTCTTTCTTCATTAAATGAGGAGAGAGAGAACACGTGAGACGGTGAGAGGGCATGTATGCACATGACCGTCTGTACTCCTTTTTCCCTTTATTTATTTATTCTGTTGCCTTTTAGTATATTTTAGAATTTCTTTTTTTCTTCGTCTGTAGATTATTTTTAAGTTCAAATTCCTTATTTCTGTAGTAACACTATTCATCGAAACATTTCACATGTAGTAGTATGATCTTTGGCCTTCATTTGGTTCTCTCTCTTTTTTTAATAGGAAAATGACTGTCCAGAAGCAGCAGTAGCTAAGCTTTTTGCATCTGCTAAAAGGAACGGTCCTCAGCCAAGTCATTATGGTGCCCTTACTCACTGCTTGCAGAACATGCCTTCTGAAGGACAGATTCGGGTTTGCACAAATCTTAAGCATCTATTATTTCCTGATGTAATGCCTTAATTTGTCATAAAAATGCCATTTTTGTCTTAGGCAACCGCTGTCGAGGTACAAAACCTTCTTGTTTCTGGTAGAACAAAAGAGGCTCTTCAATGTGCACAAGAAGGTCAGTTGTGGGGACCTGCGCTCGTTCTCGCGGTACAACTAGGCGATCAGGTTCATATGATGGATTTTACCTTCTGCTTTCTGGCATTCAAGATGTTTGCAATGAAGTTACCAATTACCATGTTGTTACCAAAGAAATAGATCTTTGAGTTTTCCAGATGTTTGCATGCGGAGAAGAATATCAAACTGGATATTTAGCTGCAGCTGATGTTCTTGTCTCCCTTTGAATCAATGCAGTTCTATGTTGATACTGTGAAGCAAATGGCCCATCACCAAATAATAGCAGGGTCACCTTTAAGGACGTTATGCCTATTAATTGCAGGGCAACCGGCTGATGTGTTTTCAACACACAGTGGAACTAGTAATGGCACAGCTCAGGTTTGTTATATATCTTAATAAATTGCTGATGGTATATCAATTTGAACATTTTCTTATGACATTGGTTTTTGCCACAATTTTCTGGTTATGCTGGGTTGAAATGTAAATAATCATGGATGAAATTTAATTCCATCCATGGCAATGTGTAAGTGGATATTGCACAGACCGTAGATGAACAGAAACATCATGCTGATGCAGTTTGTAGGATGCTGAAAACTTAACTTTTACACTTCAAACAGTCTCTCATGTGACCATGTCTATCTTGTCTACTATAAATTTCGAACTTCCTTAGGAATATCTTTGCTTTGCTGAGTTCATAAAATTTTCAAATGTACAGCAGAGTGGATC
Source organism: Protea cynaroides (assembly GCA_028583415.1). Taxonomy (NCBI): domain Eukaryota; kingdom Viridiplantae; phylum Streptophyta; class Magnoliopsida; order Proteales; family Proteaceae; genus Protea; species Protea cynaroides. The sequence continues at coordinate 132,450,739 of CM053276.1, forward strand.
CAACAGCATACTAGATGACTGGGAAGAGAATTTGGCCATTATAACTGCTAACCCAACAAAAGGTGATGAGCTTGTAATTATTCATCTTGGAGATTGCCTTTTGAAGGAAAGAGGCGAGGTAGAATCTTCATTAGTTGATACTTCTGCAATTTCCATCCCCCACATGCTATTGTTTTGGAAATTCTCTATCATCTCATGCTGAAATGGTCTTTTTTTTTTTTGGGATAAGTATAACGGTCATTGTTACATGTGTTATGATACAGATTTCTGCTGCTCATACTTGCTACTTGGTTGCTGATGCCAACTTTGAGTCATATTCGGACAGTGCAAGGCTGTGTCTCATTGGCGCAGACCACTGGAAATACCCCCGAACATACGTTAGTCCTGAGGCTATTCAGGTCACTTCAGTGCTTCCCACTGGTTCTGTTATCTTTTTACTGTGCATTTTTTACTTGGTCATCCCCGTGTCTAAAATAAAGTGTGATCACTAACTTTTTTGGCGTGAAAGTAAATCAGCATTTATGTACCCCTTGGATCAACTTGTTGGCTCTGACTCTTTTTGTGCTGGTACTTGAGCTGAGTAATACATAGTTGTATGAGAAAATGTGTGCTCGCATTTGCCTCACTCTTCGTGTTACCTTAATGAAGCAACAACTAGGCATTGTGGGACTGAGTATGAAGACTTGTGCTGAAACTTTCTTACATGTGCAAGTTTGAGTTTTTTTGCAGCTTATTATTAGTTCTTGAAGCCCATTTTGTTGAGATATTTTGTAATAAGCCAAATCACATGGTAGTATGGTACTGCAAGTATCAGACTGTGTATGGAATGTATGTCTATGAGATTTTCTGTTTATGCTAACATTTGCCTTCTTGTTTTTCCCTGCTCCTTGTTTCTGTGCTTCATTTTGCATAATAACTATTCAATTATGCATCTTCTTCCAAGCTGTCAGTTTTCAATCTTAAGATACTAGGCAGGAGAATTCAAGATCAATTTCTTTGTATTGTAGTAATGAATTTCATTGGATACTTTTGTGGAGAATATTGCTGAAATTAGTTTACTGAACATCTGGGCAGAGGACAGAATTATACGAATACTCAAAAGTGCTTGGAAATTCTCAGTCTATCCTGCTACCATTTCAGCCATATAAACTTATCTATGCCCACATGCTAGCTGAAGTGGGGAAAGTTTCAGATTCATTGAAGTAAGTCTATATTTGTCTTCTGTTGCTCTTTGCATTTGGCCTTTCTGTTTCTTATGATGTTGTATTAATTATCTCAGGTACTGTCAAGCAATACTGAAGTCCCTGAAAACTGGTCGAGCACCTGAAGTGGAGACATGGAAACAGTTGGTATCTTCTCTTGAGGAGCGTATAAGAACCCATCAGCAGGTATCTGTCTGCCATCTATTTCAGTCCTATTGATGCCTTCATTGATCAACTGTTTGTATTGATTCTTCTTCAATGTTCCGCATGTAGGGTGGATACAGCAATAACTTGGCTCCAGCAAAGCTGGTGGGTAAATTGCTCCCATTCATCGACAGATCCATTCATCGTATGATTGGGGCCCCACCACCGCCTGTGCCTTCAACATCACAGAACTGTGTTCCGAACAATGAGCACGATCACACTTCAGGTGGCCCAAGAGTAGCAAGTAGTCAATCAACAATGGCCATGTCATCACTGATGCCCTCAGCATCTATGGAGCCCATAAATGAATGGAAGGGTGACAACAGAATGACGATGCCCAATAGAAGCATTTCTGAGCCAGACTTTGGCAGGAGTCCAAAACAGGTCGGTATTTCCTTTAAAGTGAAGTAATTCCTATTTTCTGAGCATAATTGTATACTCTGAGGGCATATGTACAAGGTGGTAGAGCTACATAGCAAACACATCTAGGTGACCCTGGAAGCTTCCCCATGGCATTTTCTTTTAAGGCTCTGTTTCCAAGTAATGTCATGTAAAAAGAAAATTTTCGGGTAAAATCTATGGAAGAAAAAGGTGTTATCTCAATTCTTACATACCTGAAAATTTTCCTTTTATATGATCTTTAGCTAGAAAAAAGCCTTCCAAATTTTTTTTTGGGTAGTTCCAACTGATTCCTTGGCTCCGGGGCTAACTTCATCAAAAGGAAGAAAGGGTACAGAAATATGATATATACCTCCACCTTGAACTCAGACCCAAAACTTTACTGATGTAGGACAGCTTAGGGTCTAGGTCTCCTACACTTACAACTAGCTAGGTATTAGGTTATCTAAGGTTACCTAGTTAGGACAGAGGGCAGTAGCATACTTGTCTTGCAATTAGATGGTTTAGAGATGAATTTTATCAACCAATGATCCTAGCAGTGATACCCATACACAGAATAGGAACAAGAAAGAAACAGCAATGTATGGCTGGCTGTCCAGCTAGGTTAGGAATTATGAACAGAACAACAAATAGGTATAAACAGAATTTCGTAAAAGGGAAATTGCAGTAAGAAATAACATACATACATAAAAAAAAAAGGACAGAAAAGAAAAGAGCAAATTTCGTGGACTAAAGAGAGATAGATATATTTTAGAAATGAGAAATAAGAAGGAAGAAGAATGAAGAAGGGATTGAGAAATTGATTTAGGGGAGGGGAAGGAGAAGAGAACAGGAACTGAGAAAGAGAGAGAGACTTACAAGGGAGTTTCCATTTTCATTCTTTGCATTCATGGCATATTAACTACAGCAGAAAAAAACACGTGGTTATGACTTCCAGATCTTAAAAACAAAAGTGAGGAGGAAAAAAACTAAACACGAGAGAGAGAGAAGAGGGGGGGGGGGGGTGTGTCTACATGCTGGGGAAAAAAAAAGAAAAAAAAACAGAATTCAATTTAAAAAAGACAGATCAGAAATAGAAACAAACAGTTTCTAGAAATAGTGAGAAAAAGAACACAAAATAAATAGAATTGTAAAATAAAATAAAATGATGCTCCTAGCTGCTGTGATGTTCCCATCATTTACCTCTAGAGCTTCCAAATCCTTGAGTGGTTGATATGCTGACTGTATATGGGGTCAGGTTGATCCATCAAAGGCAGCTTATCCTGATGCACAAGGCAAGGTATCAGTCTCTGGTGGATCATCTCGCTTTGGCCGATTTGGTTCACAGCTCTTCCAGAAGACCGTGGGGTGGGTCTCAAGATCTCGCTCAGAGCGGCAGGTATTTTTTTTTTTTGGTTAATTTTTTTTATGGGGTTGTTTTTCCTTTAATTGTACTGCCATTTTTTGCCCTAACCTTTAGCATTTCTGCTGCATTGCTACCACAGGCCAAGCTGGGAGAAAAAAATAAATTCTATTATGATGAAAAACTTAAGCGATGGGTGGAGGAAGGCTCTGATCCTCCAGCTGAAGAAGCAGCCCTGCCACCCCCACCGACTACTGCCAGTATCCTGAATGGAATGTCAGATTACAACGTAAAAAATGCTTTAAAAAGTGAAAGCATGCCCGCTAATGGAGGGCCTGACATTAGAAGCCCAGCTCAAGAACGTAGTCCAGGGATCCCACCCATCCCACCCAGCTCCAATCAATTCTCAGCACGTGGACGAATAGGAGTTCGATCAAGGTAGATGGGCTGCAAATTTTTTTCTTCATTCTTTGAATATGTGCATTTATCAATTTACCTTCAATGTGTCACCTGGGTACTGCAGAGGTGCAATCTGAGTAAGCATTCTGAGATGTCAGACGGGTGCTGCTCCTATAGTATCCAGGTGTCATAGCTTTGAGGAATCCTGAGGTTTCCCTCAGAGCCATATATGTGTTTGAGTGAGGTTGCCCCATGTGGTCATCACCGCAAAGGTGTTTTCTGACTGAAGATCAAGGCATGTCTAGATAACAAGTCCATATGGTTTTGTCCTGGAATGTTACTTGGTGATGCTTGAATTTCTGTAAAGTGATTCTTTGGTCCTTGATTCTCCTTTATAAGTCCTCACTTCATGTTCTCATCAACTTGAGCTCTGCCAAGTTCTTTATGCTTGGCATTTGGGCTTGTTGATTCTTTCTCTATTGCTCTTTCACACACAAACATGTTAGATAAATCTAGGGAAAAAGACTGTTAAATGATTGATTTTGATCATATTTATTAAGTTTCTGTCTCAAAAGTTCAAACTTGTAAGTAGAGTGACTCTCAAGTATGGAAGGCACCCAAGGTTCTAGACCTAAGCAATGTAGGACTATTCCCAATAGTATTATCAGATCTTCTCTTTGGCATTTGATGCCCCTGGTGGGACTTATTGCTTGGTTCTTCCCTTGTTATGCGTGCCACATTGTTTGGACATACACTTGAAACATTTCAATTCGTTACTTAATGCTTGGTTCATTCCCCCCCCCTTCCTTCTCCCCCTTTTCTTATGCATGCCAGTGTTTAGATACATGCTGTTTGCTTACATGAAAACAATCGATTTATTTTCTCATTTTATTTCCGGATCTGAATTTGATGGCATCCTCATGGACTGGACTTTTCCACAGGTATGTCGACACCTTCAACAAAGGTGGTGGAACCCTACCAAACTCATTCCAATCAGCTTCTGTTCCAGCTACAAAATCTGGAGCTGGAGTGAATGCCAAATTTTTCATTCCAACTCCCATGGCCTTGAGTGAACAGACAGACAATGCGGTAGGAGAAAGCATGCAAGAAAATGGGATGACTAATGAAAGTACTTCAACATCTGTTGTATCAGAGTCGGTGATCCAATCGACGTCATCATTACCACCACCAGTGTCAATTCAACGGGCCCCCAGCTTGGGTAACATCACCCCTACAAACATGGGGGCAACAGAAAATGGTGATGGGTCTGTTCCTTTCCGCTCACGGCGAACAGCATCATGGAGTGGAGGCATTTCCAATACGTTTAATCCTCTCAAGACAACTGAAGTAAAGCCTCCAGGGGAGGCATTGGGCATGCCACCATCAATGTTTATCCCTAGTAATCCTTCACAAGTACGCATGCCCTTGAATGGTGCAAGTTTGGCTGATGATCTCCATGAAGTGGAACTCTGAGCTACATTTCCAAGGTGTAAATCTTATTGTTGCTTCTCACTGTAATCATGTCAGGTCAGGATGTACCTTGCTCTCCCCCAAAAGAGATACGTGGTTGAGCAGTTGAATTGAGATTTCTTACAGGGAAATTGGTGTTCTGGTCTTCGATGAAAAGTGCTTAGCTGGTTACAGTTTGCTGTATCATTGGAATAGGGCTGATCTGAATGTCCCAGTTGCTGCAACCCTTCAATGTGGGAGAGTTAGTGTCCTTTTACAAAGCGAAGAGGCCATGCGTCGGCACCAGAATGTACAGTTCATTTGTTGATTTATTAGACAAGAATCCCAATATTGTTTTTTGAGGTGGGCCTTCAAGGAAGATAGAAGGAGCCCAAGAAAGACCACCCCTTCTGCTATTTCTCTTGGGGTGGAAAGATTTTTGAAATTGCAAAAAGAAATTTTTTTTTTGAAGGTTTCGAAAGTGTACCAAGTTACAGACACTTTAGGAGCTGGCAGCCAAAATTTTCTGTTTGATCAGTTTCCTGCTTTTGGGGGGATTTGTTGGGGATGGGGGTTGGTATGCCTACAATGCAAAACTCTGTTATGAATGATAAATCTGAAATACGGCCAGTTTCATACAGTTCGGGTTCTCTCCCAGACTTCCTGGAGCTCATAGTTGTGACTTGTGCTACATATAGAGGAATAGAAGGGGTGCAGTACCACGAAAACAAATACTGCTAGGAAAGCTGTAGCTACTTTTTTTTTTTGTGATAATTTTTTTTTTGGGGTGGGAGAAGGAGGGTTTGTTTTTCCCAAACAACTTTTTTCTCAATCAAAAAAGAAAAAAATTTGCGCAGAGCTCGAGCTCGAGCTCAAATCCGGGATTTTCAACTCGAGATTGTTGTGTTGCATTATTTGGTTTCGTTGGTTAGTTTTTTAATGACCCACAGCTCTAGTTTCTTTATTACAATATATGGGAAGGGAAGCTTTAAATTTAATAATTTTTTTTCAATATTAAATGAAATTACAAAAGAAACCCTCATTATAAATCAAGAAGGAATAGGGAATCCAAGGATTTCTATGACAGTCAATATACTTCGGTAGAGAAGTAATCTTTTTGATATAATATTATAATACAAAGTAAAGGGTAAAAGGCAAAAGAAGACTGAAAATAACACTTTTTAAAATGTATTATAATATTTTCAAATAAAATAATATTATTATACTGATCACTATAAAGGCCAATTTTTTCTTATCGAAAAAAATGTCTAATTGTCTTTTTGATTGATATGTATGGATGGATACGTGTACTTAATTAATATGGTTCTACTTGCAGGTATCCCTCGTGATGCCACAGCAATTTTGACTTTCCTCATCTTACTAGGTGTTATGGGGGAAAAACATCATTCAATTAAAATCATGCACGTGACATCCAAAATATCTAGGGCCGACTAGGCGTGATAGAGTGGTGCTTGGCTTTGTCCGTTCGGAGTCATAGTTCTATTCAGACACGTCTCCTAGGCGGAGGCACAGTCCTATTAGGACAATGCGCCTGGTCGGAGGTATAATCCTACTGGCTTACGTTTTTCGATCGGAGGTCAGAGTCCTAAGGCGACTAGGTTACGTCGTAGGAGTCCTTCTCCATGTACAATACGTTGCCGATCATCACAGCCATACGACCACTCGTATGGTGACATGTGTAACACTTACTTTTGACCGACTTAGCTTCTTTGGCTACAGTCTTCTACTCCTACCCGGAGTCTATGACCTGGACGTCCCTCAGAGCGACACCTGACAGTTCAATTGGCGATCTACTTCCCTGAGTCCTGATACCTCCATGTTTCATCCGATTTCTATAAGTAAAGAACCATCCCCACAGGTAAAAGGGATAATCATCTCACTAGTCTCCATCAATTCTTCCTACGCTCAAACTCTTTCATTGTTCCCCTTTTTCTCTAAATTGGAGATAGCTTAATTTCTACTATCTCTTGACTATTTCACTGAGAATCTGACTTAGGCATCGGAGTGTACCCGGGGCTTAGTCGCCCAACTCCCTTGTTTAACTTCTGTGATTGCAAGTCGTTCGGATCGCAGATCGACGGAAAGATTTTCAACCTTAACACTTTGGCGCCCACTATGGAGCCTCTTAATTGAGTTTGACGGACAACGTATGAAGAATCTCAACCACTTTCGATGGCCCACCGGAGTACTCGCGCTTAGGCTTCTCAACTACCTTCCGAACCCTCCGTGCAAGTTATGGAGGGCAACAGTGCTAGTACGATTGGAGTAAATCATACCCCAACGCTAGCACCTGCTCTGACAACGACGACGCCTCCGCCACCTCCTCAGTACATGACTCGCCAGCAATTCAACGAGTTGAGGCAGCAGATCAACCAGTTGGCTTAAACTCTGGGAGTCGCTCGAGCAAGTAACTCAGCAGCAGGAGGAGCGGGAGAGAACCCTCCGCCCGCACCAACGCCGAATGCACCACCAGTTGCACACTCGGCCGCTCACCATCCTGCACCTGCGGCGTCAGTCTGAGCAGCACAAAATAATCCTCACCCTCCTGCCAGATCTCATGATTGCAGCAGAGCTTTCGATTTGCAGGCCCAGAGCTCAACAAGGTCATTCGCACGGCACCCACTGGTTGACAGCCACCAGGAGTAGGGCGTGCGAGGTCCACACCTTCATCCATAGAGGGATGTGAGGTCCTTCCTCGACGCCCTCCGCCAGCAACGAGTGAATTTGGAGACACCACTACAGCAGCGGCGCCCCCACCAACAACTCCTCAATTAGAGGTCGAGAGATAGTTGTTGGAATTGGCTATTTGGCTCCAACTAGTGGAACAAACTCGGGTCGTCCCACAAAGGATGACCTACACGACCGTCACAACACTTTTTGACGAAATCATGAGGGCTCCACCCCCTGAGAATTTTAAGATGCTAGTTCTGGACTCCTACAATGGGACCACTGATCCCGAACAACACCTGGATGCATTCGTCTCCATGATGCTCTTCTACCCGCTCAGCGACGGCCTGATCTGCCGAGCGTTTCCTTCAACGCTCAGAGGTCCTGCCTGCACATGGTTTAACAACTTGCCTTCGAGGAGTATCGCCTCGTTCGAGCAACTATGGAACAAGTTTCTGACGCACTTCCAGGCAAGCCGAGTGCGCAAGAAGACATCCTACCACCTATCGACGGTGAAACAGCAGATATGAATTCCTGTGGGATTTCATTAAACGCTTCAACGTGGAGGTACTGGAGATTAAGGATGTCGAGCCGGTAATACACATGTCCAACCTGCAGGCTGGGGTGACAGACGAAAAACTTTATTGGTCCCTTGCCAAAAAGCCTCCAAAGACCTTGGATGACCTTCTCACCAGGTGTAAAAAATACGCTTCAGCCGATGAGACGACCAAGGCCTAGAAAACCAATGCGGTCAACAATTTGAAGGGCGATCAAAAGCTGGGTGACAAAAAGAGATTCGAACTTGCAGATCAAACCCAAAACACCAGTGACGCCAAGAAACAAAGGTCCTGCAAAGAGCAGGGGAATCGGCATCTGTACAAAACATTTGATTACTACACTCCGCTTACCATCTCGATGACGAAAATTCTAAAAGTAATCAAGAATGATCGGAACCTCCGACCACCTCCGAAGCCGCTCGGTGAAGGAAGGAATAAAGATCGTTCCAGATACTATAGCTTCCATCGCGACTACGGCCATGGCACTGATGAGTGCAAGTACCTGAAGGGGAAAATTAAAGATCTCATCAAGCGAGGTTACTATCACAATTTCGTCAAAGATGTTGGCAGGGGACCAGCACCGGTTCAGAGAGATCGCGATCTACCCCCTCCACCTCCGAGGAATCCGCAACCCAACGACTGTCGAACGAAAGCAGGAGAGGATCCTAACATCCTTCGGAGAGACGACAGAGACCCAGAAGGAGGCTCAACTGCTCCGAAGCAGTGGGTCGGTGCCATTCAGTTTGGCTCGTTTAGAGCTCATCTGGAGAAAAGGCAGCCAGAGTAGGCGGTAGACAACACATACAGTTCGGGTCCCTCCCGAACCAGCCAGTGTCTGAGAGGATGGGGAGAAGTAAGCGGAGGTCCTGCTCGGCGTCGAAAAGGCACCAGTCTAGTTGACATTTCGTAACTAGCCCTCCTCCAGAGAATCGACCCCGCACAAATACCAGGTTGCGATTTCCAGGCGATAGTGGCATCTATGCCATCACCAACGGACCCAAAGCTGCAGGAAAGACAGTCCTCACGATCATAGAGGGACCAGCTGCCAAAAATACGTCTAACAGGTCAGCCAAAGCATATTCCTGCCTGGTAGCAAAAACTGAGTGACCTTCCAAAAAGGCAAGAACTGGAGAAATCATCACCTTCAACGACGAGGATCGTCAACGTGGCAGTCTCCCATAAAGATGCCATCGTCTTCATTGCTGGGATCGGACACTGCGACGTGGCCAAGTGCCTAGTTGACACAAGGAGCTCGGTGGATATCATATTCTACCACGTATACCAGAGGATGCAAATAGGGGACGATCAGCTCCAACCCATCACCTTCGACCTCATCAGTTTTTCTGGGGACCCAGTGATGGTGAAAGGAGGCATCCACTTGCCTGTGGTGCTCGGTCAAAAACCTAAGCAACAAAGAGTGATGGTCGAATTCATGGTAGTGGACCGATCGTCCAACCACAACGTAATACTCGGCCACCCGTCCCTAAATAAGCTTAAGGCGTACATGTCCACCTACTACCTGGTGATGAAATTTCCCACAGAGAATGGAGTCGGAGAATGTAGAGCCAACCAGATGGTCTCGAGAAGATGGTACGCTACAGAGCTGAGAAACAGCCAGAGAACCTTGAAGACGCCCTAGTTCACCTAGTGGACATAGAAGATGTCCAAGACAACAATCGGCCAGAAAAGGGAAAACCAGCCGAAGAGTTACAGCAAATCCCTGTGGCGGATGACCAACCCGAGAAGACATTCCAGGTCTGCTCCTTGCTACCTGAGGATAAGAAAGAGGAGTTGGTTGGATTCCTGAGGCAAAACCTGGATGTGTTCGCCTGGTTGGCCTCGGAGATGCCAGGAATCCCAAGGGAAGTCATCGAACATCGCCTTGTGGTCAACCCCCAGCACCATCGGGTCAGACAGAAGAAGAGAAGTTTCGCGCCTGCCCGCCAGTCGGCTATAGATGAGGAGGTCCAGAAACTATTGACGGCTGGCTTCATACGTGAGGTAGTCTATCCAGACTGGTTGGCGAACGTGGTCATGGTTCCCAAGGCAAACGGAAAGTAGAGGATCTGTAGACTTCACAGACCTCAACAAAACCTCCCCGCAAGACAGCTATCAGCTGCCGCGCATAGACCAGTTGATAGATGCCACGGCGGACACGAGCAGCTCAGTTTCCTGGATGCATACTCAGGGTACAACCAGAACAGGATGAAGAAGTCCGACGAGGAGTACACCTCCTTCATCACCAACCAGGGACTCTTCTGCTATACAATCATGCCTTTTGGCTTAAAGAACGCTGGAGCCACCTATCAGAGGTTGGTGAACAAAATATTCAGCAATCAGATCGGTCGCAACATGGAAGTATACATCGATGATTTCCTGGTGAAGAGCAAGCAGGCTAACCGGCACCTAGCCGACTTGGACAAAGCATTACAAGTCCTTGGCAGACATAGCATGAAATTGAATCCTATGAAGTGCGCTTTTGGAGTCACTTCTGGTAAGTTCCTAGGTTTCATGGTCTCACAAAGGGTATAGAAGCCAACCCAATGAAGATTACAACCATACTAAACATGGTCGCACTGACCAGACCCAAGCAGGTGCAGGAGCTGAACGGTCGCATAGCCACCCTCGGCCGATTCATGTCCAAATCGGCCGAGCAATGCCTACCCTTCTTCAGGACCCTTAAAGGGGCTGAAAAGTTTGAATGGATGGAGGAATGCCAGAAAGCTTTCGAGGACCTCAAGGCCTACCTGGCCTCGCCACCACTACTGGTGAAGCCTAACCCCGGAGACAAACTGCAGCTCTACCTCGGTGTCTCAGACTGGGCGGCAAGTGCAATTTTACTGAAGGAAGAAGATAGAGTGCAGCGTCCAATATACTTACGTCAGTACGGTACTATTGGACGCAGAGACTAGATACAAACTAATCGAAAAGCTAGCACTTGCTCTGCTCACAGCAGCATGAAAGCTCTGACCATATTTCCAGGTCTACCCCATCTCTGTGCTCACCAACACATCGCTGAAGAAGGTGTTGTCAAAATCGGATGCCTCTAGTCGGCTGATTAACTGGGTTGTGGAACTCGACGAGTTCGAATTGAAGTATGTGCCCAAAACCGCCATCAAAGCTTAGGCGTTGGCGAACTTCATCATGGAAAGCACCCTGCCAGAGGAGGATGTAGTGGAGCTTGAGGCGGAGAACAGGCCCACACCAACCGAGGTGCCTTAGACACTACAGGTAGACGGGTCCTCCATGGACGGTAGATCATGTGCAGGGGTGATACTAACAAGCCCAGAAGGGTTCAAAGTCTGATCGGCAATCAGGTTTTGTTTTCGGGTGACGAACAATGAAGCCGAGTACGAAGCGCTACTAGCCCGCCTTAGGCAAGCAAAAAGCCTCATTGTTCGACGGCTAATAGTCCATAGTGACTCGCAGCTGGTCATTCGGCAGGAACAGGGGATTATGAAGCCAGACAGCCAAGGATGCTGAGATACCTGGAGAAAGTCAACATGGCCATCGGCCTTCCGGAGTGTCGAACTGCAGTACGTGAGTAGAGACGAGAACACTGAAGCAGACGAGCTGTCTAGGTTGTCCCTGACACACATCTCTGAAATGGACTCTGCAGTGTATGTAGAGTTATTGGAGCGCGCCAATAGTTGTGCCGAAGAAGTTGCACAAATCGAGGCCACTCCTAGCTGGTATGACCCCATCTATAGCTACCTTCGAACTGGTGCACTTCCAGAAGACAAAAAGGAAGCACGACGCATCCAAGTAAGTCAAGGCAGCTGCCTACCGACCCCTCTGTAGTCATTCTTCACCATTACAAAACTCGTGGACGAGTTCTTTTTAAGTGGGGGGAGTTGATGCAGTCCAAGGACCAGCCAATAGTGGACCAGCCCAAGGATCTGTCAACATGGGCCCAACCCACACTGTTCACGTGAACACTGTTCACGCAGTACTGTTCACGTGAACAGTACCAACAGCAGTAGTTAGAATCTTTTGGTTAGTTTTCTAATTTTTAGTTTACTTATTTTCATTGTTTAGTTTCCTAAAAATTAGGCTAGTTAGTTTAGAAGTCTTAGTTGCTTGGAGATTAAGACTTGCCTAAAATCTAGTTTCCTAATTCCAGTTTTTAGAAACTTTCCTATTTCTATGTTTTAGAAAATTCCTAAGTTATAAAGGAGGTTTAGCTTTTCCAAGTTTAGTTTTTTCCTATTTTATTTGTAATGTTTCAAAGCTATAAATAAAAAGAATGCAGGCTGGCTGTAGTAGAGTTTTTCTAGAAAATTAAAAGTAATTAATTTCTGGTTGAGCCTCACCAGGTTGTGAGACTCAATCTCTTGTTCCTCTTTCTTCCTTGATATTTTGACTCTTGTTTTGAGATACAAACATACTACACTGACTAGCGACATAGCTTACATGTAGATCCATTGAGTTCCTTTGATAAACTACTACCAAACTAGAAGCAATCAATCATCTTCCAGATCTGGGGCGCTAACAGGTTCAGTCAACTTTCGAGCCCCACAACTTCTTCAATTTTTTTCCAGATCTTCTTTAACTTCGGAAGAATGTTCATAAGTGTTATCAAGGACTTCCAAACCAAATTTCATAAATTTCTGACGGTCAGATTTCGAGATAAATAATTTTTTCTATTACTTTTTCTCTGCAGATTTTTATATTGAACTGAATTAAGATCCTGTAGCAAAGAGGGCTTGTTAATTTGTTATGTTTTAACCCCTTTGCCATCAGGTGTACACTTGATCATTTTGTTACAGTTGAAATGTATTTTTTTAATTGCAGAAATGTTAGCAGGCTGAGACGTAATAAGGCAGTAGCTCAACTAGTTGATGCTCTTTGCAGCCAAGCTTTGGAGGATCCAACCCAATCCAGCACAAACAAATGCAACAGTTTTGTGTCAAACACCAAACCAGAAAGAATAAACCAGGTAGAACATGGAAGGATGAAATATGAATGAGAAGAAGACCAGAAGAGTGAGAGAGGGAAAGAAAGAAAGGGATCAACTGAATTCTTCTCTTTGAATTGTTAAAATGATGCTGTGTGCTTACAAGTTACAACTTAACCATACAAAATACAATATATATATATATATATATATATATATATATATATATATATATATATATATATATATATATATATATATATATATATATATATATATATATATATATATATAATCTGATCCTTTAACATGCACCAACTAATAAAAGCCAATGACCCACCTGCGTATATTTTCTAAAGCATTAATAAAACAAATAAAATAAAAGAGTCTGAATAGGAAACAGTAACCAAAGTCTTGGTCACCTCTAGTTCCTAAGAAGCCTTTTACCTATTTGAGATAAAGGTACAGAGAAATCAATGGACTTAGTCTACCTTTGACTAGGCTTGTTTTCTCAATGATGGTGAATGTCAAAAACATTTTACTGCTCCCTGTTCTTACACTAGATCATCAATCCATCATTTTTCTTGTTGATTTGATCACTTAAATAAGTTGCATTTGAAAATGTGTGGTCTTATGTGATACCATGTTTCAATTTAGAGAGGTCCGAGCAAGGGCCTCTTCTGCATGTTTTAGCTTTGCCTCTTATACGTTGAAGATGTACAACATCCATTCATCGATGATTTGGTAGGCTAACCACATTTGTCGTATAAATTCTCCTTTATTATTATTTTTTAATCATAATTTGAAGCTTCACTTGCATGCAACTAGTAACTCTCTCATTGGGTAAGATCAAGGAAGGACACTCCTTTGATTTAGTTTGCAAGGTAAATTCACTATGTCATATTACGTAGTTATTTACTTAAGATACCTAGGTAGGATTTCCAAACAAAAATTCTAGTGTTTCTTTCAATGTGTATCTAACGACGTAAAATTGTGTCCCTTTTAAACCTTATTATTTCTCATTGTCACACCTATTTCATGGCTTGAAGATTCTTCATGTCTTTGAAGTTTCCAAAGATAAGTGGATGTTTTTTTTTGTGGGATGGTACAGATATGCCTACTCTAAGTATCCAGACAAAGTGAGTCTTTATCTGTTTTCCTTTTATGTGCTTGGTTTCATTCATTTTCTTTATTGAAATGGAAACAGATCATAACTGAGGCTCCATTGTCTAATTCAAAATATTGAAATTATGTTCCTGAAAATACAAACATTAATGCACTCGGATAAAGTAATTTTTATGTGTATGATACAACCAAGAAACAGATGTCCATTTTCTACTAACTTCATGGAAAATGAGATTGGCTTTACAATTCGATGTCATTGCTTCAAAGACAGGCTTGTTGGGGCCTGAAGTTTACATAAATCTAGAATTCCTTTTTACTGTTTCAGCATGTCAGTGGCCCAGAGCCTTTTTTAGCCTTAGCATTTTGTACCTATCTATCCTTTATATTGCAGGGTTATAATTGTCCGCTACAGTAATTGATGTTTTGCATGGTGGTATTATTTATAATTTTCTACAGGTTTTGTAAATAGACTTAAGATTAAAAAAATAATATATACGAAAGATGTATTCTAGGTTGCAGCCTTGCAGGGCAACTCTCCTCCCTTGTTTGCAAGGTATATAAAGCTAAAAGTGGCACATGGTTATAGTTATGTGTTAATATTTCTTTAGCAATTAACCTGAATTTTTCCTTTTTATATGGTTAAACTGAAAAATAACACCTAAGATGACTGCTTCCTTGTTGGCACAGTGAAAGCTGGTAATGGTGATATTGAATTCTTCACTATTAGTGATTACCCTTTGGCTCAGTAATCCCAACTTCCTTCCAAAAAAGGAGTTTCTCGTAATATTAGGGGAAAAAAATCTAACTCTCATTCTGACTATTTAGTGTGCTATTATTCCCAGTTCCAGTTTTAATTGGAAAAAAGTTTTTTTTTTTATTATTATTTGAGCATGTTTGTCGAGGCTCTAACATTCTTACCTGCACTTTACAGTCACTTCTATGGCATTTTTAATCTGAATTTCCTTTTCTTGTGATTTTATATGTTACAAATTAAGGGTGAAATAAACTTAAACGGTAGACTGAACAAATGAAATAGCACCCCCCCCCCCCCACTATATATATATATATATATTGTAATTCTCTGGCTCTTGAATGGGGTTCTATAACTTCAACAGAGGAACTATGGCTACTGGTCCCATAAGTACCGTAGCAGCTCTGAATCTGTTATTGCAATAATCCCATCTAGGCACAATTTAGATTTTCACAGTTATTATGTTCCTCTGAAGTTCAAGTATTCGTAGCCATTTACCTCTTCAAAATTAGGTAGGTCGGAAAAAGATTTTAATGTTAGTTATGAACTACAGGCCAGAAGATGAAATGGAGAACCCGCTTTCTTTACAGTTGGAATCTGTACCTTTGCCTAGAGATATTTTATGCACGTTTCCTTCTACTGGGACTATCTTGAGGGTGCCTGTTGACCAAGAGAATGAAAAGCTTGGCCTTCACTTGATAAGTTGTGATAAGTGGATTAAGTTTTCTAACATAATCTGCAAGGAGCAGTCAGGGCTATGGCATGGTATGTTGTTGCCTTCTACCAAGCTGCAATATTTGTCAAATGAGGATAAAATAGTAATACACTGTCAATGGTAATTGCTTGTTTCCACTAGTTGCTATTGTGGTTGTGTAATGCTGTTCTACTGGCTGCTAGAGTTGGTTGCATGAATTGCTCAAGCTCCTTCCTTGAATCAGGTTGTGTGATGACCGGGCATCGTCTAAAGGGGATAACATGCCTCTGTCAAGCTTTCCTTGGCCTTCTCGTCTTACAGGTTTTACATTGTTTGCAACATTAGAGTTTGTTTGTTTGCCACTGTGATTGGTAGATATAGTCATATAGTGTTCTTGTCTTCTCATTGTCATTCTGCAATTCAGGATGCCTGTGAAGTTTGCAATTCCTTTGGAAAATATATTGAATGAAACTTATCCTTTCATTAGTGATCTTTCCTTTCTTCGATCGTTCCCGACCGCTTGTGCTTTCGATAGATCTACCAGTCCTTCTGTTCTGGAAAAAACGCTTTGCGGTCCGAAGCTCAACAACCGGGTGGTGTCCTACCGATTATGGATGGGAGGCAGGCAAGCACAAACAAGCGCTTCCCCGCACGAACGAATGCGAGTAGGAGCCTGGGCCCCACACACACGAGTAGGGGGGGCGCTGCCCGGAGAACCGCACACAATGATAGGGGAGCGGCTCTATGAGTGGGAATCAGAGTTTCGGAGTTGAACTCTAAATCTTTGACACTTTTCTTGGAAAAAAGGGGGCACCACAAACAAGGAAGGAGTTTTATGCTTCCGAGATTCAATCACATTATTTATTATAAACGAAATTGAAAGCCCTATATTCTTCCTTCGCCGGCCGGCGGCTGAGAGAAGTATACTACTCATGTAGTATACTGAATTCATTCATTATAGTTTTATGTATAATTTTCTTTTTCAGTGACTGATCATGAGGATGTGCTATTTGTCACATTAATGGATGTCCTCACATATGCAGAGGTCTCTCTTCTTTTCCTATACATTGATATGTGCTCGAAAGAACTTATTTAGGTATCTGGAGTCGGTGCCTTTCAATTTCTACTACTAAAAATTCATTTGATAAATTGATATACTTATAACTCAGTGACAGTTAATTAGTATTGTCTCCTTCCTCTCACTTTTGTTATTTACTTTTGTAATCTTAGTGTTATTTGACCGTGTTCTGTTGTGGGGTTGGATTACCATTTTCAAAGATAATTTTCTTAAGGGCTTTCCTGAACACTTTCATTTATAGTGGAAAAAAAACCTGAGACAAGATTCTACTTTCTCCATAGAACAAATGGATAAAGCTTTGGAAATATATCACATGCTCTTCTTTTCAAATATTGTATGTCAGTTGACAGTTTTCTCTAGCTCTTTGCTCACTTTTGTTTCTACATTATAGTCTACGGCCAAATTCAAATGTGTTGTTTGTGGGCTAGCAACATATCCCTGGAGAGTACAGGATTTCCGTAGCCTTCAAGGTGTATATAGGATAAGGTTGACCTTGGAGGACCCTACTGCAAGGATCCATGCGTTTTTGTATGCCGAGGATGGGGTAAGGCCTTCTTTTGACCAACTAACTGTATCTAGTCTCCTGTCTAAAGACCATGAAATATAACTGCAGTAGAAAAGTCAAGGTTTCCACTAACTTTTGTATGTGATCCACCTCCCATTGCATGCAATGTTGCCAGCATGGCATTAGGATCTGCATCTGTTAACCATGTTTCCACATGCTACTACATTAGCAAAAAAAGTCTTTTTCTTCCCCCCCCCCCTCTCCCCCCCCCCCCCCAAAAAAAAAAAAAACAATGCCCCTGAAAATTTAATCATTGAAGGGTTTAGTATATTTTGGTTTGTTCTGAGACAGTTTCGAATGTTGTTCCCTTTTGGATTGTATTTCGAGTTTTGAACAACAATGATATGAATTTCTAGAAATATGTTAGGCAAAGCTTCAGATTATGGTAGTTAATGGATTTCTTCCATGTCTACGCTACTTTATAATTCTGTCTTGATCCATGACAGGAGAAGTTTTTTGATGGTTACCCTGCTATTGACGTACTGAAGAGGAACCAAAATAAATTGCTTGTAATAATAAAGAGTGATGATGGCAAGGTAGTCGAGGTGGCTCCTCGAAATCCACCATGGGTAGAGTGTTGCATAAAATTTTATTACCTTGATAAAACAGACAGATGGGGACATAGGCGCTTCAAAATATTCGATACCAGAGTAAGCACTTTAACTGAATGAAGATCAATGGCTTATATGCATTAAAATACTTGTACTCTTACTCTTTGAATCAGCCAGATATAAATATATTGTCAGCCAAAATAGAACTGTATAGGCTCGGATGTTCATTCATGTTTTGCAATAGGAAGAGAAAAAAATAAAGGGAGCAAGGATTCAGAAGTTCTGTAGCCAATCAGATATAGTATCAGAATCAAACACATGCTGGCAGTAGTACTTCATCCATCTGGAATCCATGCTAAATTGTGTATATTTTCTTTTCAAAACTGCTTGTGAATGATGACACAATATAAAGCTGAATGAAATTGTTTCCTTCTTGAATGTTTACTTAATATTTCCAAAACTTACCTTGTCTCATGTGAAGCTTAATTGTCTTCGACTACAACTTTCATGTCTACAATACTGTGCTTTGAGGTAAAGTTCTTTTTTTCTTTTTTTTTCCTTTCAAAAGTACAGGGAGGATTCTGGAAATGAATATTTACTGAGGAAATGCAATAATGAGCTGCATTGGTGAAAGAAAATGGATATGGTAATTTAAAATTTTTTTAAAATATTTTATTTGAAGAGTAAGGATCATCTTGCAACCAAACCTGGAGCATAATATGGTGAACTGCTAAACTTTCTATTATATGCATTGATAATTCAAGTTTATTGTGTCTTTAGACACATGTTGAACACAAATTGGTTATCCAAGAACAGGATTTTATTCTGTAAACTTGCAAGCACACATTGATGTTAAGTTGGTGATATTTTTTGGTGGGTTTCTTAGGCTATGGGATTGGTTTGAAAGAGGCTGGGTTAAACTATTGTTTTCGTTCCTAATGTAAGTGGAATGTTCCTTAGTTCGCTATCTGTGGTGTAAACAAATGTTGAGATACTGGGAAATTTGTGAAATTCCTGAAATTTTAAAGTAGAATAGTCTTGGCCCAATTCCAGATCCACCTCCAAAAACGCGCGCGCGGGGGGCGGGGGGATGATGTGGCTTTTTTTTTTCTTCTAATGAACCTTTTGACTGCCTTCTGCTACCTGGAAAATAGTGACTAGGATTTCGGTTTTTACTTTAGGTATACAACATTGCCTTTCATTTTCTATTATCTGATGTTATCCCAAAACTCAACCAGATCTTCTAGATTTCAAAGTGTGGGCAATCTCACTTTGCATTTCCCTGACAATTTTGGTGCTGAAACAACTTATTTAGATATACAGACTATATTGGCTTATGGAGTGAAGACACCCAGGTAATCTCATAGCTGAATAATGCAAATATCCCAAAAGAGAGGTTCTTTTGTGGATAAATCAGTGCTTTATATGATACGCATTCGTTTCCTATGAAATACAGCTGAAAAGGGATGTTGTTGCAACCATTGTTTACAAAATTACGCCTAACCCATCAGATCACAAGTAAGTCTTCGTTTATATCTCCATAATGGTTATGTTCTGGTTGCCACGACTTTTGTTTCTTTGGTACTTAATGCTTTCTCAATTACATCTGTGGATTACAAGAATACACTCCACTTCTGCTCTGTTATGAATCATGGACATTGTTTACTTTCTAAATTGTTCAACTTGTTTTAACATGTCAAACTTCACATGTACATTTGAGCAGAGTAATTTAATTTTGCATTTCCACATTGTGTTTCTCATTTTGTTGCCTATAATTTAGATGATTAACTCTCCAGAAAAGAAAAAATTATTTTAACATTTTGAAGTCTGAGAAAGATCAGTGTGCCCGCAGCACATAGTAGCTGTTGCATAACTGTCGAGACTTATGTTGACACTACAAGCTAAATACATGCTACTGTCTCCCCACTATGGGCTGTCAAAACCACTTATCTAGCACCAAGATTGAGAAACTATCGTATTGAGGCATTGCCTGTTGTTGTCATTAATGGGTGCATGGAGTTCATAAATTTAGCCATCATAGTTCCATGCTGAATGCACTTTAAAGAATCAACCCTAACAATTCCATGAATGTGCTGGGCAGCAGGGATCCATATTAGTTATTCCATGGGCAGCACCCGATGTGATGTTCATGGTAATTCATGTTTGTGTATAAGTTACATCTCTCTCTCTCTCTCCATCTTCTTCTTCTTCTTCTTCTTAGCCAATCATGAACTCTCCTCTGTGTAATTAATGCCCAGGTTTTTTATTTAGTTAATCGATTGGATCACCTTTCTAACCCACCATTATTCTTTCTACCTTGGTTCCACTAACAGTTCAATGACTTAGGATTTTCCACCCCATCAGTCCTCTTACACTTATCTTGTAATTTTGTTTGAAGTCTTGGAACAGATCAAGTGACTGTTTCAAAGTTAGAGTCTATCTGCTGTCAATCTTGGATCATGTGCCTTTTTCATGCTTCTGTGTGTGCTGTCATGTTCATGCCAAATTCTGATCCATCTCTTTGATTCCTATTATGATGCAAACCGATGTTCTTAGTTACAATGGAACTGGTGCCAGTCCTTATGATCCATCCATTGGTCCCAATGGTCCACAAAACTTTAATAAAAGTTATTTTTTATGTATAAAATAAGAGCTAATGCTTGATGCATGCAACTAGAATTTTTTATCCAATCATGCTAGGAGTTGTATGCAGTCTTTTGTCATGTTTGTGTTTCATGTACAGGACAAGGACTGAAAGTGGATGGGCACTTTCACGTGTGGAATGATTGGCATGGTGCTTCCTGTTGGGAAAAAGAGACGGTTTTCTCTACTGTACTTTCTTAGGATGTACCACCTGATAATGCTAACCTGATTTGTGAACTTGTTATGTCATTCATTGTGGCGTTATTTATCATTTAATTTTTTTTTAACAACTCCTTGGATTCCAAACGTTGTGATAATGATGACGTTAAAGAAAACATATGATCAAAACCTTTGGGGTAAGTCTGATGCGGCCAAATCAGATTCGATTTTTAGGTATTAATGGTGTGGGATTATGCTGGGTAGAAATTCTGATTGCGCCAGCCCATGATTTTGATTAATCTGGGGATTCATTTTGAAACAAACCGAGCCTTGCAGGAAACCTCCTCACTAGTCACTACCTTCCCTTTTCCTTTGGGATGAGGAACCCAGAAAAGGAGGGAGTTGGCATCCATTCTAAGCTTCTCATTGACTTACCATTTTCTTCACATCTATTGACTTTCATTTATTTTTAAGTACGGAGATATAACCAGATATTTGTTAATCTGAGCACCTCATAATCGGGATTCTATCCATACTGAACCAGGTATTCTATTTCACATTAAAGTACCTTATGATCTTGTATTCAAATGGAATTTGTTAATCATGAAAAAAAATAATGATGTATGATACAGAACGGTGTGACCCCTAATGGAAAAATAACTGCTTGTTTAATATACTCTCTTATTGTTTTTATGGAACTTCATCCCCTCAAGCAAGGATAACCTCTAAATCCTTGCATCAACAGGAATTCGTTCATCAGGGACTCCAGTTTTTTGTATTTGTATGAGCCTTCAATTACCTTTAATCAATTTGTTCCAAGATTTTCCGGTGCTTCTTGAATATCTCCACCATGTCGATGCCAAGACAACACCTGCAATGCTGGCCAAAAAAAAAAAACCACAATAAACCAACTAAATAAAGGGCAGCCAGCAGGACTGTACAAATTTAGGTAATGGAATATAAATTATGGATGTTTTGTATTGGAATTCTTTGCCATCAATTCAATCAACTCTTGCACTTGCTCCCTAAATCCTTAATATTTTCTTTTGGGGTTGTTTTGCAGTTGAAGTTGATTCCTCAATTGTTAATGGTTGGACATACAGGGAAACACATTTGGCTGTCTTATTGACTGCATTTTCATTCCCTTTCATGATTCATGCATTTACTGTCCTTTTGTTTTATTTTTCTATGGGAACTTGATTCCATTTCCTATTTTGCTCAGTGATGCTACTGATAGATATCTTGCTTAGAGTTTGTGTATGCCCCACTGTATGCATTTGGATTTATTGCCTGTGGTTTATTATGAGATATCCATCAATAAATTGCTAAAAAAAATCTTAATTGTTTGATGTTTTCAATAAAGCTTGGTATTTTCACACCAATCATATAAACTTCTTTTTTTTTTTTTTTTTTTGGTCTTTTGCAGCTTCGTGATAGGTTGGGCTTGTCCCTTAATCATTCTCTGCCCTTTTCTCTTCTGATTCTTTCCAGGTATTCAAGCTTCATTAATTCTATCTTTTTATGCTTCTAGTTCGCATTTACCAAAATGTTATGTAGTTAAAAGGTTAGATGGGATTGGACCTCCTATTACCTCTAACTGAGGGAAGATGGAAAAATATCAACATTGTAACTGGACCAAAAACATATATAGTTTGCTCAATGAAATGACAAATGTGTTATTCTTATGCATGCATGAAATAGTGATATTCCCGTTGGCAAACAGTCGCTTGCTTGGCATACAAACAGTCGTTTGCTTGGCATAAAAAAAAAAAATCAATTTCAACATCAACGAATACAGATTTAGTATTGTCCTATCTCTTGTTGGCACTTGTTTGACTTTTCTATATCATATTTGGATACTCTCTCTATTTTTTGGATTAAGTCTTGCTTCATTTACCTTTACTGACTCTTAATTTGTTGAAACCTGAAATTACATTCCAATAATATTGTAACCTATTTTCTTATCTTTATATATCAAAGGATGGAACTCTCGCTCTATCTGGACAGGGCCCACTTTAGGGAGGAGCACTCGTCTAGCACATTATGTCCATTTGCATTTGGGATTATGCTTGTTGAGTTGTAGTAAGCCTTGAAACATAATCAAGGAACGTACTTGGTCACATATATTTTCCCTTGCTTCAAGGTGTTCATGTCTTTAAGAAGTTGCAACCTATGGGTGATAAATAGGAACTCCTCTTAAGCCTTTCTTGCATCTCATGCCAAATTGAAATAGGCTCATGTCCTAGACTCTCCTCTTGATACTCTAGTTCAATCTAATAGTCCTGAGCGGCTCCAATGAGCTTTATCTTTGCAAACCTAAAACTAACCTCCTCAAACATTTCATAAAAATCAAAATACTTATCCATCTGTCTGATTCAACCTAAGAGGACCTTAGCATCTATTTGGCCATCATAGGTAGGAGCATGTACCTTGATCATTCCCCTAATATCCACTCTCCTATCTCGACGCTCATAATCATCATCATCCCTAAAAAGAGAGTGATCTCTCTGAACTCGGTATTCTCGACCTCTATAACCACCTTGACCATGCCCATGACCTTGGAAATTGTCGCGTACCTTATCATAGACACCAACATAATTATAACGTCCGCGTAATAACCTTACATTTTTGGGCTGGGCCATTCCATCCAATCTTTGAGAAGGGGAGGTTCGGGAGCCAGCGATCTCCTTTGCACCAACTAACAGCCATGAAGAGAAAGATTCAGCGGTGCTCCTACATGCCATCATCCTTAGAGCGAAATGCACTTTTGGTATTATTCCCAAGGTTTTCCAGAATAGGATTGGGGTTGTCCACTCTGGGTCTATTGTCTTGGGCATTTTAACCTTACTGTCCACCAGCTTCTGATTAGCTGTTTCAAGGGCAACAAGTCTATTGGTGATGTTTAGGACACTCTGGGTTTGTTTTTCTTGATTAGCCATACTAGCCGTCAACGTTGCTAAGATAGTTTTTAGAGTTTTGTCCTTTTCCGCTGGCTCAGAAATCATAGGAGTGTTAGGCGGGTTTGACATGTTTTGATAATTACGTCCACTCCTAGTGGACATAGAAGGATCACTCTAGAGATGACTCCTAACCAGCACCTACTAGATAACTCAAACCTATGCTCTAATACCAAAATGATGTAGGCTAAATCTAGGATTTCTAGATGAACCCACTCTGATATGAAAATAAGACAAAGACGTAATAAACAGGGTATCTAATAAGTAATGTAGGGACTGAGGCAGCAATAGACATGATGTGCAACCATGCTAAAATCAACATAACCAACTGTAAAGACCATTATAAATCTAAGTAACATACATGCAACTAAACAAAAACTAATAAGGTTTCATGTAATATCAAAACAAATGGTAGATTATGAAGTACAAATGTGCAAGAAGTTTCGAAACTCTTAATACTAATGAAAGAAAATACTTATCAAATAAACTTAGGAAGATGTAAAACAGAAAATTCCCAACATAAAAAATAAGAAAACTCACCATAACATGCTAAAATTGAAGGCTTAACTGCAAAGAGTATTCATATAGCTGCTGTCCATGTCAGTAAAAAACCGTACATAGCAGGAATTATAATAGAATTATGTGGAGTTTGAATTACAGCGTAAACATTACGTACAGAAAATTAAAACAACCAAAAACTGAGTTTCAACAAGTTTGAAAGCTAAACAGGGATGAAAACTATAGCAGAAAATAAGAAAATTAAATTAAAACCTTCTGGAAATAAAACTGGGGAAGGGCAGGGCTGTGGTATAACCAAAGGGGAAAAGTGATATGTTGTTGGAAGGTTTCAAATGCCCACAAACCTTGCTTTCCAGGTTAGCATAACAGAAACAAAGGGGAAGGGACGATTCTGTCACAACAGAATAACAAGGGGGAAGGGAAAAGGGAGAAGGGGTTCCCTGCATTCCGTGAACAAGGGGGAAGGAAAAACAGAAACAAGAGAGAGATAGAGAAACAGGGAGAAGAGAAAGAGGAAGAGAGGGGGAGGGAGAGCGAAAGAAACGAGAGAGAAGAGAGACTGAGAGATGGAGAAGTTGTTCTTTTCTTTTCAATATTCATCATCATAAAATTTCCATCACACCAATAAAGAGTGCTTTTATAACAGTACAGCCCTAATATGATTAGAGAAGGAAATAAAACTAACAAAACTAATAAGCTAAGTCCATAAAACAATTCAGACAACTAGGCCCAATATAGGCCCACAAAACTAATAATAAAAATAAGCCCAATGTATAAAATAAATCACTACTATCCAAATCAGTACTAACCAAACGGTTCCTAAGAAACTAATAATAAAGGAAACGAAATGCTGCACTGCACTGCACTGCACTGCACTATGTCCTTATCACTTCTTTAGGCATCTATACAGTCCAATAACTTAGAATACTCTGTTCATCATATATGATCAATATGCTAACATTTCAGCGGCTGAATTTAAACATTAATCATTCCATGGGTTTTATCAACTTTCTGTCTATTTAACTAACTTGGTTTCACTATATACTCAAGTATATATGCAACTCATTCCAGGTGCTCATCGAAATTTCAGACCATAAAGCAGTTCAATGCTCAGGCCATTGTTAATTTTTAACTTTCAGTTCAAGTATAAGCTGCTGTCCATATCATTTCTACTGCCATAGGTTCAAGAGTGAAACTTCAATTTTCCTACTGTCCACCAATTCCCTTCTCAGTAGGGTATCATCATCCCATCTTCTTCTCTTAAAAAAACAACTCATATGCAGCTCACGAGAGGTGGTTCACCAGCTCTCTTTGCTGCCAAACCACACTCAGAAATTTCTAACCATCATCTCATTTTTTTCATGTTCTTAAGAGTAGGTTAGGTTTACCAACCTCTTTCTCCTTTATTTATTTATTTTTGGCAGGTACAAAGAGCAGCAGTAGCTGCTGACTTCCTCCTCCTTCCTCAACTGAAATTCCAGGTCTTCCTTTTCGATTGCAGAAACACTACAGCAACCTCCTTCTCCTCTTCCTCACTTTAGAACCTACTTTCTTTTTGCAGGAAATGGAGTTCTTCTTACTGAGATTTCTGTAGCTACAATTCACCAGCAGCTCTCTCTCTCTCTCTTTCCTTTCAAATATAAAGGTAAGAAGTAAAAATGAAATGATTGCTAACAATTCCATTTATGTATTTCTCTGAAAAGAAATACATAAAAAATCTATTATTGGGAGTAACATTAACTATTACAGCATCTTTCATCACTCTCAATTTACCTAATGATGCCAAGATTTATTACCATACCTGGCATTTTCATGTTTGATGCCTGATCACCGATTCAAATTTTCTGACAAAAATATCATTAACCACTTTTAATTGGTTTGCATGATCTCTACATTTTTTTGAATTCTCTCCTCTCATTAACTTACATCATTTTTTTCATATTTTACTATTTGTTTCATATCCATTACAGGAAGTTCTCATAAAAATCAGCACATGTTGTGATTTCTCTTGAATAATGTGACTCAAATATAAATACTTTGCTATGTTCTTGACCTGTTCTATATTTTAATTATTCTTTAATTGTTACTTTGTATTTCCTGGGGATAGGGTTGGCTACTCTGGGCAAGTTAGGACATGGATGAAGATGAATATTTAAGTTCAACTCTACTATAGCTGCAGTAACATCCTCTCCCTGAACTGAAAAGGTTGAGTTCAGAATGAACAAAATCTGAAATAGTTTCAGTTATTGAAAGTTGAGAGAAAATCCAGCAATCCTGTTGAGGTCAAGGATCTGTTTGTTATTTCCCGATTATCAAGATCATGAAATACTCCTTTGGAGAATTATTTCACTTTTTAGTTACCATTCATATTTTTGTACGTCTTTTATCTGCAAAGATCTGGATGAGATTACAAATGTTGATTCCTCAGTATACTAAAAGAGCTACTGATAATTTATCCTGCAAAAGTAATCTGGGTGTTGGAGGATTGTGTGTTGTTTACAAGGTATTGATAATGGGTCTTTCTTCAAGACACTAGCTAGCTTGTGTCAATAGTCCATTGATGATATTACCATACTGATGAATGGAAGTAAATTATATTTTTATTCATGTTCCTACTATTTGTGAAAAAGATCATCTCTTCTTATATTTCAATGGGGTTGGCTTCCAGATGGACAAGAAATAGCTGTGAAGGTACTCTCTACAAAATTCTACCTCATGCTAAGTGGAATTCAAGAATGGGGTTTCATTAGTAGCAAAGCTTCAACACAATAAAGGGTAATTTCTGGCCATCCTTTAACTTACATTTACCCAAACTTCCCTGTATAAAGGACATCCCGCCAAGACAATGGTATCAGTTTGGCTTGAAGAACTAGTAAACTGGCCATCAACTATGTTTGATGACACTTGTGATCGGATTAATTCGACCCCTCCAATCGAACCGACATCCACTGTCCATGTTTATCCCATCCTTCTTTTTTCTTGTCACTCACCTAAATGCTCGTGAGTCCCAGCTATCAGATATTCCCACTCCATCTACTCCGCTAAACAAACGGGGCTATAGATTTCCGATCTGAGTAAACGTGGATTCAAATCGTCTCATTCCTGAGATTGGGGAGGCGTGGCGGTGACCACACTGGATGGTCGCCATGTGGAGGTCGGATGAATCCGCCCCCTCCGTTCGAGCCGACACTCTCCACATGGCTCGAATGAAGGGGTCAGATTCATCCGACCTCCACATGGCGACCATCTAATGGGGTCGCCGCCACACCTCCTGAATCTCAGGGATGAGACGTTTTGGATCCGAGTAAACATATGGTTTTCTCGGAACAAGATGTTGAATTATCAAATGCCTCAATATCGTTGTTTATTTTTTTCTGTACTCCCAAGCATAGTCTTAGTGAGGATACTGATGCCCACCGTAATCCACGTGACCTGAAAGATTCGCCCGTACTACCTTAATCGTATCGCTGCAAGATATTCGGTATTTCCATTCGAATTCCTTATTGAGAACAACACATTACATATGTGGTCCGGTTTTGCTGAGATACAGACCCTTCGATCATTTATCACGTACAGAAAATGAAAGATTCTTATCAGACGGATACAACGGATGTAAAATCATTTTAGTTCATTTTTCTTTTTCAATCTTCAACACCGAAGATTCCATTCCAGCGGTTAGTTGTAGGCCAGATGTAGACCATAGGTCTGCTAACTGGACTGGGCCTCCTATTCCATTTAATCAAAACCTTTTTCGTTGTGTTTCTTATTTTCTTTAAAACTGTCTGAAAAGAGAGGCGTGATGGGGGACTGGGAAAGAAAGAAATCGTGAAGAAACCCTACGCCTTAACCATGGATCTCTCGGCACTTACTGAGGCCCAACAACAGCAACTCCAACAGCTCCATCAACAGTTTCAGCAGCACCAGCTTGAGCAACAGCAACAACAACGGCAACAACAGCAACAGCAACAGCAACAAGAACAATTCGCGGAACAACAGCAACAAGAACAATTCGCGGAAAAACATCAAAATTTCTCCTCTCAACTCTATGATCCATCACAAGCCCAAGCGTACGATCAAGCAAGTCAGGCTTATTACTCTTACCATCAGTACCAGCAACAACCAAATCAACAGAACTACTCTCAGTATTATCAAGATTACACCAATGCTTATCAATCACAACCGCAACAACAACAACAATATCAGCAGGACTCGGCATCCATCCATCCTCCTGGTGTTTCGGTACCGTCCGAAGCATCGCAAATATTAGCAGCAGCACAAGGTCCGGGACAGGGTCAATTTCATGGACAAGCACAAGTGCAGCATCAGCAGAATTCTTATATCCCTCAAGGGGTTGGCGAACAACAGCATCCGTCACAGCACCAGCAACATCCACAACAGCCTCAACAACCGAACCCGTCGTATCCGGTTCGAACTGGATTGAACCCAGCGGCCGCTGCAGCGGTTGCTGCCTTGTCACAATTGACGCAATTTGCCGGGAAGATGGATGCAGCGGAAAGAGCGATGGCTGGATTGCAGGATCGGCAATGGCACCACAATGGGGGTTATGGTCCAATGCCGATGCCAATGCAGGGGCCCATGCCACACGGACCATTTCCTATGCGACGTCCGGTAGGGATTTTGTTTTGGTTTTATTGTGATTGCTTTTGGCGTTTTCTGCTTAATTTGCTGTTTAGTTTCAATTATACCAGTTGAACATGCTTACGTATGGTTTTTGATTGTTTCCCCCCTTTCTTATACCCCCACCGTGGTGTAGTTCAATTAAATTGAATGTTACAAATTTACCTTTTAATACGAGCATGGAATTCTGTTTTATTCTTTTCATTGCTAATTTGGTCATGTAATCTTTTATTGTATCATGGTTTTTTCTTGCATTTGTCAAATTTTATCTCAGTGGTCGTTGCATTTTAATTCGTTTTTGTCAATAATTTTCCCATCCTTGTGTTGGAAAAAAAAAAAGAAAAAAAAAGGGGGCCCATTCAAACCAAAAAAGTGCATCACCTGAGCACTCAGCAGTCAAGGTTTCCATGCAATATCTAGGAGATTTGGCCTTTGTAGTGACGTGGCATCCAAGTGGTAAAAGAAAAATACCATCTTTTAACTAAGTTATAGGTAATCAAATATGTTAAAACTTGCAATTAAGGAATCCAGTAAGGGTTTAACCCATTCGGGAGAAAAATATGCCAATTTGGAGGATTGGTTACTAGAATATCAAAATAAAATAAAACTTACTAGTTAAAAACATGAATGCATACCTAAATCGTTTAGGATTACAATATAAAGGAGCACAAACACAAACAATCATGAAGTACCTGCCAATCACATTTGGTGTAACATTTTAGAAGAATATCTTTGTGTGCCCCCAATGTTGTATTGTTTTCCTCAAATAAGCCCATTCACCTTCTATAACTTATGTAAACGTTGTAATGTAATGTTTTATTTGATTTGTTTATTTATTTTTTGACACATGTTAATGGGACTTGGACTAGTTCTTTTGACTAATTGCAGGCAAAGTTTTAGGGTCATAGCATCTAAACCTTGATGCAGGTGCTAAAGTCCCAACTTACTTGACCCTTAAATTACAGTGATTTGCCACTGCATTGTAGTTTTTCTGTTTGAATTCATTAGGTTTGCTCTTTTTGATTTCTTCTGCATGCTGTTTTTCTCTTGGCGTGCTTGTTGAGAACCGTGCCCCCCCCTCTCTCCCCTCTTTTTTAAGACTTTATGCTCTTTTGCTGATAAATTATCATTTTGATAGTCAAAATGGAGTCAACTTACCAGAGCCTTATTCCATTACTCTTTTTATTTTTGTAAATCCCTTGATTTGTACTATCTAATCTTTCTGACTTGTACAGTCTTTGATCTTAAATGCACCCCCCCCCCCCCCCCCCACCCCCCAAAAAAAAAAAAAAAAGAAGGTTACCTGGACGAGATCAAGTCATCAAGTTACAAGGCTCTCTTCAAAAAATTTATGATAGCTTGAACAAAATTGGATATGAGTCAAATGACTCAAGAAATGTTTAAGGGACAAGCCAAGGGCAACTCATTTGAAGTAAAAAACTTCCTAGCTTTGGTGCCAAAGGGATATCTTCAGTTGATATGTATCATTTAATTTGTATTATATCTGAGCATTTATGTTGTCAGCTTGATGGGTTTGCAAATTATGATTTAGTTAATTCTTCAAAAAATTTGACCTTGTCCTAAACCATTGCTCTTATCAGTAAAAACTCTCCTCACAATAATTTTTTTTTTTAATTATTTAAATTAATGTCAGCCAAACCATACTTATTCAATCAAGTTTGTAGCTATAAATCTAGATGATTCAACTTCGTTGCGAAAGTAACAGCGATATAATTCATGGTGAGTTCCAGTCTAACCCACAGGAACTTTAGAAATAGAAGTGTACTTATGTCAAGGATTCTTCTATGCAAGTTTGTAGTTTGTCAGCATTGCAGTACACTGAAAGTGAGACAGTATTGGTACCGCAATGCATGGACTCAACTTCCGGACAATCTTGCAGGTGTTCCATGAAACAGTCGCTTTTGTGACACGGGATTGGAGAATCCAGTTCAGACATTAGGGATGACAAACTCAATGTGCTGTCATTCACAATGACTTTCTTTAAATCAAGGTTTGAAATTTTAGTGAAATTTCACCGAAATTACCGAAATATTTCTGTTTTGCAAGAAACCGAAACGAAATGACTCAATTTATATGTGAAATTTTCCGAATTTCACCAAAATATTTTGGTTTCGGCAGAGGGGAACAATCCAAAATTTCAAACCTTGCTTTAAATAATGTAAAACTTCAACGCACTTGACATTTATAGATCTAGAAGTGCCTTTAGGACACTAGAAATGCTGAACTATGTCATTTTCCACTAGGCAAAGTTGACTCAGGAGCTCCAATCTTCTTTGATCTCATCACTGCTCTTCATCATCAAGTTGGATTACTGTCTATGTGGTTTGCTCGCAAGAAATAGGTATGAAATCTTATGTTATTTCAACTGTCCATTTTAGGTTTGTCAGTTCTTGTGTGTTATAACACCATGGACCTTGTCAAACTTCTTTTCGATGGTTTCATTGTTGTGCTGTAGGGGCGAATGCTAATTAATACTTGCCTTGAGTCAGCTGGCCTGCCTATCTAAATTTGCTCCCACAAATTGGCTCAGTGAGTCAGGCTAGTCGATTCAATTTAGAATATTGAATGAATATGAGGATTTATTAATGAATGTAAGAGAGTATTTCTAGCATGCTGTGCACTCTTTTTACATGAGAAGTGCATGAGTAGGCTGAGTTGACCTTGACCAATGTGATCGGTTTAATTTAAACTTACCTTGACCTGGTCGAGGCTCTAACCAAGCAACCTGACATTTTGACTTGGTTTTTGGGGGTGGCAATTCTTAATCCAATCTGCCAGACCCCTAGGATCTACTTCATGCATCCTAATGTGTGATAACTGGTTGGAAAACTGATTTCAATTTTACCTGATCAGATGAAAGCTAACCTGGAATTTTTTCCAATGAATGAGCAACCGTTTCTAGGTCCGGTTGGCTTGATTTCTGACCTGTTGCCACTTCCAGTTGGTCGGCCTAAGTTAATGCTTTCTGACCATGAACTTGCAATGGTGGATGATTGATGGATACCCATTTTGTTTCCTTGAATAGAATGCAATGGATTGATTTCAAATGATTTATAGGTTGATGTTGGTTCCTCTACTTTTATTCAATGATCTTCATATGTTTCGTTCATGGTGTTGAAAGGCGTGTTTGGTTACAAAGTTTATGTTGCAAGGAAGTGTTTCCATCTTTGGAGTTCATGAAAGTGGGATTACATTGTGGGAATCTCTTGATGTGTCTATGGAGAGTGTCATGTGATGTATTTGTGCACTCTCAATAGGAACAAACGTGTTCAATGTGTGAGTTAAAATTAAAATTGGTCCTAATTACAATATTTACTGACATTGTAACCAAGTATGCCTGAGGGTCTTTTACTTCACAACAATATTTGTGAATGACTTGGTGATTTAGGTGTTATTTCAGATTTTCACTTCTAGATGTATTAGATTACTCATTTAGATGTTCAAGATTTATAACATAGATACTGTGTTTTTCAATTTTTTGGCTGGGTTGATGCTATTGACATGGATATTTTTGTCCACATTGCCAGGCATGGTACATTTTTTGATTCTTTCCGAATTCACCTTTTTTGTTTCCCAGGTAAGTTTCACTATATAAGTAATTCTACTCTTTTATTCAACCTGGAGCATATTGCTTATAGTCAACATCCACTTCTATGAATTTACAAAAATAACATTGTAGTGTTACTTCACTTCCGATCCAGATATATTCAGTTCTTGAAATAAAAAAACTTAATACGGTATTTATTATTATTATTATAGCTAAGAAATTATGATCTACTTCCTCCATCCCACTGTGGCTATTGTCTTTCAAAAATTCCAAATTTAAGGAACAGTGGTAAAGTATTAAAGACCAACTTACTTTCCTATATTGACCTTTCACTCATTTTCTGTGTGGACAATTGGTTTTCAAATTTAAAAAAAGAAAAATAAATTGATATAAATGAATAATGGGAACGAGTCCAGTCATTGGGATGGAGGGAGAAATTTTGCATACTAGGAGCAAGGGAAGGAAGCTTCCCTAAAACTTTAGGAGCTGGATTATGGTCTAGTTAGTTCACCTGATTTTGATTTCTGTTCTGCAATTGACTTTCCTAGGAAATACATTCATGGCACAGTTCTCAATCACCAAGTTCTTGGAATTGCATGTTGATATACACTTCATTGTTCATAGATTCCACTGAAATTAATGATCGTCTTTTTCTTCACTTCATTTTCTTCCTCTATCATATTTGTATACCAGCTATTTTGTCATTTTTCTAAAGCGTTCATGCAAATAATAAATAAGTAAAATAAAGAAAAGATAAGAAGTGGGAAAGGAAAGGAAAGAACTACTATATTCTCTCTCCTTGTTGCATCTCCAGTTAAATCCACCTTTGAATGGGTCCTGCCAAACTACTTTATCCAAAAAAATATTGTTCAGCTGATTTTAATGATATATTTTGCACGTCATTTTGAAAATGATTTTTTTTTTTAACTTTTTGAATTTATATAGTGAAGGTAGAAATTTTGACCATCCAAATCATAGAAATTTCGACATGTAATCTCTTAGGTGGGACCTATTCAGTAGTGGATCCTATTATATGCAGATTTTATCTTAGATTTGGGATCCCATAACTGTGTACAGGTTTCTGTAATGTGCAAATATGTGTACAAGTCCCCATATTCTAAGATTTAACAAACACCTGGCTCCCATCCTAGGCTCATACTTGATGCTATGATGGATTAGCTTTGATTGGAGCTTGGGGTTTCCTGTGAGAGAAAATAGACAGATTGGATGAATTTTGGCCATTTGTTCTTCAGATAGTCTTTTAAACATTTATTAACATTTTTCACTCAGAATAAATAAGTAATCAAAAGTTGAGCATAAGTGAAACTAATTAAATGTCTTTGACAGTTAATGGCTGCCCCACGTCCACATATTTGAACATATGTGAAGGCCTTCAAACATGTGCAGTGTAAATATATGTCAATTGGTGTTAATGCAGCAAATTATATATGCTTTACTGCTTATGTAATTGTTTGTGAATCTGTTAGTGCTCATTCCAGTTCCTGACATTTAATGATGGTGCATCTTATCCTTCGACTTCCATTTTATATATCGGATTTCTTTGTATGCCCATAAACTTCCACTAGGTTCTAGGTGCTTATCCTTCTGTGGCAATGAAATTTGTACTGAAACCGGAGTTTAATTCTTTGTCCACAAAGTTATAGAGTAGTGCAAGAGCAGGTATTTGATGCTCAAACTTGAAATTTTGGTCTAGTTGCCACAGGTCTGAGGTTCAGGGCCGACCTGCCAAGGGCATAAGGATTGGTATCAGAGGTTGGTAGCGAGGGTTTAGCAGATCCAGTGATCTTAGGCCTGATAGTACTTCTGGGTTATCTGATCCACTGGGTACATTAAATTGGATATCCCTCATGTGTTACTGATATGGGTCAGATGATCTGATCCCAATCTTTAAAACTGTTGAAAGCACAAAATAGGGACTAAATGCTTGGATGGCTTTTATGAACCAGTCAGGCTTTTATTTATAATAAAAAGAGGGAAGGAAAGAAAGAATACAATGCCCCCCCCCCAATGACCAACTCTATTAATTAAGAATCGGTTAAAGGAGGAAAGGCCTAAATTGCCCTTGCGGTTTACATATTTCAACACTCCTCCTCAAGTTGGCGCATAAATGAGTTACTTTGGCTAATAATAGTACAACATCATTGAAAGACGAACAGGAACACCAAGGCCTTCAATTAAATTTTTGAGCCAAAGTAACTCACAAATTCCTTGAACCATAGAACAATTTCTGCTTCAGCATTGGAACTTGTCATAACATTTTGTTTCTTATTGCGCCACGTGACAGGATTACCACTGACAAAAGTACCATTGCCAAGAACAAACTTCCTATCAGGAGATCCACCCCAATCAGCATTTGTGTATGACTCAATCTGCAGATGCTCGTGAGGAGATAAAAGAATCCCTTTTTCAGGAGCTGACTTCAAGTAACGAAGAATATGAAGAACAACTTCCTTATGAGTGGAAGCATAAACTAACTTATCAAACGCATAGCAAAGGCAATGTTTGGCCGTGTGTGTGTGAAGGTAAATAAACTTTTCCACAAGCCACTGGTAACAACCCTTATCAATTGGCTCACCATCTTTATCCTTGAGTCAATTATTAGCTTCAAAGGAGTGTCAAAAGGATGACAACCTAATAAACCTGTCTTAGATAAAAGATCAAGGATTTACTTTCTTTGAGAAAGGAAGATGCTCTTTGAAGATCAAGCAACTTCAATCCCTAGAAAATATTTTAGTTCTACTAGATCCTTTACTTTAAACTCACGGCCAAGAAGCTCTTACGGCCAAGAAGCTCTTGAGGCAAGAGATCTCATCTCAATCATTTCCAATGACTACTATATCATGAACATAGACTATGAGAAAGAGACTTTGTCACCTTATCGCTTAATAAACAAGGTATGGTCAGATTGCTTTGCTTGTACCTTGTTGAAGTCATAGCATTGTGAAACCTGTTAAAGCATGGTCACTGTTTCAACCCATAAAGTGCACGCTTTAATTTGCAGACTTTGCCATGAGTTTTATCAGAAGAAAATCATGGAGGAATGTCCATATATACTTCGTCGTCGGGTTCCCCATGCAGAAACACATTCTTGACGTTAAGTTGTTGGAGATCTTATCCCAGATTAACTACACATGATAACAACTCGAACAATATTTATTTTGGCAATTGGAGCAAATGTCTCGTGGTAATCAAAACCATATATCTGGGTAAAGCATTTAGCTACAAGCCTTGCTTTGATTCTATCCACCGTCCCATCAATTGTTAGTTTAACCACAAGTACCCATTTACAGCCAATCGGTCGCTTTCATGGAGGAAGAACAACAAGATCCCATGTATCATTATTTTTCAGAGCTTTTATCTCTTCCATCACAGCTGCTTTTGACTTCGGATCTGCACAAGCTTCCTGTCACTTATGGAATACTAACACAGGAATGAGAAGATATCAAAGCACGATAGATACTAGAAAGAGAGTCATAAGAGACAACATGAGATATGGGGTGTTGAGTACAAGTCCTCGTACCTTTACGGACAGCAATATGTAACTCAGGATGAGGAAATCTTACCAGATGGGGTAAGACGTTCTGGATTAATGGATGGCAACGGGATAATCGAAGGTACAATAGTGGTAATGGTCTCAACTTGAGTTTTCTTTGAAGTCCTTCGATAAACTTGAAGAGTTGACTCATCCTGCGATTCTACCTGGACCAGAATTTGTGTCTATTATTTTGCTTAGTCCGGTACTGGTGTTTGCGGCTCTGCCTATGACGTTACCAGAACCAGTTCTAGTGTCTGTTACTCCCCCTGAGCTGGAAACGGCTGGGTAACTTCAGGTAGAGTCAGAACAAGAAGAATCTTAAGAACAAACACATCTTTACTATTCACAGATTCCCCCTGAAGAGGTGGCGGTGAGTGTTAAGGAAGAGACTCATGAAAGATAATGTCCATGGTCACCAAGGTGCATCGCTTGGGAGGACTCGCACCAATAGCCTTCTAAGTAGCAAAGTAATCCAAAAAAATACACCGGAGGCTACGTGGGTCGAAATTTTCTGGAGAACAATGATTGCGATCATAGCACACACAACTAAAGATCTTGGGAGGAATGACGAAGGAGCTAGAACCCATTAGAACATCAATCGGGGCGCGGGACGCCAAAGTGCGAGTAGGCTTACGGTTGATGAGATAAGCTGTGGAGAGTGCGACATCACTCCAATTTTGAGATGGAGCATGACGGGTAAGCATGAGAGCTTGGACCATTTTCAGGAGATGATAGTTCTTTCGTTCCACCACCCCATTCTGGGCTTAGGTGTCTACACAACAGTCTGATGGAGCATCCCAAAGTCCAACAAATAGGTCGGAAACTGACCCTTAAGATCCTCGCGGCCATTGTCTATGTGTATAATCTTGAGGGTGGCATTGAATTGAGTGCGGATAAACATCGGAACACCTTACTTCTGTGCTGCATCATATACACCCATGTTGTGCGAGAGTAGCAGTCAATGAAAGAACAAACCAATAATGACAAGAAATAGAGGCATGATGAGTAGGACCTACACATTCGTATGAACCAACTGGAAAGGAGAAGCACTTATTTTATTTCCAAGTAAATAATTAAAACAAGCTTGTTTGGCTAAATACAACTTTGCAAAAAAACTCATTCTTATT
Source organism: Protea cynaroides (assembly GCA_028583415.1). Taxonomy (NCBI): domain Eukaryota; kingdom Viridiplantae; phylum Streptophyta; class Magnoliopsida; order Proteales; family Proteaceae; genus Protea; species Protea cynaroides. Next base: position 132,487,807 of record CM053276.1, read on the forward strand.
ACATTGTTTGAGTTAATGAAGTAAAACATGAGATGAAGCCCGAAGAGGAGGATGTCCTAATCGACAATTCCACTAATGGAGATATGAGGAAGAAGAGTATAGCTGATGAACTGGTGGAGGTAACGCCGGTGGAGTAGAACCATCGTCGAGCAAATAGAGACCACCATGCACCTTACCACATCCAATTGTCTTCCCTATCTCCAGATTCTGAAAAACACAATGAGTTGGAGGTTTTAAGTATTGATATGATACGATCGATACGCATCGATACTTATCCGTATTGCAGGGGTCCATACGATACCCCTGCGATACATCTCCCAATTTTTAAAATAGTGTCTATGTCGCTATGTATCCATTGGTTTGATATGGTCGACACAGGCCAATACATGTCTATACGCAGCAATACACTTCGATACGGGTCGATACAGCTAGAATTAAATTTCGAAAAACAATAAACAAAATGTACCGATCATATCGAACGGAATCGACCGATACAGGTACAGTCTTTAAAAGGATTGTCATTTTTATTTCCTGCTTCCTTTTTGCGAACAAGTGGAAAGAGTTAGTAAGATGGTTGGATTTTGATTATTATTTGTAAACCAATCACTCTCCAAACTTTAGGGCTTTGATTATGCATAAAAAATTACTTAAAAGCAAGCATCCATCTGTTAAGTTTAATCGATCATTGCAGCAAAACCTACGGGAAAATGGTAAAAACTTTCCACTCGTGACTGCTTCTCCTCCCTTGTACTTAGGTTTAATTATTCTTGTGAGAAACATTTTCCTTCTTAATGTTACTTATTATGGTGTTTTGGGTAAATTACACTCACCTCCCTTGTACTTAGGTTTAATTACACGCACCTCCCTTGTGGTTTAGAAATTACACTCAATTCCAATTAGCAAACGATGTTAACATTAGATAATGAAATGATTCATCACTCATCTACCCTTAGTGTTCCCATATATGAATCATTTCATTGAACTCTTGCAACATTTAGCTACTCCAAAAACGACTCCAGCTGCACTCCCCTTTCAACTCCGGCTACTCTCCTGCAACACCAATGACTTCCCTGCAACTCTGGCGAGGACTGAAAAGACCTCAGATTTCTTCTTTCTGTTTCTGTGGAAGTTTAGATTTTGGTGTCTTTAGTGGTGGTGAAATTTTTTTTGCTTTTTTTTTTTTTCCTTCTGGTTTCCATTGAAGCACTACAACTTTTTTCTGGATTCGTGATTGAATTGATGGATCTGAAGAGAGATCATGTAGCATTTGTAATGGCTGGTGGTGGTAGTGCTATTCTGTTGGAGCTATGATGACTAAGAGGTGGAAATGGGAAGGATTCCAATTTGCTGCTGAGGTGGAGCTAATTGGAAAGGATTGTGATTCAATCCATCTGAAGCAGCTTTACGCTAGGAGTTCTACACATGACTGCTTCTCCTTTCCATTTTTTGGGATTTCAACATCTCGCCAGAGGTAACTTTTGGGATTTCAACAGCTTCACCTGTTTATTTGAGAAGCGAATATCTTGATCGAGAGGTGCCCTAAAATTCACATCCAAAAAACAATTCATCACGAACAGAAACATTTTAGAATGAAACTCACATACAACATCTTCTTCTACGGTCTGAGCTGTTTAAGGTGGAGGAAGTGGGGAAGATGATGGCATCTCAGTGTTACTTGCATCACAAATTAAAACAAATGCAGTTTCAATTCTCGATTCCCACATCTCTCCCCAAATAAAAAAGGTTAAATTGAAATCAACGATTGCTTGAACTTTTCTCTTTGGCCTATCAACTCCCCCCCACCCCACCCCACCCCAACCCAACAACCCCCCCCAAAAAAAAAAAAAAAAAAGAAAAAAAAAAGAGAAGGAAAAGTATAGGCCAAAGGTTGAAATCAGTTTCGTGAACCAGAAACCCCATTTTCTGAGGTGCCATCTTTTCCATTTGCTCGTCATATGGATGTTGACTTTAGTTTGAGTTAACATGATTGAATAACGTTATTTGCTGTTATTATTCCTAAACCTTCAGGGAAGCCATGGAGTTGGAGAGAAGGGTTTCTCATCTTTTTGTTTCGAGGTTCATTGGATTTCAGTAACAGAAAAACTAATATTGTTTTCTTTGTTGGTGAATTAAGATTAATAGGCTTAGGCAATGATGGTACTTCTGAAGTCCAGATTGCGGACTGCAGCCAGAAAATTCAGCGGGTTATTTTGAAGACAAGGTGAGTGAGCTTTATAAAATAATGGAAAAGATGACACCTCACAAAATAGGCAAAGGAACTTCAGATCCGAGCTCTTCAATTCTGATTATTGATGCAAGAAGACAAACTTGTTGCCGTCAGGATAACCTCAACATCTTCCGAGGAGAAGAATCGATCAGACAGAGTGGAATTGCAGATGGGGACGATGAGTTGTAGGTAGAGGAGAAGAAGAGTTGCTGGTTGCAAAGAAGAAATTAGAATTGTAACACTAACTTCAATTTCGAATGAGGGCAAAATTGAAACTTCACTACCAAATAAGGATAGATTTGTCATTTAGGTAAATAAGACCAAGTGACGTCAACAATTAATAGACCACAACAAACGGAGTGGAGTTGAGTGTAATCTCATTCTTTAAATAAGGGTGGTTCGTGTAATTTCTAAACCACAAGGGGAGGTGCGTGTAATTAGATTTAAGTATAGGGGAGGTGAGTGTAATTTAGTGTAGTTTTTATACTTTAAAATTGTGCTTAGTATGTTTTTAATCATTCCCGTGCATATCTTGTCCTATATCCAGTGTATCCACTGTATCCATGATACGTCTTTTAAAATTGCCCGACTGATACACTACTAATGCGTGATAATCCTTGGGTTGGAAAAAAGCAAGTTTACAATATAAATTCCTAATAAGACTACTAATAGAAAGTAGATTTGTAGTAAAGTTAGGGATATGTAAAACAGAAGATAAAGTAAGAGAAGGGAACAACAAATATAATCCTTTCTAGAGACAGATGAGAGAAACTCATCAGCTACTCGGATTTTGTCTTTCCTTTAAAAAGGAGAGTATTGATATAATAAGCTGGAGGATCCAGTCGTGTGATCATTGGCAACAAAGTCAATGATCTAGAGGTTGGAGATTGTCAATGCATGATGAGCAGCAAAAGGAAAACCTGAATAGGCAAAATTGGAACTTAAAGGAGTAGTGGCAGAAGCAGATGTAGTGGAGGAGGCCTAGAGAAGTTAACGGAAAGCCTGGAGTTCGTCTAGAGAGAGTACTAGGGGCACTCGTCTTAGTGTGGATGGCCTTGTTCTTGGAGAGACTACGACCACGTTTGGCATCAAAGTCAGCTGGTTTACCATGAAGTTTCCAACAAGTGACCTTTGTGTGCCAAGGTTTGCCACGATGGTTACAATTGATTACCTCTTTGGTACTCTCCTCGGTGCGTGGAGGTCTACCAGTAGTAGGGATGGAACAGAAGACAATATGTAAAGCTGAATGATCAGTACTAGGATAATGAAGCATGGCAGAATGGTGGCTCTCCTCAATATGTACCAAAGCATATGATTGCTCCAAAGTGGGAAAAAGAAATCTGCTAAGAACCTGAACACAAATCTGATCGTATTCAATTTTCAATCCAGCCAAAAAATCATAAACTCGAATCTTATCAACATGTTTCTTGTATGAGGCAACATTGATTGCACTGGTAATTAGCCTAATGATTGAGTTCTTGCCATAGACTTCAAAGTTCAGCATAGTACTGAGAAACAGACAGCTCCATATGAGTGGTGTCTTGAAGTTTTTTACGTAATTCATACACCTGGCCATCAATCCCTAACTGGCCATAAGTTTCCTTGGCAGCCGTGCAAATCTGAGTGGCTCCAACAGAAGATAACCTCTGGAAATATTTGGTAACATGTAGTTGAGGAGAAAGGGCATACCAAGGAATCAATAGAGATCCATTGATCCCGAGTAGTACCAGCATTAAAGGGCTTCTCTGTCATGCCAGTAAGATGACCTATAAAGCCACGATCAGCAGTAGTCAGATATTGATCGAGACCAAATCAGGTAATTAGTATTGTTGATTGATAGAAGTTTTAGCAAATTGTTGGTACTCATGATGATATCGTCCATCAATACGGGAAGAGGCAGTATTAACATCCAGCATCGCAGCAAATCAAGCTGATGGTGAGATCGATATGAGAAGGTTGTGCCAAAAAACTAAGAAAAATTCTATAACAATACCGTTGAGAAGAAATCGATAAAAAAATCTTGTATCGATTTTCATTGAAGAGAAACTGATGATGTTCCTTCAACTTAGAATTGGTTCTGTCCAAGAGATTTGAAGATCAAAGTAACAGGTTGGATTGATATCAACCAAACTATAAAATCTCGCCTTCAGATCTAAGTTGATTTTGACCAGTATTGCCAAATAACGACTTCATAGGGTTTTGGAAAAAACCTAACATGTAGTATCACAGAGATCAACTTGAGACATGTAGTATCGCAAAGATCTGATTTTAATCTTTGGAAGTAATAGATGGCGCTAGTAATTTTGAACTTGGATCCCTAATAGGAGAAGACTCGACCTTCTATTGGAAGGAATAGCTTTATCTTCAAACAGAGAGGAACCCATTTGCACAACAAATGTCAATCTTCAAAAAAGCAAATCATGCTTTAATCGGAGGGCAGCAACTAAGTCCATAAGAGATCATCCCATTAGTGTTGCCCTTTTAGAGGAGAGAACTGAGAGAGAGGGTGTTCGGTAGGAGAGAGGGAAAGAGAGAGAGAGAGAGAGAGAAAACCGAAAAAAAGAAGGTTGTGGTGGAAAAGGAAGAAGGTTAGAACGAGAGCTCTAATAGTTGAAAGCACAAAACAGGGACTGAATGCTTGGATGGTCTTTAGGGACCGGTCATGCCTTTATTTATAATGAAAATGGGAAGGAAATAAGACTACAATGCCCCCCCTGGGCGACTGCCTCTACTCATTAAGAGTCGGTTCAAGGAGGAAAGGCCTAAATTGCCCTTACAGCTTACATATTTCAACAAAAACCATGTTCGAGCCTTTTTCAGTCTTTCTCATGAATTATTATTGTTGCTATATTTTGGTGGGTTTTATAGTACCAGTAGATTGCTGTTTTATGTGTGTCTGAAGAAATTCATAGATTTTGCAGTATATATTTGTAGAATGGTGAAATTCATTTTCTGTTTCCATAAAAATGTTTTTGTTTTGCTGATAATGGCTTGAGCAAGTTTGTAACTATTAATAAGCTAATGCACTATGCCTTTTTAGTCCAGGGTTGCAACAAGTCACTGTAATAATCCTGTAGTATCTTTATGTAAGGGATTTTCTTATTGACACCCCTTCGGGTGTCAAATAATTTGTAACCTCATTTTTTTGCCCTCTTAGTATAATACATCTTTTTCTTTTGGTGAGGGTATAATCTTGTTATTTCACATGTATACTTGAAAAATGTTCGAGACTATGACAACTCTTGAGAATGACATGGTGGTAAGTCGTTTTCAAATTATTTTGAAACCTTTTTTTACCTTTGACCTGAAAAACTTTTGGGAATAAGTCAAGGAGCAAAAGAAGGTTATATGTTTTAAGTACATCTATAGAGGTGTCATTTAGACAGTCCCTTTATATAATGGGTAGGTTTCTATGTAATCAAGGTGACATTGTTACCGGCATCTCGGCCTTGTGTCCAATGGGGGGTAATTTAGGTATTTAAGGGGATAGGATGTTAAAGATCTAACGGCTTAGATACCCGGTGCCAATGTCTACTTGTAAACGGGTCGATTACAAGGAGACAAAGCCTTATATAATGGGTGCAACTTGTTGTCACCAAAGAAGGGTGAACAAAAAAGTTGTAACCTTCTTTTGATTGTCCCTTATCTTATTCCCAGAAGTAATTTAAGTTAAGGGTAAAAAAAAGGTTTTCAAATTCAATTTGAAAGTGACTTATCATTATGTCATTATTAAAAGTCGTCATTGTCTTGCCCATTGCTTGAGTACACATGTGAAATGATAGGATTTATCCTTATTGGAAAAAAGTGTGTTATACTAAAAGAGCAAAAAAGTAAAGTTACAGTTTTGTTTTCACCAATGTTGATTACAACAAGATTTTCCTTTACATAATTATGCAAGCGTTATGGGATTTGCCTCAAGTTTTACATCTTATTTTTCACCAAGTGCAAATTCCATGGAACAGTAAGTTTCTTCCCCTAAATATGAATTATGTTTTAGGTGCTCCTATTGTAGAAAACAATGTTTTAATGTGTCTAAGGGTGTGTTTGGTAACCTTTTGTGGGAACATCGATAGTGTTCTTTTGTTCCTCTGGAACACAAAAACACCAGAAATGTATTTGGACATGCTGGTTCATTTTTGCGTTCTGTGGAATGAACTGGTCTTTGGGAAGAGAAACAGTGGAACAGAAACTCAGAAACATTTCTCTCCAAAAACGTAGGGAAAATTTTGGGTTTATGCATCTGTCACCACCAATGGGTGTTTCTCCGTTCACACAAGGAGATGAAGCTTGCCACTGCAGCTCCCTAAAAAATCGATGTAGGTAAGCTCTCCACCTCACGCTGGAAACCCCCCATCTCTCTCTGTCTCCCTCCCATCCCATATCTTAGTCGGTTCCACCAATTGAAACCTTGAAACCCCAAATTTCTTTCATCACCTGCACCATTGTTTGTGGGACATGCATGAAACATGATTGGGTTTAAATGTTTCTATCAGATTACCTTTGATTTGGATCGATTTTTTCCTAAAACCCGTAGTATTCCAAACCCTAATGCATGTACTATGTTGGCATAGTTGTACTTGTTGGAGCTGCATGGCTTCATAGAAGACTATTTGGCAGTTGAGAGCAAGCCGTTTGATCTGGGCCTCTGTTATGTCCTCATTTCAGTAAATACAGCCTTTAGCAATCCTGGGAGTTTGTGGTGGCTACTGAAGCATCCTTATCACCACTGATTCTAATAATATATGATGCACAGCCATTGTTGGGCATTGTATACTTTGGTATTACTGGATTGGAATGGAGCATGCTGAACGAAACTCTCTGAATGGGTATGATTGGAGCTTCTGTGTCCTCCCAGTCCCTCTTACTCGCTTCTTTCTGGGAGGGGTAAGACCACTCTGTGTTCATGCTTATTTTTTTTTGTTCATTACTCTTTTTTTTTTCTCCCATTACGTGGTCTGTATGTGGTTCTGGAATGTGGTATTTGCTTTATTATCTCAGCATTTAGGAAGCAAGTAGGTTTGTGTTCCACTCTTTAAACTTTAAAGACCCTTAGACGGCTTCTTTGCAGGGTGGAAGATTGCCCTATAGGGGTGGTGGCAGGAGTGGTAGACCATTCAGAGGTGGTGGCCAAGGTAATTTTGGCAGCCGCCACTCCAGACCAGATGGCTCAGGCCCGCTCTTCCGTAACAGGGGACGCATGGGGAGGGGTGGTGGTAGGCGTTACCCACCACGTGTTGCTGCATCTACATCTCATCTAGCTGCTACATCAGACCAGGAGGCTGCAGCGTTAGAAGAAGGTGAGGAAAAACCACCAGCTATTGATCTAGGAGAAGCCTCCACACAGGTTCAAGGACTGCCAACACCAGTTCCAGCTCCAGGACAGGCGGCTCCAACTCGATGTCCTCCGCAGATTGCATGGTGTGAACTTTGTAGGGTTGACTGTACCAGTTTGGAAATCCTTGAGCAGCACAAGAATGGAAAGCGGCATAAGAAGAATTTGCAGAGATTTGGTGAGTTACAGAATGCTGGAGAAATGATACAAAAGCATAAGCCCGTTTCTGCAACACAGGTTGAGCAAAAACCAGATCCAGCATTGCCAAGTGAGGAAAAACCTGTGGCTGAAGTACAGAATGGGCAAGAACCTACACAAGAAAAAGAAAATGAATTGGGTTCTGTCCCTGAAACCAAATCAGAAGTTACAGCAGAGCCTGAAAATGTACAAAATGAGAACAAGTCAACTGCAGACAATTTACATAGTGAAGTTCCTACTGCTGAAAATAAAATGGACACCCGGCTGCTAAATAATTCTGATGAGCAGTTTGAGATTACAAAGGTAGAACAGACAGAAGCACCAGCAAGGAGCCCAAGGATGGATATATTTAATTCTAGGAGGCGTGGTTTGAAGCGGAAGATGAGGGGGGGCCGGGGAGGCAAGCGTTTGAGGATGTCTGAACAACCGAGGAGGCCAGTCGAGCCTCCAAAACCCAAAGAGGTGGTGCCCTTGATTTGTGACTTGTGCAATGTAAAGTGTGACACACAGGCTGTTTTGGACTGTCATTTGGTTGGTAGAAAGCATCTGTCTAAGCTCAAGCGTTTTCAAGGCCACCAAGCTATGTATGGAGCGTCGGGGCTTCAGTCTCTTTACCCGCCTAATCCTAGTGCCCAGTCAACTTTTTTCATCCCTCAAGGCCATCCACAAGGCTATTATGGTCCTCATGGATCCTTCCCCCTCATGGCAAGTTATGGGTTTCCTCAAGCTCAACAAGCAGCAACTGCAGCCGGTCATGCACACCAAGCAGCAATAGCCGCCGGTCAAGTGCACCAAGCGGCAACTGCAGCTGATGGTCAAGCTCCATTAGCAGCAACAGCAGCAGCTGGTCAAGCTCAACAAGCAGAAACAGCAGCTGGTCTAGCTCAACAAGCAGAAACAGCAGCTGGTCTAGCTCAACAAGCAGAAACAGCAGCAGGTGGCTCAGAACAGCAAGTTCAACAATCCGAGCCCCATGAATCACATGTCATGCTAGATCCTGTTTTGCAGAATGCTGCTGCAGTAGAACTTGATGGTCAAAAGGGAACTTATGCAATGAAGGCAGAAGACCAACAAGCCACTTCTGTTGAGAGCAAATCTGAGTACAGTATTTCAGTTTCCGAAGTTAAGGACTTCGGCCCTGCCATGGGTAACTTAGTTGCGCCTCCATCAGTGAATACTGTTATGGAAGCTGACAAAGTTCTTCCAGCAACAGATGATCCTGGTCCTGCCCCAGAGTATTGAGTTTCCTCATCTGAACATGTCTTGACGGGACTGCTTATCAAAATGGATGACCGTGGTTCAAAGAACGAGAAACCAACTAGCATGAGAGGGTACTAATAAATATTTTCCATGATCGCTATCCTGATGGTACTGTTTTAGTTTATGGTTGGTACATTAGAAGGAAAAGTTTTACAGATTGTGGTTTAAGCAATTTTGGTTCGAGACATCCCATGTTAATGGAGCTTGAGACAAGCCGAAATCACCATCCGAGGACAAGTGACCTGCTATTTTCCTCATTGAGGTTCGCTTTTTATTATTGACTACTTTGGCTTAGGCTTCTTTCTTGGGCAATTATAATTTCCTCACTGTTGGTAATGGTGGCCCGTTGCATGAGTGAGGTTGGTGCCAATCATGGCATGGTTCTCACCAAAATGTAGTTAGAGTTCTGGTAGTATTTAGATACCTGAAACCATAACAGATATTTGGTACGACCATATTAGTAGTTGGAGTTCTACCGATGGGAGCACCTCCAAGTTTCAACCATATCCAGCACTCCAGTGGGAGGAAAGAAGGGGTGCAGCCTTTAGTTCGTCTGGAGGCCTCTACGGCCCCCTCCTCCCACAGCAGGCACACCGTGCATGGGCTGATAGCGTCCAGTGTCCTCAATGGTTGGTGGTTTTCACTGGATCCACATCCTCTCCAGTCTCCTCCAAGAGAATCTGGAGGAGAGGTGGCATCCTATGTGGATGGACGACATCTAGGGTTCAGGTGAATCCGAGCTGACACTTCTTGTCAGCTCAGCTTGTCGACTCGGATGGAGGGTTCGGATTTATCCAAGCCTGAGGTGTCGTCTATACCTATAGGGCGCCACCTCTCCTCCAGATTCTCTTGGGGGAGAGAATTTGAATATGTTTTCACCCATCTTATTAATCAAAATTCTGACACAATTGAGTCTGCTATAGGGGCTCAAAGTGTCTCCGAAGTTTTGTAAAATTAGATGTAAGTAACTATTATTGTAACATTTCTAACGATCTAAAAGAAAAAAAAAAAAGAAAAAAACTATTATTGTTACATATCAGAAGTTAATGGTATTCTTGTAATTCTCATTATTTTTAACTACGATTTGACACACATTATACGCTTATATATGGCTGTAAATTTACCAGCAAGATGAATACATTGATATTCGACGACTTTGACCCATCCATCTCAAGGATCCGCATCCTCTCCTCTCCCAGATATGCGGATCCCCATCTCAACCATTTCTTGCCACTTGACAACTGATGATCTCTACAAAATCAAGTAGCTTGGATTATTGCCGAATCTACCCATGGTTTCAAAAAATTTGATCGAACAGTCGATGCCAATTCTTGCATCATATTTTGGAATCAGCTATGAATGTTCCTCCACTATTTTGACATTTCCCCCTTCTTTTATTCAATAAAATAATAAAAAAAAAATGAATGAAAATTAACCCCTTGTTTGGGTAATAATGAAACTTACCTCTCAGAGCAAGATCCACAAAAATTTGAATGAAAAATTCTAAAAAATAACAAATATGTGAGAAAATCTTTGTTTCTCCTCGTTGATTCCAATTTGTAAGCTTCTAACCGACCCCTGCCCGGTTCCATCCGATTCCAATTGGAATGGAAGTCGATCCGTGGCTGATTCCAGTTTTTTTTTTTCCACCTGGAAGAGCTCAATTGGAAATTTGGAATAGGTGCTTCGGTTGTTCTTTGATTCTTTCCTTCACGACACAGTAGTATATGGAGGCTCATCGTTAGGGAACTTGGTATACAGGTGCTTCAGTTCTTCTTTCTTTCACGATAATGAATATATAGGCTCATCGTCAGGGAACTCTCTCACTATATATTCTTGCGTTCTATAACTATTTCACAACACCGAGGAGAAGAGAAGAATTTGTTGGGGCTATCGATGGCTGGCCACTTCAATGATTTAGACGAACTCCTCGATAGTAAGTTAAAGCGACCAAAACCCTAATTTTTTTTTCTTTCTCTACCTGTCCATGGTTTGTGTTCGGAGTAGGAGTTCTTCAATGTTCTTAGTCGCATTGGACGAATTTCGAAATCTCTACCTAAATTCCTCTGTTCAAAGGTAAGACTAGTATCTGATCTAAGTTCCACAGCTATCCTCTTTGATACCAGGCTTTCAGTTCATGTTTCGTTCGTTTTCTTTTAGGAGTGAAGATGGTGGAGAGAATAAACAAGAGAAGCCTGCTTTGGCCACTGATATTCAGGGTTTGGGTGCTGGGTTGTCTAATTTGAGAGGTAAGAAGCAAGGGAATCAAATATTTCCAAGAAATATAAGCAGTTTGATGAGCTTCTTGGGTTTCAGGTATGCTTGAATTTTGAATTTGCGTCTAGGGTTGTCTTGCGCTCATTCTGTGCTGCTAAATTTTGTGTTTTGACTTTTCTATTCCTGATTAGGTCTCGATTATCTTTGTCTAATTGTATCATTATGTTCAATGCAATCAAGATGACATGCCCATCCAATTTTTAGAAACTACAAGGTGTTCTCAAGCGAGGAGGTATAATGCTACAAGTTCCCTTGTTCACCTTCGAGTATGGTCCATTACAGCTCCTGGTTTCTCTGATGTCATACTCATCTTGAATGGGTAGCTAGAATAGCTCATGTGCATCCTGGAAATTGACAAGCCCCAGATTTCACAAAATGAAACCTCAGACAAAAGATTGAGATGTTGCTTCACAGAGAAACAGCCAAATGCTTTAACCCCAACAGAAAAGGGATCAAATCATTTAAGAGCCAGTGAACAACCTGCTTTTCCTTCACAAAGAGAAAGGTAATGTATAAATTTCTTCAAAGAAAACTTCTCAAATTCCTCTTTTTGTTCTCTAATAGTCTATATCCCCATTTTTGTATTTTCCTTGTTAAAGAGTGTTATTCTAAGTATGCATACAACTATGTCTCAGGCTCTCAGCAAGTTCTAAACCTTGAAAGTTCATGTCTGACAATGCATAAATACAATCATACATCTTAGATATGTATAAACATACTTCCTAATTGAAATAAAAGTCCAAAGAGATATTTGTGAATGAGAAGTCTAAAAGCCTTTTCAACTCTTTTTAAGTTTAAAGACACCCATGACAGTTGTGGAGTTGCTACCTCTTATGTGTTGGCTGATATGCATGAGCTTTCAGGTTTAATACCTGCTATACTGCAAGAAGCCATCATGTGACTGATCTTGCAACTTGTTGCTTCAAATCCTTGTGTTCATTGACCTATAGCTGAAAATTTTTCTGTGTGTCCTTCAAATGTTAAGAAATTTGCATTTCAGCTACGCTGCCTCTAAATGAGGTGTTGTATGAAGGAAAAAAAAATCCTTCCCTGTCGCCTAATCCGTCAATTGTTCATTAGACAGGTTGTGATACATTGGCATGCGTGCCAAGCATCTCAACCTGTCTGATGGATGACTGACGAGGCTGGACGACAGGAAAGGATCCAGATTTGTTGCATGGAGATACCTTGAGTCCTTATCTCAAAAGGCATGATGTTCTCTATGGGTGCAAGCATCGGCTAGCAGCTTCATGGTTCAAACTCTCCTCTCAAGATGCAGTCTTGTAACAACCTATGGGCAATGTGATTAGTAGAAATTTGACGTTCATGTTTCATTAAAGGTTCTGTAAAAATATATGAAAAATCTGGAGGTTGAGATAAACTTCATCGAAAACATTGAAAAAAAAACTCAAGGGCTAAAGTACGAGTATGAGGAGACATGATTGGGATAGGTCTTCAAACGGGGTTTACAAATTAAAAAATCAATCCTTGCAAGATTGTCTATTGATAGTGTATTAAAAGTGGCAAGCTTGATGGAAAGATTACCTGTTCAAGAAGTACAAAACTTACATTCAACACGGAAAATAACAAAATTTGGGGTCCACAAAAAATTTGCATTATAGCCAAATACAAGAAAATTGATTTTGATTTTCAATGTAAAATATGTTGGTTTCCTTTCCATTTTATCGTTAATTTATGCAAAACTAATAAATAAATAAATAAAAAAAAAAAAAAAAAAGGAAAAAAAATACTGTTTCCTCTAAATGCTCCCAAACTTTTCATGATGGCTGATGGGCATGACCAATGATGCACGAATTATGTTTACGTGTCTTTTTATCAAAAAAAAAAAAAAAAAAAGTTTACGTGTCTTTTAATCCAAAGGTCATAAAGTGGATGGTATCATGCAAAAAGATTATGTTTTATAACATAATATTTCCTCGGATATTTGACTTAAGCATTGATGAATCACCCTCAGACCTAGGTCCGACTTTCTCTATCTTTGGGTTGGCATGTCAGTCCAGATTTCAGTGGCAAGAACTTCTAACCAAGTAGGGCCTTAGTCATAGTGTAAGGAGATTTTTCAGAAAATTTTTCATCTGCATGTACATGTACTCTCTTTGGGATCTCATTAAAGTCTGTGGTGTGAGACCCACCTCTAAAGTGTGGGACTCATTGAATATGGAAAAATGATGAAATCCCAAGAAAGATACCTGTACATGCTGGTGAACTATTTGGATCCACATCCTCTCCTTCTAGAGGTTCAGGAAGAGAGATGGCAATCCCCTTAGATGGCCGACGTCGGATTCACCTGAACCCCAGGTGTCAGCCATCTAAGGGGGTTGCCACCTATCCTCCCGAACCTCTGAGAGAAGAGGATTTGGATACAAACTATTTTTCGATTTTCCACAGGAAGTGCCAGCTGGAGAAGTGGGGGCAAGGTTTGGAAAATCCTGGCCCAAGTCTCATAATGCTCAATCCTATGTTCCAAACTTTTGGGCTCAATAAAGCCCAGGACTGTCTTCACCCTTCTTCTTAAAACCTTTCCTAAGTTTCGAACCACATTTAATCTCAGGAAAATTTGTACTCTGTTCCGCGCGAAATGGCGCCACAGCAATTGTTTCCGTTACCGATTCAACGACCTTGTCTTCTCCCTTCCAACTGTATGAATCACCTGCAACGCATTGCAACAGCTCCCAAAGCCACCCTGGTCTACTGCCTCTCTTCTGGGAGCATCTGTGAGACAAGAAACGGTCTTGCTAGGATTAAGCCGGAAGAAATTCCTCCGAATGCACTTCGTCGGAAGATGGACCCGCTGTGGAGGGGAGGCTTCAGTTTAGGGATCGATTTGGGAATGTCTCGCACTGGCCTTGCACTCGGCAAAGGCTTCTCTCCTCGTCCTTTAACTGTAATAACCAGTGAATTATCTTTTCTGTTTTTCTCAACCTCCCTGTTTCTCCTTTATTCCTTGCTTTAGGGTTTCAATTCAACTGGTTTAGGTTTTGGAGTTGCGTGGTTCCAAGCTAGAGTTGCAACTTCTTGAGATTGCAGAACGAGAGGTACATCTAGATTTCTTGAATCTGTTAAAGTTTCGATTATTTTGGAACAATTCAGCCACAGTCTTTTCTTTTGGCCGTCCCCAACTATTTCTTAGTTTATTTTGATTTGATATGAAATTTATAAGAGGGAACGCTTCTTCATTTGACTTAAATTGAGTATTTGATTTTGGAAGTAATTTCTCTTCTTTGTTGATATTTTTCTCTGTGGAGGAATTCTAGGAAGCTGATGAATTCATAATCGGGCTCCCTAAATCTCATGATGGAAGGGAAACGCCTCAATCTAACAAAGTTCGTAGTGTGGCTGGAAGGTTTGCTGTTCGAGCCGCAGAGAGGTGATATATACCGATCTAATTGTCAGTTATGTTACTCCTTGCAAAACTCAAACATTTCCTTACGCTCCCTTTGGTTTTAAGGGCGAAAGTGAAAATTTTCAAACCTAAGAAAAAGCTTTTATATCATTGATTCTTACTCAATATTATTGTATAAATTACTTAAATTTTTTTTCATATTTAGTAATGATATTTTATAAATATAATTTTTATTTTATTGGTGAATTATTATTATCACAATGATCTGATATTTTTTTCAAATGTCACACAAGACATTTATTCTGCTACGTGGACAAATGATGAGTCTATTTCGACAGTTTGATAGGGAGAACATGTCTAGATTAACCAGATGTCAAATTTCAGAATTTAATTCAATAAAATACCACATCTTGTGTTGGCATGCATCCCGTATATGTCCATGCGTGTGTACCACTATTCTAGACATTTCTATATACTCTCCCCGACTATGAGAAAAAAATAAATGGTTTAAATTGAAAAATCGTAAACATAGATGGCTCATATTTGTCTTGTGATTTTTAGAAATGTCATATTCCATTGTTACGTGCAACCCAAACATAGCCTTAGTCCCCCCCCCCCAAAAAAAAAAAAAAGAAAAAAAAGAAAAAGAAAAGATTTAGACATTGCAGCATGAGTTTGTGGAAGGAAGGTTTGCATTATATTTGTTTTTAATTGAAGATCTATGCTTGAGAGTTAGAAATCCCATATGTTGCAGGGCATTAGTTGAGAGGGTTTTCTCTTTCAAACTCAAAAGTTTTACTGATACTAGGGAGTGTAGTTTCTAAAGATCTTCAGGGGGTATTATTAGTCGGCCTCTGCACTGGTTCTAGTGATGTGTTTCAGAAAAAATCTATAGGGTGTTCTGTACTTCTGTTAGACACACCAAACCTCTACTGCTCTACAGAGATCATTCTTTGTCTTGGTTATATGTTAAACTGTCAACATTTTTCTTAGAGAACCAAACTGACCTTGATCTCCCTGTTAGGTTGATCTAAGTTTCTTCTCCCCCTCTTTTGGTGGTGAAGGTGACTGTGTCTTTGCCTAGTGAATTTTCCCAAAGATCAAGTATCTATTGCCATGAATACTGCATTTTCAACATATCTCCACTTTTAGAGTTACATCAATTTTCTTTCGATGTGAAGTAATGATTTCAGTTTTCCTTAAAACAGAGGTTGGCGAGTATATCTGCAGGATGAACATGGGACATCGATGGAGGCTCTTGGTTCTATGATTGATTTGTAAGTTTTTTTGTGATGCAGCCTAATTATTTTGGTTGCGTACTTTTTGTTTGGAGCAACCATATCTATGGATTATCATGTGCCTGCCTTTTTCTCTTGTGAATAAATTGGCTTCACTTTACTTTTCATAGTGGTATTGTGCTGCTTGCAGTAAAAACCACCAATCTCTTTGTCCGTACTTCTAGATATTTAGTTAATAGTTTTGAGTGGAGTTACTAATGAATGTGGTTTATAGGATTCACTAGTAAGTGCTAGTGTTCTTATTATTTTCAAAAGATTAAATGCCTTTGATTCAGGTCACAAAGGTAGTGTCATGTCTGGCTCCTCAAAGACAAAGCATCTGTCTTTGAGCACAAGTTTGGTCATCCATCTTTTACAGGGAATCAGGATCCTACACTTAAATTCATGATTTGTTGACATTCCACCATATGATTTCTGAACATTTCCCTGAGATTAGGGAAAACTTCCACTGCTTGAACGGTTGAGTTTACCCAACTGACTTTTGTCTTTCAAGCCATAGATATCTTAAGATCATACCAGTCAAATTTTTGGTCTTGTTAGGTTAAACACGTGTTCACATATATGTATGTATTTGGTGCAAGGTACTCACGCAGACTTAACATCCTGAACCATATATCCAATTATATGAATGATGAGGATAGCAATTAATGCCTAAGCCATACATCATTGCCTGTTTCCCTCCAGCTGCTACCAATTCATTTCTTGGCCATTTTTTCTTGCCATTGCTTGCTATGACAGTAAAGGGTCTTTTTCTAATTGACACTGGGTGGTGTCAACAGAGACTCCCTTTAATACACTCTCATTGGCCATCACAGAAACCAAAAAATACTGGGGGGTATTTTTGGTATTTAAGGGGATTGCCCGATCTGACGGACACCACAGTCTGGTGTCAAACTCTGTTGATTCCAGCCCGGTGTCAATAAGAATATCCTGACAGTATAAGCTTGGTCTGCTAGAGTGAATTTATGATTTGAGTTTGAGGGTGGCCACTCTAGCAAACAATGCCAACAGATTAAAGCCACCTCTTCCCAACCCCTCCCAGGACCCTGCAAAGTGGGACTCGCACCAGGATATGCCCCCCTTTTTTTATAATCGATGATGCTTTACTATTATTAGAAATTGCAATGATGTTATTGCTGAATTGTGTCATAGGATATAACATGTTAAATGAAAATGAAAAGGACTGTAAGTCTGTAATTCCTTATGATACGAAAATACTACCCATACTTTTCAGGGGTGTCAAAAAGTCTGCTCGCCAAGGAAGAGTTGACGCCTTTGCTGCAATGGTGTGCCAAATCTCTCTTCAAATATTATTCTTTATTTTGCAGTTGAAAGATGGTGTTTTATCTTAATCTATTTTCAACTTTACTCTCTCTCTCTCTCCGACTCAGATGGTATTGGAGAGATATTTCTCCGTATCAGGTTATGGAGCTGAACTTGTGCTTCCCAAGCAGTTGGATCTACAACAAAAGCTTTTAAGGGGTCCTGCCAAGGACGAGGATTTTTTTCCAGAAAATGTTGAGGCTTGACAATGTACGACAATCCAAACAGTACGTTTCTGAAGCCTCCATGGAAATCATTTTTGCACGTTAAGATATTATTCCCCAATCCTATTGTTGATTGAAATGTTTCTACCATGGATTGCTTTAGATTGTCTTATGTTGTATTTTTTTTTCAATGTTTTTTGGGTAAGGTTTTTTTATTTTTATTGTTGATACCTCTCCAGTGTTCGTTAATTATTTTCTCAAATATGCATCAATACCTCTGTTAAAAATGAAAATCCCTCCACACATAAGCAAACTGGGGATTAGCTATCCCTTCTGTATTAGCTACTATTAAAAAAGAAAATCCATTAAAACTTTAAGGGGCTGTTTGATAAAACTTCAACTCTGGGATTCTTACTTCTGGTTCAAATTTCTACACCAACTTAAAAAAGATTCAAGAGTATGAGGGAGTAGAAACATGTTTGTTAACCTAATTTAGTCTGGCTCCGGTAGCGGTGGGGGTGGCGGATGGTGGCCTAGTGGTGAGTGGTGTGGTTGTACGGTGGTGGTGGGTGGGAGGTGGTGGTGAAGGGTGGCGTGGTGGGTGGTGGTGGTGGTGGGGGTGGTGGCGGCGGAGGTGGTGGGTGGTAGTGGATGGTGGTGGCGGTGGTGGTGGGTGATAGTTGGTGGTGGTGGTTGGTGGCTGGTGGTGGTGGCGATGGTAGGTGGTGGTGGGTGGGTGGTTGGTGGTGGTGGTGGTTGGTGGCTGGTGGTGGTGGCGATAGTAGGTGGCGGTGGGTGGTGATTGAGGATGGTGGTGGTGGCGGTGGAGGTGGATGGTAGTGGATGGTGGTGGCGGTGGTGGGTGGTTGGTGGTGGTGGCGCAGGGTGGCTGGTGGTGGGTGATAGTTGGTGGTGGTGGTAGGTGGTGGTGGCGGTGGTTGGTGGCTGGTGGTGGTGGCGATGGTAGGTGGCAGTGGGTGGTGGTGGGTGGTGGTGGCGGTGGTTGGTGGTGGTGGCGATGGTAGGTGGCGGTGGGTGGTGGTGGTGGTGGATAGTGGTGGCGGTGGGTGGTGGCGGTGTGGTGGTGGTGGTGGTGGTGGCGGCAGTGGGTGGTGGCTGGTGGGTTGTGGTGTTGGTGGTGGTAGTTGGTGGTAGTAGTGGTGTGGGGTGATTTTTACTCCAAAATTGTGTTCAAGTCGAAACATGTATTTGATGCTTCAAAAATTGGTTCTGAGCTCATTTGGGCCGGTTCCTCTGGTTCTCCGAGTCCGAACCGGGTTCCAAACGGCTTCTCTCCATTTTATTCCGGTCGAATCCAACTTGGGGTGTTACCACCCCTTGCCTCCACTCATAAGCAAACTGTGGATTAGCTATCCCTTCTGTATTAGCTACTGTTAAAAAAGAAAATCCATTAAAACTTTATGCCTCCACCCATAAAGAAAATGTGGATTGGCTATCCCTTATGTATTACCTACTGTTAAAAAAGAAAATCCATTAAAACTTTTATGCTTCCACACACAAACAAACTGTGGATTAGCTATCCCTCTGTATCAGCTATTGTTAGGTTTGATATCTTCCACTTGGACAAGCAGCTAGTTTCTTCAGAAGTTGATCGCCAATTAGGCAAAATCAGGAAGTTGTTGCAAGATTAACTTAGTTTGAGATATGTAGGTCAAAAATTTTACTTTCTGAAGCCATTAATATCCATCAACCTAAATTGTTTGGGAAGAAGATGATTATTAGGAGGGTTTTCCTTAAATAATTGAAATTTATGTGAATGACTTCATTTGATGGAAATCACGTCTAACAATGAAATTGCCAATATTCAGTAACATTTCCTATTCTCTTCTTGATTTGAAAATGAAGAGATTGTAGGTTTCACCTGGAATGTAGAATGAGCAGTGTCCACCTGAACGACACAGCATCATCATCATCGGTAGTAAGAGCAGCAAGTGCATGAAAACAAAGCAAATGAGACACCAGTTCTGAAAGCCCAGACATGCAATTCAAGTTAATGGTTCCCTGGCCCATGAGGTTGGAACTTGGTGGAGTCAGCTGGCGTTGATTATGGATGCAATGAGAAGCTGAGGACTATCCATTTAGTGGGACTGCTTTTGCACCGGCGAAAATGCAATTTGGATGGTTACCACCGACAAAGTGCTTTCTGCTGTTAACAGGTTCTTTGGATGTTGGATGACATCTTGCCCTTGAAGAACTGTTGGATGTTGGATGACATCTTGCCCTTGATGAACATTACGTTTCCAGGGTTTTTAAGTTTTGAAGCCACAAAATGGAGAGGGTTAAGAATCTGCCTCTGCACGATCACTCCCGTTTCTTCTTTTGGTCAGGGCATTCACATTAATACGCATTAATCTTGGAGACCCAACTGCCAAGCTTGTCAAATGGGTCATGGGAATGAATTGCAATTGTGTAATGCAAGATTTGGATTTGTAGGTTTAAACCATTATGTGCCGATCTAGATTACTTTTGTACGGTAAGGGTGGCTATACGTTCGCATGATTTGAAGAAATGGGATTATTACCCAGGAATGTTAATACTCTCATGGTGGGCAGAGTCTATGATCGAAACGCCTATCACTGATACAACCTCAGCCACTCTTTGAACATGATATCCATTCAATTGTTTCTCTTTACAAAAATATAAGCTTGAGTTTTGTTGCTCCACATCACTTGTCAATTGTACATTCCGGTCGAATGTGCCAGGAAGGCAGAAATTTCAGAGTGCATCTAGAGGAACTCTGAGAGATCAATCTGAACTCATCTTCTACGAGGTAGATTTCGTGTCTCAATACAACTTGCTGAACCCAGATGGCTGCTGAGATTCTCCTGTTCTTGGCAAGGAAAATTCCTTTTCAAGCGAAACCTGCAAACTTGACATAATTTTTGCTAATGATGCCCAAAGGATTGGAGCACAACAGAAGGCATACGCAAACACAGCAAGGGCTCGCACAACCCCATCATGGTACCAAGGACATGCCATGACAAAAAGTGTACCAGCAATCCCTATGGCGGGGAACAATACAGCTAGCGGTGCCAACTGGAAGGAATTAATTGCCACGGACGCAAGCGCTGAAGAGCCGAACAAGTACAACGTCCAGCCTACGAGTGGGTGCACTGTCCGTGGTATGACAAAGAAAGGGATTGTGTAGGCAGCTAGGATGGACCACATGACAGCCATCTTGAATCCCGTTTGCAAGGAGAGACTCTTGTCTGGTTTTCTGTAGCAGAATTTGGATAGGTTTGGCCGTGCAAGTCGGGTCAAAGCCATCACCCCTATGTACATTGCTGACAGGATCAAGACCATGGGCACCTCGGCACTGTATCTGTTTGAAGATCATAAATACCAGAGGGCAAGTGAGATTTGAGCTGGGGAAATAGACTATGATGGATTAAATTAATCCATCACTTGCAAAATAAAAACCATGGGAAGCAGATTCTCACCACAATCCCATCATATAGTACACAGAGAAAGGGTTAAAGTCGTCATTTGGATGTATTCACAGTAATCATACCAGAGAATATAACAAATTAAAGGATTGATGGTTTAATGTAAAAGAGAGGAGCATTTAAGTTTGATTCTCCCCCTCTGCTACCAATCTGTATATGCTTCGTACCAGAAAAAAAAAATGTTTCTTGGCTATGTCATTTACTTCTAGGATATATGTTTTATCACTCTGGCAAAAACATACAAGTGATTTGTTATCTTACCCGAGCGTTTGTCGGCGTTGTTCATGCCATTGAAGGCCTAAAGGTAGGACCGGCCATGCCCACCAGTACCAAGGCTTCAGCCATGGAACACTAGGGAATGTGACTACGCTGTTAGGACCACAAGGTATGCTCCATCGGAGCTTCAGATCTGCCACCCAATAAAGAACATAGAGCATGTCATTTAATTACAAGAATACTCAAAACGTTGGATTGGACATTTCAAATAAAATACTCACAATGTGCAATGGGCAAAAATTTATCACTTACAATAATATGAAGCATCCATCTGGTAGCCCAGAGGTAGTCTGTATGTGCCCTCAAGCTTGGTGCCATTAGGTGGTGGATGGAACAATGGACGGTCAAGCAAGTCGGGGAAGTAACTAACCAGGAAACCTTGGTCCGCACCATCCGGGTTCTCACGCCCAATCTCTAACTCATGAATCATATGCTTGAACACCTCCATTGATGGCTGAAATTGAAATAAAGGGATAGAGAACACACAATCAGTTATTGCATTGTAGTCATTCTTTTGTAATAGCACAATTCATTTCGGGCACAATTTTAGCCATACTTGAGTTTAAACGAACTGAGCGGGAGGAATACCTGTAACACAAAGAGGCCAGTGTGGAAGATGCAGGGGTTGATGAAAACAGCGCAGAATTTGCCACACTGGAAGAGCTCATCTGTCTTTTGGAGGAAGAGATTATCAGAGTCAAGCATGACCACCCTATCATACTTCACCAGGCTCCAAGCATAGAGCTTATTCATTGTCAACCTGAATCTGTCATAGTTTCGTTCTGTCTGGTATGGATTATGCAGGTTCTCTACCCTCATCACTTTCACTCCATCTTCCTCTTCCCTGCACCAGAACGCTTGTTGGTCACCAAAACCAGCTTAACAGAAGTCATTTAACTATAAATGCAATTTACTTCACAGATCATTGCAACAGTCCTGATATCAATAATTTCGAGTTTTTCTTCATAAAATGAAGGTTCATTTGCATAGTAACAGAATATAATCTACTCTGATGGATGACAACCAAATTCGTCTCGATCTCTAATCAGATAATCATAATGGTCTTGGTCAATCAGATAATTTTCAGTTGATTTCAGCTAAAAACTAATGTTTATTGAGATAGACTCATTGGACCAAAACTAATTTACAATTCCCTTGCTTCGTTTAGGACGGAACCGATCAATACAGTATTGAAGCCATCTGTCAACCGACCAGTCAACGAAAATGACCGACTACGGTGGGTTCTGTAATCAGTCCAGCCAACGGCTACGTCCGGCCGCCGTTCCCCTAATTTGCAGGAATTAGCCCGCGTTAGTAAATGATAAAATTGACGCAGATCACACGCCTCCAAAAATATCAAATCGTTTCCGTCAATTCAACACGCTTGGACATTTACAGGTCCCCGCATATTGTGCATTTGTGTGACCTTATCGCCAATAAAAATAAAGAAAAAAAAGTCAAAAATCAAAAGATCTTGAAGGAGGGTTGGCAACTGTTCATCTTCTCCATGGAAACATATCTCGGAATCTCAGTTGACTGCTTTATTGAGTTTATTCTGATAGTAGTAAAATCCCCATTAATTTCCACCGATACTACCTTCTACTTCGAACCATGATCCGTTGAATATGAATTTCTTTTAACCAAAATCTCGAGGGCATTATCGTCACTCCATAAATTATCTCCCCGGAACTATGAGATCCCGAAAAACGGTCAAGGTTTCCCCATCCGAATTCCCTTCTTCAGTACCTCCCGCTGCTGCTCCTCCCCTTCTTCCCTCTTCCGGTGCGGCAGTTCCCGTCCCGGAGGGCATGAAAAATTTTTAAAAAATCATTTTTTTAATGATCTGAGATGAGAACAACTGGATAAATCCTCCGAAAGCAAGTAAGAGGACTAAAAGGTAAGGAAGAAAATGTTGCCTCAGCGCGTGAATCCCAAAAAAAATCTAGACAACATTGGCCGTCCGATTAGCTTCCAGTTTTGATTTCCTCGTGATGTGTAACCCACTATTAGATGATGCTTTACCCTTTTTTATTCACCGAAAAAGGATGTCAGGACTCAGGACTCAAGAACCGAGAATCCTAGAATCCAACGGCTCCTACTGTCCCTGTCCAGATTCATCCACCCCTTATAGCTTTCGAGTTCACCGGAGTAAAAAACTCCGCAGTGTATATAACTCACTAGACTAGCCAGACGGTGCCGGAAAGTAATAAAGCATCAACATAGGTTAAGAGAAGGAAAGAGTGTAAGCCGTAGTAATTTGAGCAGTCGTGGAGGAGGATTTTCACTTACAGCGTTCGCACCCATCGGATCGGTACATCAACAGAGGCAATGACGACGAGATCGGCATCGACCTGAAGCCTTGCCAGAGATCTGAGCATCACGCGAGTTGCAACATAGAACTCGTAATCTCTTGGAGTTCCCATATACATCATCGATACATAGGCGTGCCGGTGGACTATTTTTTCCTCAGAGATCACGCTTTGAATAGTCGCCGCTGCAAAGATAGCAATCACCAACAACAAAAACTGCAAACTGGCCAACCCCGAACTCCTTATATTCCCCATTCTTCTTCTTCACAATAGGCAAAAAAACAAAGAAATCAGTTCTAATTGAAGCAACCTTGCGCAATATTTATTCTTCGCTCCCCCCTTCTCATTCTCTGAAATTACTCTTACAAGTAACACAAATTGCAAGACGATTTGAGGCAACTTGCCAGTAAACTATCAGAATCGAAAGTCGCAGCACTAATCTACCAGGAATGTGCGAAAGCTCCGATTTTAGAACGACGGAAGAAAAACACGTTATTATCCGTCGTTCTTCGGAGAGGAAAGGAAAAGGAAAAAGGAAGGTGTAAAGAGAGTTGCAGAGAATGCAAAGACAGATAGGGCAGTTTTTCAATCTTGTGAAGACTTGGAAGGGGATAAAAAGCCCTAAAATGACTCCAAGAAATAAGTGGCCTATATTTTTTCTGTTGTATTTCAGTTTAATTATTAAAAGTTGGGAATCTGAGGATAATATGCGGGACCCGGTTTTCGAACCGGTTACAAGTTATAACGCTACCTTGTGCAGCAGCTTTGAAATTATTCCCTTAATTTTATTTTGCCGCGTGGTATGGTGCTGGAATGGAGACTGGAGTTGCCCATTTGGACCTCTTCTCGCGGATTCTAATCCTAGGATCCACATCCTCTCCTCCCAGAGGTCCGGGAGGAGAAGGGTCAGTCCCCTTAGATGACTGACACGTTAGGTTCAGGTGAATTTGAGTCCTCCATTGAAGCTGACAAGAAGATTTGGATATCTAATCTAATCTAATCCTCTGCACGCATGAAATCACCCTCCACACCTTTGGAGCCGCGCCTAGGATGTGGGTCCTACACTCATCAATCGGCGTGTCAAAATTAGATCCAAACCGAATCTTATGAGACTGTGTTTTTTTAATCCCGGGAAAAACTGAAGTCCAGCCCATCAATTAACAAGCCTGAATCAAATCAGATCAATAGGACCGAAACCAAATCAGCACAATGTTGGACTGATACGAGTCCATTAAACCAACATTATATTAAATATACATATAAGATACCAACATCGAAACCGAATCAACCTGATAATGGTCCGATAGAATCTATTATTATGTAATTTTTTTATGAAAAAGATAAATATTGATAGGAATATTCTAAAAATATATTTATACTTATTATTTAAAATTTAAAATGATTGATAAAGAAATGATAGTATGATATTCACATTTGGAACAAATTTTAGGATGCCAATACTACATTCCAATCAAGTCTACTAGATGATCAAGGTATTTTTTTTTCCTTTTATAATTAAATAAATTATAATTTTCTTTTTTCTACTGAATCATGGACAATAATTAAATTTTTTACATATAAGATACCAACATCGAAATCGAATCAACCTGATAATGGTCCGATAGAATCTATTAAGCTAACTTGTTAATAAATATTCATATACTAAATCAAAATTGAACCTAGACCAAACTGATAATGGACCGATAAAAGCCCATTAAGCCAGCCCGAAACCAAAATCAAAAAAAAAATTGTTGGATCATAATTGGGTTGGAGTGTATAAGATAAAAATCGAATCAAATGGACCTATTGACATCCCCTACCCCTAAGGGTTGGATGATTATCAGTTATCACTTGGGAAGAAGATCTACAATCCATGGGCTCAAGTGGAAACAAAAAAAAAAGGACATTTTGGGGGGTTTCCTTTCAAATTTCGGGTTTTTAAAATTTTGGGGTGGCTCTTAAATGGAATCTATGGTCCACCACTTTAAATCACCAAGTACCATTGTATGGTTGGAATTTTATGAGGTGGGTGGATAGTATCTCATGCACATGTCAAATTTCAACCTAATGGAATTAAAAAAATAAGAGTACAAACATTAATAGGTGGACCATGGAAAAAAAGTTTATGTGAGAAGATATATAATTAATATTTATTTGAATTTTGACTAATAAGACAAATTAAATCATTCTTTAAAAAATTTAATTATATCAAAATTGTTACATTATTCTTCCATGTAGACAAAACTAAGTGTATCCGTTTATTCTATGGGACTGAATCACGTATAAAAATCTTCTCATATTTGAGTTTGGGAGGAAGAGTTGACGGCCCAGATGAATGGTCGTCACCTGGTTCTTGTGTGGATCTGAGTCCTCCATCAGAGTAGACACCGGAACCAACAAGTTGAGTCGACAGGGGTGTCGACTCGGATGAAGGATTCAGATCCACCTGAGAGTCAGGTGGCGGCCATCCATCTAGACCGCCAACTCTCCCATCCAAACTCAGGCGGAAAAAGATATGGATCCCTGAACCACCTTGTAAAATTAATATCCATCTTACTTGATCTTAGCAATGGACGGTGGTTGGTCGCATGTTTTTAGTCAAATTTGAAATATTTTTTTATTGAAATTAGAGTATAAGAGGGTTTTTCACTACACCCATAGGAGGAATCTCTCTGCTATGCCAATGAGGATATGGGGAATCTGATCACCACCAGGACCCACTTGGTGAAGAAGAAAGAAAATATTAGAATGGGAGACCGTTTGAAAGATTTTTTTCTCTTTAAAATATTTTGGCTAAAATGAAATATATTTATCCGCCGACACGTAATTATTAAATCTTCAGGCCCAATCAATGGAAGTATAAGAGAGGGTGAGGGTAGGCATGATTGGTTCGTAGAAAAGAGAGGGGGAGAGAGTATCAAAGAGAATAGAGATCACGAAAGAGGTCGTACTCATCCGTAGTGCGTACATCATTTTCAAAAAAATATTTTCGTGCCTTGTCACTCAACATTGAAGTGTCGGACAAGGGATGTATTAAAATGACACACTAATGTAGGGTATTGCCAGAAACCCAAGTTTTTGGGAATTGATCTGAGTAGAGTTAGATATACAAAATGACCATATTACCATTCAAATTATAGATTCTAATCCAAGGATCAGTTCTAGAGCTATATGGTATAATATCATATAGACCATAGGAATATCCATGGGAAAGATTCTAATAACCACAAGCTATGGAGCCAATTAAGGTATATTATTTATGTCACCTTCCATGTGTAAATATCATGGTGGGGGAGGATAGGTGTTTGGCTTTAATCGCAGTTTCTCACGTCATCACCTACTCTTCTGGTTGGCACAGTGTTTTCTACAGATCGAGCTTACAAAATCCTCTATCTACTCTTCTGGTTCTTTCCTTTCCTAAAGAGCTTTCATTCTGGAGTTCTAATGGCGATTTTGGATGTTGATCGATATATATAGAGTTTTTAGGTTGCCTTCCCCAAACCTTTACTTCAAAGGAAAAAAGACAAGAAATACAACTTGTTCTTGCTAACTACTTTCTTTTTCTTGTCTCATGCATTTTTTTGCTTTTTTGTTGAGGCTGGAGATAATAGAATTCAGTTGTTATACATCCATTTTCCTCTAATGTTCTAATTAGTGGAATGGTTCATGATGAATGCAAGATCACAACATCGACAATTGAATCTTCACTTTTAGTCACCATGGTTTTAATTATAGTATTGGAAAGGATATCAGTCACTTTGAAAACCATTATAATATACGAAGATAAGCGGACGATGCTAAATTAAAAGGTACTAAAAAAATGAAGGTATCGAGTATTGTATTGGCCGATACAGCCGGTTCAATCTTGACACTTGAAACCATAGGATAAATAATCGTCTCGTGTGATCCATTCATGCCAACTGTGATCGTACCACTGACCTTCACTAGTTGTGCATACTGATAATAATGGAAGATAATTTATATCCAAAACAATGCTATAAAAGCATTTTGATATCTATGAAAACTAATTCATATTTGGTAAGATTAGATTATAAATACCAACCTTAAGCTACACGATTAGATTGCGAGTACCTACCTTAAACCATAGTTAGCTTTCATTCCATACTTAATAAAGAAATTAGAGATGTCACTGTCCAATTTAAACATGAGTAATGTGATGTCCGTCCAAAAAACTGTTTGGACGGATGAAAGGATTTTTTTTATTTTTATTTATCACCTGATATGATTTGATGATCCATTCACTTTTGTGATTAAAGATTTAAATCCTCTGTTCTAATAGAATCTGAAGGAGAGGTGATATCCTTATTGGATGAACGGCGTCTTGAATTTGAATGAATCCAAGTCTTTCATTTGAATAGACACCCCATCCGAACCGACACTGATTCAACAAGTTGAGCCAACAAAAAATGTCGACTTAGATTCATCGAGGCTCAAGTATCATCCATCCTGTGATTACACATTGTTTCAGTCATTGTGTTTGGATGGAATTTATAGGACTAGTCAAGAGAAAGGACCTAGACATAGAGAAAAAGTAATTATGACCGATCCGTAGGTGTTATTTTCACCAGATGATGGAAAACTTTATATTAAAATAAAATAATTTTATGAACATGGGAATTATAAAAAAAGAGACGTGGGAAAGATGAGAAAATCATTTTTCAATAATCCGGTGAGTCTGGACTCTGGCCACCCACATGGTGGGTTCATAGCCAAACGTAAACAGTGGACCGTTACAATTACTGGACATTTTCCGTCGTGGATTCCCACTAAGAAAATCCTTTCCTTGTCAATGACAGATGACGTGCATAAATGCCACCGTCCAGGATCCTCTGTAGCGTTACCGTCCGGCAGTGAGATCCGACGATGGACTGTATTTGGCACGTGTCTCAATGTATTTCTAGTTGTTGGATGTCTCACTGTCGTGCGAGCTACAGAGAGTATGTCTTTCCATCAGATGGGCAACACATGGTATCGGATGCATTGGTTTTCCGATTGGGCCATCTCCCTCTATCATCAACAATGCCTAATAGGGGTGTCAACGAGTCGGTTTTAGTTTGGCAAAGTCAATCTTGGGTTTTTTTGGGCATTCGGAAACATGTCAAATGAAGTTGGATTAATGGCTTCTATTGGGTTGATTCGATTCCTATGTTGGTTTTCTACATGTATATTTAATAAATAAGAAATTTACTTAGACACTCCCTTGACAATTGATTTACTATAGAACTACCATCTCTTGACAAAAGTTATATGGACTACCCTTGAAACAATGTTTTATAACAGTATTGTCCACACTGGACACACTAAAAATTGATGATTTTTTTTAAGACAGTACTATTCTTACTCAGTGTAAAATTACATAAATATACCATCATCTATCTCTGGAAATAGTCCTGTAGTAAACCAATTGTCAATGGGGTGTCTTAGTAATTTTTTCTTAATAAAATGTTGGCTTAATAGACTCTTAGAGCCCGTTTGATAAAACTTCTGTTTCTGGATTCTGGATTCTGATTCAAATATGGATTATACTTCAGGCTACTCTATGATTATTGAAGTAAAGACTTGTTTGATAATACAATTTTGAAATGGATTATAGAGCATCTTTGGATTAGAAACATGTTTGATAACATATTATCCCCCAATCGAAGTCTAGAAAACAATCGTGGTAGTGGTAGGTGGTGGTAATGGTGGTGGGTGGTGGGTAATGGCAATGGTGGTGGGTGATGGTGGCGGCAATGGTGGTGGTGGTGGTGGTGGTGGTGAGTGGTGGTGGTGGTGGTGGTGGTGCCGATGGCGGCGGTGGTGGTGGTGGGTGGTAGAGACTGTGGTGGTGGTGGTGGTCAAGTGAGAGTCATGTGAGAGTCGATTATTTTTTTTCTCTCAAAAAGTTGATTCAACAGCTTGAAGCAAGTATTTATGACTCCAAATTTTTTGATTCTGGAGTCATTCTGAATCCGGTTCATTCTGTGGGAGTTGGAATCCAACTAGACTTATCAAACGTGCTTCTACTCCAAAATGACTTTCTGGGAGGCAAAATCCATAGAATCCAAAAGCAGAAGTTTTATCAAACAGACCCTTATCGGACTGATTTGGCTTTGGTCTTATTTGTCCGATTGAGTTCGTGTTGAACAATTGTTCTAGTCCGCTTTTAATTTTTCAATCAAGCCCTAAAAACACAATCCAACTCCTCTTTGTTTAATAGGATTCGGTTTTGGTACATCCACATCCATACCAACTTCTTGCATCGCTTTACTGTCCATTCTCCTTTTTTCTATTCTCCATCTTGTATTGTTTGTTTGTTTGTTGGATTCTGACTTAATCAACAGAACACCCTCAGACCCTGATTCCAACCGCTCTTATGCTCGTTTGCTTTGGGCCACAGAAAAAGTCTCGGTTCAAATTTTAACGGCTACAATAGATATTTTATTGAAATGAAAGAATCATTTTTAAGAAATTTAATTTTGAGTCTAAAGCCGCTTCTTCAAGGTTGGACTTTGGTGCAGTCAATTAAGCTGGGTTGCATTCGACCTGGATCCAACTGGGGCAGTTGCAGTTCACGGAACATGTTTATCTGTGGAAGACTGGAATTGTTCCTTTTGTTTTAGACAGGGTATATATAATATACTCCTCCACTTGCCTAAAGCATCTAATCCCTTTTTTAATTTACATTTTAAAAAGACTGGTTCCAAAGTCTTATGCTTCTTGGTTCACATTCACCACCACCTCATCCGCTGATACTTTTATTATAATATAATATTTTGATAAAATAAATTCGATAGATAGATACAGCCAAAACTAGATGACCTTTTTTTTTTATTCTTTCTTCTTTTTTTTTTTGGGTAGAATTATTCTTTCTTTTGAATAATAGTTATCTTGATATCTTATACACAAAAAATGATTTTTGTATTAAGAAAAATCTTCTAAAAAAAGACAAATTCTAAAATGATGGATAAGGGTTTTTTGAGCGGTGGGGTTTTTTGCACTCATCAATTGGGAAAGACAACGACAGAAAGTATCAGAATAAAGAAAAAAAAAATCATACAAATCCTCTTCAACGCGTTGAGAGCACCTGCTACGATTCAACGATTGGACATCACTCAACACGTATACTAATCTATGGGTATACTCGTTGGGTGATGTTCAATATTTAGATTCTCGCTAGGGTATTTAGTGCCTTAGAGAAGATCCAAG
The DNA here is from genome assembly GCA_028583415.1 of Protea cynaroides. NCBI lineage: Eukaryota > Viridiplantae > Streptophyta > Magnoliopsida > Proteales > Proteaceae > Protea > Protea cynaroides. The sequence goes on from CM053276.1 coordinate 132,518,511, forward strand.
TTAGAGAAAAAGAATCTCTTTCTCCACCATTCGAGGAAACTTCTCTCCATAAAATGATAAACCAAATCCAAGAAATGAGGAGGGAGAGAGGTGTAGAAATCGTCTCCTACCAGGGGTACGTACGGTAGGAGAGTCCACTGCATCCAGCCGATGCCTAATACATGGGTGTCGACTGGATCCGAGTTGTCCATCCCAGCTGATTATCTAACCGACACCTCTCTACTTTTCACTTGATCGGCTGGGATGGATGGCTCGGATACAGCCGACACCCACATGTTGGGCATCGACTGTGTTAAGGAGAGAATCTCTCACCGATTACAAAGATTCAAATTCAAATTATGAATTATAAAATTAAAAACAGAATCTCTCACCGGTTACAATTTGAATTCTCACCGGTTACAAAGATTCAAATTCAATTTTTGAATTAGAAAATTAAAGAGAGAATCTCTCAATGGTTATAAATATTCAAATTCAAAATTTATAATTCAAATACACAATGTAAACAACTCTAGCATATTATAAATATACCTATACCCAATGTATTTGGGTAAGGTTTTGAATCAATTCAAAATTTCAGTCTTTACAGACTGGATGTAGTCGAGTCTCCAACCGAACCTCTAGCAGGAGATAATTTGGATGAGAGAGAGAGAGAGAGAGAGAGAGAGAGAGAGGAGAAGAAAAAGAAGAAACTAATTATAAATTATACAATATGCATAAGTTGTCAAACAAATGTCTTTGTTGTTTTCTCCCATTTGCAAATTATTGAGGGGGGATTTAAGAATGGATTTAGGGGATTTACTTATCCATTTTTAATCCATTTGTTTTAGTACTTGAATTGGGATTTAGAAATAATTAGGGACAGTTGGGACCCTCAACATAAAGGGAGGCGGGTATTTATGATCCTACAAGTGGGCTTTCTCCTCATCATAAATAAAGAAAAACTTCTCCTCTAATGAAGAAACCAACAAGATTGCTCACTTCCTTGTTTAGAAAGCCTTAAAAGCAAAAGGATGATCAATTGTCTTCTATCTACTCCCTGATTACAGGATCTCTGTTGATGAACCCTCCTCCATTTGTCCCGCTATTTTGATCAAGAAAAATTATAGTTAGTAAAATAAAGCCAATCCAACTTTTGGGATGACTTATCTCCTTAAAACGTTGTTTAAAATTGATAAAACATTATTTAAACTAGTATCCTTCCTTTCCTACCCACCCACTATCTCCCACCAAAGTCACTCTCTCTCTCCCTCTCATGCGTGAATTTAAGTGAATAAATAAAATAAAATATGCTTTGTGTTTATTATTCAAACTCTGAAGGCTTATCTCGATCTTCGGTGACATCAATAATAATAGGCGCCACCAAAGACCAAGGCAAATCAAAATTCACAAGAAATAACAAATATGCCCTTGTCACATCGTTTGTTGTCTTCTATCTAGACTTTTGGAAAAGAAGAGTTTTTTTTTATTTTTTTATTTTTTTTATATAAATTTTTTTATCATTTGTTTTAATATAAAATGTTAAAAAAATGAGAAAATTTTTATGTAAATTTATTTGTTTTACAATAAAACAAACAATGTCTTTCAAAATGGGGAAAATGCGAATAGAGAGCCAGTCTAATTAGATGATGAGAAGTTTGGTGTTATTCATTGGTTTAAATAGTGGCTTGATTGGTGTGTCAAATTTCTAATTCAAAAATTCAAATTAATAAATGGAGGGATTCTCCATATATAAAGACCACAGGATTTCAATCTCATTAGCAATGTGGGACTATTCCTAATATGATGGGACCATTTGAACAAGTTGCTCCTAAAACTAAACTTTGGACAATTTAAAGTTGTCAAAGTTGGGCCCGAATCAATTAATTGGACCGAGTAGCACTGATTTAATCCGAGACCGAACCAGATAAAAAATAGTATTGGTCATGTTTTCGGTTGAAGTTCGGCATATTCTATTGATCCTAGTTCGATCCGAATTAATCCAAAACTGGACCGAAAAATCAGATTGATGAGTCCAAACCCAATAATGGCCCGGACTAGCCTAATTTAAACAAAATATTAAAACACAAGCTTCATTGCCTCAGCCTTTTAGATGGGCTTAATGGGTTTCCAACTGAGTTGTCAATCCGAACCAGCCTGATAAGAAACCAAAACAGGACCAGTCCAGTTTTTACCGTTCACAGTGCAACCCATCTAGCCCGAACCTCTTATAGGGTTAGTTTCAGACTAACTCTATAAAACCTAACACCGTTTTAGTTCGGACCAAAATTATCCATTGACACCCTTAGTGGACATCCTACTGGGCTTAAGATTAGTTCCTTTCTATTTCCAGATTGGTTTGAGGTTGGGTTTGCCAGGTTCATCTCTCTAGACTGGCCCGGTTTGAACTAACCCATCCTTCTAACATGGCCAATTTTTTTTTGTCCTGATTTTGAAACTACGTGTGAAAAAATGGATTCAACTCCTCTCCAACCGCAAGTCCTGTTCAACTTCAGCCCCACCTAGTACTATTATATCACACTCTTGTTTAGGAAAGAGACAGATTTAACGATCAAAGAAGGACTCGGGTACCGAGAAGATTTTTTCCTGAAAAAAAAAAAAACAAGATCGAATATTTATCGAGAATATTATATAATCCCATACAATATTCTGAAGATTTGTTACCTTTCTGACCCTAGAAATGGAATTAAAACGCGTTATTAGCTTTGCTCGTGAGTGGTTTATAAGTTAGACCTGACAGGGACCCACAACACTGATTAGTGCACCTTCCATTTAGAGAAAGAACTCCTCCTTTTAAGGTTTTTTTCCTATCTATCATACTTTAGAAGCTTTAATTGAGGAAGAAGATATATAACTCTTGTTTTGATAAAGAGAGGCTGCTATTTTATTATCAATCTACATCTCTTATTTCTAAATTTCTTAAAATCATTTTCCATCTTAGCAGCTTAGCTTGCTGATAAGGTTAATAGGTTTTATGGGCTCATTAAAGTTGGGCTTTTAGTAGATTGAACAGAACTTCTTCGGTACCCGAGTGTCGTGAGCCTATGCCTAGATAAAGGTAAGGGTGTTAAAAGATAAGGTTTCAGTTCAGTGAGATACAAAATGGGGTAATACTGAAATCATACCGTTTGTTAGACGTTTTCAAGACGCTTACCAATTCTCATTATTAATCAATTTCAGTATACCGGTTTTAATGGTTTTCATAAGAACAACCATTGCTAAACTAGAACTTCTCAGTTCGGTACATATGTAACGGGTAAATATCGAAATTGACATCATTTATTATACGGTTTCAAAATGCTTATCAATATCGAACCGTTTAATTACCAGTTTGCTAGTTTCTGTATAAATGGTATGGTACAGTTCGATTCGACAAACGGCTTCGGTACCATTTTATAACGTAGCTTAATCTCCACAGCTGTGTAGATGATCCAATTAATGTTCAACTCAGGCCCGTCTGGGCTGGAAAATAGAGTGAAGCCCAGGCCCCAGCATGGTTGTACTTCAAATTTAAACACAAATTTCTCATGGACCGGCCTGAGTTGCACCCCAACATTTATATGAAGCTTTTGGGCCGCCGCCAAAGGTCATCTTTTCTACCTTCCAATGGATTCCGGGATCTCGGGCATATCAGCTGATCCCTGCTGGTGTCGCCGAATTCATATGAAGTTCACAATGATTGATCCGACCCATGAATCCGTGAGTTAAATCCGTGCCATCCCCACCTCCACGGCTCCACCCTCACTCCTAATATAGAAAGCCCATGGGCTTAGCCACATGTAAGAACTCGAAAAGTCCATTTGATTAGCCCAGCCTGTATTTATTATTGATCTGGGCTAGGCCTAAAGTCTGATAAATTGTGGATTCAGCCTGATTCGCTTCGTCGATTCCGGGCAAGTTCTACAGGTTTCAGATGATTCTGGCCGATTTCAGTGGAAATCTGATCAAAATCGGATGGGCTGATTCAGTTCCCAATTCCGCTACCTTGAACCATGGGTAGGACTGTTTCCTTGGATACAATGTACTTTAATGTCTTGACTGTAATAAGAATTGCTCCAAGGTAGGAACATTGCTAGGTTAGATTCATCCATGGTCCATTCTCACTTCTCAACGTAGTTTTTCTCTTGAGGCTCCGTTTGGTTGTCTAGAAAGTTGAACACGAAAATGTCAGCTTGATGATCACTTTCTCACTAGAAAAAAAGAATTTTTCTTGCGTTTTCATAGTTATTGCTAATTTACTATATACTAAAACGAATTGGCTGTCTATGGGTCCCACATTGGGTCTGTGAATGTGAATTTATGTATATAACATTCCGTAATGCATAAGTTGGTTAATCCTTCTGATGTTTACGTTTGCTATCCCGGCCCTATAAAAAAAAAAAAAATGGCGTTTTTCACAAGCCTTCATGCCTTCATTGCTATTCTGACGTTGTTTTTGAATTTTTTATTTTTTTTCTAATTAGAAATTTAGTATGGCAACGTTTAATTGAGTCTTTTATTTATTTGAGTTTCTTAATCAAATCACACAAAATCTCCTTGATACACTCATTAAACAACAACCTCACATTTCTCGTCCTCTTTAATTTAAAAAGGGCATAACTAATGCACGAAGCTCCCGTCATTACAGGATGCATACTAATATTATCATCATTCATAAATTGTATTTTATATTTTCATAAGTTTATTTTTTAACTTCCCATGCCTTCCACCAAGTTTTCTTCCTCGTATCGATTACTTTGCAACTCCATCTAGATGTAAGTAAAAGAAAAGTGAAATTGATCTAAGAAAATTAATATAAAGTTTTGTAATCATGACAATATAACTTAAATTTTTTTACCACATTTGGTGATTATATTTTTGAGGTGTAAATTTTTTTTTCAAATAAAAAGGATATAATTTTGAATAATTCCATACGTCCGTTTAGAATTCAACACTTATCATAAATGCTCCTTGTTCTTCGATTAGTCAATGTGAAGCTATAGCTGTTCAATCGGCTCTCCAAATGGCTATTGAGGAAGACTTCTCTAATATTCATCTCGAATTTGATTGCCAAGAAGTTAGTCTAGAGCATTGTGAATCAATCTTCCTTATGCGAGGCTCTTATTCATCATATTTGAGAAGATATCATTCTCTTGATCTCAAGTGAACTATTTGTCAGGTTTCTTTTATTCCAAGGGAAGCCAATTCTACTGAGCAGAACTTGGTTAGAAAGGTTGAGTTATTTTCATGGATGACTATTTGAGAAATAAATCCTCTCATACCCTTCATATCGGCATGAGGGAATCCAATGATTGTAGTTTATTGTGAGCACATACCGATATATTAGTATACGCATACAATGGATGACAATCACTGAATTTCTGACATGAGGGGCATGAGAGGATTTAAATCCGATTATTAAGCCAAATTCCACTCGCTGGCTCCTTAACTTATGCAAGTTGGATGCCTTGGTTGTAACCCACTCTTTTGAGGATCAATAGATTCCTAATTTTACCAACAAAAAAAAAAAAAGGCTTTACTTTAAGGGTAAAAGTGATCTTTCAACTAATTTGAAATCACCAGTATTAAAATGGATTGAATCCCTATTAGGAGAGAGAGAGAGAGAGAGAGAGAGAGAGAGAGAGAGAGAGAGAGAGGGGTAGTAATGTAAAGCTCTACCATAGAAATATTCAAGAAGTTCTTAAAAAGGTTTTAAACAAATAAATTCAGAAGTTTATGTTCACCGTAGAATATTCAAGATTAAGTTTGCTTTGAGCCCTCGATCTCCCCTGTGAGAATGGCAAAGTTGTAGGTTTCATTAGGAAGACGAGTCTAGAGGACTTGTGGCCATCTTTCGAGGAAAGATAAAGATAACACCCCACATTAGCATAGTGGGGCTGTTCCGAGTAATTGAGAATGTTCTTTTTGGTTCAGTTACAAGGTGACCACTCCCAGATCCGTCCCATATATTAAAGGATCCAAAAATAAAAAAATTTGTCTCAGTTAATAGTGAGATGGTTTGGTTTCAGTTCTTTAATGTTCTAAACATATATTATTGTAGGGTAAATTATACAAAAATTTCTTTTATGATTGTAAAATTACGAATTATCTTGTTTTTACAAAAATTATATAGAATACTCTTTTAATAATACTATCATACACTATCACCTACACTATTACTTTCAATTTAACAACAGAGGATCAAATTTTTTTAAAATAAAAATACCTTTAAAAAAGCAAAAAAGCATATCTCACCATTCTGTTTGTGGGCCATCCCTGCCCTTAACTCACAAGCACGCCTACATCGGCAAACCTATCTCAATTTTGAGAATCTAATGGGTGGTGGGATTTCTTCTATTGCTTCCAAAGAAAAAAAAAAAGGGAAAAATGAAAAGAGGAGGGAGATTGAGTTTAGAAGATTTTTCTAAAAGAAAGAGGAAAGCTTGGTGAAATGAAGGCGGTTAGAAATTCAGTAGTGCGGTAACGTTCATCTCCTTCGATTCTGATGGATAGCACGGCAACATTCATCTTTTCTGATTCTGACTAAACAAGGTTACTGAATTAGGAGAAAAGCTTTGTATTCAAAAGAAAAGGCAAAATCTAATCTGACTCAATCTGAATTCCAATGTGATGTAGTTCCGCATGTTATCTGAACTCCGTAGAATTATTGCTGGCCAATTACAATCTAATCTGACTCAATCTACTTTATGTTATCAAGTAACTATTAGGTCTTCAAGCTCTCAGATCCAGAAGAACAATAGAACAAACAAAGTATAAGCCAAAAGGAGAAGAAGATGAGCAAAGCCAGCGGAAATCCAAAGAAGAATCAGGTACTGTAATTGATGGGCTCTACTTCAGGGAAGTAGCTCTTCCACATTCCAACCAATATTAGATTAACACCCGTACTAGCCAATGTGCTCATCCGTCCAATCGCTACCGAATAGGTAACTCCCAACACCACCTCTCTACATAAGCGACTGGCTTCCACCGATCTCCCTAGATGGATGCTTGGGGAGCCGCTGTAGAATCCCAGTCGCCACCGGCATCAGCAACATCGCCACTACAGCATTGTGCATCTACATACTTACGAATGCACCCGTTCCATATGTTCCCAATAGCAACATAGCTGGATTCAGTGGTTCTTCGCAGAACAACATCGTTAATTTGTACAAAGAAATGGGGGAAATTTTAAAAAATTGAAATTTTAGGTCATGGATGGAGAGATTTCAGCTTCAATTCATTTGGATTACATTCAAAGCCAGACGTTGGTGGATGTTATGGTGTTCGACGGCGAGAGCGAGAATGAAGCTGCCGAGAGCGAGAGCGATGACGAACATGAACTCTCAGATGCGATTTCTTTGGTGAATGAGGAGAACACCATTCCTTCGAAACCTACTTCTCTTTTGGCATCATTTCCAATATCTAGGTTCCAAACCAGGATCAACCCAGCTCGAATTGTTGCAGAATGAACAGTTGTCTGAAGCAGTTAGTTTGCAACATCTACTCCGTTTTAACTTTGCTCCATATTTAACTTTGCCTTTTGAATCCTTCACAGAATGAACAGTTAGTTTGCAGTTTTGTTGGGGAAGAATGTCAAAGGAGGAGGAACAATGAGTTTTACAACTTTATCACCGTCGGTTTGATTTACCTATAATGGTTAATTATGTCATTTTACATTTACTAAGAGTGTTTTTGTCTTAAAAAAAAATTGATCCCCTATCGTTAAGTTGAAAATAACGGTGTGGGTGATAGTGTATGATAGTATTATTAGAAGGGTATTCTGTGTAGCTTTTGTAAAGACAGAGTAATTCTGTGTAATTTCACAATAGTAGAGGGGATGTCTATGTAATTTACCCATTATTTAAAAAAAAAACCTTTCATATTTATGAAAGAAAACTATTTTCTATCAAAAAGAGAAAAAAAAAACCTATTTTCATGCAATTTGACTGTATTAATAAACAAACTCCTTAAGGGAATCCATGAATAGAATCTGATCCAAAATCAATTCGCCCTAATTTAATCAAAATAAATAAATAAAACGAAGAAGAACATGGTGATTTACTAGTTGAATAATCTACAAAACAGTTTTGTTGCCTGTCTATTTCTATTAGACAAAGAAAAGAAAATACATCTATATGTGTATCAATTGAAATCCAACTTTGGCAATCCAGAATTCTGCAAAAGAAGATTTCTATACCCATTACTGAATCCTGAACTTGAATCTTAATTCCAAAGTCTTTGATCCAGTAATATTCTCTTGGAATCGAAAAAAAAAAAAGAAGAAGTAATTTTACCATTAGAAAATAATAAAAAAAATACATGCATGTCATATTAGGATTCACATCGTCTCCTCTTGGATCCGCATCCTCTCCTCCTAGTTATTCTGGGAGGAGAGTGACAATCTCCCTCAGATGGTTGCCACATGATTCTTAATGAATCCGAAATTTACGTCCAAATTGACACGCTGACAAGTCAAACCGATAAAAAATATCAACTGGGACGTGGGTCTCACGTGGCAGTCATCCGGGGGAGACTGCCGCGTGCTCCCAAAATGGGGAACCAAATCCTCTCCCGCGATAGGAGATTTCCGCCGCTGATCCAAGGACTGGGGATCAATCGATTCGCCTATCAATACATTGGGAGGTGGACCGACTGAAATCCCGCCCTTAATCGACGACAGATGGGCAGAAGAGGATTTTTATACCCAAAATGGGTGGGTGGGAGGAGACCATGTGAATCCCATTCCTACGTATGATGAACCATTCGCTATTTATTGCCTACTGCGATTGTGTCACCTCACCTTTACGAATTCCTATATAAAAGAAACCTATTTTCTTGGTAAACAATAAAAAACTATAAGTGACCGAGATGAATATCTGGCTGATACATACAAGTAGGACGACTGAATCGGAATAAATATTTTACAAAAAAAAAATTATGAATAAATAGAATGAATACCTAATAGATTTTTTATTTTTTTATTTTTTATAAATCACGAAATGATTGACGAGAGACGCGATGGCTGGACAGCCCCTGAAGGCGGCAAGCGGTCTGCCCATTTAATGCGTCAGATGTGTGGCGCTTGGAGTTTCGCTCTCTCTGTCTGCTCCTCTTCCACTTCACCTCTGGCCAGTTTCCATGGACGAAGTTAAATTTCCTAGACACTTGAACCCTTGCGCGCAGGACTATAAGCCCGGAATCCCTTCCCCGCCGGCCCAGGTTGTGCACCTTGGACCACAGCAGATGTACTCTACTAACCCTTGCTTAAGTTTATACCCAACAATTAGCACTTGTATCACTACTATTACTGGCCTTCCAGTGATCATGCCTTTCTACTACTTGCTGCCTGCTTCAGCACCATACGTTAGACCCACAAGAAAAAATCAGCCTCCGCCACCACCATTATCACCACCATCACCACCAATGTTGCCCCCGCCTTCACCGAATGCCACTAGAGCTTTGTTTCTGAGTTTTGTACCAACGGACGTGAGTGAAACGATGGTCCGTAGAGAATTGCATGTGTTTGGGGAAGTGAGGTCGGTGCAGATGGAGAGGTTGCAGGATGGAATCGTGACTGTTCACTTTCATGATCTGAGACATGCAGAAGCGGCTTTAGAGGAGATGCAGAAGCAACACATGCAGCAGCAGAGCAGATTGAGGGAACATTACTCCGCTCTCCAGAATCACCACATAAATCTGTCCTTGGGGTTGGGGTTGGGATTAGAGCATTTCCCCCCACCGTTGCCTCCACCTGCCCCTGGCCTTATCGCTGGCTGGGCTGTCTGGGCCCAGTTTACTGACCCTGATATATTCGCCCTGTCCGACGGCCATAATCAAGGAACGCTTGTAGTTTTTAATTTGGATTTGGATGTCTCTTCCAGCAAACTCAAAGAAATTTTTGAAGTTTTTGGTATGAATTCTATACTTCCAAACTGGTTTAATCTGGGTTTTGAACCCTGTAATGATTCGTGGTCCTATGACTTTGGTTTGCTAATTCAGGGCCTGTGAAGGAAGTGAGAGAAACGCCATTGAAGCAGCACCAACGGTTCGTGGAATTCTTTGATATCAGAGATGCTGCTAAGGCTCTTTCGGAAATGAATGGCAAGGAAATCCAGGGGAGGAATGTAATAGTTAAGTTCAGTCGCCCAGGCGGCTATGGCCGAAGGTACTTCAACTTTGCTGCTTTGACTGCTTATCCTAATTTCAATCCAACTGAATGGATGCGTAATGCCTTTACAGAAGAAGCAGGCATTATATAAATAATACTGGGAAATAACCATCTCCAAAATCACCTTCATCGCTACCTCCAAGGTTGTTGGGTCCATGTCATCCCTCTGCGACAAAGAAATGGAGTGAAGATGAGAGGGACCCTGGTGGGCCATCGAAGAAGGCTACGAATAACAATCAGTATTCCAGGAGTCGGTGTTGGAAAGCCAGACATGAGAGCCTTGTTGTTCATTTCGTTATCAATGAAAATGCATTAATGGAATCGAATATCAGAGATACCAGGACAACTGTGATGATCAAGAACATACCCAACAAGTGCAGGTGTGTATGTACTACCAATTAAGAATGTTGGTTATTATCTAAGTACATATTACTATTTAAGTGTAAGTAAGATTTGGTTTCTCTTTGGGGAAAGGGTTTTATATCTCCAACTCCTCAGTTCATTTTCCTAGGGTTTCGATGGAAAAAACATTATTATTTATTTATTGAGATATGGAGTTGCTGTGATGCAGTCAGAAGCTGCTACTGAACCTGCTAGACGACCACTGTATACACTGCAATGAACTGTTAGCCGACGGCGACGGTCAGCCCTTGTCTTCATACGATTTCATCTATCTCCCCATTGATTTCACGTTAGTTATCTTCTTTTTTTTATTCTTGTTAATAGATGAATTTTTAATTTACAATTGATAATAATCAATAGTTTTCTAAAATCTGATGAATAGCCACAAGTGCAATTTGGGATACGGGTTTGTGAACCTTACGTCTCCCCAGGCGACCTTGAGGTTTTACAAAGCTTTCCACATGCAGCCATGGCCGGAGGTCTTTAACTCCAAGAAAATTTGTCAAGTTACTTATGCTCGGTTACAGGTATAATTCACTGTTTTTTGCTTTTGTTGTTTTATGGTTAAGGAACTTAGGACTTGCACACACAAGACAGAGTCTTTTTATATAAATTACTTGGGTTGGCTCTTGTATTGGTGTCTCTCAATGGTGGTGGGTTTAGGGTTTGGAGGCGTTGAAGAACAACTTTAAGAAGTCACACATTATGTGCGACATAGAAGAGTACTTGGCGGTTGTGTTTTCACCGCCTCGAGATGGGAAGCACATATCAAAAGCTATGATTGTCGCCAACTTGCAGGGGATTGAACGGGAGTATCAGAGATGGCGAAGATGATGACGGGATGGAGGGTGGAAAAGAATTTTTTTTTTTTTTTTTTTTTTTTTGGGGTACATGGGTGGAAAAGAGATGTATGGTGGAGAGGGTGAACAACATTGATGGATAAAATATTGTTGGTGTAGGTAGAGCTGATGACGATGAAGGATATTCCATGTTGGTTTTACAGATTGGAAGCATTAAAGCATGTCTCTCTTTCTCCCTTCCTCCCCACAGTTTGTAGGAGTTTTGATTTAATATCAGAAAGTTTCTCCCAAATGGGATCAAAACCCTTTTAAACTGTACAGGGAAGGGGGATAGAGAGACATAGCATCCCTGTACGGCCAGTTTGGAAAACTATTATCTCATGCATATAATATATCTATTTTGTTTCTAATCTATAGCATCCTAGCTTGTTACTGTAGTGGTAGTATTATGGAAAAAGATCTTGTCTTCTTGTCTAATCTATCATTGTCTTGGGGATACATTAGCATACGTAGTGAGAGTATCCAAGTCTGGTCAGATCCAGGTCTAGTATGACCTTTACATTATTGGTTTTTGTGCGGTTCAACTTAGTTATTACTCACATGTCAAGGTTTTAAACAGAATAAAATTAGCCATACGATGGTATGAGAGAAGGTTATCTTGGCATGTAGGATAGCATAGATCTCTAGCAAAGATTTCGTAATTCGTTTATATGTTCTTCCCCTTCTTGATAAAAACAAAAAAGAGATGTTCTTCCCTTGGGAAATAGAGAAACTTTTCAAGATGGAAGAAAATTTATTAGGTTAGCATATCCAAATGGGAATTTATGAGCCATTCACTTTGTCGAGGCAAGTGGATATGTAGTGAGTGGATGGAATAGTCAAAATCCAATTTCAATTTTAGTAGTATACCCTTCCATGTATTGGCATATTTCATCTCTAGTATAGAAATTATGGGTGTGCACAGTAGACTTAGAGTGATACTGATGACTCCCAAAAAAATAAGAAATACAACATTAGTTATTCCTATCTACAAATTACAGACCCATTAAACTTCTTTTTTTTTCTTGATAGGTAGACACCAAAGAAAGTTGAACTCATGACCTCTTTGAGGTGTTAATCTTTATCAATTGAGTTACCCCCTTGGGTTCGGAAGCAAATCGTCTCCCGCCGCTGGAGGCTTTCCAGCGCGATCCAGCGGCTGGAGTTTCTCCGACACAAATCCCAATACATCGGGATCTGTGTTGGAGAAACTCCAACCGCTGGATCGGGCTGGAAAGATTTCTACACCTTGGGTTCTATTAGACTTGCTATATGGTAAACTAATATGTTAGCCAAAGATTGCATTTGGGCATGCCAAACTAAAAACCCTACTCTTAGTGGAAGATGGTTGAAAACAAGTTTGCTGAAAGCAGTAGGAAAAATCCTCAAACATGGCCATGCAAAGTCATTTTTGTCCTTTTTATTACCAAACTACTCTCACAGCCAGCTGTTTCTGTGAATTGGGCCCTTTCAGTTGTAAATATTGGAAAGACCTTTTTTTCTTCCTTCCCAGATGAGAAAAAATCCATGTGGACTAGAAAATTATGTTTCTTTTGTTTGCTTAACTTACGTTGAGGCTGATGGAGTCTGGTGGATTATTTACCAATTTTTCCCTATTTCCCCACATTCAACGGCATTGCCGATTCGTTGGCCTTGTAGGCTTTGTCTGGTACATGTTCAATAGTTTGGTCACCTTGCACCATATGGCTGTATAATCTTTATATTGGTCAGACTATGAATTCTTCACATTCTATTGAACAATTCTCCTCCCCCCCCCCAAACAAAAAAAAAAAGGAGCCTATTCTAATACACCTTATGTATCTGTTACGTGGTAGGTAGTTCAATTAATGTTCAAATTCAATGGACATATAATTCAGATCATCATATGAAGACGCTGAAGCAATCAGCATGATTGAAGTTGTTGATATGGGTAGAAACATGAGGAATAACATAAGGCATAAACAGCTATTGGTTTACTCATCAGATGGTAGTGACATTATTCTTCATGCTCAGCTTCCTCTCTCAGGAGTGTTGATTGAGATACTAGGAGTTGAATACTTGAATCAATGACATACTATATATTTCTTCATGCTTTTTATCTTTGAAGTTCTTTTGGTGTCACTGTACTTTGGGTTGCATTTTGTCTGCATTCTTGAAATATATTTTTAGAATTACATTCTGAGAATGGAGAATGCATTCCTATCATAGGATGAGAATAAACGAAAGACCAACCCAAACATGCCAAGTGTTTCCCCAGTGTGAAGCATCCCCACTTTGGTATCCCTATCCTAATTCTGGCAAAGGAACATTGCATGTTCCCAAGCAGCCAAGGTGTAGATGGGATCTTCGAGAACACCAGATTGCTTCGCAATTTGTTGGCATGCCTCTACTTCCCCTCCAACACATTGCCGAAGATGGGTCACGCCTGGTTTCTGTGGACGACATTGTGGAATTTCTAGCATGTAAGAAATCTCACTTATAAGATCTAGGTGTTGAGGAGTAAAACAAGGGCTTGATATGCATAATATATCATAAATGCCACATATATATGGAAGATATTCGATTACCCTTGAAGACATTTATACATAAATCAAAAGAAAATCATCAAGATACCAATTAATAAGCCATCTTACCTAATAATCCTATGGCATCCCTTGCACCTTCGTTAATTATAATAACTTTTTTAGGATCTTTTTCAGTATCACACAACCAGTGAACCACCACCTGCCACAGAATCAGCATGCCTCTCCAGCATTTCTGCTCTCTTTGCAGATATTGATCTTGGAATGTAAGTGAGGTTCCCATGCATAGTGGGATATCAGATCGTAGCCTGTCAGAACCTCAGGTTTGTTCTCAAGTAGATGTGACGTCAGTCCTCTCTCTGCACGAGAAACAGCTAGAACACATGTGAAGTTAATCTTCTTAGCAATATAATGTCTCATTGTACTGAGGAAAAAAAGGATACATAACTTAAAATATACAAGCTGTCAAGTTCTTCAAATGGCTATTGAGGAAGGCTTCTCTAATATTCATCTCGAATCTGATTGTCAGAAGTTAGTCCAGAGCATTGTGAATCAATCTTCATTGTGAATCAATCTTCTCCATGCCAGGCTCTTATTCATCCTACTAAGGAAGATATCCTTTTCTTGATCTCAAAATATACTAGCTATTGAGTATTTTTATTCCAAGGGAAGTCAATTCTACGATTCATAACTTGGGTAGGAAGGTTGAGTCATTTTCGAAGATGATTATTTGGCCAAATTTTACTCCTTGACTCTAACTCATGCAAGTTGGATGCATCGGTTGCAACCCACCTTCTTATAAAAGAAAGATCTTCTGTCTGATTGCCAAGCGATAGTGAGAATCCCATGGTATAAAGTGCATCGGTATGTGTCATGATGTACTATGAGCGGTTAGAATCCTCGCTTCGCAGATACTGCAAAGGATCCTAGTTCATTCTTTCAAGGATCAATACATTTCTGATTTACCAAAAAAAAAAAAAAAAAATTTTACTTTTAAGGGTAAAAGTGAAATTTCAACTAATTTGGAAATCATCAGCATCAAAATGGATTGAATCCCTATTGAGAGAGACGAGTAGTAATGTAAAATCAATGCTTTTTAAACGGTTTATGGTGCAAGTCTGTAAAGAAGCTGAAATCAATTCTATATGCTAGCTTCTTTCATGTGAGTTCGATCGATCAAAGTGAAAACTATCTGAGAAGTGTGAAGAAAGATGGCTGACCGGTTCTTCCACAATGAAATGACGGATTACATTCCAGAAGCGATTGAGAAGTGAGAAAACAGCCGTCGAAGATGTCAGGGACTCTTTTAAAGGGAAAAAGATCCTCTGTAGTGAAGATCTTAATCACTCAAAGTGGATCAGTATATATCTCGATACACTGAGATACAAGTCGATCCATTTTGAGTGGCTAAGATCCTCACTACAGAGGTGTCCTCATTACAGAGGATCTCAATCCCTTTTAATGCTCCTCTTTGGAAAAAGATCTTCTGTAGTGCGGTCACCATGTAATGAGGATCCCATTCACTCAAAGTTGTTCGACACGTATCCCGATTCACTCAAAGTGCATTGAGATACACACAAATCCACATTGAATGGATGTGGATGAGATCCTCATAGCAGGGGTGGCCTCACTACAGAGGATCTCAATCCCTTCTCTCTCCCTTACCCAACCCTAGTTGAGAGATTTATGCTCGTTATTGAAACGAATTAAGGACTTCTCAATCTACACGGGCGTTCTTCGAACTGCTTTCTTGCTCCTCAAATCCTTCCATGTCACTTAAAAGAGGAATGATCTCAACCTCTATTTTGATATTGTTTAAGGCCTGCGATTCCGCTTCCCGTCTCTCTCTCTCTCTCTCTCTCTCTCTCTCTCTCTCTGCAATTTAGCTCAATTGGAAGATAAAGATACCACGAATCAGGGTGGGACTTGGGAGTGAGTGAGAACAGTCATCTATTTGATTTTACCATTCTATCCCAATGACATTTGATCGAGTCATCGGGACAACATCATACCGCATATGAGAAACCTTTTTAGTAGGGCTGCAACAGGGCTGGGTTTTTCAAAACCCTAACCCTAACCCCGGCTATTTAAACTTAACCCTAACCCAATCCAATCCTGTCAAAGTCAGAAAATGTACAACCCTAACTTATCCTGTTATATATATATATATTGGTCAACCCTAACCCAACTCAACCTTGCTAGGGTTTATCAAAATTTGAACCCTAACCCAACCCTACCAGGGATTGGACTGGGTTCAACTCTGCCAGGATTCAGGACGGGTTTGGGCGGGTTCGGGTTGTCAGGGTAACTTGCACCCCTACTTTTTAGCATTTGAGTGAAATTATTTCTTCATCCTTTACAAGATTCTATTTATTCAACAATTCAGGGTTGACTTCCGATAAAGAGAAATAGTAGCAAGTTATTTGACACTGTTAGAGGTGTCAATTAGAAAAACCCTTTTACTATGATTTAATTTCACCACATTTTCCTTTATTTTCCTTGCAAATTTTTAGACACCCTAATCTAGCCGTCAGTATTTTTCCGTTTAGGTTCTGTTTGTTTTCAACGTCTCATTCTACACTTCGATTAATATAGTGTGAGGGATTCTATACAATTTGTTGTAAATAAAGAGGTAGAACTAAGAAATTGTAATTTTTTTTAATTGCCTATTGTCTTGTTCTAGAAAATTACTGATAAAGATAGAAAAGAATTTTCAAATTCAACATTAAAGATGCCCTAGGCATTGGACACCCAGTATATATATCAAATGTTAGACTAGTTCAATCATTTATCCCCATTTATTGGTATGCATTTAGGTGTATGTCTACTACATCAAACTACCAGATTTAGATTTTTCAATCTTTTTGTTTTGCCACATGGTCAATTCCATTTGGATTGAAATTTAACTTGTATGCATAACAAAATTGGGCTTAATACAATCTAATTTGTCACTTGAGCAGATATGCCTACTATCTCTTCCCGTGCTTCTCTCTCTCTCTCTCACAGTGCAAATCCTCTACCTACTTGGTAATCAGCCGACATCATTGGGAATCATCCATTAAGGGTGTAATGGGGATGTTTTGACTAATTGAAACGGTTCAGTCACAAGGTAGCCAGCCACTCCCAGATCCGTCCCACTTACCAAAAGGTTCCCAAAAAAAATATCTGTATCATTTAATAATGGGACAGTCCGATTCCAATTCTTTAACGATTCTAAGCATGATTTGTAAAATCTGGTTCCCAAATCAGTTAATCAAAATAAATAAATAAATAAGAAAGAAGAAGAAACATGGTGATTTGCTAGTTGAATAATTTAGCACACAGGTTTCATGCATGTTTATTTCTAATTGACGGAAAAAATAATATGCATAGATAATGTACATCTTATCCCATCTAACCGTAATAACCAATGTTTTAACGAAATAAACATGCGTAAAAAATTACAAAAGTCAATAGTCACATAATGAGATATTGATGAAAACAAAGTTGACCCAAAATGTTCAATGATGTATGCGGATGGAGAGCTCCGCGAAGGGAAATAAAAAACAAAAAGAGTTATATGCATACTTAGGGTTTTTATCTTAATCAGTTCCTTATCGCGCTATCAATCATGGACCAGTTGGAAACCCGTCTCAGAACTGTCCCGTCCCATTTAATATACAGTCCCAAAACTAACTCCCGAAACTGTCCCACATAGTATTGAGACAGGTTTTAGAGGGTTGATCCTATAACAGTTCTCAATTCCGGACTCAAATTGACACCTTTAAGGTTTTATCGAATATGTGAGACCCACACCCTATGACCACTCCCAATGGTGGGGATCTTTAGCGGATTTATATCGTCTCCTCCCAATGGTTAGCAGGTGGAAGAGAATCCGGACTTCTCTTGTGTTGAGTGTTGGCTGTGGTCCCTAATAAAGTTTAGGGAAAGTTTAGGGAATGTACGTGGAAGCGTTGAAGTTGGGCGTGGCCGCGTGGGTAATGTCATGGGCCCATGGCCGTCCAACCCAACGTGGTCTCAACTCTCAAGCTCAACGTTTTAGTCTTATAAAGACACTCCGCCGTCTGATTAGAATAACGTTTGCCGCCGGTTCAAATTTTGACCATCCAGATGTTCCTTATTTATAATCAAAACAACATTCAGAGAGAGATTCTCGCTGTTGTCTTTCTTTCTCTCTGACTACCTTTTTCTCGCGGGAAACTCTTGAGCCGTCGTCAAATGGAGAACCCAAGCAGCCGCCGGCAAATTGCAGGAACTGGACGCCCCCGCTCTCCTCGTCTGTTACAAGCCCCAAGCACAAGAACGCCGGAGATTACACCTTTGTCGAACTCCGGCAGAAAATCCGTTGATCGATCGAATTCTTTTAGGAGAACTAGTATCAGCAGCAGCAAAGGTGGTGAAGAGAACAGAAATCCATCAACAACCATAACTCTAATTCCAGGAATCAGCAAGAAACCTCAAGATGATCATCAGAATCTTATCATCAGTAATTCCGTCAAGGAATTGCAGCGTCAACGGAGCCCTGAAGTAGTCAAAACCATCGAGAAAGTGAAGACGAAGAAGAAAGAATCAGCTTCTCCATCGCCATGGGCGTTATCTCCTGGACGGCCGTCTTCGATCTTTTCGCTCCCTGAATCGGTGGATTCTTCTGGTGGAACAGCGAAACAGAGATCACGTAGTCCAAGCAACATTTTGAATTATTTCAAACAGAAGAAGACGTCATCGGTTCAAGAGGAGGCGTTCCATCAATTACGTATTATGCATACGAGACTGCTACAATGGAGACTCGTGAATGCTCGAGCTCAATCCACGGTAACGGCTACCATGAATTTTGCAGAGGTAAGCAGAGAATCACTATTTGTTTCTTGGAGTTGTGCTTTCATGACCTGTAGGACGACGAAAATTTCATCCTTTCCCTGCATGATTTTAGACACCCAACAGGTTTGGGCATGCTAATCAAATATGAAATTTTTTTTCCCGGAACTTATTCCCATACAAACTATCAAATAGTCTTCAATCCCCTTTTATATAGATCACAAAGTATATAACTTTACTCATTCAAATTTTTGGAAAGAAAATTTTACATGATATTATGACGGCTCTTTACCATCTCCAATCTCCAATGCCTAACATGTGAGAGTTTAATCCTACATCTTTAAACTCCCCCTCCCCCTTTCCTCCTGTACACTTTGGAGTCTCGCCCCCTACCATTGATGGAAATTTTTACAATTTTTGAAGCTTTTTCTTTGTCCAAAGCATGGTTTTAGTAATTGATATAGGATCAATCGACTGATTCGTATTAGTTATGGACCTGGCCGTTCCCTGATCTCATCATGTTTTAATATTATTATAATAAGAGTTAGATATGTGCTGATTTCCCATTTCATACACAGATCTGATCGGCTTTTGGATATGTCCGATATGACATCTGATACCTGGATTTAGAACTTTGGTCCAAAGACAAGCTTCTATGATCACTTGTCTCCTTGGGATTGAATTTCATCCTTCCTTGTGCATTGTATATTTTGGGTTGTTGTTCAATTGCATGGAGCACAATTAGGCTCAATTTAACTGCAAGAGAAATTAAAAGGAGGAATTGAAAATTTTCAAACCTAAGAAGGAAACCTTTATAGCCATTATCTGACGTGATTTTATAAACAATCTAAATTTCTTATCATATACATCTAATGATGATACTTTTTATATGTATTTTTTATTTTATTTTTCAAATGCAAAGGATTTGAATGTAAAGTAAAATTAAATTAATAATCAAATATGGAATGATATGGAGTTAGTTGCATAGATATGTAATAGCATGTGATATAATGATTACAAAAATTTCTTTGTAAATATGAAAATTTCACTTTTCTCCCTTTTAAATCCCCTCGCAAACAATCAATGCCTTAGATTTTGATTGCATATGAGTGGCCTAATATGATCGTTTGATGTTTAATTTGCCAGGAGAGAATATTTAATGTTTGGTTAAGAATCTTTCATCTGCAAAATTCCATTTTAGAAAAGCGGCTTCAAATTCAAAAACTCAAACAAGAGATCAAAATAATTCAAATTATTAATCCTCAAGTTTGCATCCTTAAAGAATGGGAAAAGACTGAGAAGAAAAATTCAGAAGCAGTAGCAAGAATTGTTAGAAAATTGTCAGCATCAACAACTGCGCTCCCCTTGACAAATGGTGTTAAGGTAGGGATCATTAATTAGAGAAGAAAATATAATTATAAGATTAATTAATTTACAGGAAACTTTTCTAATTTGATTTCCTTTTCTGTTTTCCTCTTTTAATGGGCAAAAGGCTGATAAAGATTCAGTTCAGTATGCAATGCACACAGCCATGGGTGTCATTGACAGTATTGAACCAACAATTACAAAGTTCTTTTCGCAGGTTGGATTTATATATAATTTTATCATTTTATGTCATCAATTATAATAGTCATACATGCCCCATTTATATTTTCCAAGATTTTCTATCTGTATAAATTTTGTTTTTACACAGGTTGCGGAAACAGGTTTGTTAGCCTCAGAGCTTGTCAGTACAGTAGAACAAGAGAGGAAAGGTTTAAGAGATTTAAGGAAGGAAATCGTCATCGTTGCTGCACTTGAGGTGGGTCTTGTTAGGATTTCTTGTGTATTTTAAATGTTTTGAAGGGAAAATGATTCGTGTCTTGTTGTGTCAGTGCGTGTACTTGTAGGATGGTCATTTCACGGCCCCATTTGAGAAGGTGCAAGTACACGCAAACGGACGAAGTTCCTTCTCCCTATTTTGAATTAAGGGGAAAGAACGTTGTCTAGCAGCGCTCCCCCGCACCTTCTCATATAGGGGTGTGAAATGACGATGCCACCCCTAATCATTTTACATCTCTTGTGAGAGGATGCACGAGGTGCTACCACACATCATTCCTCCCCCCTTTGAATTATGAGGATTGATGCCAGGTAGCATCCCCCATGTCCTCTCACATGGAGTGTAAAATGACTAAAGCTAGGGTGGTCATTTCATACCCCCATGTGGTAGGTAAGGATTCTATCGGGCAATGTTCATTTCTTAAAAAATAGTTCACCTGCAAATACTTTACCTTTTTTGAGATCCTCTCATCATTCATATTTAGTGGACCCATATTCCAAAGGTAGGTCCCACACCATATCGATAGACATAGTGATGGAATCCAAGAAAAAGAGACAAGTACAGACGATTGATCTGAATTCCTTTTCTTCCGTTGTTGAGAGCAAATTTTTGGACATACACAGGATTTCTAAGATACTTTTTTTTTTGGTAGCAACATTGGACCATAACGTAATGCATTCGTTTACTACTGGTGTCAGGCAAGAGTAACTCTTTTGCACTAAACGTTTTACAGCGAAATGAGTAATTTGTCAATAGTTTTGAAGGAAGACAGAAATTCATTTCTTTTCTTATAAATAAATAAATTATTTGGTTCTTTTGATTGCAGGGAAAATTAAAAGAAAAATTATTAAAATTTGCAAACCTAAAAGAAAAATATTTATGATCATCATTATAACACATGACCATCATATAACTATGTAAATAACTCTAAATCATTTCATATTTGTTTATTAACTTTCATTTTATTTTCTATTCAAATCTCTTATATTTTAAAAATAAAATAAAATATACATTTAAAAAATATCATTACTAAATATAATAGGAATTCTTTAAATAGTTTATATACAATCATGAAATTTCTTTTATAGATTTAAAATTAATGCTATATTTTTCTTTCTTTTTTTTTTTACAACTAAACCAAGCTTTTACCAACCGGATCCACATCCTATCCTACGGCAGCTGGAACTGCTGAATAATCCAACAGCTGAAGTTCAGCCACTGCACATACCAATACATTGGTATGTGCGCTGGATGAAATCCAGCTATTGGATCACCTTGGCAGCCGGAACTGCTGTAGGAGAAGATTTTTATACTTATCAACCTATTAATGGAAACTTCTTCATCCTTGAGAAACAGAATAATGGAAAACTGACTTCGGACTCTATATCGATCTTTCCCCCTTTGTGGCATTGAAGCATTTGTGTTTCAGATCGGTTTATATATGGACATGGATCTTGTAGTTCCCAATATGTGGTTCTTAATTATCTTCTTGATTGCTGATTCTCCCTTCAATTTCTAATTATTATTATTTATTTTTTTTTGGGAGGGAAAAGGGGGTTAGGAATCTCTTTTAAGTTTCTCACTTAAGCATTCCCTTCAGGCATGGTTTTAGTACCGGTATCGTATCAGCCGTATAGGCCTATTTGTATCTGATCGCAGCCGTGATCCATACAAATATCTGGCCAATACGGTATCTTTTTGCTGAATCAGTATAGAGACCTATACCTTGCCAAAACAAGACAATATTGATCGACATGTGGCTGATACTAATCAATACCAAAAAGGCATGTCACATAATATGTAGCCGATATTTGACTGATACAAGTGGATACCCATATCCAATATTGATACTGAAATTGATGCCCGTTCTGATACTGTGAACTAGATTGTAGGAAACCATTTTATTGCCATGGATGTTGGCAATCCACTTCCACAACGTGCTTTAATAACACTTATGAATCATATCTTCAAGCTTTAATTGTAGCCTTATCTGTACAGGAACAGCAGAAAAGCCTAAGGGCACATGTCATTCAAGCAGCTACAGATAAAGAGAGGAGAGTAGAAGAAACCCATTTGATATCTTCAATCAAGTTGATGGACGCTTGTTATAAGAAGGATAAAGCAGAGAAGTCAATTCCTCAGCAAAGCTATCGCAAGGGGCACTTCCTTCGGTTATACTTGTCAAATGTACAGAACAAAGACAATTACATTAAGACTGAATCTTGAGCAACTATATAGGATTTGTATATTACATACCAGTCACGATTGATCAGGGCTTCTATGAGCTGCTCTCTGCACTCTACAAAAGCTTACAAGAGATCTCAATATCAATAATTTAGTAAATGGTTTTGACCACTTTTTTCTTGAACAAGAAGCTCCATGATTTATCCTCTATTAACATCCTTTTTTTTTGGTAAAAAATTAACATCCTTTATAGCATACATGATGTAAACCTAATTACGGGAGAGAAAGAAGGTGGATCAGAGTGTCTAACCCTTTCCTTGGATCATACCCTTATTCTTTTCCAAGGTACAGGAGAGGATAAAATCCGTTATCCTCGTACTT
Source organism: Protea cynaroides (assembly GCA_028583415.1). NCBI lineage: Eukaryota > Viridiplantae > Streptophyta > Magnoliopsida > Proteales > Proteaceae > Protea > Protea cynaroides. Next base: position 132,541,617 of record CM053276.1, read on the forward strand.
GTATGTCACTCTCATATGCCTTGACCCTTCTGGAGAATTCACCTTTCATTGCAAGGGAACTTCTGGAAGCAACTGAGCCCCTTGGTTCCTCAGTTGATGATCCTCAAATGGCGACGATTGAGTAGAAGAAAGTAAAAATGTTGCTTCCTTCCTCAACTTGCACTTTTGGACATGAATACTGATGTTTTTACTGAGGGTAAAGGAACATCGTCCCGAAGTAGAGAGTAACAAATAGGCTAGCATCTAATCAACTCAACCTGAGATCAAATGAAAGGACTAGCTAATTGAATGTGGAACATCTGAGGCAAATGTTTCCCTTTTTGTATCAACTCTAAAAAGCCTTCCAGGCTCTGTAAGCCCCTGGGAGTGTGCCAATGATAATGATCTTCGTCAACAGTAACCAAATGTCGCAAAAAGGAAATGCATAAGTGTGTATACTGGGGAATAAATTGACTTTTTTTTTACTTATTTTTACCATCTACAATGGTGAACACCTACCAGTATGAGTTCATATTGGAGAAGTCAGACATGCAAATCAATACTGACGGACTAGACGGGCACCAACCTAAACGTAATGTAGATCTCCAACGATTTTTTTTTTTTTTTTGGGTGCGTAGATTTCCAAGGATTGACCGAACGATGTTTTGGCACGCTGAAATAAAAAAAATGTAGAATCATAAACCTGAGTTGTCCTCCTTGATTCTGGTACTTAAAATCTCAACGCAGCCTATGGTAGCTCAGTTTCCAGTCAGAGTGAGGCACTGTACTACTGTAGTATATACTCAAGCAGTGCAGGCAAAATTACATAAAACGTGGATCCAATCATAATACAGAATATATAAAAGGAATTAGCTAATAGCGAAAAGGAAGACTAGGGAAGGAAGTAGTGTACAAGAAGTAAATTTCACAATGCCCTGGACAGAAAATTATTCAGAGGGACAGAGCATCGATCACAGATGTTGGCAGTTAGAAATTTTGATCAGTAACATTTAAGCACTCACCTTTTAGAACCTGAAGATAATCAATCAAAACATACACAATGATCTATCCTCCCCCCCTCCCTTCTTCTCTTCTCTTGGGTATGAGAGTTTATTTTGGCCTTTCAGGTTTTCTTCTGAACACTGGTAAATCCAACCACTGTAGTAAGTTAGTCTTCCATAAGACTGCCATTACACCAATACACCAACCAATATATAAATGTTTCCCTATTGTAAAAGGGAAAATGTTACTATTTGAGTTCAGTAGTCTTTTGGTATATCATATATGTATAGCTAGCATAACCGGTAGGTTTACTTCTACTGCCCAATGAGGGATCATGCAATACATTCAATTCACTATTGTGATAACGTGGCACTTTGACCATGTCATCAGCACAGCACCAAGAGGATGTGTTGGAACTGAAAATTCCCAAATCCTGTCCCTGGGACTTGGAAATGTACTAGATGATAGCTCCGTTAAGGTTACTATCTTCAACAAAAGAGGGTATATTGCAATAGGATCACGCTCAATTCTTACCTGGACAGAAATGGGATACAACTCCCTTTACCAACCTCAAAAGAGGGTGTGTGGCAATAGGATCATGCTCAATTCTTCACTGGACAGCAATTGGATCCAGCTGCACAGATAGTAGGATTTATCTCAGTCTATCCTTTAGAAAAATTCAGCCAAGATGTTATCAATCATCTCCAGACTTCATCCATAGCCCACCATCCATTTGCCCATTCCTTCTTAGATCAGGACCCCTGCTGCGGCTGCTGGTTCAGATTTCCTTTAGACACGTGATAACAGTTATGCCTTGTTCCATTCAGAACCCAAACACTCCACCTAAAAAGTTTGCTATAGGGTCAGGCCCACTGATCATTTGAGTTTGACGAAGTCCTGTAACAATCAAGAGGCAGCATTAATCACTACAAGAAATTAGCCCCAAATGATGGGAAGTTTCTTCTTTCTTTCTTTCTTTTTTTCTTATCTTAATGACAACATTCAGATTGCTGGACAGAAGCTGACAGAAGCTAATGGGGTACTTATCCAACACCCTCTTCAAGGCACATGGAACATGTGATCAGATGGAAATGGCCCCCGCGCGCAGAGGGGGGTTAGGGGGTGTTATGGAAAAGCAGCCTTTCCTCAACATACTAGACCGTGATAAGCTGGCCAGTACCAAGCACCTCTTTTATCCCCTTCATTAACAGCTTCTGATGTGGACAACAAATACCAGTGACTGCAGAACCGGTGCAATAGAAGGTGGAGAAAGAGAGACTAGAGGTGAAGATATGCTCCCTCCCATCCTCATTTCGAATATATATATATATATATATATATATATAACAATGGTCAACACTTCACCCAATGCCATAAACCATCTTATCCATTTTGACAGAAACTCAAGTTTCCAAAATAATATAAAGGAAGTTTCTGAAATAATAAAGATAATGAATGAGAGAAAATGCACCTGGCTTCATTAAGCGCTTACATCTTTGCTCTTTCACTGCCAATGGGTCGTTGGGCAAGTAATTTGCAAAGCCACAGGCCAGATTTGTTGGAGGAAAGCTTGCCACAGTTCATCTACACATTAGAAATTGAAATGTCATTCACTACATGTATAAAGATGATATAAGCCTTCAAAGTTTTTCACGGTTTCTTGCAGGAATTAGAGGTGGCAATTGGGTGGGTTCTAGTGGAAAAGCTATGTTGTATCCGGCTACATGCTCAGCCCAAATTTGTTCATTCTATAATTGGGAGGGTTCAGGTCCCCAGCATAAAATCTAAAAACTACGTAGATGATTTTATAGTAACTCGATATATTACAATTATTTAATTAGAAAAAAAGCATGTTAATTGACCAGGTTTCGGCAGGTCTTTTATCCAGTGAGACAGCCATACTAGTCAGTTTGTTCCAGGACCCACACCCAAATCCAGCTCATTTCATGATTCAGGTTAGCAGGCGGAATCAAGAAATCCATTTATTAATCAGAGATTCAGACTGATTTTTGTGGACTGGAGCCATGATTTCAAGTATTGGTATGAGATCAGCTGGTGCAGACCAATATCCTTGTATAAGGGAACTTGGTGTAAGGCCTGGCTTTCTTCATTTCCCAATGCTGGATTGGTGTAACGATAAATTCTTTTTCATTTCCCACTCGATTGACCGGGATCAGGTCAGATTGGATGATCCAGATCAGCTGATACCAATCTAATCCTGGAACCCAATCTGTACAATCTTGGTTAAGAAAACAGCTCAGCACGGGATAGGCATACTGGGCCACAGATTGCTACCCTAGTAGGGAACCTACCAAATTCAAGCTTGCCCAACCCCTAAAAGACAAAACTGTATTTGATAATCCAACACAGAAAGCACAAACACCTCCAAGATCAAAATATCAAGACCTTCTTCTTCTGTTAAAATATCATGACTCCCGTGGGGTCTGAAATTCACTAGAAACTCCACAGAAATTGAAAATAATCAACTTAATGTGATCCCACCAATTGTAAAATACTGTGTCAGCTTACCTTTAACTGTAGGAGATAGTAAGGCGACTAGAGTACCCACCAAATTAGATCTCTTTGAGCTGATCAAAACTCCCTAAACATGATGAATACTTGGGACAATTTTTGGAAGTAATCTATAAGATGGCCTTGCACTTGGATCACCACTACTAGGGAGAGATGGAAGTTCATTCTCCAGTGTAGAATAAGCATCTGCAAATGCCTGCACCATCCAGTAAGAAATATTGAGAAACATATACAAACAATCATTGTCTCAAAACGTGAGATATTTCTATTATGTATATAACTCCAATTAATCATATGCTTTTCTTCTTTCTTTTTTTTTATTTTATCTGGTGTAACTTTTAAATCAAAAATTTAAATATTATACGAGTTATGACTCATTGATTGAAATTGACAGGTTGACTAACTCTAATGTGTCAAATCCTATTTACAGAGTTTTCAATCATACTTATCATGTTAACAGAATATTATGACCACAAAAATAAAGGCTGACCTTGATACATTGATGTATGCGAAAGCAGTTCCTCCCTACATTATTTGTTGGGAAAAGAGGATCATCGATGTGAATTGGATCAATGCTGCAAAATTCAGTTGTAAATTCCTCAAAAGTTGCACAAAAGAAGAATACAGGTAGACCAGTTTAATGGAAAGCAAGTTTCAGTAAATAAAGCAACACATTATTACCTATGTCCTCTTTCCCTATTAACATAAACCCCATTTCCTTGAATAGAAATACGCATTTGCCGTGGATCAAACAGGTTCCTAAAGAGATTGAATGTTTGATCATAAGTAATGATAGTGAGAGATGTCACCAAAATGATAGGCAACAATGAAAACAACATACTGACACTGGCATGAAATCTAATTATCAATATTTTAGCAGTCCAAGACTTTGCTACCACACAATCCCATTAATGCATCGGACAAGATGGTATCATATGAACCCATCTTTCAACTCAATATCTTAAAATTCTGGCCAATACAGAGCAGTATGCAATGAACGGCCCCAAGGCCCCCCAACATTTAACTATTTGAGAGGTCTATGGTTCCCTCTCCACATGGTATGTCCCTTTGCAATAAAGATGTCTACCGGTCCATATTGACCGATAAATGGTAAAGAAAAAAGAATGAATTGTCATAACCATCTGACCAGATTATTCTTTAAACAAAAATCTGACTAGGTTAAAGCAAGTTGAAACATTCAAATGAAAAACTATTAGACTTACCCAAAGAAGTAAAGAAAATCCATCAAAAGGCTTCCAAGGTTCTGCATGAAAGTATAAAAGTGGTAACAAGTGGTAACACAAAATAAAAAGCTTACAGAATTCACTAAAAGAGGCAAGCCAATGTTCACATAAAGAGTAAAACAAAACAAAACAAAATCTTGTAGTATGATAATGATAACTAGATGTTCTCACAAGTAAATATCAGATAAAATTGTCATTGGAAAAGGGTAAAACATTCACATGAGATAAGCACAATGACAATGAGGATGATGATTATTATTATCTTTTTTGTGTGTGTTGAAGACCTCCCTAAAACAATATCATGATGAATATTAAAATAAAAAAAGCATACAGTAAAGGGTTTGTGAGAAGTGATGAATACGTGAATTCATACATTAGCACAATGACAAAGCAGATGATGATTATTTAATTATTGGCTGATTTATTTTCTAGAAGAGGAGGTGTTTGATTAGGACTAATCAATTCTCATGCTGAAAAATAAGGTACCAAATCATATAGCAACCTTGGTGTAACGATAAGGTTATTATATTGCAACCTGGTGGTCACGGTTCGAAACACAAAAACAGCCTCTCCATATTGTGGGATTAAGGCTACGTATATTGTGTGTGTTGAAGATCTCCCTAAAACAATATCATGATGAATATTTAAATAAAAAAAGCATACAGTAAAGGGTTTGTGAGAAGTGAAGAATACGTGAATTCATACATCAGCACAATGACAATGCAGAAAATGATTATTTAATTATTGGCTGATTTATTTTCTAGAAGAGGAGGTGTTTGATTCGGAGTAATCAATTCTTATGCTGAAAAATAAGGTACCAGATCATATTGCAACCTTGGTGTGACAGTAAGGTTATCATATTGCAACCTGGTGATCACGGTTCGAAACACGAAAACAACCTCTCCACATTGTGGGGGTAAGGCTACGTATATTCTGCCTTTCCCCTACCCTGCAGAGCAAGAGCCTCGTCTACTGGGATGCCAAAAATAAGGTACCAATTCATGACGCTTTAACACTTGGAAAGCACCATTCACCAAAAAAAAAACTGATATCTATCATCCTTAGTTATGTTGGAGCCTAGTGTTTAAGTAACCAAAGTTGTAGTTCATGTACTTCTAATTGATTTTTGTATATTTCATATTTGGCTGAGATCTCTTGAAATTAAGGCAACCGAACAAAAACTGTCACATCTAAACTCCTAATAAATCCCATCACCAACAACCAGAATGAATGCAGGCAAGGGCATAAACCTGTCTATAAGAACAGTTCCTCATCAAAAGTTTTCAATCAAATACTGTGAATATATTTGAGTTCAGTGACTGTATTAAGATACTATGTCACATTATAAAACAAATAGAGCCATAGCCCGGTGCAACTCCAGCCTTTGCAGATTCCCGCAGGCTTGGATTGGGAACAGTTCTAACCCTTCACATTCACGGTACACTGAGGAGGAAGAAGAAGCAAAGGCAACCCCAGTTGGATTGGAAACAGTCCACTCTCAAGACTTGAACCCACATCTTCACACTGGAAACCCGGGCTTTTAACCATCACATTAAGCAACACCCCAATCCTTAGAAGACAAATACATTTCAAATTTTGTGCCCCTGGATTCCCTTGCTTATAGCTGTGGTGTTTCCCCTTTCGGCCTTCCCCCCCACCTCTTCCCAAAAAAAAAAAAAAAAAAAGGAATAGAACTTAATCAAACCAATCTCCCCTACTGGCATTTGGCCATTAACATGGCAGACTACAAAAGAGCCCTGACACACATCCCTTGTGAATTTCTTTGTTTTCTTGTCAATTACTTCAAATGGCTATGCCTTTGAGGCTCCTTAGGCAAGGTTTTAAGAAATGGTCCATATCGGCTGATACGTAACGGTATCGTCCGGTACCGGTACAATATGCGCCGATACAAAGGGATACACAGGATTGAAAATAAATAAATAAATAAAACATGCTATGCAGATTGCAGAGACGGAAGAAGAAGGGGAACAGGAAGAAGCAGAGGCTGCCGCTGCCACCGCAGGCAGCAGCAGCAGTAGCCACCGAAGAAAAGGAAGGAAAAAAAAGGAAGAACTAGAATCGCAAAAAGAAGAGGAAGAGGATAGAAGCATACATGTTGCTACTGCTGGAGTAGCCGATGATGGACTCGCAGACAAAGACAGAAGGGTTGGGATTGAGACTTTGAGGGTTGCATCCCTCTTTTCTCTCCTATTTTCGCTCCCCCCCCCCCCCCCCCCCCCCCCTCCCCCCTCCCCCCTCCCTTCCCCCCTTTTAACTATGATTCAATGTATTGTAGTGTATCTTTGGCTCTCTTTGGTATAGTTTATATTTATGTTTATGAGCTATTTATGACAAATCATTTATTAGAATAAATTTGAAAACCTAATTAATAATCGTTTGTTACCACTAGTTATATAGAAATAATAATAGATTATCACAATAATGATAAACATCTTCTAAGCTATTCGTAGATTTTAGATTATATTGATTTATTTGAAATATAAATAGATACCATAAATGATACCAAACAATTACATATTTCATAATGTATTATATAATTAATTCTAAAATACACACCAAAGAGAGTCCTATTCATGTACGCACACCAATACAAGAGTTAAAAAAAAGAATTAAATGCATTTACCTTAAAAAATTAAAATAAAAACCATCCAATATGGCGACTACGCATTAAACTCAGGATCTTTGGAAGCCTAGGCGGCGCTTTGACAACAATGCATGTGTGAGTGTGTGTGACTTTAATTACCACTTATTTATGCTTCAAAATTGTATTTTGAATATTCTCTAAGCATTTTCATGTGTATCAGGCCCATATCCGAGCATATCTTGCGTACCCTCAATACGATGTCTCTTAAAATAACCTGACCAGTACAATACCTGATCCAGATAATCAAAACCTTGTCCTTAGGATATGTTCTAAGAGGTTGCAGAAACATAGAAGCAAAGATAGTAGTAAGCATGAGTTCCTAGCAAAATATAGATTTTCGGCTGAGGGATTAAGGTATCTGTATATGGAATTCAGTAAGATAATATAAAGGAGCTTCTGAGATGGGATGGGAAAAAAATTTTGAGCTGGAACCTCATTCAGGTGGTCAAACGTTCTACAATCTCACTTCCTTTGGGATGTCTTAAAGTAACTAATTCTGTTTAGAATCTTTAGATACATTTTTTGTTATTCTACATTCAGGTGTTGCTTGAATTCTGCCAATAACATTTATGGGCTTTTTTTTTTTTTGGGGGGGTGGGTGAATTCAAGGGGTCCTTAGTTATTTAATGATAAGAAAAACTTCTCTTTGAGGGAGCTTTTAGAGAGGATTAAGAGTTCCCCCAAATAGTAAGGCTCCCCTTAAGCTAGGGTTTGGGAGAATGGAAGATCAAATATGTCTGTATAAAGCTCAAAGCAATGAGGCATTCCAATTACCCACATGTTCTCGGTGATTAAGAATGCATACTTCCTTCTCTACCATATTTTTCTTCTCTTTCACTTTGCTTACACCAGTTTGAACTCTACTCTACTTCAAATTTCAAGAATAAAAATAAACTTGTCAAGATATATTGAATACCAACTCCATACTACACAAGCATAGATATGGAATTTCAAAATCCAACTCAATACAACCCATGTCTAGCAAAATGTTTTAAATGCTTACTTGGTTAATAGGCCGACCAAGATGGTGCTCATGCTGAAGAAACCTTATAATCAGCAACACCTACACCAGGAGGGAGGAAGAGTAAGATTGATAGGTGTAGTTATATCTACTTTACCTTTTGTCAAGAAAAAGAAAATCAGCAGAACCAGGTGTTGCATCAAGTCATAGAATGCCGATCCCAAAAATCTTTCTCATAGAAATCGATACATAAAATCGGATTACAGACATCAAGAACATAGTAGCAACAGAAGACCCATAAGTTTTTATCCACTGAGTAGATTCTGGTCAAAAGGCTATCACAGTGGATCAAGTAACCAAAACAAACAAACAACTTGGAAGTAAAACATCTTGGTAGAATTAGGGGTCTAAGCAGGGTTTCAAGTAAGTATCGTATCGGCCGATACGTATCGGTATCGACAAGGGCCAATGTGATACCCTTCGATACGTCTCCCAGTTTTTTTTTTTTTAAATGGGTATCGATCTGCATCGCCCCATACCAAACCGATACAGGTCGATACAATCCGATACGCATTGATACAGGACAATATGTCTCTTTGAAAAGTTCGTGACTGCTGTATGATACGTATGTTAAAAAAAAAGCGTTCAAGGGCCTGCAGAAACAGTCGGTGACAGGGAAAAAAAGGAGGAGCTACACCTGCAGCCGCCAGAGCAGCAGTAGCGGCTACAGCCGCCGCCACTAAAGAAGAAGAAGAAGAGCAGCAGCAGTGGCGCCCACTGTTGTTGCTGCCAAAGGAGGAGAAGCAGACAGCAGCAGTGGCCCCCGCAGCCAAAGGTGTAAGAAGATGAAGCATAGGAAGAAGAATAAGGAGAAAAATGAAGGAAAAAAAATTTGTAGCCAGAAGAAGAAGACGACGACGACTTATTTGACTCGCCATCCGCCGCAGCTCCAGGCCTCTCGCCCATTTGTTGCAACTCTCCTCTGTAGAAATGAAAAAGAGAATGGAATTGGGGTTTCCCACAACTTCAACCCCTTTCTCTCTCTTCCTTTTTTATTTTTTTATTTTTTATCATATGAATATATGATTCCATGTATCACATGGACCACACATTTCTACACAAACAAATAAAAAAAATCGAAATATAATCAAATTATATAACACAGCCCAATAAAAGAATTAGGAAAAGAATCATATTTATTTAACTTAAAAAATAAAACAAAAACTTACAAAAAATAAGAAATTATTATCAATGATACTATGAACGGAAAAGCGTATGGGATCCAACCATCAAATATCCTATGATTGGACTATAAATTAGTTAGGTATAATGTTTTTATGCTTTAAAATTGTGTTTTGCATGTTCCACAATCATCCCATGCGTGTCTTGCCCCGTAGCGTATCCTAACATATCTACCATATCCACGATACTATATGTCTCGTAAAATCGCCAGACCCATATGCTACCAATACGCAATACTTTAAACCTTGGGTCGAAGTTTAATTGTATTTTATAATTATTTGTGTAGGGAATCAGGCACTCATAGAAATTGCTACCTAGGAAACTAGAGTTTTACCATAGGTAACTATCGTGTAATTCCTAAAACGTAGAGAATAACTTGAAGCAATTTGACTCCAACAAAGAACCCATAGGAAGAATGGCTGTTAGTGAAGTTGATAATAAAATTAAAATTTTCCCCCTAATTGATGATGGGTATTTTCCTCCTTTCCTTCTGTAGTCACTGCTATGTAGAGCTGACCTTGGTCCGAAGTTTCATAACAATGGTACCCATTTATTTTAGATCCTTATTTCCTTAACCAAGTCCACAATCGCTATGCAAGAATCTAGGAAAATATAAGAGGTCAATCATCTCTCAGGAAAGTAAAGCTCTTAGCTTGCCACTATTGATGCATGTTGCCAATAGGATTTCACTCAGTTTTATAACATAGCTTAGATCTGCTATGAGTAGCATTTAATGATACATGGCGAAGCAATATCAAATTGCATGAAAATTCATTTTCTTTAACATAATCCAAAATAGGATTGGTAAATGCAGTTTACTTACCAAACAATATGAACTTAAACCACCTGAGTAGGAATGGTCTAGGCTACGATCTGCCAAGAACTGCTTCAGTACCAAAGCGAGGGGTGTAGCCGCAGGAAATTGCTCAGTGAGCTCTCTGACCTGCCAATGAGAATTCATAAGTAAACCAAAGAAAGATTCAACCAAGCGGATGACAAATTCTTCTGTGGTGGGTTAACAGAGACAAAGACCTTTGTGTAAATTGAATTGCCAATTTTTTGCCAAAAGTTCCATAGGAAAGATCTTGGATAAATAGACAAAAACAAATGTGAGATCAATCAAGAATAGAATGAGTTGAGTAACTAATGAACCATCAATCTTCCCTCATATACTACATTATTTTGTCAATTATTGCAGAATTAAATGAATCAAATTTTAATTTGGTCAGTTTTCTTGCACATTTAGTGTTTATTGTAAAGAGCCAACTACACTTACATGGCATCCAATCATCCAGTACTAGACCATAAGATGGAATAATTACACTATACAATAAGGTCAACGAGAAAAATAAAAAGCAAGATATTAACTACAATGGTTCGGGCACTGTGGTAAGGATGCATAAAGGTACACTATGACTACCATGTTAGTGAAACTCAGTTTAGTACTACTAGATAGATAGAGTTTGTGACAATACTTAGCGCACTTCTTTCTTTTCTTTTTTTAAGGTTGGGGATGGGGTTAACTGAGGTATTTTTCAGATTTTAAAAGCTTGGACTCCATAGCATACCAGTGAAAGTTCTATGCACTCACCAATTCTGTAGTTTGGAGTCCTGTATGAGAAGGTGACTTAAAACTTATATCAAGACGAACTGATTTCACATCCACAACATCATCATTTTTCATCTGCGAGCACTTCGGCGAAGAAGGTTTGCCAACCATATCAGGATCGATGATACCACCCTGTTCAGTGGCCAATTGGGTTGATTCTACTTTTGGTGCTTGCACCTTGGAAGTACTTGCAGGAGAAGCAACAAGATCATGAGGAACTTCAGCCACAAGCATGATTATAGGTATCTGAGAACAAAGGTTTGTCCAGATGAATAGATGCATCAGAAATGAAGGGCACTAAGAATGATGAAAAGGAAAAACAACTAGTGGTCAAAGAGGAAGAAGAATTACAGCTGTATTTTCTACAGACTTAAGAGAGTCATTCTTAACCCACTCCTGATTGGCAAGGTACCTAGCTGCATGCTGGAATACCAAACTGAAATGATGTCAATAAAATCATGCCTACTAAGAAACAAAAGATAAGAGCAACAGCATTTTCTTTGTGAACTTATGAATCAAAAGAGGAAGAAAGAAATAAAAATATTTCAATAATTGCATAACCAAGAAGATCAATAAAAAAAATGCAGTACAGTGCAGTACAATTGACTATAGTTGACAATCATGTTGGAGTTCCAATTTCCAAAGTGCAACAGTATCAGTACTACCATGACAAGACATGAAAGACAGCATGCATGCACACAGACAAACCAACTTATGGTTACGAGTTGAAGGAGACAGACAAGAATTTCAAACATTGCATAACCACACTGCTCTTAAAAGAAATAAAAAAAAAATTAATGATAAAAAATAAAAATAAAAAAACAAAACAAAATTTGAGCACACCATGATATAACAAGTTGTCCATATGACACAATTTCAAGTTGCACAAAAGGCTATACAACAGACAAGTTCCTTCCTTTATTTTTCAACGTCCAAAGAATCATAGTTCCTGGATAACCAACTCTAATCATTTAAGCGTAACTGTCATTTAAAAGGAGGCTCGTGGAATAAATCAACATCAAGTTTGTCCAAAATCAATTTTTTAAGTTTTTATTTCTTTATAAAGCAATCCCTTTTTTAGGGGACAGGTAGCCCCGGTTCGTTGGATTTGCTATGACATAACAAGTATTTTCTAAATGAACTTGCTCCCTTCTTAATACAATTAGATTTCAGAGAAAAAGGTCAATAGATGAAAAACAAAGAAATACCCCCTATTCTCTAACCATCCCACTTTGTAAGCCAGGTCAGAGTGATGCTTTAGGAGTGCTCCCATCAAATCCCACTTGCTTGATATATCAGTAAGCATCACTCACTAGTCATTATTGTTAACAATATACCTATTAGGGAATGGACCCTTTCACATTGGTCTATTCCCATTGTCGATATAATACGGTTGACGCTAATCCCATCTGAGATTAGTGCTGTCCAGCTGTTAAAGCTGGCTGCCTTGTGGTCCTTAAAATTTGGTTGACTTAGTCCGTTTGTCTTCTTCTTATCTCTATTTCATTATATGTAACTAGGAGACTAGAACGCTATAATTATTATGTAACTAGGATTTATTGCTTATCTAAGACTCTTTGTCATGTTCACACATAGAATTCATATCTCTAACGTAACTAGGACGCCTTACCTTGTGGAGTCCTAGACCTATCCAGTTTCCCTTATTTGAATATCTATAAGTAGTGACTGCTAGGGGGAGAGGACTACATACAGTTTTCTCTCTTTTCTGTAAAACACTATTCACCAGTTACTGTTCCCATCACTGTTCACAATCCTGAAACAATTTTTGATTTTGTTACATGGCATCAGAGCGGTTGATCTGATCTGCCGTTTCTCAAGTCGTTTAAGCTTCTCCGTTCTGGTGCGCAGCCACCATTGCTGCCTTCGATCTGCTGCAAACTTCTACTGCCATATTGCTCTCTGATGATCTGCTACCCTTCTTATGTTCCTACTGCTACCATAGATACTATGCTACTGTTGAGCTCTGTTTCTTAGATCTGATATGTTGTTGCTGCCTTCAATCTACAGCATATTTCTAATGCAATATTGCTCTCTAATGATCTGTGACTGGTCTTAAATACCTACTGCTGCATCGATCCTATACTACTGCTACACATGTTCTCAGATCTGATTTGCTATAACAAATCTGAATTACAGCTGCTACTGCAATCGATATTAAGTATCTGATCTGCTGTAACAGAATTGATCTATTGCTGCTACTGCGATTGATATTAAGTCTCTAATCTTATCTGCTGTGGTCTAATCCACTGCTATGAACCTGCTGCTGCCATCAATCCTATATTCCTATACTGATTTGATCTATACTTCCTGCTGCTGCCATTGCACCTGTCATATGCTGCTGATCTGCTCTGCTACAAGTTACTACTGCTGCCACTGGTTTTTTACCCATCAGTCTGATTTGTTGATATTTATATCTGCTGCCACTGCTACATTATACTTGTTAGATTAATGATATAGAATACACTATTGCTAATTGTGCTGCTTAATCATGTGGACTAATGGACTTCTAGTTTGTTTATTAGTTTCCTCTACCAATTAGGCTTCCTTTTCCTATTTTGAGTTTACTTTGTCTTTAGTTGGTGACTAGAACTCTAACTTGTAGAGTCCTAGGTCCTACGTAATAGTTGTTTTCTATTTTCTAAAATACAAACTATAAGGAAAAGAGCAGGATACATCGATTCTCTCTATCATCTCTTATTTTTCTATTTTCTTACAATACTACTTTACCAACTGCTGAGGTTTACTTCTGAGATGATCTGTTATCACCTTACTGGCTCAAGATCTCTACCCTCTACTGGTGATACTGTTTCAATCTTTGCCACTGTTACTGCCCTACTGCTTCTGAATCAAGAAATTCTACTTCAACTAGGATTTCCTTAAATCTCTCATATGCACCATTGGATTGTACCCAAATTTTGATGACTTATCTTAGTTGTCTTTAATTACTTGCCCTGTCATTTTTTGTCCACATCTACTGACTGAATCTTTGGCTTTTGGGAATTGTTCACATACTACCCAAGAACTATCACTAACATCAACTACCACCCACGACTATCTGACAACATCAACTACCACCCCAAATATTGAAAACATGTAACATAGAGATCAGTCTATTAACGGACTTCCATTAGATGATGATGTCAGCTAACATTTTAAAATTGAAGGACAATACTACCCTTACTGTACTTGTAAAAGACCATTACCCTAACCCCAAATCGAAAAAGGCTAACCTTATCACTAGTCTCATCTCCAACTCCATCATCTTTTCGTCGCCGAAGAATGGCTGAATCAAGATCTATCCAGTCAATTGATTCCTTCTCCGGCATCTCTTTCTTTTTATTGTTCACCGTTTCTGTATGCAACAGATCGATGGACCAAAACTCCAGCTCATGGCCAGATCCGACCCTCCCACAACGACCAAACTTTAAGAGAAGACTCATTGCCTCTAACGGCACCAAAGGAGGAAGAGAAGAATACTGAGACTAAAGAAGCCCCTGTCTCTGCTGAGGAAAAGCTAGTTGCTGAAGAAGCATCGAGCACCGGTGGTGACAAAAGAGCCCCTGAAGGTGGAGACTAATGAAGTTGCAGAGCCATCGCTAGCCCCGGAAGTGATTGAGGAAAAGAAAGAAGGACTAACGGTAACGCTGGAGGAAGTGAAGGAAAACGAGCATAACCAAGAAAGTTTCAGAATTGACCAGACCGAATGATCGGAGAAGACGGAATTATAAAAGCAGAGATGCAGAATGGGAAAGACGAAAGAGAGAGAGAGAGAGAGAACCAATCATTCACCTATCTCTGTACAAGGCCACGGTGAAACAAAGAATCCGGTTTCCTTCCATGGATTTGTAACACTGTAATTTTGGGGAAAATATCGTCTACAATCATTTGATTAGTAGCTGGCCTGTCAATCCAAATTCCAAACCCATAATTTTATACAGTAGAGGAAAGCTAAGGCTCAAGCTCTCATCGATCAGCTCAGCTTGAAGAATACTGCGAATGGTAATCAGAGATGAAGGCCAAGGCCAGGGCCACAGATGTGTGTCCGGTGGAAATCGATTTTGTGTGCAAATGGAGGAATCACAAAAATTTCATTCGGAGAAGATGGAGTTGCAGGTTCTAAAATGTACGAAAATCCAAAGAACAAGGGAATAAATGTCTTTCACTTTTTTAAGTTTCTACCGTCAGTTAAATGGATGCAGTTGATGTTGTCAGATAGTCATGGGTGGTACTTGATGTTAGTGATAGTTCTTGGGTAATTCATGAAATTTTCCCTTGGCTTTTCAATTAATGTCAGTCCACTTGCATCATTACCCTATTCCTAGTCACACTAGGACTTCACGATATTTCTGAATCCAACCGTTGGATGGTTTTGAAATTTGGATGTTCATCTTATTGATATTCTACCTTATATCCTACAGTTTAAAATCTTCACCTTAATTTGTAATGTTCCACGTGAGGGGGAGAAGGTACATATATCTACTCAAGTTTGTGCCTTCTCATTGAAGAGAACCTCGTTTATTACTACCTTGCTCATAATGGAGAGCTTACCCATTTGCTTATGATGGAGTTTACTATCAGTTGCACAAGATGCAACATTTACTACCTATTTTGTTATGTATACGTGGATTATGGGGAAGGGGTTGTTATGTGTACGTGGGTTGTTGGGTAGTTTTATTTATTTTAATTTATTGAGTGTTATATGAGTGGTAAAATAATTTAGTTATTACCTATAATTATGGGAGAGGTTATTAGCCACAATCATGGGAGGGAATCGTGGGTTAGTTATTTAATGTGGATGGTAACCGTAGGAAGAGGGGTGGGAGCGATTGGTTATCCTAATTACTTCTAACCTATATATTCGACTACAATTAAGTAATGAGATAGACTTTAATTTGCATATAACTACTTCACAAGTAGAGAGGTCCCACTTCCTCAATTAAGCCTTCTTATTTTTATTCTCATTGTCCACGAAATCCCAACTATTCCCCGAGTTAAATGTAATTCCCTATTTCTCTCTTTTTCTTCTATCTTATCACAATAGGTAAGAAGGGTACGCTTGGGTACGTACCAAATTTGCTCGTGATGGAACTTACATCTTTGCTCGTAATGGAGAGCTTACCTATTTTTTCCTGATAGATTCTACTACTGTTCACTATGCTTGTGTTGGAGCCTACTATAGTTGCACGTGATGCAACATCTACTAAAGTTACACATGATGCCACCTCTACTACAGTTTCACATGATGCAACCTCTACTAGCAGTAGCACGTGATGCAGCCTCTACTATCAATTCGTGTTTTCTCGTGTTGAAACCTACTACTACTACCAGTTGCACGTGATGCTGAATTATAGGGTCTCTAGTAACCTGTTGCTGCTAGCCTGTTACTACTACTTGGTCACTATTTGCTAATACCTGCTTTCCTTGGGAAGAACATATGTTGATTAGTGTTCGTAATTTGGTATTACGACCAGAAGCTCTCTATTCTCCCTAGCATCTCTGGTTATATATTGAAGATCGGTATTACTACCAGAAGCTCTCTCTATTCTCCCTACAGTAGTGGGAGCCTCGTGCACCAGGACCCCCTTTTTGGTGTTGCGGTTTATATTTGTTCCAAGTTGGACATGGAAAACTTATATGCTCTAGCTGTGTGTGTGTTTGGGGGGGGTGGTCAACAACATACTTATACAGGAATGGACCCTTTCACCATGGTCCATTCCCATTGTCAATATAATATAGTTGGCGCTAATCCCATCTGGGGTTAGTGCTGTCCAGCTGTTAAAGTTGGTTGTTTTGTAGTCCTTAAGATTTGGTTAACTTAGTCTCTTTATCTTCTTTATATCTCTAATTCATTATATGTAACTAGGAAACTAAAATTATTATGTAACTAGGATTCATTGCTTATCTAGGATTCCTTGTCATGTTGACACATAGAATTCCTATCTCTTACGTAACTAGGACTCCTTACCTTGTGGAGTCTTAGCCTATCCGGTTTCCCTTATTTGAATATCTATAAACAGTGACTGCTAGGGGGAGAAGACAACATACAGTTTTCCCTCCTTTCCCTGAAACACTATTCACGAGTTACTGTTCACACTACACAGTCCAGAAACAGCTTTCTATTTTGTTAAAATTATTATGTGGAATAGGCAAGCTACAACATCATCTCTTTGTATATATGCATCTACGATTATAGGATGATTAATCTATGCTCCTATTTGGATCACTAGAATTTTGAGAAGCAGCAAGCCTTCAAAGTTTCCCTTGGCACAGATTCGTAAAAATGATACGACCACTTCCTGAGCTTCCAGAGAACTTAAAGCATTGTCACAGCACATGTCCAAGTTCAAAGGCTATTTGTTGAAAAGCATGTAGTGGGAATCTTAAAGTGGAAGTGTCCAATATAGATCAAGCAATTTTTATTGGTGATCATGCCACTAACAACATCTACAAGAAGACAGTAGCAATGTCTGCCACTTCTATATCATACCTGAAGGCAAGTTTCCTTAATTCCATTACGACCCTCCAGAATCCCAGCTTCTTTTATGGGTTCCTGGAAAATGACCCCAGCCAATAAATGTCAAGACTCAGCTACAATGGCACCAGAGTGGTAGTGCAAGTGCTCCAGAGCAAGTTCAACAAAGATCAAGTCATACTCTTACCAAATTCCTCACAGGGGGGAGACAAACCACAAGATCCACATCACTGGTTGGAAGGGATAAACCAGTTGCGTATGAACCAAAGATGTTTGTCCTGGACCGGGGCCATAGGACCTGGAGAGACCGTGCAACTCTCTTGACAGCCCAATTAATGTAGGGTTTCCTATTCAAGTTCTGAGCAGCAACCTTATATTTCACAGCAGGATAAATCCATGACCAAAGAGATAACACAGACGATTAATGAAGACAAGAAAACAGTTGCAGGAGTTCATGGAAAACCTAATTTCAGGTCATTATCAGGATCCATATTGCATACCTGTTTACAGAAAAAATCAATTTCATCATGAAGGAGACTGTGCATCAAAGAGAGAGAAGCTTTGAGAGTCGGACAATTGAGAAACTCAGGAGGTTGCAGAGGAAATGCC
This sequence comes from Protea cynaroides, assembly GCA_028583415.1. Lineage (NCBI taxonomy): Eukaryota > Viridiplantae > Streptophyta > Magnoliopsida > Proteales > Proteaceae > Protea > Protea cynaroides. The sequence continues at coordinate 132,559,953 of CM053276.1, forward strand.
ACATCTGGCTGTAATCAACGAATACGTCCAACCAAATAAATCCATCAGAATACTATATAAACAATATGTATGTAGCAACAAGGACCCTTTCATTCCCAAATTTTGCCAGGTTTGATACACTGTAAACATGTCAGAAACTGAGACCAACATGTTTCCTACATAAACTTATAAAATGTTGGATGCCCTGTATATGTGTTGTCCAATACCAGTATATGCAATAAGTAAACTGAAAGATATTGTCCTTACATGTTCCTGATCAAGAGCTAGCTGAGAGATAGCAATTAAGCGATTTTGAAGCAAAGACCCAGGGAGAGGCTGACTCATTGAAGTAGCTGAAAGGCTTTTATTTCTCCATGAAGGCCAAATGACTTCAGCACCATCCACACAAAGGCGAGGTTCTTCATAGTTAGTTCCATCATGATACCAACTTCTCATGCCCCAGTGCCTAGGGCTAGAGCTACCAGACCTAACAGTTGGGAAACCCCTCTGTTTTCTAGATTCACCAACAGGAGAGGGTGGTGGAGGGCGTGGAGCACGTGGAACACAAAGTAATACAGGTGATGGTGGTCTCTTCATCCGAGGTTGCTCTTGCCTAGTAGGAGGAACACATGGACTTTTAAGATCGTGACTTAGCTTAAATTCAGATCTTGATCCCTTCCTTGAAATATTTGGAATGATGATTGGCCGCAAAATTGGGTATGAAAGTGAATCACCATTCTGCCCTTCAACAACCTTACCAGATGAATTGTTCAAAGATCCAGATGCATTCTCTTCTGGAACTCCATCAGTCACTGTTGAAGAGAGCAGTACCTTGCCTGATAGATCATTTCCTGGAATAACATAGCCAAGGGCCTGATGTCCAGATCCCAGAGGATCGAAAGGAGAAATAAAAGGAGAAGCAGGTGGAGAAGTTAAGCCACTCGTACTGTAAGAAGAAGAAAAACCAACCATATCATCAATAGCTCTGTTCATATCTGCTTCATGCCAAGCCCAGGAGCTATCATCAGAACTAAGAGAAGGAGGACGAGAGAAACCTGTGCCCGCATGATCTGAAGTATTCCAGTACATGACTCCTCCACCAAAGTACTGATTATAATCTCTTCCAGAAAATGCATGCACCTCAAATTCTTCTTCTGATATCCAATGGCTATCGCTATCATCCACTAGTTCGGGTGCACACGAGTCCATAACATCCCCTGAATACTTCCTTTCATCTTCAGTCCAAGTTCCATTTATTTGCAGTCCATGAGTCGTAAAACTCTGCTGGTAAGGAGAATGCATCCTTGGGATAAATCCAGTATCATAGTTAGAAGCTGTTGATGGAGTCAATCTGCTGGCACTTCGTACCACTGGGGGCCAATCTAAGCTCATTGCCGAAGTTCGAGACATGATCCTGCTGCAACCACCTTCAATCAATGGATTTCTTGCCTGATGTCTCGTGGACACATAGGATTGATGGAAATTATTACGCCAGTTGCGATCAACATCTAGATGCAATCTATCAGTGGCAGCAGGGAGATGCTGCGCGTTAAGAGATGCGAAATGAACAGGTGTCACACTAGGCCACTCATTTGACGTGCAACCCGAGGAACTCGTGGAGCCATGACAGCAATAGTCTTTGCCATCTTGCCTGTGAACAAGACTGGTTTTTTCTTTTGAAACGATAGCTTCTGCTAATGTTTCAGAATTAACAGTATCACTTAGTTGTCTAGGTGTTTGATGTTTGACCTCCTCACTTCTACGAACATTATCAAGCTCCAGACCAGGCAAAGCACAAGGAGCTATTTCCAAACCAAATTTACAATTATATGTCTCTCCTTCAGAAGTAATGGGAGCTCCAACTGCTCCATTTGAAAGGGGAAAACACTCCAAACGAATATGAGAACTACCTTCAGCAGAACCAACAACAGAAGATTGTTGAATGCCATGGGCCACTTCATCACCATTATCTAAGTCAGGTTTATTCATAGAAATACAAAATGTTGGATTTGGAGCCAGGCTGTCAGCACCCACAGGAATATCTTTGGGTAGGATCTGAATAGTTGAATCATCGCCTAACCTCTGAGATTCTGCAGCCTTGCTTTGAAAAGCAGCATGTTGGGGGGTAACTTGTTGGAATCCTACTTCAGAATCAATTGTTTCTGGTTCTTTTAAGGTAGAGCTTTTGCTCTTACTGCTTTCTTTCTTCTTTTTCTTCCCAGCAGTTTCGACCTTCCCATTAACAAATTCTTTGGCATGTTCCTAGTGACAAGAAATTGGTCAAAAACCATTTGAGGCTGCGCATTAGAAACACTATAAAAATGGTAAGAGATATCAGTACCATCTCAACTCTTGAGAATGAAGTCTCCTTGTGGAGATCCTTAGCCTGAAGTCTACTAATCATTCCATCAGATTTAGCCTGTTCTATATGTACCAACCCATGCCCATGATCCTGAAAGCAAAGCTTCTGGAACAATTAAATCTGGATTTTCTCAAGATGAAAACTTATGTATGGAAAAAAGCCTCCAGAAAAGGAGCAGAAAATGAAAAAAATACCTCAGTAGATTTCTCAAGCGCAAAAGAAGCTCTAGATGACTTTCCTCCAAGATTTTGCCTTTTCTGATTACGACCTCTACGCTTCCTTCTTCGGTTACCCACCCCAAGCTTCTCTTCAGATTTATTCATCCGGGACTTCATATTCCCCTCTCCAAGAAGTTCCATCTTTATACAATCACTTGAAATAACCATAAGCAAGTCTCGTACTTTCCTCAGTATACAATCTGAAATGGAGTGTACAGAACCCAATGTACTAAAAAATAACTTATCTTTCTCGTACTCATTCTGTTGACATGCCAATATCATAGCAGACATCTCCCGAAGCACAAGCAAGCCATTGAAAAGGTTAGTGAAGGGAGTACATTTTCCTGAAATTGCAGCTGGGAGGACCACCAAGCAAAATTCAGCATCAATTCCGAAGTTTGGAAGGATGGTTTTTTGATGTGATGCACTATCATTGTCTTTCACAGTTTTCTCTGCTGCTCCACCACATAGCCATATGTCATCCTCCAAGGTGTTTTCTGTCCCTTTTAGAATCCCTTTTGTCTGCCACTTACAACGTACAAAAGTAAGGACCAAGAAGTGCTCTAAAAAAGGATGCAATCAAACAGTCAAAAAAGTATTTACTGTCATCTAATACAAAGATCAGTGATCTCAAGCCACGTGTATAAAGAAAGTAAACTATCAATAGCATGAAGAATAAACTATCAACGAACTCCACAGCCAAACCAGCAGAAGTCAAGTTTGCAGCAAGAACCCAAGTGTAGCTCATAGCCTCAAACAACTTCAAGCTGCCATATACCTCTTTCTTGTTGGGCTGAATATATATATTAACAGGCCCAAAAGGGAAGCAAACTCGGATATCCTGCAGGATAGAGCCAAGCTCACACAAAAGAGGGAACAACAAGATTACAAACCGAAAATTCTATCCACATGAAGATTGGAAAGATAGATCCCAAGAAGACATAATGAAACTATTTCTAACCGATGCCGGGCAAGGCCCAAGGATAGGGTGGAGCAGACCACGAACGTCGAAAACAATAGCATCTAGAATTTGAGAGAAAGTTCTGGATTTAGAGGTCCACATTCTAAGATTCCTTTCCATCCAAATGTGATAGATGGAAGCACAAAAAGCTAGCGTAACAGTTGTATCACAGTTAGTCTTTCCTATGAGTTTGGAAGAAATCCATCCATTCATAATCAAAAGGCCTAGTTCGTCTTCTCGAAGGCCAACGCTTGGCCAGGATCCCTTCCCAAACACGGGAGGAAAAGGGACAAACAAAGAATAAGTGACGGACATCTTCCTCCGAAGACCAACCAAAACAGTAAGAACCAAAATTATGAGATACCATGGAGCCACAAAGTTTCAGTTGTATCTCCATTCATGATCATAAGATTCCTCTTTCGATATACCAAGAAGCAAAATAGTAAACCATGGAACCACATATTTCAGATTACACATATGATTGGGCAAAATTAAATTGTATTATTATGGAGAAATTACAAGGAAGGTTCTAATGCATGGCCATAGCGGCCACATTGCATTCCTATTAGTGCACATGTTCCCCTCATCATCATCTAGCCATGGATTAAGTTTCTGACCAAATGACCAATCAGGTTTCTCCATATGTTAGTGTAATCCTCTTGCTGACAAATGGAAAGTTAGCTCATAGGGCTTTTCTGGTACCCTGCAAAAGATTTGTGAATTGGCCCTTTGCTAAGAATGACATGATTAAGTCATCCCTGCTTGTGACTGTTTGAAGAGCAGGACCATTCACAAAAGGGGAAAAGTCTATACATGTTCCAACCATCTATTTATTCATGGACTGGGAAAATTTGATTGCTTCTAATCTTCCCAAGGAGGGAAGGGTGGACTTGTGGTCCCCTCCTTTGATTGGAATGGTGAAGCTGAATTCGGGAAACCCAGGACTCTCATGTGCGGAGAAAGTCATTGGATCAAGTGCAGGCTCCATCATGAGGGTATATTTCAGGCCAATAGGAGAAGGGAATTCTGTTAGGGCTGAACCATTTAGCACAGGCACAAAAAGCACCTTGGTTCACAGGTGAACTGCTTGGCATATTGAGATGGTGTCAGGGCATTCCTTTCCTTTAACAAACTAATCTGTTTCTGTTCTTACAGATGCTTTTTCCTTCTTCTTTTTTTCTTTTTCTTTTTCTTTCTTCTTCTTCTCTCTTCTTTTTTTTTTTTTTTTTTTTTTTTTTTCCCTCGGTCACAGATGGGTACAGGGCCACAGGCCCATTGGACTTCTACTTGACCATGATCTAATAAATGTTATTTTTATTTAAAGGAAAGATTGCCACTTCACAGACCAACCAGATAAGCTTAGGGTATGTAATTTTGCCACATCGCAGGGTGATGTGATGATCTGATCATTAGATAGAAACGGAAACGTTTGGATTGGCCACGTGTCAAATTCCAGACTCAAATTCCCTCCTATAAATGTCCCAGCACCCCTGTATTTCAGCCGTCCAAGCAGTACCATGTACCCTCCTGTAGACCTGGATTTTCAAAGCTTTATTTTGCCACTTGAGCCAATCTAACTGGCTGGAACTTTACAGGTTGGCAGGGGACCCTGGGTCTACTTGTACACAAAATTTGGGCCCCATTCAACATTCCATGTGGCAGTTTTTGGGCCAAGCATAAATGACCAAATTCTTGATCAATGTGGCAGAAATAAGGCACCATGCTGGAACTTGTTTCAAGGCCGGGATTGCTGAAAGCTTTGATATATATTAAGACCAAGCTTTTTTAGATGGATATATCCATGCTTCGTGATGAAGTTCTAGACAGATATATCCATGCCTTATTATACCTTTATACCTTTATTTAGTTGTTCATACAGGTGCATGCCTTATTATACCTTTTCATTTTCGTCCTTCTCTTTAGAATTTATTAGACATACTCAATGTAGGAACTACCACTTGACACTCCTTGCTAGGGTGACTATAACACTATTGAGTCAGATATATAATGCATGCCTTATTATACTTCTTGGAATGTCAACGTCATGCATATATGGATGTTTAGGATGAAGCATGACAGCATGAGTCTTCATAACTGACCTGAATTTAATCCATGCTTAGGATTTATTTGAATATTGAGTCAGATATATAATGCATATCCAAGTTGGACCCTGATATGCACCTTAATCTATGAATATAAATTCAGATCAAGAATCAGAGTTACGTAGACCTGCCCTATTTTATGCCATCATTGAGCAGGCTTAAATATTTTATTAGATCTTTTCTTGAATCCTCAACATTTTCTTTTGCGCAGTAGAAATTAAAAAGATCAGAGTCCACCAAAAATACAAAAAAGAAAACAAGAGCCTAGAATGCACAACAATCTACAGGACCTCAAAGTGAATACCAGTTAAACAGAAACCCAACATAACACATCCCAAGGAAAGCCATTTATCGGGGACCAATCATGAACAAAATCTTCCCATTTGTTACCCTGAAATAAGGTCCTAGAAGAGGACCAGAACAGAAATACCAGCAGAATTTTCCTACTAATTTGATCCCAAATCTTTTTAGAATTCTTAAAATGTCCCAAGTTTCTCTCTTCACCGGGAACAAAAAAATTCAATATTTTGATTTGATTATTCTCAAATTTTTTAGGATTGAAGGTTGACAAGCTTCTATGGTTTGTGGTTGAGTGAGAGTAAGATTTGATTGAACTTGGCTCTCAAATCCATTCACTTAATCATGTCTGCTTCAGTTTTCATCAAGTTAAATGTAAATTTTCCACTCATTTCACTTATTTCAACTGTGAGAAACCCATTTCGACCAAAAAACTCATTTTGAGTCAAATTTTAGCAAAAACAAATTGCCAAATATCACATTTCCTAGTTATTCCAACCATTCTCTACCATTCAAAACAAAAATTATAAGCTTTTTTTTTTGGGAGATGATTGAAGCATCAATATCCACGTTTTGGAGTTCCTGAGCACAAGTTGAGATTACCTACTAATCACTCACATTTCTATTTCAATTTTGTTATTATAATTGATAATTTATGTTATGAAAAATGAGGGATTTTTCATTTTTCTATCTATTAAAAAAGGAAATTAATCAAAGGCAAGAGGAGAAGTAAAATAATATGATTAATAAGGAGAGTAGAATAAACAAAACAGAACAAAGAAAAGAACAGCCCAAAAAACCAGAATACAGATCCACGAATATAACACATGCAGCAATCAAACCCAACTTTACAAATCCCCTTAAAAAAAATTCCTTAGGCAAACGAATCTGCAAAAGAAAGAGCCAGTTGGCCATATAATTAAACAAGACTCTTAATCTATACATGAAAGACAGGCCTTTCCCATCAAGTGAGTGTCTCCATGAGCCAATATAAGAACTCTATATTCAGCCAACAGTTATAATTAGGTTTTCCACAACCATTAAATTAGAAAACCCTTATAAGTAAATGAACTTAAAACACTGAAGGTAAGCTATAAGTTTACAAGATTAAAAATATTAGAGTCGTTAAAGTTAGAGTCCATGAATTGTTTCAATTGATGCAGGAGCCATGACAAGTTGCATTTGTTTACTTCTAAAACCTAGTTTAATGGGGATTTTGATAAAAGTTCATTCCTCCATTCATTATGCTAAGGTTTGACTTCTAAAACCTAATTTAATGGAATTTTGATGACAAGAAGCTCGTTCCTCCATCTACAATGTTAAAACTCAAAATTCAATCTCAGACCTAACTTGGGCAGGTTAAAGACCACAATAAAAAGAACCAAAATAATACAGGGCATCTCAAATAGAAGTTGCTGAGGAAGAGTATAGCCTAACAATGCTTTTTAAAAATTTCTGCACTATATTACAGTCAGGGACCCAGGGTCACACATGTTAAGTTGTTAACTTCTATACTATCTGATTCTCATGTTGAAAGTAAATTTGTATCTTGCAAGTTCTAGAGAAGTCTTTGAGAAAAATGTTCTTTTTTCTCACTCTTCTTTGCTTCAAATTTGCAAATTAACCAGGCATTCAGCTCACCACATTTTTGTGAACTCTTCCTACTTCCCTTTTATTCACCATAAACAGAGGACAACTGTTTAACTGTATATATTGTCACATTGTTGATTTGCATAAACCAACCAAAAACATAAAATTTATACTACAATGAGAAGCGAGGTTCCCGAAAAGTACCAGATATTTGGCCGCTTTCCCTAAAACAACCTGCAATATCTTCTTCCTCACCCCAGTATCCAACCCTGCCCACCAATCCAAGCACCCCTTCTTCCTGAAGTAGACATTTGCCGCAACACCGGCAACATTCGTCTTCTCTTTCTCTTTTGCCTTCAGTCCTCGCTTCTTCCCACCGTTAGAATTCAGCCAAGACAACCTCAATGCAACTTCCAACTTGTTTGCCAAAAACGCCTCTATGCTGTAATAACCCTTAGTCTTCAACCACGGCAATTCCTCCCAAGCCACGCCCAAAGCATTCTCTTCACCTCTTAAAAACTGCCCATTCGAAATACGGTCCATCACATCGACGAACAGGTCCATATTCGATACAAAATCTTCAGAAAAAGTGAATGAATCAATTACGCCAAGCCAAGATGAACATCCTTCAATTTGCTCCCCTTCGCGAGAATCGAACATGCGAACTTCACGAGAAATCGACTGTTCCGAGTCATTAGAAGCGATGGTCCTCGCCAATAGACCTGTCGACCTCCTAAAGCAGAGGCTTGGGAGGTCAGGGCAATCGCTAGAAGGAAGGTCGGGAAGGATGATGAAGCAACCATGACCATGTTTCCGGAGCTTTTTCTGCATTCGAAGAATGATTTTGACGAAATTCGCATCTACAACTGTAAGCGATGATTGACGCTGGTGAACTGTGAGGGATGAAAACCAACGGAGGATTGAGGTTCTGGGGTGGTTCACAGAAGGAGACGAAGACGTCGAGGGGATCGAAGAGTGGTACAGAGCGATGTGAGAAGTGAGCGAGTCGATCAGTTGTCGATTGGAATCCATGCACGGAGTCATCAAATCTGCGTGTTGCTTCGCCGAATAATCTGCTCTTAATCTATGCCTTCGATTAGTTGCAGACTTGCAGTGACCCTTACCCCGTCGATATACAACGTCGAACGATTATTGCCGGAGACGGTTATTAGCACACTATATAGCTGCTGTCCATAGCGGTTTTGTGGATTCGTTTCAAGAATCGTTGGATTTAAATCTTAAACAAAAATTTTCAAAGGGAATAAATCAGAAAAATAAATCCAGCGGTTTCAGTGGAAGGTCTATGATACTTATAATACATGATATATTTTATTAACATCCCCCTGATTTAATTTCCGCCGCACAGGAGTATGGATGGAACAAACGATACCATCATGACTAGCGCTTATTTTGGAATGTTTCCGTTGCCCCTCTGATACGATGGAACGAGCATAAATTGAAAAAGGAAGGTCTATTCCAAGAACATAATGGCTCGGGTTGGTTGTGATGGGAATTAAAGGATAATAAGTAAAACTTTCTAAATCTAAAAGGCAAATTTTTTATAATTTTAATACAACATTGATTGTTAAATGATCTTAAATTTTTTTATTATGTTTAAAAATGATTCTTACTGGTAGATGTAGATGTAAAGTAAGATGTAAATTAATAACTAAATATAAAATGATTTAAAGTTAGTTATATAGTCACACGATAGCAAGTGGTGTAATGATTATTATTTTTAAATTTAAAAAATTAGACCTAAATCATATCCAACTGTGCAACCCTTGTAGCTGTATTTGTATCGATACATTCTCAACGGTCCAGACTCATGATGCAACTACAATAACTGTACGTCGATAGGAAATCCAAATCTTAAAATTTTCATTTCTCATCCCTTTAATTTGTCCCACAACTAATGAGAACTTATAAAATATTAAAAATAAATATTAAGAAAAAAAAAAAAACTATTTGAGATGGGCACTCAAAATAGTGAGAGTAGTGGTCATACTTTTTTTTTATGATTTTATCAATAAACACTATATTTTCTTCTTTTTTAAAGTTGATTTAAAAAAAAAAAGTCTAAGGCTTCAACCACACGAAGTTCAATAAACAAGTTGTCAATGCAAAACCTTTCTAACTAGAGAGTTGATAATTATATTTATCTCCCAAGGAATATAATTGAATGAATATTCCTCAAAACTATAAAGCTAAATTAAATGAAGTCTTTTTCTTTCCAATAAACCGAAGATCGAAGGGATTCCCACTATCTAGTGCAAATTGCATTTGACTCTCATAAAGATCATTCCATGCCCCGAAACAGGTCACGCTATAATTGATGTCCATAGCAATCGTTGTGGTTTTATTTGGTTGCAAATAAATTAAAGGGTATGAAAGTGAGAATATCCTAAAAAGGGAACTATTGTAATCACTATCTAACATGACTGTATAGTATATAGGGTACTTAAAAAACTGCCCATATTTGGTAATTAAACTTTTAATTAATGTAATATCTATCTTATATCTCAAATGCAATGGAATTATATGCAAATAAATTAAAAGTTAGTGATATAGATATAGTTACATAGTCTAGTGATATAGATATAGTTACATAGTCATGTAATACAGTAATAGTCATATGATATAATAACTACAAAACTTTCGTTTATAAGTTTGAAAGTTACACCTCCATTCCTTTTAATTTCCCTTGCAACAAAAAACATTACCAGTGTTTCCACCACTGTTGAGTTTGTCACCAGGAGACATAATCAAATCAATAATATGCGAATCATATAATACACCAAATTAAATAAATAAATGACTTACAAATATGAAGTAAGAGCCACTTTGAATGATGGTAGGATTGAATTGTGCCACCAATAATTATCTTTAAGATTTTTTTTTTGCATTATTAGTGCAAAGGGTTCTGTTAATCAATTCCCATAATGAAACAACCATCTTCTTAGCTCATTCATTTATGTTGCACTAAAAAACTGGGCATCATCAAAACACCACCTATTATGACAAACACTCTTAAAACACAACGTAAAATAGATGCAATTAGTTTACACCACTGGTATATTAATGGGCTACAACTCCTCCCTATCTATAAGATAAGAGAAGAAGAGACACTTCCAAATATTATCTTAAAAAAGACAAACCCAAAAAATCATATATTTTTCCGTAAAACATGTCTGTTGACCATTCAGATACATCACCAATAGTCACACTCATTAGGAAAAGATATATCTCTAACACATAACAAACCCCTATAGTTGGATTGATTTAATTTTTTGCTATGCTTCATTTGATCAAATGCTGATAATGGCGATGGCTGGTATCAACTTTTCGTGCTTCAAAATCCGAAGGGTGTCAAAGTTACAAGGGAAGCCCCTGAGGCGGCGAAGAGCGGAGCGTTATGAGTGGAGAGGGAGGGAGTCAAAGAAGGCCTGAGTAAGGAGGTTGCGGACGAGGGCTAGGTCGACTGGTTGTTTGGGGATTGGGATGCACTCAACATAGACTCGTAGAGTATGAAGATGGAGGAGGACTCGACTTGTCTCGAGTTGAGCCGTCCCTCAAGTTGTTGATCTAATTGTTGGAGTCGGTTCGCACTCTTAGCAATACATTGTTATACGTGCGAATTGAATCCTATCCATTGGATCACAGCTTGAGGGAGAGCTCAACTGGAGACGAGCTCTGTTGGAACAAAGGGGAGAGAGAGATAGGTGGTAACCGATAGGGAAGTAGAAGGGGTTAAATTGTCAAAAGAAGATATGGCAATACCTAAACCTGTTTTAGATATTTTTTGTTAAAAAAAAATAGAGAGTAAATTATAGGTACCCCCTTTGTAGTTTGTCTTGTACACCCCGAACATTTCATACAATTTCAAAGACATTCCATAAAATCAAAATAAATTGAATAAATTATAGGTACCTCTGTTGTAGTTTGCATTTAAATCAGGTACACACCAAACATTTCAAAGATACCCTCCTAAATCAAAATAAATTACAAAAAATCCCACTTCATTAGTGAATTTCCGTTAACTGGCGACAAAAGTTAAAAGTTAGAACTTTAATACCTAAAATACCCTCATGCAAAAGTTAAAGGACCATTTTACTTCACTTTAAACCTATCATTTACACAAAATCTACTCCAATAAATTAACAAAAATTCACTAATGGAGTGGGTTTTAATTGAATGGAAAATTTAAATGAGATAAAATGGTCATTTAACTTATGGAGGAGAGTAATTTAGGTATTAAAGTTATAACTTGTAGCTTTTGTCATCAATTAACGAAAATTTACCAATAGAGTGGGTTTTTTTGGAATTTATTTTGATTTAAGGGAGTGTTTTTGAAATTGTTTGAAAGGTTTGAGGTATATTTGGTTTAAGAGCAAACTATAAGGGAGGTACCTATAATTTACTCAAATAAATTACAAAAAAAGGCACTCCGTTAATGGATTTCTGTTAAACAACGATAAAGAATGAAAGTTAGAATTTTAATACATAAAATACTATCCCGCATAAGTTAAAGGACTATTTTACTCCATTTAAACCTTCCACTTACATAAAACTCACTCCGTTAGTGAATTTTCGTTGACTTGCGGGAGTGGATTTTATGTAAATGAAAAGTTTATATGAGGTATTTTTTAAATTGTTTGAAAGTTTGTGGTGAACCTAGTTTAAGAGCAAACTCCAAAAGGGAGTCTATAATTTACTTAAAAAAAAAAAAAAAAAAAAAAAAAACTGAATAAACTGAGGAAAGAAATATCCAAACGCGGGTAATCAGGTAATTTTATATTTAACCATGGCCCACAGTGTACATAGCAAGATAAAAGGTGTAGGGACGGCTAACGGCTGTGTTCAATTTTCATGACGTGCAAATCGCAAATCGTATGCTATTCAGAAACTGCACTACTGTGCACACGCCACTTGGCCGCCGACCCAAAGCTTAAGCCCTTCGAAAACCCGACGCCGATCTTTCTGAATTACATTACCGGCAACGATAGAAAGTACAAACTAAATTGAAACTAGAAGCTCAAAGTTGCAATCCCCTGATTGCTTCTTCTGCAAAACCCTAAATTAGTAGGGGAAGGATGAAGGAAGAAGAAAACGGGCCGGCGAAAAGGGAGTTATATGCTTTACTCCACATCTCTCCTGAAGCTTCAGACGAAGAAATAAGGAAAGCTTATCGGCAGTGGGCACAAATATATCACCCCGATAAATATCAATCTTCTCATGTAATGTACTTCTTGCCTTCGATACTGCTATCTTTCTTTCCGTTTTCATGACTGATTCCTTTCATTTGATACGAGCGTTGCACAAAGCTATGCACTGGTTTTCTTTCTGGATGTTGGAAACCAAAGAGAATAACCTCGCATGCTTGATTTGCTTTGCCTTGAAGTATTGCCACACGGTTCTCTGCTTCAAACCTGCAATTTGTTGTGTTTATCATCGGATGCTGCAATGTGTGATATTCTATGTCGTTCAAATTGGGTTGTTGTGGTCTCAATTACTGGGCGGAGTGTGTTAATATCCCCAATTAGTCGTGCTGGCTGTTTTATTCAGCGATAGTTGTATAGTGTTTGTTCTTATTTGATTTTAAGTATTTCAAATCCTGAGGTTGGCTTGTTGATGAACACCCCAATACTGTGTTTGCTCAGGATTTAAAAAATTACCGGGTAAAGTTTTTCGTACTGTACCTTTTCAGAAAGAGAAGATTAGAATTCTGTATGGATGGAAATTGAACATGCTGCGGATGGAAGAGAGGAGAGCTCAACGCTCTGTGAGCTGCTGCATCATTATCGGCAAAAAAACTCAGGCCGTTGCTCTCTAGTTCTTTGACGGGACCTTCTTTTTAAAGTTTTAGACAATTGAACTGGGGTTTTCACGTTTTCAAGAATGTTTGTTCAACTAAGGATTTGGTGGGGGTAACTTTTGCCATCACTTTGTGGTTTGATGAAATCTGTCTGCTTAAAAAATGTAAGCAATAGTGTATCCTTTGAAGAAAGAAAGGAAGATAATTGGTGGAAAAGGAGGGTTCTGTAGGCAGTTTTACATCTGGGCTAATTCATTGCATTGGCAAGATTATTAATAAATTGGGGACGGTTTTTGTACATGGCTCGTGTATGTACGCTATCAGGGTATCAGTCCTTCATTTAGTAAGGGAGGAGTAATTTTGAGATTACACTTCTTCATTCGACGGCTAAAAGTACGACCGTGTATGTACACAGATGTATACGAAAACTTTTGCCTAATAAATTTGCGAAAGTGGAGAATACAAGTTAGGACTGTCAGGAGTCACCAAAAGCATAAGGAGTAGGAATTCGTTGGGTCTTTCGTGTTAGCAAGATTCTTCAAAGGAGGTTCCCTTTTGCCGCTTATTGGAAACAGAGAAGTAGCAGTATCTTCGAGGATAAGTTCACTTAATCTAGCTTGGTATCTCAAATAATCTAGCTTGGTATCTCAAATAGTGTTTATCTTTCTAAGTTTGTTTAACCATTTCAGTGGAGTTAATGGGATTAACTTTCATGATATTTTATGCTAAATTGGTTAACTTTCTTGTATGGTCAATAGCTCGTTTCTGGATTTTTTTCTGGAGCAGCCTATGTTCTCAGATTATATAAACACTGCTTCTTTAATTAAATACTTCTAGGAGGCTAGGACTGCCCAGACATTGCCCTGATCCCTAATGCACGTGTGTTCCTCTTAGGTACTTGAGAGGAGTAGTTGCTGTAGTATTTTTATAAAGGAAACTGCAAGGTTTGGAGAAGAAGAGTGATGCATGAAGAAATTGAAGGGGAGAAGAAGTGGGTTGGATGTATAGTCTGAGAAACTGCTGCGAAGATTATTTTGTTAACACGAATAAATCGTAATCCACATCCCTTGTACACCCAGCACATAACTTCGCCTAGGATTTTTTCAGAACAATCTTACATATCAGCTAAAATAAATTTATCAAAACACAAAATAGCTAAAACAGATGATTGTACTTCATTTAATCCAATGGTTCTTTCCATATATTGAATACAGGGATGAAATTATGAAACCAGCAATCCTAACATTTACCTTGTTTTCTTAGCTAATGAATATTCTTCCTTTTTTCCCATGCAATTCGTGTCCATTCTAGGATTTCAGTAGGAATGAGTTAGCATTTCTTCAAGATATATTACAGCGGCTTGTTGGTGCTGCTCTCTGTCTGCATATTTCTCTCGCTCTCTTTCTCTGGCTACTTCATTTTAGGTTTGTGTTTGTCAGTCTGAATGTTTTCTTGTTAAAAGATGCATCACCTTTATTCATTTTCAACATGAATTTGCAAGTATTATGCTTTACACTTACTATTGCTACTTACATTTGAATGTTGATCTTAGTTTTCAGTGATGTTCTTCTTACTGGATGGTGCATTACCTTTTTTGGTGGTGGGTGGGTTTTTTTTTGGTGGTGTGGGGGGGGGGGGGGTCCAACATAAACAGTTTACTCATTTTTTCACAGGCTTGTATTTTCAGATGAAGGATATTGCGACAGAGAACTTTCAGCGGATTTGTGAAGCATATGAAATTTTAACAGATGAGCGTAAAAGGCAGATATATGATATCTATGGTATGGAAGGATTAACTTCAGGTTTAGAGCTTGGTCCCAAGCTAAATAAAGCAGAAGAGTTAAAGGAAGAATTTGAAAGGTTACGGCGGCAGAAGGAAGTGGAAGAGCTCTATTCTCATGTTAGGCCTTCTGGTTCAATTGTCGCAGCTTTGTCTTGGCCACAGTTTCTAAGGGGTGGTGGCATCATGAGAGGGTATGCATCTCAACTTTAAGATCATTATTTTATTTTCTGTTTTGCAATCTATGATATCCATCTTAAATTGATCACATATAGATCTTCTAAAATCCTTTGGTTTTTGACAACGAAAAGTTTACTTCTGCTTTTGATCTTTGAAATTTGAAGAGGGGTGGGTGGGGTTGCTACACCTCTGGTTATGCTTTCTAATGATATTCTTCAACCTAGCTCTATTTCTCTTTCCTTTTTTATTGACTTTTTATAGATAATAAAAAAAAAAAAAAATTCAGCAATCTAGTTTTTGTTACAATCTAGAACTTGTGATTAGAGATGCTTAATTGTTTGCTATATCAAGAAAACCATTTTGTTTAAAGCATGAAGAAACAGAAAGCTGGTGCAGCTCCTTCCCCCCGGGTAGGGGGGGGGGTTGCTTGATCTGCATTGTGTTCTCTGCTAGTCATTCAACTAGACATCATTCTACTTTTATACCAGTTCCTGTTCAATCTTGATCAGCCTACAAGCTTCAATTTAGTTTTTGATGTTATTTATCCGTATTTAGTCCAGAAAAGTTTTCTTAAATCCTACTTGGGTGTTGGTGGTGACCCCTTGAACCTATTATTCTAATAAATTTTGTTTCTCATAGACTCAGAGGAATATAGTATGGTTAAAATGAACTTGCAGCTGATCAAATGTCTGCTGCTGCTACACTGGTCTTTTTTTTTTTTCCCCTTTTCTATATTGCTTAAAGGGAGTTGTCAGAAAATCCTTAGACCTATTCTCTTATCTAGTTTGATTCTTATCGGATGGCTAGGGTTCTTGATGTGCATTGACTATCTCCATGCTTGTTACTACAAAATGTGCAGGTCTATGTATTGAGAATTTCTGCTTTCTTCTATCAGTATATTGCTTCATCTGGCCACTGAAGTTTAGTTTAATGCATTACTGTCAGAATGCAAATGTCTAGTGAAGTTCAATCTCAGATTTCCAAGCGCAATGCTATTGCTGTTGGTGGCAACATGAGTGTTAATGGATTGTCTGGTGGTGGAGCTGCTACTGTTGTGTTGAGGCATCAGATTTCGCCAGTTGCTTCCATAGAGTTCATGGCTTCAGCTGGATTAAAGTCACTTATTGTGGTACAGACGTCACGGTAGGGCAATTGCTTCTGTAACTTACCTCATTTTTCTAGCATTATGCTCACCATTGATTTACTACCATCATTATGATGTTCTTTTTCATAACTTTCCAGCAATCTGTCCCCCTACTCAACAGCATCAAGTGGAATAGCAATATCTTTGACCGATGGTTCAATTAGTCTTACCAATACCTGGACTCGGCAATTCTCCGAGACATCAAATGGAAATGTATGTCTTTCTTTTTTTATGTAGATTTTTTCCTTTTAGTGTTCTTTTTTCTGTTTTTTTTTTCCTAGGAGAATAAAGTTCATTGGTTTCAGTTATGTTTTTTTTGTTTGTTTTGTTTGGAAATCGGAATTAGAAATATATTCATTGAACTGTATAAAAAAATCTTGATTCAAAATTGTATGCGCCATCCAAAAGAACAGAGAAAAGAATAATACACAAAAGAGTTAATAAATCTTACAACATTTTTGGCTCCTCCCATAGGATGGAAATCCAGTTCTCCTGTGGTTGCACAACTTGCACTCTATCCATGTTTTTAAATTCCTTCAAAGACGAACAACACTCCATGAGCTGATCACATTCCCTTTCTTCTCAATCAGCCTGTCATATAGTGCTGCCCGCAGCCCCCGCTGCCATTAATAGATTATTTTAGAAAAAATTTCATCTAGACCCCATCAAAGATTGCTAGCATCATCTACACCCACAAGAATGCAAAAACATCACCTAGGTTCACTTAACTGACGGAAATCACTAAATTTGTTGAAATACAATTTTACCCCTCAAATTATAAATTAAAAAATTAAAAAATTATGTTCTTTTACTAATTTATCCTTCAAATGTAACATATCCCTCATGAGAAATTTCACTCTCTCTCTCGTGTTCATTCTCACCCAAGCCCTAGTCCCCTCTGCGTTGAGAAGAGCTCCCGAATCACCCAAGCCCATTTGATGTTCCTGCTTTTTTAGGAGCGATCCAAGTTCCAACTGTGTTAAGCTTCTGTCGTTGTTCTGGTCGAAAGAGTAGAATATCTCCCGTAACTCTGCAATCTGTTCATCATCAAGTTTTACTGGCTCCTGCCCTCTCATTTCTCTTCCCTTGAAAATTCGATGGTTCAGAAACAATCCTTACAATCTTCGATCCTTTTACAAATCCTTTCACAGAACACTTCAAACTATTCACTTGCTTTTTAATCGAGGCCATCTATCTCTTTTTCTGTTAAGCAATGAAGGACTCACGCAACTGATCTTCGAATGCATCTTCGTTTTTGTAGATTAGGCCAGATCTGTTCTTATTCTTCTTATTATGCTTTAGATCCAAATCTATTTTCTCAAATTCCGTTATACACAGAGACAGAACCTCTGATTCCACTGAATCTTTTAAATTCCAAGCGATTGAAAGAGAAATCAAACAAGAAAACGACGAAGAGAAAACAAGGCTTTTGCGTGAATGAGGCGGAGGAGGGGGAATTTGTCTTCGATCTGGTCTTTAGAAGAAGAATAATGTGTGGAAATATGTGTTTTTTAATAATTTCGATTTCTACTCCATCGATGCGGATGATCGGCATCTGGCTTTCCTTGTAAACTCAAACAAACATCGAATTTTAGTGATTTTTTATGGGTTTATTATGATGATTATTTAACAACTGGAGTTTGGATAATTCATCAGAAACCGAAACTCAAGCAAACATCGATTCATCAGAATCTGAAACTCAAGATTTAATCGAGTTTGGATAATTTGTTTTCACTAATTTTCTGATTAAGTGATTGAAAGAGAAAACAGGGCTTCTGTATGAATGAGGCGGAGGAGGATTTGTCTTCGATCTAAGGGAGAAGAAGATGCTGGGTTCCCTGAGATTTCGGAGATCATGGAAACAATCGGAAAAAACAAGAGATTTAAAACCTATATTCAGAGGATTGAACGAAGCAAGGTGGTCGGGGAAGAAGAAGACAATCGCTGATTTTACTGTTATAAAAGGAAAACAGATTTGGGGGTAGAGTAACAAATCACATAAAGGGTATAATGGTCTTTTAACCCGGATAAAAGGGTAGTATCGTCCATGTAATATTCCAATGCAGCTGACATCAGCATCTAACGGGAATCTTGTAACGGAATGGACTTCTTTGATTAGCACAACAAAATTTTTGGGGTGTAGATGATGTTTTTGCATTCTTGTGGGTGTAGATGATGTTAACAATCTTTGATGGGGTCTAGATGAAAATTTTTCATTATTTTAACACTCTTTATGATGCACCGCTTTAGTTGGCCCCAGAAAGATTGAATTTCTACCACTAAAAAGCACCCCTTTGGTTTCTGATTCTGATGTTCATCCAGTATTTCTCAATTGAATTATAAAAAATCAAAATCTTCATAAATTTATTGTCTGTAGAATCAGACTGATTCAAGGGCACCTGCTGACCATTTTGGGCAACCATGTATTTCCTCTATTTGACACCCAATATTTCATGAATTATTCCATCTTACACCTGGGCTTGGTGATGAGAAGAAAATGAAAAGAAGACAAAAAATCAATAGATTGAAGAAACTCTTTGAGACACTCACGTTCCAATATTCTCTGAACTGTTTTCTTAACAGAGTCTTGGTTTACACTCTGTTTATATCCTACTTTACACTGATCTATTAGCAATACACGTGTCTGAATCTGTACCATACATTTGTATTATGTAGACTGACTGTTAGAGAACTATCTAGACTGTTACAGGAATATCTAGATCTAAACAATACCATTCTGATGGGCCTGGGCCCAAATGTACTGGACTACTGTTATTGTTAATACCCCCCTTCAAACTGATCTGTGGGCTTGCCCAGAGAGCAAGTTTGATACTCATTTGTTGAAATTCCATTTTGGCCAGGGGCTTTGCAAAAAGATCCGCCAATTGTTGTTGAAACGATACAAACCAAGTAACCAAGTGACCAAGTGCAACCTTCCCACTCTTGTTATCACAAAACATGGTAGCTGGTTGGGCTTGAGGGATCTGGATATCCTGTATCACAAACGTGAGCCAAGTAAGCACCGCTGCAGTAGAGGCCATGGCCCTATATTTTGCTTTAGTACTGGACCGGGCAACTGTAGATTGCTTCTTGGCACTCCAAGAAATGCAATTAGCACCTGTTGTAGACCTCCGTGTTAATGGGCAGCCCGTCCAATCACCATCAGAAAATGCATAAAGATTCAAGTCCATTGCTGATTTCCAACCAGAATTAGCTAATGCCTCTTTAACAATTTGAGGTTCAACATGAGGTTCAGCAGAAATGATACTTGCATTTAAAACATATTTGGGGTTGGGTTTTATATTCCGAACTTGACTTCGTGTGGTCATGCAATGAGTTGAACCTGACAATGTATGTGCTTGGGCTGTAGCTGTAGTGGGCTCACTAGGTTCATTGTGTAGATATGACCCATGAGATATCTCAGTCATTGATATACTTTGGGTGGACCTTTCTGAATTGATCTCAGGACATGTACTTGTTAAACAATGTGAGAAATATGATGTTACAGATTCAGAGCCCATGGCAAGTGAATGTGGTAAAATAAGGGTTGGATCAACAGGAGATAGACCAGCAGAAGATGGATCAACACAGGATGGACCAAGGGATGATGGACCACCAGGAAATGAAACAATAGGGGATGATGAACCAGTTGGAAATGGAGCAATAGGGGATGGTGGACCAACAGGGGATGGTGGACCAACAGAAGATGAACCAGGTAATAATCAAGTAATGTCAGTGGTAGATTGTGACTGTACTACAGGAGAAGTGGAAGGTCCTGAAGATGGAACAAAATCTTCACATGATGTAAATGGAAAATAAGAATTATTTGTAGGAGATTGTGTACCTGGATTTGAGTATCTAACAGTGTTGGTGACAGACATTGATGTTGAAGAAATTTTCGGTTGCTTAACCCATTGTGAAAAGGTACAGAGGTCTGGAAAACTAGGAGTATCATCATCCCCTGTTAATGTGATAGAAGTTGATTGTAGAGGAAACGATCCTTCATTAAACACCACATGCCTTGAGATGAAAATCTTGTTGGTATTAAAATCTAAGCACCTATATCCTTTGTGTCTATCACTGTAGCCAAGAAAAATGCATGCCAAAGACCGATTCTAAAATTTAGCCTTAGTATAACCACGCAAGTAAGGGTAGCATTGAACTCCAAATACTCTCAACATAGAATAGTCAGGAACCCTGTTATATAGAACATGTAAGGGAGTATCCATTTGGAGAACTGTGGAAGGTAGTCTATTAATAAGGAAGACAGCTGAATGGAATGCTTCCAACCAAAACCGTTTAGGTACAGAAGCTTGATGCAACATAGCTAGACCTAGTTCCACTATGTGATGATGTTTCCTTTTTGCTACACCATTCTGTTCTAGTGTGTGTGGACAGGAAACATTAATCACAATGCCACTGTTTAGCAAATGATTGATAAACAACTTGCTGGAAAATTCTCCACCTCCATCACACTGAAAAATTCTAATTAATCTTTCAAACTGGCACTCTACCATATGCTGAAAATTGAGAAAAACTTGATAAAACTCAGACTTATGTTTTAATCCATATAGCCAGGTATATGTTTTAATCCATATAGCCAGGTCATCAACAAAAATCACAAAAAATTGATATTTCTGTGCATTGTGAACTGGGACTGGTCCCCAAAGATCACAGTGTATTCTACCCAATGGAACATTACTACGTTGAACAGAAGGAGAAAATGGTAGTTTGCAGCTCTTGCTGCATTGACAACTATCACACACAGAAAAGGGTACTGAACCATTAACAGAAATTGCGCCTATTGTCTTGAGATATCTAGTTATAGACTTCTGAGGATGACCTAATCTCATATGCCACTTCTCTTCTGTGGTAGACTGAAAATGATTGGAATAAAGGACTTGTAAATGTTGTAAATTCTCACCATGTTCAGATGTTGGTAAACCACCACCCCGAAGATTACTACCACTGCTGCCACTGTGACTGTGTTGTCCCCCTTCAGTTCTTAGCTGGTTCGGTCCATTCAAAGTTTTACCAGTTCTAGTATTATTGGCTATATGTGCTGAGGCTCCGGTGTCTGGAAACCAGGTGTCGTCTTGAGAGTCACTCTGCAACTGAGCTGTGAGAGCTTGAGGAACATCCATATCTTGATAACTATGGTCAAATCAACACCAACATTTTAAATCCGTATGTCCAAGCTTTTGACAGATCTGAGATTTGACTGAAAAACTTGAACTAGAATGAGCAGAATGTTGATCTGAATCTACGGTATTAGAGGAGTTCATATAATTCGGATCCCTGTTTTCACGGCTGGAACCAGAACCAATTTGTAGAAACCCTCTGCCCTTGCTATTAAAACCAGTATTACCTCCTCTCTTTTGACTGGCAAACTGATTCTTGCGAGCAGAATAATAAGCCAAATGGGGATTCGGTAGAACCTCTGTGGAATGATTTCGTTGACAGAGATCATGACTGAGAAGTTAATGGAATAAGATCCATATAACTTGGTATTGGTGGCTTTAGCATTGTTGTAGCAAAGGTCTCAAAAGAAGAACCAAGATTTGTAAGAAGGTAAAAAACTTTTCTCTGATCAGGGACCAGTTTCCCAATAGCACTGAGTTGATCACATATTTTCTTGAAGGCTGCAAGAAACTCAGACAGACTTGTGTCATCTGATTTCTTGAGAAAATGGAGCTTCGATAAAAGCTCAAATTCCCTTGCTTTAGAAGCTTGTGAAAAAGAAGATGTTAAAACATTCCATAATTCTTGAGCAGATTTCACACCAACTGCAATTTCTAAAATTACTTCTGATAAGGTGATGCAGATCAGGGTTTACACAAGAAGGAAGAGGAAGGGCCACAAGCCATGGGTACTGTTCACGTGAACAGTACCCACGTGAACAGTGTTCCTAATAGTCGATATACTATCTCTACCGCTAGCACTTAATCTGTCCTAGTCAGCACTATTAGATAATTAGTTTGTTTCCTAAATCTATTGTTTAGTTAGTTTCCTAATATATGGAATGGATAGTTGGAAAGTTTAATTACTTGGAGACCAAGTCATAACTTTCTATTTTTAAGATTTAGAAACTTTCCTTTGAGTTGTATTAGAACCTTCCTATGTTATAAAGGAGGTTAGTCTTTCCTATTTTCTAGTTTTTTCTATTTCTAGTCTTTCCTATTTACTTGTAAGATCTCAAGCTATAAATAAAGAGAAAGTAGGCTGGCTGCAGAGAGCAGATTTTTCCAGAAAAAAAAAGTGTTGAAACTTATTTTCTGGTTGAGTCTCTCAAAGGTTGTGAGACTCAACCACTTATTGTTCCTTATCATTTGAAGGTCTGAATTTTGTTTAAATTTCCAAACTCCCTTACCTAGCTGGCGACAATGTTTTAGTGCACAACAAATAGATTCTTTGCTGTTTTGCTTTAATACTCCAAACATCAACCTGAAAGCACACTAGAGTGGGGGCGGTACCAGGTACAAGCATTTTTCGGAGCTCGTAGCTCCTTCAATTTTTATCGGATCGTCCTCAAACTTGGGAGGGTGTTCACAACTGTTACAAAGGTCGTCCATACCAAGTTTCATCAATTTCTGACGGTCGGATTTCCAGATAAGAATTTTTTTCTATTACTTTTCTCTGCAGATGTGTTGGACTGAATAGGAATCCTGTAGCAAAGAGGGATTGATAAATTATGTTGCCTTAAACCCCTTTGCCATCATAAGGTTGCAATAATCCACTCTTTAACCAATCTGTCTGTACGTAACCAAGACAAATAATCGGGATTCGTGACCAGATTTTCTGCAGAAGAGGGGATAAACCGATCAGGAGATGAAATCTCTCCATTAACAAAACCAAGGAGATCCTGACTTTCTATTAGGGTTAAAACTTGAGTTTCCCAGAGTAGAAAGTTACCTTGATTTAGCTTCAACGAACAAAATTCTTAATGTTCAGAGTGGCTGGGTAAGGGTAAGCAGATGAAGCACCTAATCTGGTGGTCGCCATTATTGGTCTCAGTAGAGCTTTAGCTCTGATACTATGAGAAGAAAATGAAAAGAAGACAAGAAATCAAAAGATTGAAGAAACTCTTTGAGATGCTTACGTTCCAATATTCTCTGAACTGTTTTCTTAACAGAGTCTTGGTTTACACTCTGTTTATATCCTACTTTACACTGATCTATTAGCCATACACATGTCTAAATCTGTACCATACATTTGTATTATCTAGACTGACTGTTAGAGACCTATCTAGACTGTTACAGAAATATCTAGATCTAAACAATACCATTCTGATGGGCTTGGGCCCAAATGTACTGGACTACTGTTATTGTTAATTGATGCAGTCCAAGAAGGCCCAAGGCCCAAGCTCAAGTCGATAATGGGTCAGCCCAAAGAACCAGTCGGTATTGGTCCATTGGACCAACCAAAGACCAACCCACACTGTTCACGTGAACAGTACCAACAGCAGAAAATTTCCTTCTTTTGTTATTTCTTTCCTAAATTATTCTTAGATTTTGTTTCCTAAAGTTAAGTTATGGATTGATATTTTGTAAGTTGTTTTTTTTGGAAACTTGCCTTTATAGAGGCAAGTTTCCCTTTTAATTTATCTTAGGATATTTTTTTGATTTGAAACTTTCCTAAATCTATAAAGGCAAGTTTCCCTTTTAATTTATCTTAGGATATTTTTTTTTAAGAGGACTAAATCCTTCCTTATTTTGTAATCTTTCTTAAGTCTATAAATAAGATAAGAAGAAGAAAGCCAGCAGATTTAGACCAGAAAAAAGAAGAGAGTTTAGCTCCTGATTTTCTGGTTGAGTCTCATAGGTTGTGAGACTCAACCGAAATATTCTGTTTTATGGTTTTCTTGTTCTTCTGTTAATTCCTTCAAGTTCTTATTATTGCATACTGAATTGCGATACCATTAAATGCTGATTTGATCAACGAAAGCTCGTTGGATTAAAGATTAAAATCATATCGACCAGCTCTAACTAAACCAGTCCCGTTTTCAGATGATAGGTAGTTTTCAAAAAATCACATCTCTCTCATCTGTGATCGGATCATCTCCAACTTTGGATATGTCTTCATAATCATTCCAAAGAGTATTTCCCATCAAGTTTCAAGTGATTTCAAGGGTTAGATTTCAAGATAAGTGGTTTTCTTCATTACTTTTCTCTGCAGATTTTGTATTGGACTGAATTAAGATCCTGTAGCAAAGAGGGCTTGTTAATTTGAGATGTCTTAACCTCTTTGCCATCAATTGGTATCAGAGCATGGCTGAGGAGAGTTCTAACTCTCCTAATCAGTCCAACAATCCCAATGACCTTGTTAATCTGGTTCTCCAACGATTGGTCAAAATGGATGCCAAGTTAGATAGCATGGATGGGAGAATGAGTAATTTGGAGGAGCTAAATCATCCTAGGCCTGCTAAAGTGGAAGCCCCTAGAAGGGAAGCCCTTAATGCCAACCTAATGCCAAGACGTATTCTTAGGGCTCCTCAAAGAGTTCCTAGAGAGGAATACCACAACCCACCCTATGAAGACTATAATGAACCTATCCGTTACCAAACCCATAAGGTACGGATGGACCTCAAAGAGTTTCATGGGAGGCAAGACCCCGAAGCTTTTCAAGACTGGCTAAATGCTCTAGATGACTATTTCGATTGGTTTAACTTTCCTGAACCTCGAAAGCTGCAATTGGCCCGCTCTAAACTTGTCAGGGGTGCTCGTGATTGGTGGCGTAACTATGAATATAGTCTCATGAGAAGTCGTAGAGAACCCATTACTTGGGAGGAGATGAAGGAACAATTGAAAGAAAAGTATTTGCCTCGGTCTTTCCAAAGAAGGTTGCATGACCAGCTGAACAATCTTCGTCAAGGTAATATGAGTATGGAAGACTATGTATACCAATTTGATCAATTATGTGCACGGTCAGGTTCACGAGACAATGATGATCAAATGATATCTCGATTTCGTTTAGGGTTGCGACCTGAGATTAGAGAAAAATTGGGTGTGGTTGATATTGTTAGTTTTAACGACTGTGTTGATAAAGCTTTCCAAGCCGAGGACCTTTTGAAGTCAACACTAAAGCCCATCTCCAGTTCTTATGAATTGAAGCACCCTACACCAAACAGTAAAGCCATAAGGACTACATCTCATGCTACTCCAACAACAGATAAAGGTAAAACTCCCATGGTGGCAGCTACAGATGTACAATGCTATCACTGTAATGCATATGGTCACTTTGCTAGAGATTGTTTACAAAATTTAAAGGTAAACTCTTTAGTTGCTGCAATCGAGGCCAATCTAGATACACAGGTATGTGAGCCGCAAAGTGATGACACTTCTATTCCTAATACGGATGTCATGGAAGATGGTGAGGATTCATATGGAATCCATATAATCAGCAGTATGGTTTTGATTGCCCCAAAAGCAGATGTGGATAATTTTGATGCCTTTGCTAAAGCTCCAGGGATTGACAAAGGTGACTACAATTTTGATGAAGACCACGGTGTTATGGAGACAATTGCGGAAGATGAAGAGTTGAACACAATAGTTCCCATGAATACCACGATTCTACTTGACTTTCCTCAAGATGTTGAGCATATTGACTTTGTGATACCGTCTAAATATCTTGAAGAAAGTGGACCCAAAGTGATGGATTTTCTTCCAACATTGCAAACACAGTCAGAATTTCAGAATCAGAAGACGTTGCCTACCGAACCCACTGAAATCATTCTTCATCATTATCGAACTCGTGGACGAGTTCATTTTAAGTGGGGGGGAGTTGATGCAGTCCAAGAAGGCCCAAGGCCCAAGCTCAAGTCGATAATGGGTCAGCCCAAAGAACCAGTCGGTATTGGTCCATTGGACCAACCAAAGACCAACCCACACTGTTCACGTGAACAGTACCAACAGCAGAAAATTTCCTTCTTTTGTTATTTCTTTCCTAAATTATTCTTAGATTTTGTTTCCTAAAGTTAAGTTATGGATTGATATTTTGTAAGTTGTTTTTTTTGGAAACTTGCCTTTATAGAGGCAAGTTTCCCTTTTAATTTATCTTAGGATATTTTTTTGATTTGAAACTTTCCTAAATCTATAAAGGCAAGTTTCCCTTTTAATTTATCTTAGGATATTTTTTTTTAAGAGGACTAAATCCTTCCTTATTTTGTAATCTTTCTTAAGTCTATAAATAAGATAAGAAGAAGAAAGCCAGCAGATTTAGACCAGAAAAAAGAAGAGAGTTTAGCTCCTGATTTTCTGGTTGAGTCTCATAGGTTGTGAGACTCAACCGAAATATTCTGTTTTATGGTTTTCTTGTTCTTCTGTTAATTCCTTCAAGTTCTTATTATTGCATACTGAATTGCGATACCATTAAATGCTGATTTGATCAACGAAAGCTCGTTGGATTAAAGATTAAAATCATATCGACCAGCTCTAACTAAACCAGTCCCGTTTTCAGATGATAGGTAGTTTTCAAAAAATCACATCTCTCTCATCTGTGATCGGATCATCTCCAACTTTGGATATGTCTTCATAATCATTCCAAAGAGTATTTCCCATCAAGTTTCAAGTGATTTCAAGGGTTAGATTTCAAGATAAGTGGTTTTCTTCATTACTTTTCTCTGCAGATTTTGTATTGGACTGAATTAAGATCCTGTAGCAAAGAGGGCTTGTTAATTTGACTTGCTTTGAACCCTCTTTGCCATCATTAATAGGTGAAAGGAGGCAACTGAACCCTGATCCGGCTAAAGATTAGATAATTTTGTTTAGAAGGGTAACCACCAATTGTCAGTGGTCTGCCCGATTTCTTCTTGAATCTTTACCTGTTGACTTGCCGGTCAGACATCCCATCAGTAATTTCATTACCTCCTAAAAATTGAACTTTTAATGACAGCAGCACTGAATATGTGATGCTGTTGATGCCACTTGTGGATCTTCTCTCTTGTAATCTACCTAAAATCTCCTCTCTTGCAACCCTTCAATTGTGTGCATGAATCTGGAGTCGCTCTTTGGAATTTGTAATTGTCATTGTCTTTAACATGCAGTTTGTTCATTTTAACAATATTTATTGCTTTCTTCCAGATACAACTTGTTTTGGGGCCAGAGTCATCTATTGCTGTTGGATGGAATAAGAAAGATGAGAAAACATCTGCTGCTGGAGAGCTGAAGGTACAGCTTGCTTCTTTTAGGCATGTTATTATTTAAAATCCTGAAAAGATCAATAATGTATGGAAAGTAAGAGTGTTTTGAATCTGACAGCATTGTCTTTGTTAAGGGTTATGACATCATTGCTCTCCCCCGTTTAATGACGCATCCTAACATTCTAGCCAACATATGTATATGGTCAGGCTATTTGTAAGTGGCCTATATAGGGGTGTCACCCGGTCGGTATTGGCCAGTTTTGGTCGGGCCATAATCGGTCCCATGCAACTGGAGGCATGGACTGTGACTTACTGAATAAACAATTGGTCTGGGATTCCCAGCACCATGGCTAACCGGTGAACAAACGGTCACCTGGCCTTAAATCAGTTCTCCTCCATCACCAATGTTTTCCTGATGGAAATGCATACTGCGGAACAAGCATACCAAAGACTATGCTCTGGCCGTGAGAAACGATGAAGAGCTCAGAAAATTGTTGGCTGGTGTGGCTATTGCTCATGGTGATGTCTTGCCTAACATCCACCAAATCCTCCTGCCCAAGAGGACGAATAAGGCCGATAAAGCTGCTGCTGAACCGAAATCACCCAAGAAATAGTCTACTAAGCCTTCGCTTCATTTCTAATGACTGGAGCTCGGACAACTTGGTAAACTGAACCTGGGAAAGGAACCGTGAGCTTGGCTTGAGCTTGTCCCTGAGAAAGCCCCTTTCGCTTGAACTGTTCTTTTCTTAGCTTTTCACCTTTCGCTTTCGCTTGAGTCAAAATCATCCGATCTACAATCGTCAAATCGATCGGTCAGAAACTGGCCTCTATGAGCTTTTTTTCTTTTCCTATTAAGACATTTATGGCTCCCGCATAAATAAGGAGCTGCGCAGCAGCTACCCATCGAATTAAACCACATGCTCCACCGCTTGTGCGGGCCCCCGTCAATTCCTTTGAGTTTCATTCTTGCGAATTGCGGCTACTTTGGACTTGTTGAGTGATTAATGGATGAGAGCCCCCAATCCTACATATGTAAATAGAGCTTTGCTTCAATCAGGGGGATAGATAGATATTATGGTGGAAACAAAAAGGAGGGGGTTGTGTGTGTGTGCAGCATTCCTTGTTTGTGGGCTTGCAGATCTGAATATATTAATGAAATGTGAAGGCTTCCTAAAGATCTAAAAAAAGGCATACCAAAGACAACATAAAAGATGGCCAACGGTGGTGGGTACAGACTTTTTGGCGGCGACTGACCAGTGGCAATGAAGATGGAGCCATGGAGGGTGGCTGACGGTTTCATCTTTCAGGGCAGTGATGGGGATGGAGGGCAGCCGGCGGTTTCAACCTTTGGGGCAATATGTCCGGCTTTCTCATAACCAAATCTCACAACGTTAAAGTCACCCATGAAACACCATGATTGTTACCAATTGGGTCTGCTAAACTTCTAAGATCATCCCAAAGATTTCGCTTTTTGATTGTCAAGTTAGAACTTAGAAGCATGGTTACAAGTATCGATACGATACGCCCCGTATCCACCGATATGTATCCATATCGGCAGTGGTCGATACGGTACTCTTCGATATGTATCTCTTTTTTTAAAACAAAAAGTGTATCCGCATGTATCGACTGTATCGAACTGATACGGCTTGATACACAATCGAATCGATACGACTCGATACACAATCGAATCGATACGACTCGATACACAATCGAATCGATACGACTCGATACACAATCGAATCGATACGACTCGATACACAATCGAATTGATACAGCTGGATACACTTCGATACGGTTAATTCATTCGATACGTGTCAATACACTTATGTTTTCATTCTCACAAAAAATAAGTTACCCTTACCAATACGGACCGATAATCCTCGATACGGTCGATACGCATTTATTTTTTTTTTCCCACTTTTCTGGTCTTCTTCCTTGCTGAAAACCTATAGTTCATCGGAATTGAAGGTTGTAGCTCATTGAATGTCATCAACTATGTCTTTAATCCTTGGAAATAATTCAATATTGCTTATTATTGTTTTTTTATGCTTAAAAATTGTGTTTTGCATGTTCCCTAATCATTCCCGTGTGTATCTTGCTCCGTATCCTAACGTATCTTAGTGTATCCATTGTATCCACGACGATACGATACATCTCTTAAATCGCCTGACCGATATACGATACTTTAATCCTTGCTTGGAAGCATACACTGCTCTCAGAAAGGAACTGTTCGAGTTCATCCTGTCTTGTAAGTTGTAACCTGATGTGGATATACTGATATGAAGAGCTGATGATAGAGATGCTGACCTCGGTGCCATCTCACAAGCACCACAGGTGTCCATGGACATGGTTGAACTCAGCATTCCAGCTGGGGGCTAGGGAATTTGCAATGGAATTAGCATTCTGCTCTTTAATACAAGTTTCCACTAAGACACAAAATAAAGCATGGGTCTTTTTGAGAAGAGACCTTACTTCAGCCTGTTTGCATGGGGAGTTGAGACCCTTAATGTTCCAATATAATCCTTTAAACGTGGATGTGAAATAGGAACAAGAACATATTATACCTGTCTCAAAGATTAACATGTTCAATCCCTGGTAGAGGAACCCGAAGGGGATCACATTACGTGGCGCCGTGGCGGCACCTTTGGCTTGCTTGCGGGCACCAGGGGATAACTTGGATCTTCTGCTGGTCTACACAAGAGCATCCTGGGTTAAGGACCTTCCATTGAAAGAATGAAATTCCACTGGGGGGGGGGGGAGGGAAGAGGTGAGGAGGCACGTCCAGTAGGGCCTTGCAAAGATAGCCTAGACTTATTGGAATGTTGAAGGGCCATTCCAACATAATCAGGCAGGTCCAGGATCTCCTCCCTCAAGGCCATTGGGGGGTCGAGGCTGGCAGAGGGAGGAGTTCGAGAGGTCAATTTAGGAGCAAGGGAATGAGAGAGGAGGTGCCAGGTGGGCGAGATGGATCCCCCCCCCCCCGGGCGGGGTCGAGGCTGGCAGAGGGAGGAGTGAGAGGTCAATTTAGTAGCAAGGGAATGAGAGAGGAGGTGCTAGGTGGGCGAGATGGATCTCCCCCCTCCTTTTTTTTTTTTTTTAATGCACATGCATGTGATTGCATGTATCTATATGTACCACAAGTTTGTACAGAAGCAAATAAAAAAACTTGGAAAAAAAACCAGCATATATAAAGAATACCAAAAGGACAATACATATTTATTTGTAAACTACTAAACTTTCTTATTTATGAATGTCCTTGTATGCCTATATTTTCAATTAAGTTATGAACATATTTTATTTTACTCATGGACTCCTCTTCATATTTATAACTAAGAAAAAAATTAAGTATTCGATATTATACATAAGCCCCATCAGATGGGATACATAAAAAAAAGAAGAAGCATTAGGGTGTCTACTGTCTAGGCGACGCCTAGGCACGCTTAGGTGGCCCTCCAACACCTCAGGTTGCCTTGTTGCCTTGACAACTGTGGTGTCTAATCGTATATTTTTATGTTTTGGAGCTTCTCCCCACCAGTAATAAACAACTAAGTCAGATATAAGTAGATTGGTTCAGTTTAGCCGGGAAATTGTCGTTTCGGAGAATACGGAACCTAAGTTGAGTTTTTTGTTGCTGTCTCATACAATTTGAACATGTCAAGTTCTTGTTTAAAGTTGTAAAATGTAAATAACAACTATGGCTATTATGTACTTTGATACTTTCAAAGTATAAAATATGGTCTCATATCAATAACGGGGATATAAAGAGAGTGAGACTGATGATTACTATACAATCCACTACTAGAGAACCTCACTGGGTGTGCCTGTTTAGAGAAACCACACCTTTTGTTTTTCTCACGTCTGCAATTTCTTATGTTTCTCCACATCTATTCTTGGCAATTCTAGAGCTGCCTTTTATAAATTTGAAGCATCTACAATCTTCTGCAGTTTGGGACAAGTTCCTTGGGGGCGTCAGCTCATTATACTCATCATTTCTCTTCAAAATCACATGGTCATATTGCTGGTAGATTCGGAAGGTATATGCTTGATTTTTGTTTAAATATCAGAATTGTTGAACATGTTTTTTTTTTATAATTATCTTGGATCCATTTTGCCTGATTGCCTCTAGTTCTTTTGTCCACTATACACATTATTAAAAGTTATTCTTAACATTTAGAGCATTACACCCAGTGATTGAATTGTAAATATCAAGATGACTGGTTTATGTCAATAATTATGTTTGTTGTGTTATGGTATATAAATGGCTGAGCTTAGGACCAAGGATGTTGTGCCAGCCTCAACACAGCTGGCACATGGTTTTAGGCCATGTGGAGGAAGGCCAGCCAGTCCAATTGTTGTATTGATAGCATAGTTGTCAAGGCGACGCCTAGGCGTCCGGGCGGTTTGTACAGGCCTGGGCGCCAGGGCGCCTTGTGGTCGCCCAGGCCAGACAGGAATAACATTTATCAGGCTATCAGGCAGTACTTATTTATGACTAATATCATTTAAGTAAATGTACTTAAGATATTATTCATAAATAAGCAAATACCCCCCTATTTGAATCCAATAAAAATAGTCTAAAATTCAAAATCCAGAAGGAAAAAAAGTCAACCCCCCTGTTCAAGAACAAAAACCATATTTTTGGGTGCGAGGGCGATTTTCAACTTTTAAATGCTAGGCTTTTTCCTAAATATAAAAATTCTATAAATCTTATTATAATAAATCATCACTAAAAACCAAGAGTGCGCCAAAATAATCATTTGCTTTGATGCCCAAAAAATAATTTACATTCAGACGACTTTAAACAGCATTCCCGTATTCCGAACAATGTTTGACCGGAGTGTAACTCCATTATAATTTGGATTCAAGCAATCTCGGATTTGTTGGAAAGCTGATTATGCTAGCTTTGCAATGAATTCGAGATTGCTTGAATCCGAACTATATTAAAGGAGTTACGCTCCGATCAAATTCGTTAAAAGTACGCAAATGTTAGTCATAAATAATTGTTTACTTAACTCTAGACACAATCCCAGGTCTTAGTGTACATTAGTAAACTTGGGTCCACATCACATATTAATTAAGTTATGTCTTAAATGTTGATTATTTATGTAGAATGTTGCATATATATAAGC
Source organism: Protea cynaroides (assembly GCA_028583415.1). Taxonomy (NCBI): domain Eukaryota; kingdom Viridiplantae; phylum Streptophyta; class Magnoliopsida; order Proteales; family Proteaceae; genus Protea; species Protea cynaroides. Next base: position 132,592,647 of record CM053276.1, read on the forward strand.
ATTAATATTTTAGAAATAAAAAAATGCACTGGGAACGCCTTGGTCGCCTAGGCAACGCCTAGGCGGGCGCCTAGGCGCCTAGGCGTCCAGGATGGCCCCAAACGCCTTGGATCGCCTTGTCGCCTTGACAACTATGATTGATAGTGTGCCCCCTGAATTGGCTTCTGTTAATGGTCCCAGTCATCCATATGGCTCACCTTCTGTTGGACTATCATCCTCGATTTTCAGCCATAAAACTTTTTTATCGTTTTCTTTACTTTTCTACCAATTTTTGAAGCTTTGCTTTGCCACATGGAAAACTCAGTTTGGTTTGAAACTTAACAAATGAGTAGAGAAGGGTGGGGGTTGTGCCAAATTTGGGTGCTAGGCAAGGAAACAGGTGGCAGTTATAGCTGGCCATTATCTAGTTCCATGCAACAGCATTGCATTACTGCCTTCCTGATAAAATATTTTTATTGAGTTGTCAAGGCGTTGCCTAGGTAACAAGGCGGCCCTTGAGGTCCAAGGCTACCCAGCTGCAATTTGTCAAGGTACTGAAACTCAAAATGCAGCAGGGGAAAATTGGAAAATCCATGGGGAAAATGGAAAATTCGTGGAGAAAAAGTAGGAAGAGGAGGAAAAAAGTAAAAACGAAACCAAGGGTGTACTAACTAACAGCTGAGTCCTCTCCGAACCGCAGGAGATAGTTGCCCATCATACGGCTCACCAACTTCACTTATCTCTATGGGGGCCCTGCTCCGGGCAGGTTCGGATCACTTACACCGTTACACGGCAATAGCAGCAGCAAGCGTCTTAACCTGAACTGTTCAACCTGAACTGTTCAAGTTTTAATCAGCCCTGGATCAACAAAGGCCAATTCTGAAGCTCCAGGGCTTCGGGTAGAGCCAGAGTATAGGATCGTCGTGCTCAACTGCTGGATGGTTGGGAACATCTTAACTATCTACCGAAGAAAGGGGTGAGCCTCTCTCCTTCTTGTTTGAAGAAACCCTCTACTTCAATTGGTATTTTTTCACGAAAAGCAGGCATGAGATAACAAATTCAGAGTTTCACTAAGATTTCAAATGGCTGTCCTGAATTCAAGTTGATTATGTTTTGCTTCTTCCTCGGAGAAAGACAATTAAATAATTCCCAATCATGGTCTTCTTTGTGATCTACGTCACCCTTTTCTTTTCAAGAGTGTGCTAGCAAGCGGGGGCTCTTGAACCCGTTGGTTTGGCGAGCGCGTATTCCTCCTCAAAGCGATCTCGGTCCAATCAATTCAATTGAGAGCTGCCCTTCTCATATCAGCAATTCAGCATGCTCCCTTGTCCGAGATCTAGCGTGATTATCTCCCACAACTGATCTTCCCCGACATTTCTGGGTTGCCAGGGAAGAAGTTGAAAACTTTAATTTGCAAGGCGCTGCTTAGTGCATTGGTAATGAGGAAGACTAGTGTTTTCGACGTAAAGCACCCGGACAGCGTTTTTTTTAAATGAGGCCCTTGGTAACGAGACATACGGACTCCTCTTTTTATTTTTAATCAAAAATTTTATTTTATAGAGAATAACCCTAAATTTAGACGGAACTAAACGATAAACTCGTGTGCTTGGAGTCCTTGGTGATTAAATAAATCAAGCTTTTACCATGACTGCAATTTTAGAGAGGCCCGAAAGCACAAGCCTATGGGGTCGCTTCTGTAACTGGATAACCAGCACTGAAAACTGTCTTTACATTGGATGGTAGACTTATAGAACATTCCCATTGGCGTGCATCCAGCAGGAATTAAATCTACGAATTTGCCAATTATGAGTTGGGTGCTTCAACCATTTAGCCATGGTTGCTTAACAGGGATCAAAAGAGGGGAGAAAAGAAGAGGAAGAAGAAGCAGCAACTGTAGCTGCTGTTGCCGCCACTCTAAGAGGAGGAAGAGGAGGAGGAAGCCGCAGCAACCGCCATCACTGCTACCATTGGAGAAGAAGAAGAAGAACTAAAAGAAAGAAATGGCATGCCTCTTTTGTGTTTGTCAGGACCTTCAAGGAAGCTCGTCAGGATCTTTTATGCAGCATTGCTGCTCGAGTTGCAGAGGCGAGAGAGGGGGGGGGGAACGGACGAAGGGGTTCATGGATCGGGGAAAGAAAAGGAATAAATTCACTAGAAATTACTAAAATGGAATCATTTTAAAGAGGGGAACCAATTTAAATATATATGTATTTTATAGGGCACCAAGTCGACAAGGCACCTGGACACCACGTTGGCTTCTCTTGCCACCATGACAACTATGGCACATACCACATTGGGATCTTACAGTCTTTGATTTTTGAGTTAGAAGGCTACTTTTGATCTTAGAATGGGAAAATTTTAATTTATTATCTAAACAATCTGTGCATTCCTGGTGAATGTGTCCACACTGCTGTAAAAGCTGGTGGAGAGACAGATGGTTGCATTTGTCCTGTGATAAGTGATAACTCTTTGTTCTATTTCAACTTAGTTACCATATGGTACTTGTAATGTATTCGTCCCTTTATTCTGTCAAATTGGCTAATATACAATATGAATGTCCTAATTTTTCTTACGGGGGATTTATGAGCTGATAGTGACCTTCATAATATTCCAACTGTTGCTGCAAACTATTTTTTTGAATTCCTTATTTGGAGTTGCCAGCCTTGCATCGGATCTTATTAAAGGGAGCTCTTTTCTTTTGGCAACAAAAGTATAAATAATTTAAAATTCCTGTACTTTTTTTTTTTAATTAATAGAATGCATTTTGTTACTTCCCCAATGAAAATGATGCCAATTCAAGAAAAGATCTAGTAAAGTACTTGAGGCTTCTCTACAATGGCATAGAATAGACCAGGTCTACATAACTCTGATTCTAGATCAGAATTGATATTCATAGATCCAGGTGTATATCTTGGTCCAACTTGGATATGCATTATATCCATTAATCCATATCTGGTACAGGATTCAAATAAATCCTAATCATGGATTAAATTCAGGTCAGTTATGAATGGTCGTGCTTCATCCTAGACAATCTATATATGCCTGGCATTTGGCATTCCGAGAATTTCAAACTCCTTTACCCTAGCTAGTAGCTTGTGATACTTTGAGTTCTCATCTGAAAACATCCCTGGTTCTTTACGTATTCCTATAGATTGTGCAAAGACTTGTTTACATGACTCCCCGGGTTGACTCCCCGAGTCCACTCGAGTCCCGATTCCTAAGTCATTACTCCTAAGGTCTTGAGTCGAGTCAAAGTCCGAGTCAGCTAGCTATTATGAGATCCTTCAGGTTGTGCTTGAGCTTGGCATTTCTGATCTTATTGAAATGCTTAAATTCGAAATAGTTTCAGGATAAAGACTAAAGAAGCAATCTTGAAAAAAAAAAGGTGAAAGAAGTATTTTTAAGGGGTGAAGAGATGCCCCATTGATCTCCCTCATGAAAAACAGGGGCTCCGCACCATCTCTCATTCTCTCTCACACACATACACACACACGTCCACATACCCAACCCCCTGAATGAAGAAAACATGGGCTCTGTGGTCCAGCCCTTTCTTCTCTCTCTCTCTCTCTCTTCTTGATGCGGTTCTGGGTTGCAAAGACCCTATTGGGATAACCCAAATAGAGGTTGCAATGGCAGTTTTGTAATTTCAGCAATGGTTTAAGGTTATGTGGGTAAGCAAACAAGACTTAAGATGTAATAAAAATTCTATTTGAAAGGGTGGGGGTATGGTGGGTATTAACACAAAAGAAATGATAGACAAGAATAGGGTTAAAAGAGGGGCAAAATCAGAACTCCAGACTTCAGAGTAAGGGGGTCTTCTTCAACCTTAAAAACAGGAACAACCACGATACACCTAACAGGGATTGACGCAGATTGAAAGAACTCAACTAATACAAATCCAATCTGGTTGAAACTGTAGGATAAGGTTTATAATCCCTTGCCCTCTTCATTCCAACTAACTTTAGCCCAGAATAATTGGGATTCGTTTCAGGGAAATCTCTACAGCCAGAACATGGCGAAAGATATGAAACCAGGTCTGAAACTGATGACAGAACTCACAGTTGAGGAAGACTTTGGATAAGAGACAATAGGGTTCTGGTCGCCTTTAGAGGGGTAGCCTATGCCCAAAATCTCAGAGGGAAAGTACTTGAATCGAAGGAGATTGATCCAACCTTAGCTGGCTGAGACTGTCGCCCAGAACAGAATGAACCAAAAATAAAGAAGAACGAGACTAGAAGAACAGAAGAAGGAACAGAGCCAAAGGGGGAGGAACCAACCAAAGGGGAAGGTGATTCCGGCTTGCTAGGAAGAGAGAGAGAGAGAGAGAGAGAGAGAGAGAGAGCTGAGCCGCAGCTGCTGGCCATGCAGGTACCAAAATACAAAACTAAATATTCCATTCTTAATTACTTAATAAAACAATAGATGTAAAGAAACTGAAAGACTCCGAATATGCTAAAAACTTCTGTACGTACTCTAAAGCTGGAAACAAATCTTAATTAAATCCTATCTCCTATGCTATCTAAATTTCCCCAAAATAATTGATTACAAGATAAACCTAATTAAAGAATCCCAAACAATCCATAAATATCCCAATCCAAATTTCGTATCTTGCAGGTTCGCCACTACATCATTTCTCTCTCTCTCTCTCTCTCACACACACACACATGCACTCGCACGTCCACATAACACAGGATTTGCCCCTTTCTCTGAATCAACGCAAGCTCTATATGCTGCTGTATTGGACTGTAATTTTAATGGCTGACTCATCCAGTAGTGCAGTAGCTGTAGTGATGGTTCAGGAGTGAAATAAAGATGACCTCAACAGATATCGACTTCTGTTACTGAAGGTCTCAGCAACAGCAACAACCTCTTGATTATAGAAATCGATGGAGAGGGAGAGTGAGAAAATTGAAGGTTGAAGAGGGGTGGGAGGGGGAGAGCAAGGCTGAGTCTCACGGCCTTGGAATCCCTGTTCCAATCAGGAACAGACTTTTTTCTTTTCCAAAACATAAGTTCGTAAAACTGAAAATAGAAGGTAGTTTACTTGTTCAACACTTTAATGAAAATTAGAAAGTGCTGAATAGAAGGCTGGCCAAAGAATCTCAAAGCATCTTTCCCAAAACAGCCTCTAAGATCTGTTGGTACTGTTCATGTGAACAGTGTTGCTGGCTGGTTTAGACATGTTGTTCCCATTAGCATGGGCTGTTGTTGGCTGATCAAAACTGCATCAAATGCATTGAAAATGACATGATCTTCAGTATTCTAAATGGATAGAGGAATCAATAATGTCTAGTCTACTAATTCATTAGAATGATTTAGAAAAAGGAATCCAACATTTTTTTTTATTTTCTTTTTTGGGGGTTGATAATAGTTGAGAAAGGAATCAAATGTCTGTATCTAGAGAGGTAGTGTGGGATGCTTCCCACATGCCTAGATTTCGTTTTCATTAGAGTTTTGTATGCCTGGGTTGGCCCCTGCTAATGGCAATGCCGAAGGTGGGGGTTTTGATCCTATTAAGGCTTTTTCTTTACTTTTTCTTCATTAATATACTTTGGATTTCTAGCAAAAAAAACTAGATCCCTTCTGGCTTCCCCATTGGTAGCTGGTGTGATTGATCAAGGAGAAGACCTCCTTGGATCCAGAGGGTAGAGTGTGAAAGAGGGGAAGAGGGATAAAAAGAGACATCCCAGCTGGAGAGATGGAGAGAAGGTTATTCTGGTAAATTTTGTTTCTTTTTAGTTTTTCCTAACACTATTTTTTCTCAAGGGACAGTAATAAAAAATTTTAAATCAAGAGGGAACCATATTTTCGCAGACATAATGGACCCTAGGTTTTATTTAATCCCCTTCCCCTCCAAAAGGATCGGGGTTATTCTTTTTACCCTTCCTGTTTGCGGGTTCAAATCAAATTTTTATTGGGACACACTTTTACACTTATCATATTCTGTTGGTAGTATAGTGACCTACTAGGCTAATAATCACTATTATTTTTCTATAATGTCATTATTATTTCATTGCTATTGACATTTCTTTGTAATTTAATTTGCATACATGATAAACTGCAGTGAATGTTGTGAAGAATTTATGATGAGGCACACTTTTATATTCATTATAGCATTTTATCATTTGTTAATTTTGTTTGTGACATTATTATCAATTTTGCAGCACTGCTTTAGAGTTTGAAGTTGGGGGAGGAAGGAAAATATCTGACTTCAGCACTGTTCGGATGCTTTATTCCATAGGAATTCAGGTGATAGTGGTTATGCTTGGAAAGGAACCATGCTTTTCAATGTGTTAACCATTGATGATATGCTAAGTTCATATTTTCTCATTTAATCAAGTATTCAGTAGCCACCTTCATTTCCTTCTATGGTGGGAAGTTTTTTATTTATTTATCGGCAATCGTGGTGGGAAGGGTTTTTCTTTAATTTCTTTCTTCTTCTTCTTCTTCCTTTTCATTTTTTTTTTTTTTTGAGGGGGGGGGCGGATGGGGTGGGTGGGGGGGGGGGGGTTAAGTATGTCTTTCTTCATAATTCTTTTATGGCCATTTTAGGCCTAGCCTGCTCTTTTAGCTTCTTCAAATTGAAATAAATCACCTCTCCATACTGGAGGATTCAAAGGCCTCCCTAGTACATCTGTACATGTCCATGCTACCTCAAATGCATTTCTTGTTAACTTATCATGGATTGGTGCAACTCCTAGGTTTGCTCTAATTTGTTCATTCTTAATTTTATCTTTTTCTAGTTTTACCACTCATCCACCTTAACATCTTCATTTCAGCCACACTAAGCTTTTTAAAATGTTTTTTTTTATGGCGTCATGTGTCATTGATAGTCGTATAATTGTTTTATAAATTTTTCCTTTTGAATTTTAAAGGGATACGTCGATCACACAACACTTTGGACGCACCTCTCCACTTTATCCACCCTGTTCTAATTCCATGGACAACATCATCCTTTATTTCTTCTTCTTTATTTATGATTGAACCTTGATATCTAAAGTTATAACTTTTGGTAGCTTGCTATCATCAATTTTCACCATCCCACTCTCAGTGATATTGTTGCTAAAGTTACACATCATATATTCTGTTTTTGTTTTACTTATTTTAAGACCTTTTGATTTTTAAGGTTAAACTCCATAAATCCAACTTTCATACTCCAAGGACTTGATCTTGAATCTCGCTAGTTAGCTCATCTATGTTTAGCTTTAGCACAAACAAATACGAGTTTAGAGTTAATTTTTAGTGTAATCCAACTCTAATTGGGGATTCACTACCCTTTTTCCCCTATAGTTTTTACACTAGTCACTATATCACTATGCATATCTTTAACTATGTTCATGTATTTAGTTTAACATTTTTCTTCTCTAAAACTTGGCAAATGTATTATCTAGAAACTTTATCGTAAGCTTTTTCTAAATCAATAAAGACCATATGGAGATCTTTCTTATCTTCTTGAAATCTTTTCATTAGTCTCCTAAAAAAATATATAGCTTCTGTGGTTCATCTCCTTGGCATAAAATCAAATTGGTTAACTGAGATATTAGTTTTTTTGTCTTAGGCGTTACTTTCTTAATATAGTTTCATAGTATGGCTCATAATTTTAATTCCTCTATAATTATTACAACTCTGAATATCACATTTATTTTTATAAGTTGGCACCAGAATGCTTTGTTTCCATTCATCTGACATTTTCTTTGTGTTCACAATCTTATGAATAGCCTAATTAAGTTAGATAAGCCACTAATTCCTATGCTTTTCCATACCTTTATTGAGATACCATCCATACGTACTGCTTTATTTATTTTCGTCTTTTTTAAAGCTTCTTTTACTTTAGCCACCCTAATTTTTCGTATATGTATAAGATTTGTGGTCGCTTGATGGTTATTAAAACCTTCTTACTTCTAAGGCACTATTATTTGTATTGTTTTCATGAGTAAACTATAAAAATAGTTTGTACCCTTCCATTTAATCTGCTCATCTCTTATTAAAATATTATTATACTCACTTTTAAATTTTTAATACATTTAATATGGTTGAAATCTCTACTCTTCCCTTTCCTCAGCTTGACTAGTTTATGGATATCATGTTTCCCCTTCTTTGTCCCTAAATCGTTGGAGAGATCCTCATATTTCTTGGCCCTTGCGTTCCTTGCTATTTCTTTGGCTTCGTTTCTAGCAACTTTATACCTTTTGAAATCCTCCTCAGTCCTCATCCTTTGTCCTTGCCCCTTGGCCAAGTTTTAAAACTAGTTTGCTTAGCCTTTATTGTTGTTTGAACTTTCATGACACCACCACCAACTCTCCCCAGACAAGTGCCATAGTCCTTCTAATTCACCTAAAACTTCTTTAGCTATATTTTAATATAAGCGGCCATCTCGTTTCATATTATATTAGTGTCTTCATCTAAATTCTAGCTTCCATGTGATACTAATTTATCAGTAAGGGGCTGTTTAATAAAACTTCAACTTTGGGATTCTTATTTCTGGTTCAAATTTCTACTCCTGTGTTAAAAGGATTCAGGAGTATATGGGAGTAAAAACATGTTTGTTGACCTAATTTAGTCATGGACTCCAAAGTGGTGGTGGATGGTGGCACTAATGGTGAGTGGTGATGGTTGGTGGCGGTGGTAGTGGGTGGGAGGTGGTGGCGAAGGGTGGCAGTGGTGGGTGGATGGTGGTGGTGGCGGTGGGGGGTGGTGCTGGTGGCGGGTGATGGTTGGTGGTGGCGGGGGTGGTGGTAGGTGGGTAGTGGTGGTTAATGCTGGTGGCGGTGGTGGGTGGTGGTGGTGGTGGCGTTGGCGGTGGGGGGTGGTGCTGGTGGCGGGTGATGGTTGGTGGTGGTGGCGGTGGGTGGAGGTGGATGGCGGTGGTGGGTGGCTGGTGGTGGTGGCGGGGAGTGCTGGTAGGTGGGTGGTGGTGGCGGCGGCGGCGGTGGGTGGTGGAGGAGGGTGGTGGCGGTGGTGGCTGGTGGTGGTGGTGGTGGTTGGTGGTAGTAGTGGTGTGGGGTGGTTCTTTCTACTCCAAATTTCAACTCTAAAGTAGAAAAACATCTATTTGATGCTCCAAAAAATTGGATTCTGGAGCCCATTTGGAGCCGGTTCACTCATGGATTCTCCAGAAGTTCGAATTGGGTTACCAAACGAGCTTCTACTCCATTTATGCTCCAAAAGTCAGAATCCAACTTCTGGAGTGTTATCAAACACCCCCTAAATGTCTTCACGTTTTCTCCTTTTAGGTACCACCATCTTATTGTAGGACAAATAATATCACATTTTCTACGATTGGTATTTGAAAGCTCATATCTATGGTCATTAATTTATGTGGTGTGGCTAAGCTCTCCCCTGTTATAGTCTTACAATCTTTGCATGATAACCTATCAGCCTGTATAATTAAAAAGAAGTCTATTTGGCTACTGCTTTATCCACTTTTAAAGATTATTAAATGCTCCTCTCTTTTGGGAACTTGTGTTTTCTATTGATAAATCATAAAATCTAAAACTGAAATTTCCTCTTTATTCCTATCTCCAAAACCAAATCATCCATGAATTCTTTCATAGCCTCTACATCCCTGCCAACTTGTCTATTTAGTTCTCGTCCTATATAACTTTTCATTTTGACTAATTTCTTGAAGTAATCCATCCATTTGTTCCCAAAATTGTTTCTTAGTGCTTTTATCTAGTCTTAATGTCTTATACTCTTATTTGGGGTGCATAAACGCTAAATATATTAATTAACTCGTTTCCTAACACAAGTTTGATGGATATTATCCTATCACCAATTCTTTTAACATCTACATCATTTTTAAAAATTTTATCTACTATTATTCCCACTCCATTTCTATTATTTGTATCCCCATTATTCCAAAGTTTATAGTCATCTGATTCCTTAGCTTTTTACCCTTCCACCTCGTATTTTGTATGCAAGCTATGTTAATTCTTCTTCTTCTCATTACATCTATCAAATCTAGATTCTTTCCCATTAAAGTTCCTATGTTCCAGGATGTTAATCTAATCCTATGCTCTTGGACTAGCTTCTTTACTCGTCCATGATGCAAAAACCCATGTCCACTTGATACTGTAAATGGGCGCCGAAGCAGTGCGTCTCTTATAAGAGGTGCCCCAGTTAACCTTTACTCACTTTCCACTACGTCCAGGTCATAATGCAGCTTGTTGTTTCTGGGGAACGCCCTAGCATAAGGTTGATAAGATATATTTCTAGGACCCATGCAAAAGTGTTCGGCGATATTTATACAATGCTGGATGCCTACCTGACACACCAACTCTCCTCCTTTATCTGAGCTTGGGTTCGGTAGCATAAAACCCTTCCAAAAAAAAAAAAAAATCAGAAAGTTGCGCTACCTAAGAAAGATTGATTCCGCAGGACTAACATTTCTGTGGAAGGAAACTTTATAAGTCACACGATCATAGAAGTGAAGCCATTTGAATCCCAAGCAATGATGCGCAAACATAAGAAATTTAGTAAGAAAATTTTTGTACAACATTTCAAGCTCAGCATCAATAATTACATGAACAGAAGGGAAGAATACACAGAAAGATAAAAAGCTAAATACAAAATAAACTAACCCAAAAGAACTGTGGGAGAAATACACAGCAAAGAACAAAAACCAAAAAACAATGCAAAGAGCAAAACCAAACTACACAGCAAAGACCAAAAGAGCAAAATCCAGTTGCACAGCAAGATTACTAACCGAAAGGCAAAATACACAGCAGAACCAAAGAAAACAAACAGAGCAAATTTAAAACAAACAACTCTGTACAGAAAGGAGAAACAAACTGAACAGAAGAACAGTGAACAGAAAACAACTCCGAAGGAGAAACAAAAAGAAAACAAACAGAAGTGAAGAAATCACAAACAACTCCAAAGGACACAGCAGACAGAACAAAAGAATCAATTCGAACAAGCAGACAAAAGAACAGAAGAACAAACAGAAGGCCCAAATCCGAAGGAGAAATCAAACAGAACAGAAGGAGAAATGAAAAGAAGAAAACAAAAGAACAAAGGATTGAACAAATTAAAGATACGAGAAAACAAAAGGAGGAAATCAAACAGGAGAACAAAAGAACGAACAACTGAAAGATACAAGAAAACAAAGGAAGAAAATCGATCAAATCAAACAGAGATAGAGGATCAAACAAAAGAAAGTGAAAATGATAGACCAGAAGTACATAGAGAAAGAAAGGGTTATTGATTATTCAAACAAATGAATAGAACAACATAGAGAAACACGAACAAAAGAACAGAGAAGAAACACAGTTACACAGAGGGAACAAAGTCGAGGCACGTACCTTTCCGAAGCCAAATTTGAGACGAGAACCTTACCTTTATTATTTTGGGAGAAAGAGGGTCCGAACCTTTGGAGAACGAGGACAGGAAATCTGCAGGCTTTGATGAAGAAGAACGAGGGATTTGTCTGTTTCTTCATGCTTGAAGAACAAGGGATTCTTCTGTTTCAGTTCGCTTGAAGAACAAGGGATTCTTTTATTGCACTTGGGCCCAAACAAGTTTATCCACAGATAAAGAATAATACCAAAATTGACAGATTTTGGTTAAAAAAAAGTTTCCCACAAGTGATGACCACGAGTTCCCAGTCATGACGTATTCAAAATGGTACCTGTCTGTAATAATTCCATCATCTTTAAGTTTCATGCTACGCAAATGTAGAAGGATGATCCAAGTTGTTATCTCAATTAAACTGGTATCACTTAATTAAGTTTATATGGGTTGCCTTCTTGTCTTTGAGAGCCGGAGGAGGGGTATTCATGTTAGTGTTAGTTAAGTGCCCGCGTCCTCTGTTTATTGCTGGAAGTGTAGTTCCCAACGCACGGCCGTGCGCCTGGCGGTTTTCTGCCGCAGCCTAAAGACGTATAAGCAAGCCAGTCACCGGCAATAAACTAGACTTATCCAGAAATGCTACTCAAACGTGCAATGATCAATGGGACCTCTCGTACTCCAAGTATGTGAAGAGCCCTCCCGACCACCAGCTGCTTTTTATCCGCGTGCTATGAAGGCATTATCAGTATGCCCGCCATAGACCTGGCCTGAAGTAATTTACTTTTTTAGTAGACATACGCCTACAGCGATTAGAGTACGCTTGCAAAAACGATTGATCCAAGTTCTTCAAGTTAAAGATCATTAGTCATGCAAGTTGAGTTTGAATAAAAGTGTTGTGTAATTTACTCTAACTATGTAATGGCTATAGCAGTTATAGTAGTGCTTAATTGAATGTAAAATCACGTCTTTGGAAAAATCACTTTCTTGAGTTATATCTTTGACCTTTCTTTGAGATGGCTTATTGAGCCAAGCTGTAATTTCTTAGTGAAAATTTTGAAGATCTAGAAGCCATATAATCTAAGGATAATTAAGATACATCTAAGAAATTAGTTTCATAATGTGTGAGCCCCAGAAATCTATTCATAGGCTTGGGGAGTACCGGAGTATCTCTAGGAACCCATGACATATATATTTTCTTTTATGACTCTTACTTTCATGGCTTCGAGGCAAGGCCAGGGCACCATGGTGCCTAGCGACACATAGGCGAGGCTAAGGCACCCAAGAAGAGTGACATACTGGAGGTATTTTCCATATTTTAAGTATTTCCCATTATCCCAGGCATGTTTTTTGTATTACTGGAGTATTTCCTTCATCAAATAGGTATGGGCACCTTAAAACATACAGCACCTGGTTGCCTTGGGTATCAAGGCACATCTCGTAACCTAGGCTTTGCCTTGACCTTGTCAACTATGTTGCAAAGAGGTTTGGTGTTGAAGTTCTTGTGAACTCATCACAAAGGTTTCTGAACAATCCATCCCAATACCCCGACTTCCCCACTACCCAAGTCTTTTATTAGCTTAAAACTACTCCAGATAGCTGAACTTGCTACCAATTTGATCAGCATCAATGAGTGTCCGAATACAGATTCAGATGAGCAATTTTGGGACATGAAAAATCTCTACAACATAAAAGGTTAACACCTCATGTCTCACATTGTTAACTGACAAGTAATATTCTTGGTATCACGCGTTCTAATTTAATGCTGCACGCTTCTAGTGTTTCTTTGAGGGTCTTTGTTGGATTTATATGCTGCAAGTAATAATGATTTAATGTTTCAAGGTGTGTGTTGTCTGGGTCTCTTGTAGACCTTACTAAGAACTGAAAGAAAACACTTATATAATTTACATCTCCTTATAATGACATTTCATACTATATTCAATTGATTTGTACTTGCATTCATGCTCTAATTTTACCTTTTCTCCTACACTGTTTTCTCTGATAAAATTGAAGAGATTCTTTGTTTACTTGACATACTCTGCAACTAAAATAGAATTGTTATATGACTGTTCTTTTATCTGTTGATTGTACTTGTCCTTTTTCCTTTGTCTGCTCAGTGGATGGTATAACTTTTTGTCCTGTGGAAATGGTGCATAACGCCTCTCCCTTTTCCTTTTTTTTTTTGTTAATAGGGAATCTTTTGGAAATTTGAGTTCTACCGTGGGGGACAAAAGCTAATTATTCCTGTAAGTTGAGTCTCATATTTTTGATTGTGTGATCCTTGATGATGTCATCTTTTGAGTTAGTGGTTTTATCCATGTATAATTCATGTATGCATGTGTGTATGTGACATTTTTTCTGTCAATAACTGTATAACCTGTTTTGTATTATTGATTTATTGTATAGCTTTACATCTCTAGATCTACAAGTAAGCTAATGTATGGATGAAGTGGTTACAGTAGGACCTATTGTTCTGATGCAACAAAGGCTTACAGATAAATCCAATTAGTGGTTGTTGACTTGTTGTGAATGGAAGAAAGTTTTTTTAACGATAATAGGATCTGGGACTCTGGGAGGAGACCCAAAACAGAAGAGCTTACATTTTGTATGCTCTTGTTGCACCCATGTTTAAAGCTTGACTAAAACTCTACAGTGGAAGAGCTATGAAGTGACTCTTTTTTTCTGGCAAGGTGATGTGAGATTTTCTGTAGCAATAAGTGCTCAATAACACACATTTCTCTCTTGATATATTGAAGATATCCTGTTATTTAGAGAAAATTTCTGTGTACAAGGGATATATAAAGAAGCTAGTGTAGTCTCATTAGATGGAGGCTATTTAAATTTGTATATACATAAAAGTATATCTCATCTTGTTAGACCGATGCTGCATAAGTAGAAATGGAAAAGCAAAAATGATTGAATTCTGGATAAAATAAATCCCAATTGAAGGCAGCGTGCATGGATTTATATCCTGAAACTTATACTGAAGGCCACAATTAATATTCTTCTTCTTATAAATTTATTTCTTGATTTTTCCATGTGTAATGAAATTTATTAAATAGAAGAAAGAAAAAGGTACAAGGGTAGTTATGAGAAACAAGTAGGGCCAAACAAGGGACTACACTTGGATTCCTCCCCAAATACAGTAAATTCCTATTATTCCTCATTTGGCTAACTTGTCAGCCATAGAATTTGTTGTTCTCAAATTCTCAATATCCAGGAGAAGGAAAAGTTCCCACTCAAATACGGTGACCTTTTTTTTTTTTTTTATTTATTTATGATAATGAACCTATTTTTTTTAAAGAAGTACACAGTAGAAGTACATTACAACAAAGGAGGCATAAGGGCCCCCGGCCCACCCAATATAAACATACAAGATACAAGAAGAAGAAGAAGAAGACTGCTCCCAAATACAGAGTCCCTACTAATCCCCTGGGTGTAGCCAGGTCATCTGCAAAATAGTTGGCAGACCTGAAGGCCCAAAAAGAGACATTCACCTACTTAGCACAGGCTCTAGCCTTCTTGATGAGATGAAAGTATCTCCACGGCCCCAAACTTGAGACTGTACCACTGAATGGCTAACTTGGAATCTCCGTCTACAATAATTATATCCTCCCAATCACAGTCTAAAGCAATCTGCAAACCCTGAGTAATTGACCCCTTAAGTTCTCAAGTATTGGAGTCACCATGCTGATTGTACCCAAGAACGTCATAAGAACCTTCTAATCACAGTCTAAAGTGATCTGCGCACCCTCATTAATTGCCTTAAGCTCTGAGACCTTGCTCTTTTAAAGAGGTGAAGGGATCTCCAAGGGCCATTGATCTTGGCCTTCAATATTCTCCTTATTTATCTTCTATTGTGAAATATTGAAGACATCATTAGTGCAGCCAATACATGCCCATTTTCAATTTTTGGTTTCGTCTGCACATGTTAGATGATTGTAAAAGCTTATTACTAGCAATCAGAAACCAATACCATATATGTGTTCTTGATTTCTAGGACTAAGAGTTGTATCCCCATTCTTGATTATCGATTGGATTTGTGTTTGGAGCGCATCTTATGTGAGAGAGGGCTGAGGGTGAGGGGTGGTTAGAGAGTGAGTTTGGGGATTAGATGAGCAAGGGGAAAAAAGGAAAAAATAAAACAAAAACAAAAGAACAGACCAGTCACTCGATCACACTAAAGAGAGAGGAAATTGAAACCAGAACAAGGATTAAAGTATCGTGTATCGGTAGCGTATCGGTTAGGCAATTTTAAGAGACGTATCGTATCGTATTGTGGATACGGTGGATACGCAAGGATATACTAGGATACGGGGCAAGATACACACTGGAATGATTAGGAAACGTGCAAAACACAATTTTTAAGCATAAAAACACTATAATAAACAATCTTGAAGTATTTTCAAGGATTAAAGACATAATTGATGACATTCGATGAGCTACAACCTTTGGTTCACATGAATTGTAGGTTTTCAGCAAGGAAGAAGACCAGAAAAGTGAAAAAAATCAGTTGTATCCATCTTTATATGTGTGTATTGAGTGTATCGAACCGTATCGGTTTGCATCGAGGTGTATCGGTTTGTATCGAGGTGTATTGAGCCGTATCGGTAAGTGTATCTTATTTTTTGCGAGAAAGAAAACTTAAGTGTATCGATACGTATTGAGTGTATCAAGCCGTATAGGACGATACATGTAGATACACTTTTTGTTTAAATAAAAGAGATACATATCGAAGAGTATCGGATCGTCCATTGTCGATACGGATACATATCAGTGGATACGGGGTGTATTGTATCGATACTTAAAACCATGAACCAGAATACTCCTTGTTTAGTTATTTAAACTGATATGCTGTTCACTTAGTTATCCAGGTTCAGGAAACAACCTAGAAAGGTGGATTGAGGTTGGAGACCGAGAGGATAGAAATTATGTAGTGAATTTCTATTTTATATAACTAAAGAAGAAAAGGAAAAAGAACAAATAAAAAATCCGGGTGGGTGGTTGACTAAAATACACTTTGTTCTGCTACTGATGACACTGATATGCAGTTAACTTGGCAATCTGAGATTCTGGGAGCAAACTAATTGGATGCAAGTGAGGATGGACACCAACACACACGCGTAGGTGTCCGCAGGCTGGGGCAGGGGTGTGCGGATCTTTACGCATGTCGTGATGGGATGGTGTGCTCCAATTGGCTCCCAAGAGGTGACCGGTTGGTATTGTTCTCCTTCTTCAGTAGGGGGATCGAGGATGGGAAGATAGGAGTTGCCACCTGGAGTGAGGGTCCGTGACCCAATTAGCCCATTCTTTAAGGAGGAACCAGCTGTAAATAACTCCAAAGGATATGGTCTGATGAAAGTCTGTGTAAGGGTCAGATTCAAGAGACGAGAAGAGGTTAGTCATCCGCTCTGCCTGGCGAAGCCGGTCTTTTTGTTAGACTTTATGATTGAGTGCTTTCCCCGAGACCTAAATGTTCTAGCCAGTATTGACTATCAAATTACTGTACAAAGCTGTAAATTGCAAGAAATAAATCCTTATTCTATTTCTGTGATAAAATACCTACTAACTAGTCTAGTCTTACATACTAAACCCATATACTATCATGCTTGGACTGGGAAAGAAAATCTAAATTATTCATATATACATGTTGATGACAGCTTGAATTGATTATAATGACCTACAGAGTCCAAAAGACTGACCAGGCATCAATTGGGCTCTTTGGAATAAAGATTTTGCTGATAATACCATGATGATCTTATGGAATCGAACAGCATAATGATAGGGATTGGGCTCATGTGAGAGGTCCACACATTTTGCTTATGTCACACGGAGTTCGGGCGTTGGTTCGGACACCGATAGAGAAAGTTCCCTTTCTTTGGCCAATGAAATTGGGTAGCACAACGACGCTATTTACAAAATATGGAATGTTGTGAAAGAAAATTAGCAGAGTAAGAGCATGCTATCTGGATTCCAACTTACCAACAAACTTTTGATTCTCCCAGCTCAAGGGGGTAGGCTTTTGCTTTATTCTAATTTTGGCAGCATCCTGGCTTAAAGGGGGCTATTCTCAGTATTTGCAGATCCAGTACCACTCTATAAGTTCAGAATCCTTGAATTTCTAACATTTAGGACTTTCGTCTCTCCTCTTTCTCTTTTTTCCCCTCTTCTGACTGTCCCTGGCCTATGGGGCCTGAGGGCCTATTTATAGTAAACATCTGGGGTGGGCTCTGGCGTGCTGCATAACTTTGTGTTGCGCTGCAGCACTAATTGCGGTACCAAACCGCGGATGGTAAAAACAAATGATAGGCCCCGTACAACCTTTTTGGCGGTACCATGCGAGGGTAAAATCCAACGATCAGCACCGTGCCACCTTTGTGCAGTACCACAGCATAGGGGTTCGCTCTTTTGGCCCATTTTGAGGTGGCCAACTTGCCAGGTTTTCACATTATTGCTCAATGATAATAATAAAAGAAGAGGGGGGGGACACTTATCTGGCCAGACTAAACTTGTGGAAACACCCCAACCCACAATTTTTATGACCGGAATCGTGCCAAAGTAAGAAAAAGAAATTTTGCCTCCTGGTGTCATTATCGTTGGTGACAAAATGCTGTGTCTACTGCTCACAAATTTATTCCAACAAGTGCTGGAGCTCTGCAAAGGAGAGGGTAGGAAAAATGAAAACATGCTCAACCTTTAAGGCAGACCCTCTTGAACCTCTCCCTCCCAGGAATTCTGTAGTCCTCCTTGAATTTGTAGTGCTCTCAACGTCCAACATCAGTCCCAGAATCTGAGGTGACAGATTGCATGGTATGTCAGTCATGAGAAGATGATCTAAATGTTCTCTGGCCTCCCCCCTCTATTGTACATTGGGCTTATTGGACATACTTTTGTTGTCATCCCTATTCTTTCTCTGTTTTCTTTTCTCTGTCATTTTGGCCTTGTGGATTTCCTTCTGTGTCTATTAATTTATGTCTCATATGCTTTTTACTTAGTAAATGTTTTCTTCTAATGCCAGTAAAAGGAACCTTTCAATTAGTGATATGTATCATGTTATCTAATTCTATAATCTCTGAAGAAACTGATGCTTCATTTTGACATAATCAAGTGGAGAGGTATATAACTGTACAGTGTAATATTTTTCCCCTTTGAGGTTGGAGTTTTTATCTTGTCATTACCTTTCTACAGCCACTTGATTTATGCATTATAAAATTTTCTATTTATTTACTCTGACATTTTATTGGATATGTGCAGGTCTTGCTTTATAAGGAGTTGAGTGCAGTTGTTGCAACTGGAGCATTGATGATTCCGGCATCTCTTTATTTCCTTCTCAAGGTTTATGCGGATATCTCGTTCTTTTCTCCCACAAGTCTGCTGATTTCCTTCAATTGATTCAATGTTAGAGAACAATATACTTTCACGAATATGAAGATTGTTAAAAAAATATAAAAAAATTTCCCTGTACTCGTGGGGCTAGAAAGTAGAAATTGTATCTTTTTGAACATCTCCAGTGACAAGAAAACATACCACCATGGTGAGACTGAATCTAGTAAAAGAGGGCTTATGGCTGGCAGAGTTGTTTTGCTTTGGCTTGTACTTACAAGTATTTACTATCGTTTGAAATGCGTCAAGCCTGAACCAATGAGTTCTTAATCTTCGATCTGATTAATTTCTCTAGGCTTATCTTTGCTCTTTCTCTCTCTCTCTCTCTCTCTCTCTCTCTCTCTCTAACAGAGGTTCTTAGCATAGATACTGCCTTTTTAGTTGTTACCATGTGGAGGAAGCATATGTATATGAGCACATCCATCAGATGATTCCTGGTCATGATGTTGTCTGTTATTTTTAAACTTTTCCTGCATGGGTCCCATTTTGGATATCATATAATTGTGCTTTAAGAATTTGTTTTTAACTCAATTTTCTGTGTTGTTGCTTTCACTTTGTATTCATTTTATGTATTGCTCTTGGGAATGTGTTGTCTGCCTGATTTTGATATTTAATCATTGATGCTGTTGGTTTAGGTTAGAGAATTCTTTCTTTTGCAAATGGTTGCTGATTCCGTTTCCTTCTATATGATTACAGAAATTTGTTGTAAAACCTTATTACCTTAAGCGGGAGAAGCAAAAGGCACTAGAGAAAATGGAGAAATCTTATGTTCAGGTATGTGGTATTCATGGCTCTTGTTGACTTACTGTGCCTATGCATGTTTGGTGGCTATATTGATTTCTATCCACATTATTATACCCAATCTTGAGGAGACAGATGCTGCTTTTATGTTTGTAAATGAGAAACTTGTGTAGGACAAGGTTAGATACCACCTGCAAAAGTTCAATTCAAATTGCTAATCGTGAAGTAGTAAAATTTGCGATCCAATAATGATGCTTTCCCCCTTTCTCCCCCAATGAGTAAATTATGATGCGTTTTATGCCTAGGGAACCAGCAATTTGGGAAAAAAAAGAAGAAGAAGTAAATAAACCACAAGTGACCTGTTTGGCAACCTTAATACTCGAGAAGACCTTTGTTCCTTTTTATTAGGTGGAAAGAGAATTTCTAATCACTTTTATAAAATTTAGTAACAAGTCAGCCAATTTGACTCCTGGGTACTTAATTGTCAGCAAAGTTTTGGTTGGGAGGTGTAGTTTATGTTTTGACATATACACTATTATATTTGTTAATAGAGTACGTAGTTTAACATGATCCTGTGCTTCTTATTGGTTACTGTATAAATACATTTATTGTAATATGGTTATAAGTTATAAGGGTATTCTAGTACTTGTACCTATTCTTATTTCACTTATTATAAATAAAGTGTGGGGCTGTCATTGACAATCTAATTCATTTATCCAAATCAACAACATTCTACTTTGGAGATTTGAATTTTTTTGAACTTCTTGTACTTTGGAAGATAACTTAGTTTGCTGAATTTAGACATTGGGGCATTGGTTCTTGGTGCTTTTTTTTTTTTTTTTTGGGGGATTTGAAGTTTTGACCGAAATCTATCACCATTAAGGAGATATTTCTCTTTCCCTGGGGTCCATGTCTTGCAGAATTGGCAAGATTGCCGTAAAAACCTATCAAAATAGGCTTTAGGGTTTGATATCACCACACCAGTTGAAATTTCAAACATTGTTTAGGGGCAGTCGAACCTACACGTGCAGAATTTATTAAAATCAGATTTATTTGTTATTCCATGGTATTGGTTCTGAACATTGGATATTGGTGAGTTTGATATCATTATATCTTGCAATATTCCTTATTGTTTTGAAGACTTGGAAGATATGGTTCCCGTATCTCCTTAATACTAGTGAAAATATGTGTGGGAATCCTCTCTTGTTCTTATCTTGTCTAAATGCAGATCCAGGAGACAAGGGCGGCGGCTGAGAAAGCTCAGCAATTGTTAGAAAATGTGGCTAAAAGGAAGAGGAATAAGCAATTAGAAACAGGTGGGCTGGTGATCACAAGAGCAATATATGGAAGTCGTAAAGCTTTTAAGAAAAAGAAGGAATCGAGAGAAGTGGATGATGATCTTGTTCCACAAGTTGTGGATGTAACAGTCCCTCTGAACTTCCTCGTGAATGATTCTGGACAACTGAAGGTATCCTTTGATTTCATATGCTGATTCTTATATGCATGCTCTTGCTGTTGGAGCAAGTGTTGAACTTGGAACCTAATTTTTTGGCTATTTGGCTCTTCATGTTACTTGAATGAAAGGTCAAACTGTGCAAATAGAAAATTCCCAAAGGATAAATGATGAACACTTAACCAAATGTGCGTGGGAGTTTGTTTAAGTAGTACACTGTTGTTAGTGTAAATTATTTCATTAGTAGCTCAACTTCTTTCTCTAATAGTATCTTATTCTGGTTATGTGGTATTTAATCTAGTTATGTTTTGAGTTGTCTTTTTGTGTGTGTGTGTGTGTGTGTGTGTGTGTGTGTGTGTGTGTGTTGGGGGGGAGGTGCCAAGATGGCTACATGTATAGACTGTATAGTAGAAATATAAGATTGTAAGACCTCCAGCTCCCCCTTGTTAAAGCTGAAACAAGTAAGGATGTAAACGGATCGAATTCGATATGGATAGGATACTATCCGAATTCAAATCTGAAATTTGACAACCCCATCCGCATCCAGAGGATTAAAATAACGAAAATTTGAATTCGAATTCGCATGTTAACCGGATTTCTGGTTAACATCCGATCCGAATCCAGAAATAAAAACAGAGTAAAAAAAGAAATTCTTTAAGAAATTAAGAGGCAAAAATCTTCTTATGAGATAATCAAAGAAGACAAATAGAGAGAAAGAGAAAGCACTGAAATACAAGCAAATTCTGAAGTAATTCTTTTGGATTGAATAAAGAAAATCTTAGGCATTTTTCCTTTTGAAATCTACATGAAATATAGGAAGAGATTCTATAAGAGTTTTAACAGTGATAAATTGCATATCACAAGGAAGAAACAAACAAATCTCAGAAGATATTAGAACATTCATCAAGAACAAACAAACCTAGAAGAAATAAAGAGTTCAAAGGAGAATACCTGAATTGTATTGAACAAGAATTGAGAATCTGACTTCCTGATAAAATCTTGTGAAGCTTAAACCACTGCCTATCAAGAGAAATCGAATCGGACAGATACAAAGGTAGAACCCCTTGACGGAGAAAATGTTGGATCAGTTCAGAGGAGTGCTCAGTTCCGTTCTTTTCTTATTTTCTTCTCTGTATTCCAACCTTCAAATCTCTTTCTTTCTGCTTTTTCACTTTGATTTAGAAATGCAGGTTGAGATTCGGTAAACAGAAAACTAACTTCAGTTGGTGGAAGAGAAGGAAAGAAGAAAAAATGGATATGCTGATCAGAAGTCTCACCTGAACTGCAGAGCAGGAATCACACCAGGTTTCTCTACTGAATCCCACAGTAGAAATGTAGAATAGGACTGAATCTCACAGAACCAGGCTCTATCTCTCACAGAAAAAGAAAGCAATCGGCAGTCGGCAGTTAGAAACCTCGAGCTCTGCTGCTGCAAGCTCGCAATCGGCGGTCGGCAGTCGGTGATCGGCAGTTAGACACCTCAAGCTAAGCCTAAACCCTAGTTTGTCCAAAGAGAAGCAGAGAGTGAGAGAGGTCGACCGTCGGGCGTCGACTCGAGTAGAGAGAAGAGTGAAAGAGGAAATCAGGGTAAAAAACTAAAAATTGTATTTATACCTCCCAAACCCTAAGGGTAAAAAAAACTTTTAACATTTCGAGTCGGAGCGGATTATATCCGATTCGTTTAGGTCAAATCCGAATTCGGCTCCGCATCCGATTAAAATTATCCGAATTCGAATCCGAATCCGATTTTTCTGAATTCGGATTCCTTAAACGGAGTCCAATTCGAATCGGATTTGGATTTTCGGGTATCCATTTACATCCTTAGAAACAAGCAATGGAAAAGAAAATTGTTTCCAATATAGCTGTTTGGTGAGTAGGGGAGATGGGATTAAACTCTACTTCTTGTCTCCATTTCCTATGTTGTTAACGGTGGGGAGCATTTATTTTGAGGATATATTAGTATGGATTGGTCATGGGCAATATGGATCCAGATAGTTCTGGATCAGCTGGTCTGAGGAGAAAGCATCTAATAAACAGTGGACTGGCTGATCCACAGCGTATATTTGATCTGATCGGTCCTATCCTATACTGATCCAGATTGGACTGTCTGACCAGTTGATGCTAATCCTCAAAAACCATGGAGAGAGAGAGAGAGAGAGAGAGAGAGAGAGGAGATGGGGGGTTGTTGCTGTCAACATCAAGGGAGTGGATGGAGAGAGCAGGAGATGTCATCATGGTTGTCATAGAGGGAATGTCTGGAAAGGAAGAAGACAAATTGGAAAAGCTAATAAAGTAAGGAGAATGTGCTGCGTAGGTTGCTCACGTTGCTCTTTGACCCACAGGTAGGATGAAAAATGTGCTCTACTTGCTCTTTTCATGGTCCTGACATTGCTTCCAAGATTCTTTCATCCTTAGATTTCTATACTAGACTACCTCATCTGATGGAAACCAAGTTAATGAACATGTGCTTCTGTTGCAAGTGAGATGTCTAATTGGCCTTATTTGCTACTCATCTAAGATTAATTGGCATCCAAATCTCACTTTTTGTGGCACATCCGCAGATTGCCTTTTTAATAATCCTGAAAGGTTGTTTAGAAGCCCTGCCCAATCTCTTGACGAAGGCAGTTGCCAAAGCAATGTACCAGTTCTGAGGCTAGGGCAAGAGACTTTCTATGATACATCAAACTAGGCATGTCCTTTGGTGTTTTGCCCCCTAGGATGGCATTTTCTTATGCAAGTATTTATATTACATAGGGATAAATAATTAATATAAGCTTGTACTGTGAATAAGTGTTATATGTTTCATTTAACTAAGATGTACCACATTTCATATTTTCAAATTATTTATGTACTGTTATCAATAATTGATATCACATGATTTGAATGTCCTAGTTTTTGAAACCATAGTTTACTGGGTTCTTTGGTGATATAAGCTTCCTTAGTGAACATCTAGGTCCATTGTATGGCCTCATATGTGTGTTCAGTAAGTAACAGCTAGAAAATACACTTGTAGCTGAACCTCAAATATAACCCAACGTAACCTTGCAGCTTATTGGCTGGTAGATGGAGCCCATCTGGCTCAACAAGTAAAGCAGTAGTATGTGCAGGGTAAGCTGATTATGGATTTTTCTTATGGTTTTCCTTTTGTTGCTCCAGCTGCACGAAGGTGTGAAGAAGTCAGGCATCATGGGGTTCTATGATCCATGTCCTGGAGAACCTAAGCAGTTGCATGTCGAATACACCTATGGCAGTGAGAACTATGAGGTCTTAAATTCTTCTCTTTAATTTCCCTTTTATGCCACATTATGCTGGAGAAATTGATCTTGGAGTGAGTTTTCTTCATGCAGGTCACAGTCAATGACTATGAGGAGTTGGGAATACCGCAGTTGAAGCATAGAATCTGAATGCCATACATTGTGATTAATTTTCAAGTGCTACCTTGGTCACTTCTATCAATTTTGCATGCTTTGCATGCCCTTTGAGGTACCTCATGGTGGCTTCTGGCTAATGCTCGAGTGCATTTGTTGGAGACCGGTTAAAGGTGGAGAGGAGCTTGCAGGATCGTGGAGAATGTGAATCGATGGCAGAGGGATTCGGTGGAGAGGTTAGGGTTCCTGCAACCCGGTTTTCAGCAAAATTTTATCTCCAAAGTCCATAATCTCTTGAGTATTATTCCAAATTTTCTGACTTTAAAGCCATTGCTCAGTTGTTTAATGTCACACAATGCAACAAGGAAGAACATGGGATGCAGCGTAACTAGTCTAAGGCAGAAGTTTCATGGAATATTCTGGCTCCCATATTACTTCCACAGGTTCAATGATATATATATATATATATATATATATATATATATATATATATATATATATATATACATACATAGAGGGAGAATATTTTATCTCCAGCTCTGTTCTCCTGTGTCTTTTCACATGGGTTGTAAATTGATCCCCGCCCCTCCTCTTGGATACTTGTGCATACACTTCCATTTTATGTAGGGGAAGAGTGTGGATTTGTTTTCAGTTTGGATGGTATTATTGTCTACTTTCCATGTGCTCTAATCTAATTCTAACCAGGAGTAGGGGAAGTGTGGGTTTGTAGCAGTGTGGCTGCATTTAATGTAAATATAGGGAAGTTAAGTGTTCGATTCTCCTACCCCAACGGGTGGCATGCCTTCCCCTTTCTTATCAAGAAATAAGATAATGACATGCAAACAAACAAAATCAATTGTAGTTATTTGTTTAGCTTAACCTAAGAACTTTTTATTTTTTGCTGCAATCTGGTTCCTTCTTGTATCAACTCATCAGGATGGAAAAAAATTCCTGTTCGAGAAGTATACTGCAAATTTTATTTGGTGTCATTACCATTTATTTGACTTTTAACACTTCAATATTTGATCTTAAGATATCCCTTCAACAGCTTACACCCCATTCTTCCGTCGATCTAAACCCTGTTCTCTATGGAGGCTCCACCCAATTAGCCTGTCAAACTCAGGAGTTAAGAGCATTAAACCATTCAACTAACCCTATAATCCTGACCGTCCAATTCAATTCAAGATGATAAATGACCCTGATCAAATGACCAGGAGTGGGCCCTAATTCTAATTCAGTAGTTAGAATTAGGATGCTTGAAAGCATATCCTACCTTTCTTTCATGCTTGTACTCTTCACACTTTCAGAGTTGCAGTAGTACACAAGGCACTAAGGCAGTGGCACTTAAAATGGGCAAGTGAGACATTTCAATGGATGGTAGTTTCTAAGGGGATTCCTAGGAATCATCCCTTTCCTAGTTCCCATTGCTCTCACTCAATTCTCACCATTTAAAGAAACTAGCAATCGTAATCGTTGGAATGCGGTTTTTATTTATTGAAAAAACAACCGAATATGCCAGGAATGCTTTTACCTAGAACTTCAAAAGTGTCTGCTGGATTTCTACCCACCCACATCTCCCCCTCTCGTCACGTTTAGCATATGCTCACAAATATTCTACTCTGCTTTTCACAAATAAAAACCCTTCTCTCACCTTCTCTTTTGTCCTGCTTTACTATTGGATCTGGTCTCTTATGAGCTTTTGTGTCTGAGAGGAATCCAAAGTCATGAAATTTGGTAAGAGACTTAAAAACCAAGTCCAGGAGACGTTACCAGAGTGGCAAGACAAGTTTCTTTCTTATAAGGATTTGAAGAAGCTTGTACGGCTCATCTCTTCTGCACCTTCATCCTCAGATGGATCATCTGAATCATCTGAATCTAGGAAGGCCTACCTGGATTTTGTCTATCTGTTGAATGCTGAGATCAACAAGTTCAATTCCTTCTTCATGGAGCAAGAAGAGGACTACATAATCCGCCATAAGGTTAG
The DNA here is from genome assembly GCA_028583415.1 of Protea cynaroides. Taxonomy (NCBI): domain Eukaryota; kingdom Viridiplantae; phylum Streptophyta; class Magnoliopsida; order Proteales; family Proteaceae; genus Protea; species Protea cynaroides. Next base: position 132,618,841 of record CM053276.1, read on the forward strand.
TGCTGCTGCTGTGTTTTCTTTAGTTTAATAATTAGTTATTAGTCCATCAGGGGTCTGTCAGTAAATGTAAGTAAAAAGTGTTAAATTATTTTAAGGGAAAGAATTCTCTTACCAGCACTCTTGCCTGTGCCCACCAATGGGTGACCACAACAAATTGTTTATAGGACAAGGATGAGAGAGAGTATCAGAGGAAAGAAAAAAATAGATACTGGCCAAACTCTCACTCCCGCGAGAGGAGAATTTCCCTTTATTTTGTAATTTAATTTAGGGAAAAAAAGATTGTCAAGTAAGGAGCTTATGCCGAGACACATGAAGCGCTAAATGACCGCCCCAATCCACATGAAATGAAAATTTCCACCCCTGTTGGATGCCCTTGTTAGTGCTCCCATTGACCCCACATTGGTGTAAGGGTCACGCAGCTTGACAGTGATCGCCTCTCAATTTATGGATGCCCTTGTTAGTGCTCTCATTAACCCTATATTGATGTAAGGGTCATGTAGCCTGAGAGTGATCCCTCCCAATTTAAAAACTGATGATCCAGGGTTTACTATTCGAACACCATGTAACTATAAACTAGAGATTTGCTTGCTTCCGTAGCCTCAATATTTTCCTTACATTTCTATATAAGGAATGTGGGGTAAAGAGGACCAAATTAACGAATCCATGGTGACTTTGTTTACGTAGGAGTTACAACAGAGGATCCCGAAGGTGATTGCCACATGGGGACCAAATGGTACACAGCCTTCGGAGGTGGATTATAGAGAAGAGATGGAGGAAATCAGAAAAGATATTGTCAATTTCCATGGTGAAATGGTGCTTTTGGAGAATTACAGCAACATCAATTACACAGGTAAACTTGAAAGACCCAAGCCTATGTCACTCCCTTATTTGTTGAAGAGCAAACGTGAGGTACTTCCGAAGTATGACCATCTCTTTGCTTCTATCTATAAAATTTTCATTTTAAAAGTTCGAATTAATAAGTAGAGAGACTCCTAGGTGTATAAGGGGGGCTGAAGACTATTTAGTGTGAAACTAAACTCCTAACATTCCCCACATGTGTAGTAGTATATACTACAGACGTGTAGAGACTGGAGGCGATTAAAACCTGCTCTCATACCTGTAAAGTTTTCATCTTAAAAATTTGAACCAGTAGGTGGAGCCTTGAAGGGACTATCAGGAGTATAAAAGAGCAGAGACTCTCAAGTGTACTAAAAGGACTGAAGACTGTTTGGTAGTCAATGTGGGACTAAATTCGATAGTAACCTAGAGATCTTTTATACCCAGCTGAGAAGGTTGTACATGCTTTTGAATGGTTGAACAAGATCAAATTTGGCCAGGCCAGGGGTCTCCATTGATTGATTGACCCACCATTTACTTGGTCTCAACCTTTCTGCATGTAACGCCTACAGTCCACGCAGCTCATCTCCCTTTACCTTGTAATCCTCTATATATCTGTATCTGTTGGTTGTTATTTGTTGAGAGTCTACTCCTACACTAGCCATATAAGAGCCTACAGCCATCTTAGTCACCTGGAATCCCTTGAGATGCTAGTTTGAATTTTTTTAAATGAAAATTTTACATGGTATTAGAGCGGATTTTTACAATTCCATTTGTCCGCATTACATACTGCCACATGTGCAGACAACGTTTAAGGGATCGAATGGGCCAGAGCTGATCCCATGCAACACGCGAGTCCGATTGGATTGCAAGCGCCTGTCAACCAAGTTCAAGCCAAAAAAGGGCAAAGAGGACCGATCCTGATCTGGATAGATCGGTTGGGGCTGACCCCTTGTCTGATTCCGTGCTCTAAAACCTAGTGTGCATAGGACTGTTGGGAGTCTTGTCTAGGGGTGTCAATCGATTGTCGCCACTTTAATACCTTGCATCGTGATCGGCATATTTAGCTAATCGGTCATCATATGCGAGACATGGACACATTTACATTCGGTCTGGTCGATCTTGGTCCCTAATCGGTCTTATGTTAATCGATTTATTAAGGGGCTTCAATATGCAAACCAATCGGTCCATTATTGGTTATGTTATTCGGTCTTATGCTAATCGTCCCAATCTTGCAAACCAGTCCACAATGGAAAAATGCACAACCCTTAGCCCATGTCTTGTCGTAATTGATCTTTATTTATTCTACATTCACAAGATGATAACTAGTTTAAAATTCTTATTTAAAAGAATATAACTTATATTAAGAGGGAGAAATGAGAGACATTTAGCCATTTATGGTTTAGCCCTTTAGGGATTTAGTTTAATGGTTATTTAATCGGTCATTCACAGATTCAGTCTATAATCAATCGCCGCGGTTGGGCGATTGATGGGCTACACCCTTTGACTATGAATGACCGATTTATAATCGGTAAGGGCCTAAGCCCGACACATTTAGTAAATGGTGCATGTCGGTCCCAGTTTTAATCGATAGGTTCATTCAAAGGACACAGTGCGGGTCTAAAATTAACACCCCTAGTTTTGTTCCACACCAGCTACACGAGAGCCTATAGCCCCCCTTATGCTTATGGGAATCCTTCCGCCTACTGGTTCGAATTTTTGAGATGAAAACTTTACATTGTACAAAAAAATATTTTTGACTAAGAGAAAATGAATGTTGCAGGGTTGGCCAAGATTATAAAGAAGTACGACAAGCGAACCGGAGGTTTGCTTCGCCTGCCCTTCATTCAGAAGGTGTTGAGGCAACCTTTCTTTACAACTGATCTTGTTTCAAAGCTTGTAAAGGAGTGTGAGAACACCATAGAAGCTGTGTTCCCTGCTATAGAGGAAGGAGATGGAAGAAAAGGAAGAAGTGAAAGAGAAACAACAATGGTAGCCGAACGAAGCATTTTCAGAAATACAGTTGCTGCTTTACAGACTATGCAAGAAATGAGGAGAGGGAGCTCTACTTACAGTGAGTTCTCTCTTCCTCCTCTCAACTTAACTGACTCTGATCTCATTCAGTCCTTGCAACTTCACTCTCCCATTCCGATTCTCTAAGGATAAGAGACATCAAACTACAATTTTTCTTCTTGTGTTTTATTTTATTTTAAGCTACCCCTTAACAATATATCTGTTGACAAAGAAATGATTGAATAAAGTCATAAACATATAATTAGAGAAAACAGATGTCTATAGACTCATGCACTTTTTAACTAGTAGAAGACTAATGTTCATGCCCAAAATATATTTATATTTGCTCTAAAATTTAGATTATGTTTAAAATAAAAAACAAAATGAAGCAAATTTTTTATTATTTGAAGGGATTTTTTTTTACACTTGGTAAAGTGTCAAATAATTTGTAACTTTATTATTTTATATTTTTTGTTTTTTTAATGTAATGTTTTAATTAAAGGTAAAAACCTATCATTTCACACGTGCAATCAAAAAATCGTATTGAAACAATGACAATTCTTGAAAATGACAAGATAGCAAATCGTTTCCAAATATTATTTTTAAAACCCTTTTTTATTTGTACCGTAATACTGTTTGGAATAAGCCAATCGGCAGTCAAAGAAGGTTATATATTCCAAAGGAAAAAGATTCCCACAATTTCAGGGGATTCTTTCCCACAACCTTTTACATAACTCACTCTCCTCTCTTGACCTTGCGGCAGTCTTTTAAAAAATATTTATTCTTGCATACCCATTTGTGTATTGTGAAAGATTCGTCAATGATATTGTGAGAAACTTCTCCCATATTCTAAATACACCTATAATATTAACGGTATGTTGGTACAAGGAAAACACGGTGAATGATCAACCGTACAATCGACATTGTCCATAAAATGGATGCTGATTGGAGCCGTCTATTCATCCTTCCATGTAATTCAAATCGAAACCCACCTCCACAACTTGGCTAACTGGGGCACACACACTTCTTTTTCTTTTTTTTTTCTTGTAGAATTGAGGCACAAATACATTATCCACTATGAACAATAAAACCCTTGGAAGAAAATGATGAAAAAAAATAAGACATAAAATAAATTATAATATGGTTGTGCTTGGCACATGATTGTAAATTTGTGTAATGATTATTTTAAAATTTTCCTCAAAAATGAATCTCACTAACATCATTATTTCTTTCGAAGGGGATGAGAAACATTTGAACATAAGAATATCATATCAAAAGTATAGTCAATTTTTTTCATTAAAATATAACAAAAGGTTTCGTTTGCATGCATTTGCATAGTCATACATTAGTTGATCGAACAAGGTGAGAAAGGAATGGAGAAACATTTGAATATCATACTATTGTATCAAATTGTAGTCAAAATTTTCTTTAAAATAAGACAAAAGGTTTTGACCGTGACTGTGCATTTGCATTATCGTACCTTTAACCATTGGATAAGGAAGGAGAAGGAGAGTATCCAATATCATTTTTCCCCCTCCTACTAAAATGATATGAAGCACTAAAGCGTTACTTGTGTGGACTCGGATCCTCTGCAGTGAGAATCCCTTGTAGTGAGCTGTAGTGAGGATCCCATCCACTCAAAATGGATCAATATATATCTTGATGCACCTTGACTGTCTGGGGATACACACTGATCCACTTTGAGTAGGTAGGATCTTCACTACACGGGTGACATCACTACAGAAGATCTTTTTCCTTACTCATACACATAGACTATATGGTGAACATAGGCATTGTCATAGGTATTATTGCGTAAAAATCCTAGCTTTCTCTATGAACATCTACATTGACCATCCTTTCTCTGTGTGACAATAGAACATCATTTGCAACCACATAATATATAAAAGTAAATGTGGGTTTCCCACAATGCCATTATATGAGAAATCTCCCATGATACACAAATAGGTATTGTAAGAATTGATATTCTTCAATGAGAGTTGACAAGGTCAAGGCCAATAAAATAAAAAAGAGAAAGAAACTATTAGAAAAAGATAGAGCGGTAATCGATTAATATATATAGGGGAATTATTCTTGTAATAAGGGTTTGTTTTTTCTTCAAACGTTACAAAGAATCTATTCTGTCACATAGGCAGATGATGTGTCCATTCCAACTGTTGGATAGAGAGAATATAGTCTAACTCACATGTCGAATTTCAAACTCTAATTCAATCAAATATTTCTTATGTTTATAGTCTATGCATGTGTACGAGTACTCTAAACAATACTATAACATCCTTAAGTTGAAATGAATTAAATTAAAAAATGAATGATTCAGATTTGTTTTGTTATATTGGAAGGGCGAAATGACTATCTTCTCTATAAAATAAAATGACAAAAAAAAAAATTATTTATTTATTTATTTGGTAAAACAGCAAACCCTTTCCTTTTTTTTTTTCCTTTCTTTTGGGTTAATAACAAACATTTTCTTTATAAATAAAAAATTGGCTTAGGACAAAAACCCGCGACTGACTCGGTGAGTCACGAGTATGGCGTACTAACGGCCTCTCTAACTGGAACAAATTCCACAACACAGGCTCGCGACTCGCAAAGTCGCAAGTCTTGAATCGCGATTTAAATGTTGGTAACCTGGTTCACTGGTTGTCAAGTCTAACTGAGAAGAGAGGACTCGGAACTTGGGGAAGACGGACGTTGGGGTTAGGGCAATGGCGGAAGCGGTAGCGGTAGCTGGAGCGGGGCCGTGTGTGTTCTGTCAGATCGCTCGTTCTTCCACCTCTACCCAACTCCTTCACTCTGTGCGATACTAAGTATCCTTCTCTCCTCTATTTCTGTTCCTTGTATTGTTTAAGTAATTCTGAATCACTTCCATGTCGTGCAGGACGAGAAGGTCGTCGCCTTTCAAGATATCAATCCCTCCGCGTTCAAGTTACTATCTAAAACTCTACTCTTCCACTTGTGATTATTATTCAGTTATAAATTCGTTTACATATGCTTGTTGATGGAGCAAAATTTAAGGCCTTCGATCAAATTTACAACCGTTTCATCAGATTCCTGTCCCAACGACTAATCGTGTTCTAATGAATTTTTAGTTAAATAGAATCGATACCTGAATTTAGATCTGAACCCGGATCAGGTATAATTTCTATTTCATATGCTTGTTGATGGAGCAAAATTTAAGACCCTCGATCAAATTTACAACCGTTTCATTCAGATTCCTTTCCCAATGTCGGTTCGTGTTCTAAAGAATTTTTAGTTAAATAGAATCGATACCTGAATTTAGATCTTAACCTGGACATATTCGGGCTGATTTGGAGTTTTAATCACTTTGTTGGTTGATTATGCTATTTATCCAAGCAGAGCATATTATTGTCGCGGACCTTTACCAAAAAAAGAAAATATATTATTGTCGCGGACTGTAAAATGCAACTTTGGGTGAAAGTATATCAGCACTATTAAAATACATTGCGTACACATTGAAAAGTTGGGGAATGGGAACCTAGCTTAGAGGTGCTGAATTCCTGAGTTTTTTTATGGTTCAGGAGATTGTTGATTCTTGCTTTCAATAAGTTGCTAATTGTCAATTATTGTATTGAATGGATGGAACTCTTAGTAATTTGTGACTTAACGAATCCAAGGGGTAAACTTTGAACGAATTTCCTGAATGATGGGCTGGATGACCTAAATATCTGCCACTTAGCAGATCAGTATTTTGTAGATGAATAGAGACCCCAAGTTTCCCTGCCTACTTGTCAAGTTTCTGTCTCAACAAATTTCATCAAGTGGCAAAATTAAGCTTTGAAACTAATGACTACAGGACAGGACATGGACATACACAAAAGGCTGAAATTACAAGTATGCATGGATATTCATGGGAGGGTATTTGATTGTGTTTGAGTGAAAACTTGACATGTGGTTAATCCATAACGTGTATAAGTAATCCAACGGTCAGTTGGCCAAAACCAACTATCTAAGTGGCTCAAAATGGTGGACCATTTGGATCCATGTAAATGAAAATTTTCTGAATTGCCTTATCACCTTGGAATTGTTTTTATGTACTTGAGTTTGCTTTTCTCTCTCATAGAGAAATCTCTCTGGGTTGCAGTTTTGAAGATAATTTGGAAGAGACATTCCTGGAGTGGGTGGAGTTTTGTTTCTCTTTCACTGATCTCAATTTATGAAACATAGGATATTTTTTTATGGCGGGTTGAAGGGGTGATACTGCAGTTACAGAACGCAACAGAAACCAAAATGATGGTCATTTTGTGCTTGAAGGAATCAATACATATAAAGCACTTGTGTTTTTCCTTTCACTATGCAATGGAGCCTCAGAGAACATACCCTGTTATCACAAGTCATCTTGATAGTAGATTCTGATAGAGGCCTAGAAATAATATTAAAAATAGATGCCGGTTTTATACTTCTATTTTGGTTGGTTCTTGATTCACTATTTATGTTTCATAGATTGACGTGGTGAATCCAGGCACCTTTTCAATTCTACGTAAACTTCTTTCAATCCATGAAACAGATTCTTTGAGTTTGGGGGTTTAATCCTCTAAGTTTGCAAAGTTAGCTACACTTATGGATTTGGAATATGCAGCAAAAAAATTTCATTTGATCATTAGTCCTGTTCCTGAAACCCATAAATACAAAATCCTCAACTAGAGGAAGTAGATGTAAGGAGTTGATCCGCTTGATTCACCCTATTATGCAAATTCATTTGGTCCATAGCATTGATCAACTCACTGTTTGTTACTACGTACAGTGAATCCAGTTCATATGTTCAAAAAGACATGGGAATTTTATGCCTTAAGGCTTGCCTTACAGTGGTGATGCTTGAAGCAGTCTCCTTGCAGTGGTGGTGTTTGTTTTGTCTATTTAATACTCTTTTTCATAATCATGTTTTCCTTTTCATTTATGTATTTGTTTAATAGCCATACTCTTGATGCTTATGTGTCCTTTTAGAAAGTGGAGGCTGGTGTACCTTTGCATTTGGAAACACCATCCATGTTCTTCAGAATTGGGTAATGTGCAAGTATACCCAAGTGCAGGTGTTTGTGAATGCACACCCCCTTTTATTCATTTGTGTTGATAAATTCAGTTTTTTTTCCCCTTTCTGAAAAAAAGGAAGACAACCAAATGGGACCCTTTGGGAAAATTTTGAAACAGGTGCATAATCCCTAAAAATCTTAACATAAAAATCTCACTAGGCTTCTAAACTTGGTGCATCGTTTGGCATGCGATGAATATGCAAGTTTGATGTTGTACTTGATTCATAGGCTGATCCATCTTGTCGGAAGAGAGAAAAAGGTCCACTTGGGAGGAATTTGTTTTCTAACTTCCGTATTCTTAGTAATTGGGGGATTTTCAGTTTCCATAGCGGTAGACAAAGGCAAGTTGGGTTTGACAAGTACTAAAACCTACAAGTGGAACTTTTCAAAGTCACTACATGTCTAGATGAATCATAATTTTAGCTGAAACAACCTTTGAAGAGGTTGCTCCACAAATTTAAACATGGGTATCCTGCTGAGTGAAGGTGGCTATCCTAGGCCTTGAGGTTGCTATTTCTAATGGCTGGTTGGATGTTATTAATGAAGGTAACTGTAAGACCATGTTTGGATAGTTGCAAGCTGCTATTGGAGGGCCTTGGAGGTATATGCAGTAGATTAGGAAGGCCAGGTCATTGAGTGGCAAGGGAATTTCTTCCTCTCATTGAGACTGCAAACAACTGATAGACTTCTTGCTGGTGAAGGGGTGAACAGTACTATATTATATGTGCAAATGTATCCAATTAGGTAGTCCCTCTTGAGGTCTTGTATGGGTTTTACTCCTTTTATTGTTGTTATTGTTGTTGCTGTATAATATTATTCCTTGTAATTCCACCTTTTTATTAGTACCATCCTTTTTGTTATCAGTTGAGAAAAAAATGGTCTCCATATCCCTCAACCACAACCATGTTTCAACCACGTTAGCAATGTGTTGAAAAGCATGTGAGGTTTATTCTGAAAAGCTTAAGCCCCTAAGCTATTAAAACTTTTAAAATTCTTTTGTTTAATTTTCAATTCAGTTGAATATACTTAGATTGCTATGTATTTTCTTTCAATCTTCAAAACTGATTATCTATCATATTTTTCTTTTTCAAATCTAAGTAAGTTAGCAGTTAACTTGCATGTATTTCCTGTTAGAGTATTTCTTTCCTTTTAAGCTGTCTATTTGCTCTTCATCTTATGACTTTTGTTCATCTATATGAATCATATAACTTGTATATTTATCTATTTACCTTTTAAAAGTAAATGCTCATGAAGCACAGTCTTCATGCTTTTGAGGCTTATGGTTCATAATTTTTGGCAAGTAGATAGCTTCATCCCATGGCTGAAGCGTTTGAGAAACATCTTGTGTTTTCTAATTGCTTTCTAGACAAAGCTATTAAGAACTGGTTTGGAATCTCTTATATTTGAGTTCACCCTATGAAAAAACCATAGTTGCATAGATTTCTTGTTCCAAGGCATTGTTCACACTTAGAGACCTCACAATCTCCTCCCACCTGGAATTTTTGTTTTGGAAACTATTTATTCCTTCTTCAGTGTGTCTAGTTTCTTCTTAAATTCTCCAATTATCATAATTTTTTTTTTAAATTATATCAAAAAATCTAGAAATGCATGCATATATTTGTTCTTACATTATAAAGTGAACATGTAGCTGTTCCTGATGCTGGGTTTCTCATGCTTCTGTGCTAAATCCAGAACTGCTTTTGCTACTGTTTCATGCAACCAAAGTGAAATCTTTAGAATTTGCCTTCCTCCAAATACTTTCAATTAGATACTTTTATTTTATTTTATTTTTGGTAAAAGGAGAGACTAGACCGGAAGCCAGAAAAGGCTAACTGAGAAGGAAGCATAAAGGATCTACAAAGATATCAAAACCGGAGGTCCTATCCACTCTAAAATTGGATAGGTAAATTCGAAGCATTGGCAATAAAACTATTTCTAAAGGAGACTGCAGAAGGCCTAATCAAACTTTTATAACTCTTCATTTACTGTTTTATATAAATATTGTGTAGAATCAATTTTTATTTTACATCCATCCTTGGCGCTTGTCTAATCAATTGATAAAATTCTTTCATTAGCTTGATCATTTTTATTTTGACAAACTGGTAGGCATTATCTAGTCATTCCTGTGGAGCACATTTCAACAGTCAAAGATCTCCAAAGAAGAATGGAAGATTATCAATTGGGTACTCTTCTGAGGATAATTGTTGTGAAATATTGATCTATTTTACTTTTCTTCCAGTCAATCTCCATTTTCTATTTCTTCTCCAGTGAGCCATATGTTGGATGTCGGACAAACTCTACTACGTAGAGATGCACCAGATTCCAAGCAATACAGGTATTGTTTTCTTCAACAGAAATACAAGTGTCCTTTATTGAGTGTGTATGCATGCCTTGGATCCCGTATTTTCCATTTGCCGAATAGGATTGATTTGATGCAGTTGTTGTTCTTGCGAATTGTCTCCTGAGTGTAGTATGAGAAATCCCATAGCACGATTTCTTGAAGGATCCCCAGATCAATATTGTTAAAACAACAGCAAATGAGATTCTTGTTACTGCACTCTTGATTTTAATGGAGGTGCTTATGTAGTGCTTTTGTCATTTTTTTGGTTGGCTATTCCTTCTTCATCTCATATTTTTTCTCTCTCCCCCCTCCCTTTTTTTTTTTTTTTCCCTCCTCTAACTATTTGGATGTAGAGGTTAAGGTGGAAGTAGGCAACATTGCAAATTATTTAATATGTTTGAACCTTCTGCTTGTTGTTGCAAGCTCTGCCTAATCCGTTCTTGTCACTTCAAGAGTTGAAAATAAGGATTGATGAGGAGACCTATGGGATTTCTAATTCCCTGATGCCAATGCCAATTAGGTTCATACGGGGTTTAGCAGAGAAAGGAGTCTTTCCTCAAGCAGAGGTTGCTCTGAAGGATCGAAGGTTCATTACACTGAGTTAGAGTCTTTCGTGCACTATGGGAAAATGGTTCTGTCAGGGTTTGAATCCTATATCCCTCCCCATAGATGTTGGAGTAGTGTTTCCTCTCTCCGAGGTGAATCATCATGTCACGGTGAATTCATTTGAGAGAGAAGGTTGAATAAGCTGGAGGAACTAAAGTGAGAGTCAGATGGAATCAGGTTTAATTTATTTCAAGTTATTAGAAGTCCAACAAGAGTGTTTTGGTGTGAGTAGGATTGCAGCTCTAGTATGAAACATCTCATTCACTTATCTCAAGTTCTACTATATGTAGAAATACCTTCCCCATATAAAGGTCATGTTTGAATATTCTAATTGAATTTTTGGACTTTTTATTAAGTAAATTGGTGAGTTTCTTCAGAACTTCCATGTGCTTGGCTGGTCAAGTTTTGCGGTCCATTTTCTGCACTAACCTTGCCGTATAGATATCACAATATAAAGACCAGGAAGCTGATCAATGGAATGTCTTGCCTTACTGAAAGTAAACCAGAAACTTGTATGCTTCCCACTTCCAATGTCCTTTTAACTTCTGTTGATTGTGGAACAGCTGGATAATGATTATGAACATAATTATCTGGGGGGTGAAATTTCATCACTAGGAATGAAACGGAATTCAAAAGATCCGCAACATAACAACTTTGGGTTCCTAGAAATCAGGATAATGAGAAAATGGAGATCCTTTACTTTTGGTTAAACCTATGGATTATCCCATTCTCTCCCTTTCTTTCCCCATGTCAGTTTCTAACTCTCCAACTGCTAACCACTGATTATGTATCCACTATAATCTTGAGCAAAGTTCACAGAGGAAGGGGGAATCCATAGCAGTGGAGATGGATTTGGATGGCCACATCCGGTGACTGGTGATTCACTTTATAGCAGTAAGCTATAGAAGACTTGGTAGTCTTTTAGTTTAGATGTCATTTCTATTGGCCTTGTAAACCAATAATAATTACTAATGAACCATAACCAGTTGCACATATTTGTGGATAGAACATTGCATATACTTATTAACAGGCTTGTTTATCAGATTAAAAAAAAAAATCTTCATCAGATCTTTGTTGCCTATGTCTGGAACTTCACCCATGTCTCTTAAGTGTTCTCACTTCTGTACCTTCTGCAGATTTGGCTTTCATCAGCCTCCATTAAATAGTGTTAACCATCTCCATCTCCATTGTTTAGCACTTCCCTTCAAACCTGGGTAAGCATTTTGGTATTTTAGGGTTCTTTCTGTTTTTGTGTTGAAGCTCAACTGTTTCTTTTCTTTAAAACGACCTAGATATGACACATAAAATAATGACCCAAATTTGACACATAAAAATTTATGACATGAGTACATCTATTGTATTAACTCTCAAAGATTGTGAACAGATGGAAATGTATAAAATACACATCTCTAGGGCCCTTTGGAGGATTCATCAAGGCCGAGAAGTTGCTGCAGAAGATAAAGCCATAAGCATTGGAACAGTCATAAATATGATACTGTGCTGGTGCTGCTGTAGCTTGTGTGGCCATGACACATAGGACTTTACCCACTCATTCAAATTGTGAGTTTGTTTTCACCTGGTTGTTGGAAGCAGTTGCTTATATTAATTATCTTGTCATCTCATAGTAAGCATAAAGAAACTTAGTATTTGAGATTTGATCTTAACATCTTTCTGTTTTTCATTTAATAAATGTGCCCAGGCTTTTCATCCATGTTATTGCTTCTTCTGGTGGTTACATTGGCTTCTACTTGGACGTTCTGTCACCTTGGGATCAGATCATGAAATATAAATTTCTATTTTTTGTCACCACTCTCAGTTCAGGTAGCTTTCTTCAGGACCAGCTTTTATTGGCCTTCTTTATATTTTTATTCAGATGTGCTGGGACATTAGCCTGGATTTCTGTGACCCTCGTGAAGATAGGTTCCTGCAAGAATCTATTGGTTGAGAAGTGGTTGTCTTGTATGTGTAAACGTGGACATTTTATTGGTACCATTTGTTTCATCTTCCTAAAACAGAGGCAGTACGGAAGATTGTTTGGTATTCACTCATCATATAGATTTTGCACCAAGATCGTCATCTTTTTTAATTATTGAGACAATAGTCAGATTGTTATTGTTGTGCTTCACTTTATATGTAATACTACATGGTTTCATTTGGACTACGGTATATAACTTTAAATTTTATTGTACTTGTGTTCATTGTTTGGTTCTTCGAATATGGTTTTTTCATTGCTTAGCAGCCATCATGGCACATCTCACCAGTCATCATCATAATGAGTCCCACTGTACTTATTGTCATCATTGTTGTTGGAAGTTAGCTTGATTCCAAGCCAAAACTTTTCTCCTGTTTTCTTTTGAGGGATAATTCCAGCCAACATATTTTGTGTGTGTGTGTGTATGTGCGTGCACACTCACGAACACTCTAACCATGGCTTGAATTCCAAACCAACATGTCCTTGAATTGTTCCCTGGTTGTAAATCTATTCTTTCAAAATCTTAAGTGGTTTATTAATTGTTTCAGTCCTATTGGATTTGGAAATTCTTTGTTAGGAGTTAGGACTGACTAATTCAGATTTTCACAAGAGAAGATGTCTTGGGCTGGCTTATAAGGTGTACATAAATGGGTATTCTGCATAATTGTTTGGTGCCTCCCTTTGGGCCATAGGGACAAGGGTGGTCTTCTAGTTTCAGAAATTAGTGCACAATATGCAAAGCCATGAAGAGAAACCAATATCCAGGACAAGGGAAGGAGTTCCCTTTTGGTTGCATGATATAGTTTCTCAGTTTCTTAGGGTTTCCCTTCTTGAGTTTCTCTGTTGGTCTTTACTTTTCATTATCTTCTTCTCATGTGATGGGTGGAAGGGTTTGTCTGGATCTTCAGCTGTGGATTTAGTCCTTGGTGGGTTAACCATGTTAGAACTATATGTTTTGTCTAATGTCTTTTCTTGTTTTTGGTTATTTTTCTATTTGTTAGCCATTGGCATATCTATGACATCTCCCAATAACAGTAGGCATCTTCATAAACACGTCTGAGTCACCATAACATTAACTCATGTGTTGCTACCACCATCATCATAACCGCAACCTCTGTGTCAACCATGTCTGAGTACCTGTAGGTAAAACTCTGACAATCTGGTCTCTGACTCTGAGGATATATTGTGATTGGAAACTTGAGACGAGCTAGTGTCAACTAGATGGCCGACACCTGGCACCCCGCCAGATCCAACGGTATGAGAGTTATTGAATTATTTTACAATTTTTTTTATTTTTTCGTACAATAACTCTCATACCGTTGGATTTGGCGGAGTGCCAGGTGTCGGCCATGCAGCCAACATTGGCTTCAGAATGAACTAGAGACGAACCCGATCTTTGTGATTGTAGGTTAAGTCCCTCCTTGGAGTGTTACATGTTTGGCAAGAGGATAGTTTATTTGCTATTGCATTTCAGTTCTCTACAGCATTTAGAGATATGTCGTTGAGGCTGCAGGTAGAACACCCTTGTTACAAGTAGAAAAATCCTAAAACAAAACCTATACATTTGAGGGTTAGACCAGATTTTCTAATTACCAATATCTGGTCATGGATGAATGAGAATTCATGGTTGTTTGGAGCTTTTTTAAAAATAAAACAAATCTTGGCCCAGATCGGGATTGTGTTCACCTATACTGATTAGATTAGATAGAAAGGTGTAACAAATTACTACACATTGTTCTCCCTCCTCTTTATTTATATTTCAGGGTTTTTTTCTTTTTTTGTTGAAATATATTTCAGGGCTTTCGTACTAATTTGGTAATGGTAACTCATGGAAACAGTTGGCACATACTAAGACCGCAAACGACGGATTGAAATTATCTCCAATTATTGGAGGTTTCAATCGAGTATTCAGTAATTTGTGTTAACTAGGTGCACCTACCGATGTATTGGTAGGCACGTCTAGTTAACTCTAGTTGTTGAATGCTGGATTGAAACTTTCGAATTGGACTCGAAAACGACTCAAGGAGGAGAAAGACAGCCTGGACCTTCCACTCTCCTGATTTCCTCCCTGTCAGAAATCGCACAGACGTGATTCCAACATTCGAAGTTTCGCTTTTTAGGCTTGGCGTCGTCTTCAGGTTTCGTCCAATGTAGCTTTCGGTGGTAGGTCCAGCGATACAGGTTACAGCTGTCTACATAACTGCAATATACATGGACAATAAATTCTTCTGCGAAATTTATTTTTGAAAAGATAGGCTAGCTGCAATAGACATAAACAATATTGATAAACTGTGACAACACTAGCCCAAATACGGGTGAGAATAACTTGGCAACACCTCTCACATTTGATGCTTGATATAGTATCAGAGGAATCTAAACCGTTGATCTTTTTTCTCTTTGGCCCAGCTCCTCCTCCTTTCTTTAAGACAGTAGAATTAACTGCAACTGTATACCAAACAAAAGATCTTGGATTAAGCTAGCAATTCTGTAGAAGCTTGTGTCCATTACCAGTTTGCGAAGTCCCAACCGAAAGTCCTTTCTCACTCTGCTGCATCTCTCCTCTCCAATTTGGGATCCTCTTTCCTCCCAACACACCCCCCCCACCTCTCTGCATATCTCTTTAAGAGCTTTGATTCCACGTTTGTGAGAAGCCCATTTGTTTTAGGGGATCTCCTTTCTCCGATACAAGGATGGGAGAGAGAGAGAGGGACTCTGTTTTGCAGTTTTGCAGTTTTGTCGTGTTCTTCTTTCTCTACCCATCCTCCGCAGTCCACAGCATTGTGAGCTCTGGCCCCTACGACTCTCCCCTCCCATTTTGATCGACCAATATTGCCCCAATTCCCCTGGGATAGGTGTTGGGGGCAATGCGGGTAAATCATCATATTCTTTATGGTCTATCACGAGCAAATCTACACCAACCAGTGCAGGACATAGATTCCATTAGCTCCATCGCATAAACGAACTGAAATTTGCATAAACAGATGAGTAAACCCTTACCTCACAATCAAGATCTTCGGAGCTTTCATTCTTGACAGCACCTGATTAACAACAACAATAGAGAACAAAATAAACAAGATTTTTACCCAAGAAAAGATGGAACGTTGCACCCCTAGGTGTTACTGCCACTGGCCCAAACGATATATGGCTGTCATGCTGGATGGATACAACGCTCGTGTGCTTGTCCTAAAGTGGGGGAATCGAATCCTCTCCTCCACGGCTTCCCGGCTCCCATCCATCCAACCGTTGGAGGGGTGAGAGTAGGTTCACCCTTCCAATGGTTGAATGGGGTGGGAGCCGGGGAGCCGTAGAGCCGTGGAAGAGAGGATTTTGACACGATATTCAAAACAAAGACATGAGGTGCCACGCGTCGTCTCCGGAGTGGATTATAACAGCTGGCAAGAGCAGAGAGTGGCCGAATAATCAGACCAAATAGCACGTGTTCTGTTCAAATGACAAACCACTCCACTCTCGCAGAGCTCTTTTAAAAAACCAACTTGTACACTCTGTACCGCGTTTCTCGTTCAAAAACTTGCTTTTTTATACTCATCTTTGCATTCATGGCGTCTGTTATTTCCTTGTTCTTCTTCATCACTGTCTCTGTGACATGTCTCTCCTTTTTCTCCCTTTCATCTTCACAAATTGTTCTACCTCTGAGTCACTCACTCTCAAAAGCCCAATTCAACTACACTCACCAGCTCCTCAAATCCTCCTCAGTTCAGTCAACCTCCAGGTTCCACAACCACCGCCACCATCATGGCCGCGTTCACCGTCGCCAAATCTCTCTCCCTCTCTCTCCAGGTAGCGATTACACCTTCTCCTTGTCTCTTGGCTCCGACCCAGTTCAAACCATCTCCCTTTACATGGACACCGGCAGCGACCTCGTCTGGTTCCCTTCCGCCCCTTTTGAATGCATTCTCTGCGAAGGCAAATACGACACCTCCGCCGCCACCACCACTACTCTTCCTGACATCTCTTCCTCTGCTTTCATCCCCTGCAATTCCCCTGCCTGCTCCGCCGTCCACTCATCTCTCCCCTCCTCCGACCTATGTGCCATCTCCCGCTGCCCTCTGGAAACCATTGAAACCTCTGATTGCTCTTCCTTCGCTTGCCCACCTTTCTACTATGCTTACGCGGACGGCAGCCTCATCGCCCGTCTGTACCGCGACAGTATCTCATTACCCATGTCGTCTCCATCCCTTCATCTAAAAAATTTCACCGTCGGGTATGCTCACACAGCACTCGGAGAACCAATCGGCGTGGCGGGTTTTGGCCGAGGGATTCTCTCTTTACCAGCTCAACTTGCTAATCTCTCTTCCCAGCTCGGCAACTCGTTCTCTTACTGTTTGATTTCACATTCCTTCGATGTTCAGCGAATCAGTCGACCAAGTCCTTTAATTCTCGGCCGTTACTCTCTGGATGATAAAAAGAGGAAGCAATTTGTCAATGGGGAAGAAAAGTTTCAGTACACACCTATGCTTAACAACCCTAAATACACATATTTCTACTGTATCGGGCTTGAAGCGATCTCAGTCGGAGGGAGTAGAATTCCGGCACCGGAGAGGTTGAAGAGAGTGAACAGGAAGGGTGATGGTGGAATGGTGGTGGATTCGGGTACGACGTTTACGATGCTTCCGGCGAGACTATATATAGCAGTTGTTGCAGAGTTCGACCGCCGAGTCAGCCGAGTTTATAGGCGAGCGAGAGAAACAGAGGACCAGACGGGACTCAGTCCGTGCTATTACATTGATGACTCAGTGGATAAGAACTCGTTTGCGAAGGTGCCCAAAGTTGCGTTCCACTTCGTGGGGAACGCAAGTGTTGTTCTGCCGACCAGGAATTACTTCTTTGGTTTTATCAACAGTAGTGATGGAGTAGGTAGAAAGAGGAAGGTGGGGTGTTTGTTGTTGATGAACGGTGGAGATGATGCCGAGTCAGGTGGGCCCGTGGCGACTCTGGGTAATTACCAGCAACAGGGGTTCGAGGTGATCTATGATTTGGAGAAAGAGAGGGTTGGGTTTGCCCGGAAACGGTGCGCCACCCTTTGGGATAGCCTGAACCGGGGACGCTAACCTGCACTAGTTTAGTTGCTGCGTATGGATTGACTTTTCTGGAAAGCGTGCGGGAATGCAATGGGTTTGACCGCACGTGGGGTTTGTGTATATGTCTATTATTGTGGAGATAAGAAGTGATTGAAAAATGTGTATATATTAAGATTGGAGATTCTAAACTTTCATCAACGAGATTTTGCTGGTGTGGTTTTGCTCGAACATTTTGGCTTCAAGTTGAGTCGTTTCTAGAGTTAGTCAGCGCGTATATCAATACATTCTAGTTGGAGTTAGTATACATGTATTCCAAAGATTGATCCTATTGATGGCCAATCACACGGGTTTTGGTTGTTACTTTTTAGTGTATGGATGTTTAAGATGTAAATGGATAGTTAAAAATTTGAATTCGATTTGTGGGTTGTAGACATGTCTATTTATGGTAGTCATATCTGTATAAGAGTATCTGAACATGAAACCATATCCATTTTGGGGTAATTGAATATATTCGGATAATTTGGAAAATAAAGATATCTAAATTGTAAAGAAAAAAAGAAGAGTCAAGTAAGTAATAATCTTGAGAGTTCTTGAAGATTTGATAATTTTTAGAGAATGAGAAAAAGAGAATAATGAAACTAAGGCTACAGTTAGTCTGCATTAATTCTTTGAAAGCAATCAGGTCAATTCCCTTTCTTGAATTATGGTGGCATCCCAAAAGAGGTATGGAAGAAGATTTGGATTTGTAAATCTCAACCTAAAATTAGATCATTTTTTTGGAGGGCTTGCAATCAAGATATTTCTTCTGGGGAGGGTCTTAACCAAAGGAATATCAGAATCGATCATAGCTATAGAAGATGTGGGTGTGTTAGGGAAACAGCTGAATATCTCTCGACCTGTCCCTTTGCTCAAGCAAATTGGTTCGGTTCATCATTGTCTCTTAGAGTGCCAACCTTTGATAATTTGTAACTTTATCATTGGATTCACAATTGGTCCTCATTGTTCAAGCATTCCAAACCGGAGGCAAGAAGGGCATTTAGTTTGGCAACATTTATATGTTGGTATTTGTGGAGGGTTAAAAACGATTTTGTGTTTGATACTCACAACTGGATTCCTATTGAGGTGAGTCAAAAAGCTGAAGCTGCTTTCTTTGAATTCATAAATGCTACTGTGGGCACTAATACCCAAGCAAATTTGTTTAGATACTCATCTAATCCTAAAGCTATTTGGTTGCCCCCTCCATTTGGCTCCATTAAGATTAATACAGATGGTAGTTTAACCTAGGATTACAACGGGGTTGGTTTTCTTTTCAGAGATTATACCGGCACAGTTCCAAAAGCTTCTTCTTGTTCGTTGCACCTTGACTTTATAAAAATTGGAGAAGCTCTTACTGATTGGCGATACACTTAGCTATGGAGCTTGATGTTTCAGATATTCAGATCGAGGCTAATTGCAAAGAGGTGATTGATACTATCACATCAAAGAAATCTTTTTGTGAGGTTTCTCTTCATTCCATTATCAATGATGTTCTGTTCATGGTCTCTTCCTTCCACTCATGCTCTTTCATTTTTGTTTCAAGGGGAGCGAATAATGCTGCTCACACCCTTGCCAGGAAAGCTTCAACCATTTTGGGGTTGGTTGATTGGCACCCTTCCACTCCTTGGCTTCATGATGATGTTGTAAATGATGCCTTGGTTCCTTCCTGATTTCATGATCAATAGATTTTCTTCTTACAAAAAAAAAAAAAAAAAAAAAAATTATGGCAGCGTTAGAGAATGTGTTTATGATGTACTATTTAACCCATTCTATATTCGGAGCCCAAAATAGAAATACCTCTCATTTTTTCAAATCTCACCCTAATTTAAGAATGCATTATCCATTCTGAGTATGCATTTCTAAAAATAATACATTTCAATAATGCATACCAAATACCGCCCAGAATGAGATACCAAAATAAAAGAGATAACAAAATCATAAAAATAGAAATGAAGAATCAAATTCAGGAATTCCCAACATCCAATATATCCTTTGAGGCATTGACCAATGACCATGCATGTATTTGAAGCTCAATTCATGAAAAATCTTGTTGTTGATTTATGAAATGAAGGCCAACGGTTGCTGCCGGGCGCCTGAGGCTCATCCATACTTAAAACAGTTATTATTAATATTGTTTGTTTTATTAAACTCAAATTGTCTTCTATCGTTGAAGGGATTTTATCAAAAAAACCGTCAAAGGGATTTCAATTGTAATCTAGCAACCGGAGTTCACCTAACGTGTATACCAATATATCGATATGTGTGCTGGATGAACTCGAACCATTGGATCACAGCTGAAGGAAATAGATAAAAGGAGACCATTTTTTTCCTTGTTTTACTTGCTTCTTTGCTTTTATTTATGTACACAAACTCGTTTCTAAGTGGATCACAGCTAAGGATGTTACATATAAATTTCTTTCTAAGCTTGCTTGATTAGAATTTAAAGAAAACGACTCCCTTACTAATAACGGAAGTTTGATTGGACCAATCGAAGCTTAATTATCTTACCTAAAAAAAAATCGAAGCTTAATTAGATAGTTGGAGATCCGTTTTAGTTCTTTTACA
Organism: Protea cynaroides; assembly: GCA_028583415.1. Lineage (NCBI taxonomy): Eukaryota > Viridiplantae > Streptophyta > Magnoliopsida > Proteales > Proteaceae > Protea > Protea cynaroides. Next base: position 132,639,316 of record CM053276.1, read on the forward strand.
AAACAAATGTGGTTTCAATATGAACCATATGATCCATCATTTAATGGACAGTTTTGGTATTACAGGTTTTTTCATTTCTGCCCATCTGAAGGCTATACGACCATGCACATGCACGATTATATATGAAACATTTTGTTTGTATGTAGAGATATTCTTTTATGACAAATTTTCTTTTTTATAAAACCTGACAATAAAAATGATACATGATTAAAAATTAAGGTTCTCTTTGATTTGTATTATATAATGTATTATGAACTATTTGTGACAAATCAATTATGATAATAGATTATGAGTAATAAATAATGACCGTTTGGTACCACTAAACATAATACATTATATAATGAGAAATATAAACAATCACCTAACCTAATAGATTATTCTAATAATGATAAACAGCTACTCACCTATTTATAGATAATAAATTATATTGATTTATTTTAATTATAAATCATATCAAACAATCATAAATTTTATAATATATTATATAATACATTATATAATACAAACCAAAGAGAACCCAGTCCGAATTGATTCGGCTTATCCATTAGTCCAGTCCAATTTCAATTTTTCGTTGGGTACTCAAAACACAATCGAAGTCCCATCAAATAAGGTTTCGTTTTGATTTGATCCAGTCCAAACCGGATTTGTTCTGTTGGGCACAATTTTGACACCCCTAAACCTTCAAACGGAATTCGGATATCATGACGTCATCATGATATCTGAGAGCCGTTACGATTCCTTCCATCAGGATTAGGAGAGATCATGACGTCAGCATGATCTCTGAGAACCGCTTAGATCCGTTCCACCGGTTCTCAATATGCTGGCACACAGCAAACATATCATGACGTCAGCATCATTTCGAATTGTCATTTACTTTGCGCGGGATTTAAACCCGATTTCGTCCTGTCCCGGCCGATATAGACCGATCCGTATCGGGATCGGATCAATTTCCTTTACCCTTTAAATCAAAATTTGGAAGAGTCTCGGGCAAGATTACTTACGATTCTGCAATCCGGCGGTAGCTGTTGAACTAAGTTTTGGCGGTTTCTTCGTTCTTAAACAATAAAAATTCGTATTCTTGGATGATCGAATAAAGTAAGACATTCTTTTCTTCTAAGATGATTTCCTGCTCTGCAATTGCTTGTTTGCACCTTTATATGCTTAATTTGGTTTCATCAATCATCCATGCGGGTTCTCTGAAAGCAGCAGAAATCTTCTTCTTATCTCACCCTTTCCCCTGACGTATCACATGCCTGATGCCTCCCTCAAGGGAAAGTGACGATGTTATAGTCATTTCGAGAAGTTTTAGTAGGCAAGAACAATCTCTGGGTCGTCGTGAACCTGGGCAGCCCCCTCAGGTGAAAAAGATGGGATGGTCTCCGTCGAAGTTGAGTTTTAAGTCTGTAATGTCTTTTCCGTGGAAGTTCCAGAATTCGTTGAAGAGAACTGGAAGGAGCAAGAGCATGCAATTTGTTATAGATGACCCTCGTGACCAAAACGACGAACAGCTCGTTGAATCTTTACGCGAACTGCTCAAATCTGAGGGTCGGCTACTGCCAAAACACAATGACTATCATACGCTTCTAAGGTAGATTACGTGGCAAATCTTTTAAGTAATTAATTCAGTTGTTCTCATTCAAATACAGGAGAACTGCCAAAAAAATTGATAGTTTGCTCTACGTATCTTAACCTCAAGTTGTTCGTCTCGTCTATATCATGTTTTAGATTTCTGCGAATGAGGAGTTTTGATTTGCTCAAAACGAAAGAAGCCTATTTAAACATGCTTTCTTGGCGTAAGGATTTCGGGGTTGAAGCAATTGCCAAGGTGATTCCTTACAATCTACAACGAGTTTCTGATACTGCTTTGTTACATATTAAAAAAAGAAAAAGAAAAAGTGGTATGGTTCTAATTCTTTGACTTTTGGAATGTGATCCTTTTCCTGGCCTAGAAAACTATATAGCTAATATCTGTGAAATTTCATTTAATCCTTAAATTAGGAAATAACACTGACATTGTGCATATTCAAGATGTCTGTGGTTCAGAAACTAGAAATAATGTGTATGAATTTCTTGAAAAGTTAAGTGCAAAGAGACAAGGAACAGAGATTATGTTAGGACTGTTGCAAAACAGATTAAGAAAAGAAAATAACAAAGAGGGGAGAGGGAGATCGCAGAAGCCACAAGTTAATGCCTCTCCCCCCTGTCTTCTATATATATTAAGAAAAAGAAAAAACATATCAGAACTAGGACTCTACAAGTCATAGGACTCTACAAGTCAGATTCCTAGTTAACAATAAAAGAAGAGTCTTACTATGAAAGGAAACTCAAGACAAAAAAGGAATCCTAAACTAACTGCTTCTACAGCAGTATACAATTATAAAGCTGACTAGTTAAAGTAGGATAAGGACTTTAAGTCGACACCAGTTTGTTGCGTCAACACTCCCCCTCAAGCTGGAGATCGTGAGAATGTAAGAGCTTCAGCTTGAAACAATGTAGCAACACCAACAAAGAGGGCTTCAGTTTGAAACAATGTAACAACGAAAGCAACAGCAACAGTGTGAGCTTCAATATGTGAACCAAGTAGCAATAGTATTAGTAATAGTAGGAGCAACAATAGTTGTGGCTCCCAACACCCGCAAAAAATAATAGGTATGTGAACCAAGTAGCAATAGTATCAGTAGTAGTAGGAGCAACAGTAGTTGTGACTCCCAACACCCGCAAAAAATAATAGGTTGCATCATGTGCAACAAGTAATAGTCTCTCTTCAGTAAGCAGACTTAAATAAAAAGGTTGCATCTTGGTTGCATCTTGTGTAATTGATAATAGTCCCTCGCCAATGAGTAGACCTAAATAAAGGTTGCATCTTGTGCAACTGATAATAGTCAATCACCAATGAGTGGATCTGAATAAAGGTTGCATCTTGTGCAACTAAACAAAGGGTTGCATCATGTGCAACTAAACAAAATGTTGCATCTTGTGCAATTAAACAAAATGTTGCATCTTGTGCAACTAAACAAAATGTTGCATCTTGTGCAACTAAATAAAATGTTGCATCTTGTGCAACTATAGTAGGCTCCCAACACGAGCATGTAGTAGTAGGCTAAGCTCTCCTCAATGAAACAAATATGTATATAATAAAAATGTTGCATCTTATGCAACTATAGTAGGCTCCCAACACGAGCATGTAGTAGTAGGCTAAGCTCTCTTCAGTGACGTAGTATATATATATATATATATAATCTCCCCCTCACGTGGAATATTCCATGTGGACAAATTATGGTGAGAGAAGTCAAATTGTGGGATATAGATGTGGCAGTAGCAACAAGTAGTATCTCGAAGGATGAACAACACCAGAAATCCCATAAGCAGAAGCAGCCACAAATAAGAATCAAATTTGAAGTCGATCCGAAGGTTGGATTAAGAGATATGAACAAGTCCTTGCAACATTAGGACTTTGGAAGATAGGTTCTCTCGCTTTTTTTTTTCTTTTTTTTTTTTTGACGAATGTCAATGGTCGAAATCCGACCAACTGTTGTTAACCAGAATTGGTATTCACGAAAACATTAATGACTTAAGCAAAATATCAAAAGATGATGTCAATCCAATGGTTGGATTGTGAATTAGGAAAAGTCCTTATTAGACTAGGAATATTACTCAATTGAAGAAATCAATTGCAACAGCAATAAACAAATCCCAGTTCAGGTATACTAAAGGATCAGCACCAGATTGAGTAAACAAAGCAATAACTCAGCAATAATTGGAGTCTGACACCAAGAGAAAGCCCAGATAGAAACCGTGGCTAGGTAGAGAAGTAAAACCGAGAATAAGAAAGAAAAATCAGATTTGAATGAGCAGTAACTGATATGTTTTAAGTGGAATAAAATTCAGATCTGTTACTGATATATAGAATTTTAATGCTCAGCAATAATGAGAATTAATTGCACATTAATGGATTTAAATCCAGAAACTGAACTGGCAATGAAAGTAATGGAAATCTGAAATCCGAGAGAGCAAGGATAGGTTAGAAATCAAACTAGAATTAATGTAAGTTGATAGCAATCAAGCCAATTTGTAACTATTGTGCAATAAATCTTGAGTAACAGGGACTCTCGGGTTTGTAACTGACATTCAGGGATTTAATAGCTATAAACCAGCAAGACACCCAAATCCGAGAGTGGTGGATGATCAGAATTTCAAACCAGAAATTCAATATTACGATAGATCCACAAACTTGAGGAGAATAATCAGTAGTAATGATAGAACACTTGATGATTAATAGAAATTAAAGAGAGGAGGAAGAAGGATAATAGAACTGTAACTGAAAGCAGGAGTTAATGTTAATTGAATGCAATTTAATGAATAGGAATTAAACCCAGAAATTGAAACCAATTAAAAGCTGCAGTTGATTGAAATCAAATCTAAAACCAAATATGATTCGAACTAAAAATTGAGAGCTGAAATTGATCTCAGAACTGAAAACTCACTTGCGCAGGAATAGGTTATAGTTCTCTTACTTGATTCAATGGAGGATATGAGAAACTAAAGTAAAAGCAGCAATGGTGGCTGTACACCAGAACGGAGACCTTTAAACGACTCTCAAAACGGAATATTAGTAACCTAGCTCTGATACCATGTTGCAAAACAGATTAAGAAAAGAAAATAACAAAAAGGGGAGAGAGAGATCGCAGAAGCCAGAAGTTAACGCCTCTCTCCCCCTGTCTTCTATATATATTAATTAAGAAAAGGAAAACATATCAGAACTAGGACTCTACAAGTCAGAGTCCTAGTTAACAATAAAAGAAGAGTCCTACTATGAAAGGAAACTCAAGACAAAAAAGGAATCCTAAACTAACTGCTTCTACAGCAGTATACAAGTAAAAAACTGACTAGTTAAAGTAGGATAAGGACTCTAAGTCGACACCAGTTTGTTGTGTCAACATGGACTTAGGAATAACTGTGAAAGAAGGGCCTCTTTTTGTTCAAACTTCAGAGTGGAAAATAAAAAATTCTGGTTCTACTCTTGATAAGGTAATGGCCGGGCTCAAAAAGCCTTTTTTCCCTTCCTTTTTTTCTTTTTCTTTTTTTTTCTTTTTTGGGTGGGGGTGGCGGCGGGTGGGGGCTAAAAGAGTTCAAAAGCTTTTGGATTATCATATATTCAGGGGTCTTCAACGTGTTAGAGGAGGCCAAAAAATTTTAAGATTATTCAATATAGCAGTTCGTGCCCAGACTCCTTGTGGGGGAGGATACGAGCTGCCTCCTTATAATTGCAAATGAGCATGGGGTATGACAGAGACACTCAAAAACATCCTATTTACAACATTTAATAATCCCTTGCTCTTATTTTTAACCTGAGGCTGCAACTTTGTATTATTAATATCAAAATTCTTGCCTGCTCAGTTCAGAAAGATCAAATTTCACAATGTGATGATTGTGAAGTTTTATTTCCATTGATAGATGTGGCGAAGCATGGTAAAAGGATGACCTCAAGGACATATTCAAAGATTTGCTCCCTGTGGAGGCTACTGGGCTCTTTGACAATAACTGAAATGATAATTGCATGCACTACAATAGATAAAATACTTTTTGAATTTTTGACTTGATTTAATTAAAAAGAGAGAGAGAGAGAGAGAGAGAGAGAGAGAGAGAGAGAGAGAGTTGACATAAAGATAGTTGACTGATAACATTTAACCATATCGACTAAAGTATTAATTACCTTTCTGATCTACAATGTTTTTCTACTAAAGCTGACATAAAATTGGTTTTCAATAAAAATGAAAGAAGCCCACCAACCCTCCCTTTATTTCTCTCCAAGAATAGTAAAAGATCTAAGAATGTCATATATAACAAAAATTTGAGATAACAACAAAAACCATACTTGATTTAATATGAATATTTACATTTGACACATGTATGCCTGGTCTGTATTTCAATACATCTTTTCATCTTTTCCCAAACTTATTATAGACATCTCAGAAAGATACAATGTATCAGCGAAAACAAAGTGGATGGTGGGAAAGTACAAGATGTACGATGTGCAATTTTCAATACTTTCTTATAAATTGCTATTTTTCTATTTCTTAATTTATTTTATTCTTTTAGTAGAAAAAGGTTATTCAAGTGCCTATGGGTGCACAAACACAAACCTCATATGCTTCCAAAGAGTAGATACAGCAACGGGCCATAAGGCCGATAACAAAATGTTTTGTTTCATTCTGTCCCCATTTTCCCCTTTCTTTGGTCTTTTAGTTATTTTTTATGAAAAATTCAGGGAAGAAAAATCTGAATATGACCATTGAATCTTGCATTGCGTTGTAGTGTTTCTTTGAAGAAATTATTATGGGTGGAGAACTATACTACTGTGAAAGTGAACCTTATCATTTTAGATATGTGCAAAAGCAAGTACACCCCTTGCTATCGATCTCCTTGCAAACCATTATAATGATGGATTTTCCCATCTTATTGGTTCATATTCAACTTCACTAGAAACTTATGCAAGGTGACTCTTGCTTTTTTCTTCTTTTTTTTTTTTTTTTGGCTTTCATTTCTTTGGTTTTTTGGTATATGCTGCAGGATTTTAGGTTTGAGGAGTATAAAGAGGTGAAGAAATGCTACCCTCATGGATTTCATGGAGTTGATAGATCTGGTAGACCAGTATACATTGAAAGGATAGGGATGATTGATCTGGACGCTCTTCTGAAAATAACTACACTTGACCGTCTCCTGAAGCATCATGTTTTTGAACAAGAAAAAACACAGAATTTGAGATTCCCAGCTTGTTCAATTGCATATAAGATGCATATAACATCCACCACAACTATCCTAGATGTGCAGGGAGTAGTAAGTGCCTTTTCTCCATGTTACTGAGAGCACGATAACATATAATCAATATGAGTAGCTGGTTGCATTTTAATTTTTGTCCATGTTTATCCAGAGCAAGATAACATACATAAATATGAGTACCTTGTTGCATTTTAATTTGTAGAAGTGATCCATGAGCCCTTTTTTTTTTAACGAAAGCCACAGTTACATTGTAATATGTTATCAGATTGTGTGCTTGTGGATGACGAAGTTAAATCTCTGTTTGAGTTGAATGGAAAACAATTAAGTCTACTTGTAGCGTCATGCAATGGCTACAATTCTTCGCTACGTGGCAGAGACGAATGAACTTGGATGAATCTATGTGATAAAGGACACCATACCCTTTTCAATGGCCAAATGTCAACCTTAAATAAGAGCTGTATGTGGTTTAAAAGTGTGCTTAATTTCCATAAAAGTTACAAGAACACCTTTCACTAATGGAATCTAATGACATCTTTGTAATATGTCACTTTAATCTCACTTTTTAAGGCGCTTCCACTACTTTCAGGCTGAAATGTGACCATTTCAATGGGTGTTAGGTTCTCCATCACATGAACCAGCAATGCTTGCTAATATCACCATGGTGACAAGGACCCTGTATATGAATCCAATTACTGTCATGTAGCATTGAAAGCATCAATGCCGTAAATCTACTTTTTTTTTTTTTTTGCTAGACAGGTAACTATCCTGTTATTGATTGCCTTTTAATATTGACATATTTATGTTCTACCCTGGTGGTCTTCACTCTTCAGTTTTCAAAGAATTCAAGTTGTAAGCGCTATTCAATTGGTGATGCCTTCCATAGCAGCACCTTAGAAGCTCTTATTTTCTGTCCTTAAGAGCTTCACATTTTGTTAACTTGACTAAGCTCTCTTCCTGAGTTTTCCCTCCCCCTATTCTTCAGCTTTATTTTCTCACTCCCTTCTGTTATGTTGCATCTGATTTCATTGTTTATACAGAAAATCGTTCTTTGCTATCTGACTTCTTTAGCAAGTCCTATCTCATCACATGGTTTATCTTGGTGAACTACATCTTCATTTCCCCATTATTATTATTTCGAGGGGGGAGGGGGTATCAAATGAAAAAAAGAAAAAAAAAAAAAGAAGTGAGGGCGATGGAAATGTATATTGAAGTTAGTTATGTACAGCATAGTTCGAAATCTCGAGTCTCGAGGGTGTCTCTACCCTCTGAGAAACCGAGATCTCGGAAATCTCAGTCGAGATCTCGGCGAGACACTGCACAAAAGCCGTGAAGGCTTAAAATGTGTATTTCGACTCTAAAATGACCATTTTAAATCTTAATACTCTGGGGGAACTCTATTCTAGCATATATAAACATATTTAAACCATAAAACTGTATAAATAATCACACATGGTGGTTGTTTAGGTTTACACCATGTTTGGCATTGTCTGTTTGAAATTCAAATGTAAACCTAGGGTAATATTGGCTATTCTACATAATGTGACACTAATAGAAGATCATAGAAGACCAAATGAGCCAGTAAAATGATATTTTAAGAGAAGAATAAACATAATAATACTTAATTAGTTAATTGTCATAGTAAAAAAAACCCAAAGTAGTCGAGTAGACTATACAATCATAATTCATACATTATGTCAAGACCAGTCAATAACTAGTCAAAAAATGGTCGAAAATGTCGAGAAATGGTCAAAAATGTCGAGAAATGGTCGAAAATGTCAAGACCAGTTCGAGAACTAGTCGAGTGGTCAATACACTGTATCGAGGCGAGATCTCGTTTCGAGCCCCTCGAGATCTTCGAGATCTCGCCGAGATTTAAAACACTGATGTACAGTTATGGAATCATACATAGTACCCAGCCTTGATTTCGTCACATGTCTCTTTGATTTCAAATCAATTCCACTCAATTATGCCTAATCTTGGGGTTGTCTACACAACTCTGTTCAGCTGATCCATGTGATCTACATATTCAGGATTATCGTCAAATGCTGGCTGTCAAGCTGATTGTGCAACATACTTTGCCAACTTTGCATGCAAAGAGTGCTTTTGTCTCGTGAGATTTTGAAATCTAGACAGCATGTCATTATTTTCCTTAAAGATAATGAACAGGAAGGAGTTCACGGGTAAATAAAATATCAAAATATATAAGAGAGAAAGGGTTAGAATGCTGGAAATGTTACTTGATGCTGACTTCTCTTTAATTATTGAAGTAGGTTCACAATTGGGTATAATATAATTGATGTAGGCTAACCTAGGGTCCCTAGTTTAACCTATTCTAATATGATGAACTAGCACAAAGTTTTTTAAAATAACTAACTAATGAGTAGGGACTGTTATGGGCAGCAACTCACATGACATGCTTACGAAATTAGTTTCATGATAACCACAAGTAAATAACAACATAAAGCCAAGTAACATGATCAATTAAGCAATAGTCAATTAGGTTTCATGTTATGTTCATAATAAATCATAGGTTAAGAAGTACTAACGTGCAAAAGAGTTCAAAACTCTTAAACTAATAAGATTAAATGCCTAGGAACTAAATAAACCTTTAGACATGTAAAATAGTAGATTATCAATATTAAAGAGACAATGCTAATAGTGAAGGATTAATTGCAATGATGCTTTCAAAGTGGTTGTCCGTGTTAGTAAGTACTTACAATGGCAGTCACGATGGCAGAATTCACGTAGAGTAGAGTTGCAATTAATCTTAATGTACTAGAAAAACAAAAACAACCCAACAACAGGTTGTATTGTGACAATGGTTAACAGAAGGGGTAACATAAAGAGAACAATTAAAAATTAACTAAGGGTTTATGTGCTGTCAGTGTTATAGCAGGGTATCTTGAGTCACTTCTTAATAACCAGGGAACAAAACAGCAAAAGAAAAGGGGAAAAAGGCCACTGCCGAGAGCAGTACAAAGGGAAGGGGAACTTTGTAACCAGAATAGAGAGAGGGGAGGGAAAGGTAAGAGAGAAGGGGGAATAGGGACGTACCTGTCCACAAGAAAGAGAAACCGAGAGATAATTAAGGGGGTTTGGGATTGCTTGTGTACTTGCAAGAGAAAGAGAAGAGAGAGACAAGAGAGGAAGCCAACGAGAGCAATTTTGTCACACCCTAATTCCGACTGAACCAGAAGTGTGAGTGAACCGACTCTAAACCACGGTTCACACCAGAATCTCAATAGATCGTGTCAACCAATCATTCCCAAGCAGTCTAACATAATCAGAGAATAATACATAGCAACGGAATATAAATAAATGAACTGAGATCTATGTGATAAATTAAAATAATTATTCAACTTATTCCACCATTCATAAATTTAAATAATAAAATTATTACAATGTATTGTTCAAAATAAAATCCCCTCTAAAGAAAAACACAAAAGGAGCACTCGCGTGATGCGTCATGCTCGTCCTCCATTGCCTGAGTATCAATGACAGCAACTGTACCGTGTGCTGGGGCAGTCACGAAGTCATCAACTGTGTACCCTGCATCCAAATCTGAAAAGAAGAATATATATATTCGGGTAAGCTCACAACTTAGCTCAGTAAGTACAAGACCAATGCAACATACAATATGCATGGGATAACATTACAATTTGGGTCAGGTATAACTTGCAAATATGCTATGGTAAGGTTTGGCGGCCACCGCACCTCCATGCACGAGAGTGTGAGCACACCCAACAGTCAGGCACCTACCACACTACTGCTGTTGATCCACATCACTCACTCCGGTATGGAGATAGGACTCGAGTCTGGCGGGCAGGAAGAACCACAATCCCACGTCCTCCTCCTGATACCCCACACCGTACCAATACCTAAACCCCTACTGGCAAGGGCTTGCAAGTGGGTTCCGTTTTTAACCATCCCTAAATGGCATTACAGTATCAATGGCCTTACCCCAGCACGGCTCCCTACGACATAGAGATAGGGCTCGAGTCTGGCGGGCAGAAAGAACCACAATCCCACGTCCTCCCCCTGATACCCTATTCGTACCAAGTCTGCTAAGGTAGATGGCGATACGAAAAGGTGTTAGCTGTGGATATATCCAGGGTTCCACTTCCCTTCACATTCCACACACTAATTAAAACATATACATGCCTAACATCCAACAATCCTAGCATATGAAATGCATGAATAAATAATAGTAACAAAAGAAGTAACTATATGGCATGTGAAATGCACAGACATCAAGCAATCATTTTAAACATAAACTTCTTCACAAAGATTTACTGTTCTTTAATTAATTAGGGTGTGGGGTCTTGTCCCTTACCTGACGCGTGATAACAATCTCGCTCTGTGTCACAGGGTTCACTCACGTTGTCTACAGGTCCTACATAATCATATTCAAATGTTAGAATCCATGTATTAAGGTTACAGAGGTCAGAACCAGGTTTGGCCAAGCAAACCAGGCTCGGGAGGCATACCGGTCGCAGGTACCGGTCTCAGTATAGTGAGACCGGTATGTGCCACCGGTATACGTATGTATACGTATATCGGTTGCACATATGTGAGACCGGTATGTCCTCCGGTATACACCGCAGGCCCATACCGCCGGACCTTGTGTCCAACCGGTATAGTCCGTGGTTTGGATCCAAGAACCCGATCTCGGATCTCCCTTTCCCTTTGGTCATTGGCTCGATTTCTAGGGTTTCTCCTAACCCATTCTAAGATTCAAATACTCTATTGGTCTTTTGATTTCGACTAGAATTCGGTATCAAACCTAGATTAGATCCGAATGAGAAAACTAATGGAAATCCTAGGCTTTTTGGATCGCTGCGCTGCTTCGCGGCTCCGATCCGACATCCTAATATTACTAATAGTATAGAGCACTTACTGGCGGTGTTTGTCAGTTGGCGGCGTGCTCCTCCACTGAAGTTTCCTTCCTGGGCGGCCTCTTCCTCCTTGCTCCTTCTCCACTCTTCTCCAGACGGCTAGGGTTTGAGAAGGATTAATGGAGTGTGATCATCTCTATAAATAGAAGAGGGCCGTTCTTGGGAAGGTTTTCCATGATTGGAAACTTTCCAAGTTTCCATTTGGAGTGAGGGACCCGCTGGAGTCCGTCTCCCGCAGAAAATAAGTATACCGGTCGCACATACCGGTTTGAGTCATCTGAGTGACTCAGACCGGTATAGTCAGACCGGTATACCATACCGGTTGCACCTTACCGGTCTGACTGACTCAGACCGGTATAGTTAGACTGGTATGAGTTTTTACAATTTTTGAGTGGTTCTTGTACTTGAAATTTTGCGTGGTTCGTCGCCCGGCTTCGCCTTCCGGTCCAGCTATGATTGGGACACCTGTCATCGTATAAAACCACGGTTTAGATCGGGTTTTCAAAGTATGGTTCTTACAAATTTTCTGTTTTTTTTTTCATTCACTAATCATTTGAATTTCTCATTAAAAAAAGGCCTTTATAAGGCTTGCAATCCTAATGCCAATATAATTCTAAAATCCAATTAAATATAGAGTCCTAAAACAATTCAACTACTAACTAAAAGAACTATAATCAGTCGTGGATCACAACTAGGGGGTGGGGTCCACACTTCTAAATAAAATAAACTAATCCACGTCGTCTAAGGAGTGTGGGGTCCAAAATAACCACAATAACAGAAATAAAATGAATAAAAAAGAGTCCTAAAGCTAATGGAGACTGATGATGTCCTCATCAATAATGTATGGAGTTCAATGTTACATAGGAGAATTGAATTTTTCAAATTGTAAATTTGTGTCTTCGAAAACATCCTAATGTTTTTTCTTGTTAATATTTCGAGTTGTCAGCAATTGATGCCATGCAAAAGTTTCACTGCTTCATTGCTGCAGATTTCAGTTATTGCCTGCAAAAGTATAATAAAGTCTAAAGTTTAAACAAACTGTCATGCATTTTGCCAGGACAACATTTACTCCAATTAGGCAGCCACATTTATTATAGAGAGGCTGTTCCATAAAACTTTATGTGTGTTAAAGTCTTCACAATGCATCTTCCCTTAGTGTACTGATCATTGTATTTAAACTTTTCATTAATTGCAATGGTGTTGTGTAGGGTATGAATAACTTCACAAAGCCTGCCAGAAATCTTTTTATAGAAATTCAAAAGATTGACAGCAATTACTACCCTGAGGTATGTGGAATTTCATTAAGTAAGTACATATAACAGATAAGTTATTGCCGGTCTGTGTTGAAACATGAGTGATAATCATGGATGGTGTGATGAATATCTTTGGAAATTATCTTTTTCTTTCACTTGGTTTGCTAAAACCTTTTGCACTTGTATTTTTTTCAACTTGTAAGCATGACATTGTTCTTTACACAAAATGATCCTCAGATGGATTCACTTTATAAAGATGTGTTATTTTCAATTTGGTTCACAGCAGCATTTAGATTTTTTAAGTTGCTCACTTGAAAGAAAAAAAATATTTTGATGTTCTCTAAATACAAATCCACCAATAATAGATAGATACACAATTTTCCCTAAAATAAACCAATAAATCAAATAAACTAATTTGCATCAATGCTTATATCGTTTCAGTATATCCTATATGGGTATAGGATTGGAATTTTGAATGTATACATGGTTTTGGACTCTGTAAATTCCAAAAAAAAAAAATGATTCAGGTACTTTGCTTTATACTCTATTTTTCAAAATTATCCAATTATGTTTGTATCGTACAAATAATTCTACAAATATCGCTAAAGGCATCGAAATAGTTGTCTCCGTGTGTGTGTTTCTCCCATCTGTAGAAAAAAAAGAAAAAAAAAAGAACACTATTATCATTGATACACATTAAACACTCCGGATGCTGCCATGTCTGTGTTGGTTTTGGTCTTGGTGATTACCCATCTGACATTGGTTATTGGAATGTCCAAAGTGACGAGAGCACTACTCAATAAAAAATAAAAAAAACAAAGAGCTGATTCTTTCATAACTAAACATATAAAATTCTAGATCTTCATCAGCAAGTGACTTGAAACAAACAGATCATATTCACAAGGTACTGCAAAATATTAGGAATCCTTAATATCCTTATTAGACCAAAAGGAGCAACCTGACCATGCAGCTACTGATGTTAGTGCAGCCAGTGATGCAGTATGGTTCAGCCAGCAGCAGCCCAGTCCATTTGGAGTGCAGGGTTTTCCAGCCGAGCCTTTACTATTCACGAGGTATTGTTCACGTGAAAAATACCTGCAGGTCCTACATGACCTCCTTACAGTTGCAACAAACTATTCTTGAGAGATCATTTGCATATTCCGACAAATTTATTTTTGTCTTTTCATATTCCAAGGCAGCATTAAGCGCCTTCCTTTTCAATGTCTTGTTTGTAGTTCCCCATGTCTTTGGAACAGTTTTCAATGTCTTGTTTTTGTTTTCTAGGTCCAAGGTTTGTTATCAATATATGGATTTTAGTTTTTAGGTGTTGGGAATTCCATTTAGCGTTGGAATTCCAATAGTCCATTGAATTTCAAGTTGATGGAACCAAAGGGTTGTTAAGGCTCATTTTTTCCTATATAATGGAATTATGGGTTGCTGTTACAACATCCAGAACTTTGTGAAAATCCACTCACTGAGAATTTACTTGTGAGAATCAAGTGTGCCTAGGCGGGACTCCTATGGCTGGGCAACTAGAGGGACTCTAGGCTGCCATCTATCTATCTTCATCACCCTCATCCATCTTCATCACTATTACGAGGATTTTATTATAAACTTAGTGGGACTCTAGCTTGCAAAAGTTATCTACTAGTGAGACTCTAGCTTGCAAAGGTTATCTACTAGTGGGACTCTAGTCTAGTACCTATCTCTATTCTCTACTAGTATTCGATCTTGGCTTGCCGGCCTTTAGGTTGGCACCAGCCAGGTGACCACTCCAGAGTTGCTTGGTTGCTACTCTATGCTACTGGCTCCCTACCATGGCCTTCTTTTGATTGCTCTAAGTGGATATCAAGTGGGACTTGGTCTTTTGGATGAATAACTCAGGGGAAGAAGGAAGAGAAGGGAGAAAAAAAGAGAGCTTATAGAGCACCTCTTCCCACTTTATCATTTATATAACATGTGGTGTTTGACCATATACACCTAGCAAAGAAAAAATGGACAACAGTATTGTAAGTAAAAAAATATAACTTTGCATCATAAATCATATTCTTAGAAGTAAGCACAAAGAAGAAGCTTCCTATAGATAATAAATTTCATCTTTATCATTACTATTTAATATTTAGGCATCCTTCATATCATCCAACACTGTTTATTGCTGTTGATATCCTCTCAGACTCTACATCGACTTTTTATTGTCAATGCTGGATCTGGGTTTAGGGTCCTGTGGAAAGCGCTCAAAACCTTTTTGGATGCACGCACAGCAGCAAAAGTTCAAGTAAGGAATTTGTATGTGTGGTTCTTTTGCACATGGGACAATTTTGGACTTTAGATTTCAACTTCTGATATTGTACTTTCAGGTAATAGGAAGCAACTATCAAAGCAACCTGGTTGAAGTTATTGATCCCAGGTACATGTAAACATTCACAACTAAATTTATGTATGTTCTAATGATGATTTTTATTATTCCTTCACAGAGATTTGCCTAGTTTTCTAGGTGGAAATTGCACATGTTCTGAATATGGAGGGTGCCTAATGAGTGATAAAGGACCCTGGAATGATTCTGAAATTACAAAAATTTTGGAGGTAATCTCAAATCTCAAGCAACTTGTGATGACACAACTCTGCACCATCTTCAGTGTTAATGTTAGACTTGTTTCTTGTAGGTGGTTCCTGATGTTGAAACGGAATACAGTAAAGAAACAAATAACGGTACAGCTTTGGAGGAGCCTTTGGTGTGTACTACATATTTCTTCTGGAAATTTTCTTCTATAAAATAGGTTCTTCTATGAAATAGGTCTGTAGTACCGTAAATCAATTTGTGGTTATCCCTGAAACATTTGCTTACTTGAAGTCTCTCCAATGGCAAATAGAAATCTTCACTAAGAAGAACCCAGATAACACAAGCAGCAGAGAACACCAGCTGTAGGTAAGGAACTTGCAACAGCAGCAATAAGACCCAGAAAATAGCAGCAAAGGAAGATAAATAAATCATTGCTGTGGGCCAGTAACCTGAAATCTTTAACTAGAAACTCCAGCCATATAATAAAGGAAATTTCCAATAAGAAGAAATCCACAATAACAGGTCTTCACAAAGGAAGACAAACAATAATTTTCTTAAGGAAATAAGCAAAAATGATCCCCACAAAAGAAGACAAGTAAAAATCTCCACAAAGGAAGACAGGTCATAAGCTTCACGAGGAAGACTGACAAGAGAGCAGTATAGGCTATTGCAAACCACTGATAAAGAGCAGTATAAATTACTCTGCAAACCACTAATGCAACAACATAAGGTTGCTAAGGACCACAAACAACTTTCAGTAGCTGCAAACCACAAACAGGAGACTGACAGTTAATTGATCTTCAATATAATAATAAACAGAAGCAACAGGCTGCGGGCAAATAATCTTCGATGCAATAACAAAGAACAGCACCAGGCGACTGGCAATGAGATTCAATAATAAATATTCAATAAACTTCAGCAAGAATCCTGTAACAAAATAGAAAAGAAAGAAAGGGAAGCTGGAGATAATGGAGAATGGAGAAGAAGGAGAGAGAATCAATGTATGTGTGTTCTCCTCTCCTTATGTCCTTGTATTTATAGAGAAAATAGTAGCCAATTATTACAAGAAAGTCTCTCAAATTAGAAGAGACGAAATAAAAAATTCATAAACTAACTTAGGAAAGAGATAAACTAACTTAGGAAAGAAAAGATAGCTTAGTCAACAAGACTAAGACTTATTCCAATTACCAACTAGACAACTAAACTATTTAGGAAACTATCTTAACACCCTCCCTCAAGTTGGAGCATGGGGGAATGTAAGAGCTTCAACTTGGAACAATGTAGCAGCAGCAACAGCAGCAGTAGTAGCAGTAGTAGTAGCAACACAGTATAGGTCACTGTGAGTGAACCAAATAGCAATATCAGCATAAGCTTCACCTTGAACCCGTATCAACGGAAGCAGCAGTAGCAATTGTAGCAGGAGCAACAATAGTGGTGGCTCCAACATGAACAAAAGTAGTAGGTTGCATCACGTGCAACAAGTAGGTAGAGGTTGTATCACGTGCAACTGTAGTAGGCAACAATAGTATGCACTAACACGAGCATGGTAGTAGTAGGCTCCAACATGAGCAAGGATAGAGAAAAATGTCTCTTCCACGAGTAGACACGAACCAACATTTAATTAATAATTTTGAACTGATGACTTGAGCAGATAAGTAACCTTCAATTGATAACTTGACCAGATAAGAATCTCCAATTTCCCCTTCACATGGAGCATGTTACATGAACAAATAATACAAAGAATGTAAGTAAAACATAATCCATCATCATATGTAGTAGTAGTAGTGAGCAGCATCTCAAAAGATGCACATCACAAGAAACCCCATACGCAAGAGCAGTTGCAATTAATATCCAAATTTGAAGTCGATCCGATGATTGGATCCAAAGTTATAAGGTATTCAGTTTTGTTTAGGACATTTTGGAAAGGCAAACAGACCCTTAGAAAGGGAATATATGGATCCAGTGGCAATATGATAATTTCTGGAATACTTCAAGGGTTCAACCATGGGACTCAGGTAGTTAACATGGGAGGAAAATAGAGTCAGCAATTGATGCGGGACCCGGGTTGAGAAAACCTATTGGATCCGCTAATGAACCCACCAAAATAATTTAAAACCAATACTAAAAGCAGTGGCAGAATTATAATTAAAGGGGATTTCAGAATAACCTGATGTCTATAATTGGAAGAAGACAAACAGGACCTTAGGATTAAATTAGAAACAATTCCTCACCAATAGGGTAAAAATCTGAAAATAAGATTATGAAGAAGGATCAAATAAAATAAACATTAGAGACCAAGGACCTTTTTTGCAATTTCCAAGATATTACCTCTTCTTCAACCTCACGACAGTATAGGAGACTCCAATCAAACTGAAATTCTAGGGGTAGAATTGCAAGTCCTAGCCCTCAAATCCAACCCATATCAGGCCAAGTAATTGAGTCTTCAGAGAGAACAAGTTTCTGAAACAAGAGCAGACGCTAGGTGTAAAACCAGATTTGATCTCAAATTAATAACTCATGGAAGTGAAGAGGGTTGGGGCTGAGATTCTAGAGCTTTAGTCGCCCTAGGGTAAGGTTGCTATCCTCCAAATTAAAGAATGAACGGATGGCTGATCAGGGAGTTCGATGGGTTTCGGTAGGAGCTGCTTCTACCGCCCAGAACAGTAGAGTATAAAGAAGAGAGGAAGAAGAAACAGGAAGGGAGAAAGAGTTAGAAAACAGCAGCAAATCATAAGGTAGCAGTACAGCAGCAAGAAACACTTGGGCATCCATCAAAACCAGAAAAATAAACCAGTAGCAGTTTTCAATTTGTCATCAATGGAAGATCAATCTTCCAGTGGGCAGAAAAGACAAAGGAAACAAAAATAGCAGCAACAATAAGTCAGATCTGATTGTATCTGAACAGCAGCAGCAATTGGGAATAGATCTCAATGAGATTTGTCGATAGCAACAGGGTAGAAGATTTGAGTAGATCTCAACATCAACAGTTCAGTAACTAGAGTAGCTTGCGAACAGATCTGATCTCAGATCTTGATAAGTGTCGATAACAACTAGATAGCAGCAAGGGCAGTAGCAGGTAGTATGTAGTAGAAAACAAACCAGAAACTATTAACAAGAAGCAGCGGTAGCAGTGGTGGCTGCACACCAGAACGCAGATCTCTAAAACGACTCTCAAAACGGAACCTCGCTTTGATACCATATAACAAAATAGAAAAGAAAGAAAGGGAAGCTGGAGAGAATGGAGAAGAAGGAGAGAGAATCAATGTATGTGTATTCTCCTCTCCTTATGTCCTTGTATTTATAGAGAAAATAGTAGCCAACTATTACAAGAAAATCTCTCAAATTAGAAGAGTCAAGAGACGAAATAAGAAATTCATAAACTAACTTAGGAAAGAGATAAACTAACTTAGGAAAGAAAAGATAGCTTAGTCAACAAGACTAAGACTTATTTCAATTACCAACTAGACAACTAAACTATTTGGGAAAACAAGACTAAGACTTATTCCAATTACCAACTAGACAACTAAACTATTTAGGAATCTATCTTAACAAATCCCCAATAGGTTCAATTTCCACCTCACTTGGAATACTCCACGTGGACAAATAATGCAAGATGCAAGAACAAAGAGAACCGGCAGTCCCAATATCACACCACAACAACAACTAGAATCACCACCTTGAAAAATAACTTTGAAATCTTTGGGTTCTAGAAACTATTATTAATGCAACTCCATGTAAGAAAATCTCGCATACGGGTTGTTGCATGTTACAATAAAGGAAAAGACAGTAACACTGAAACTATAAGCAAGAATGAGGGAGAGAGAAATAGAAGAAATGAGGGTGGTTCGATTCTTAGAAGAGAGAAGAATTCATTATGTTTGTCCTCCATCCCTTTATTTATATTAGTAATGTAGAAAATAGTAACAATTTAGGAAAACTTTCTAATTATATAACCCAACTAGGAAAGGAAACTTAACAACTTAGAAAACCAAGACACCACTGATAGCAAATAGAAAATAATTAAAATAATAAATTTACTAAATCTAAAGTGGGTCCCACATAATATTGCCAAAGCTATAGGGCACATATAATATTGCTAATGCTAACACCCCCTTAAGCTGGAGCATATAGGTCACCCATGCCCAACTTGGAACAATTTTGCCAAAATCTTAGACCAAATAAGGATTTGGTTAGAATGTCTGCCAGGTGATTTGATGATGATACAAAGGGCGTAACCAACAGCTTCTTCTGAATAGCATCACGAACAAAATGACAATCAACCTCAATGTGTTTGGTGTGCTCATGAAACACCGGATTGTTAGCAATATAGATGGCAGCTTGATTGTCACAGAACATAATCATAGGGCGATTTACTAGAAAACCTAACTCCTGGCAAAGGTTTCGTATCCACATATGTTCAACAGAAGTTTGAGCCATAGCCCGATGCTCATCTTCAGCACTGGACTTTGACACTGTAATTTGCTTCTTGCTTCTCTATGTAACCAGGTTTCCTCCAACAAACGTCCAATAACCAGTTGTGGAACATCTGTTACCATTAGCACCAGCCCAGTCAGCATCAGAATACCCGGTAATATCAGTATGTTTGTGACAACGGGAGATCAGATCTCTGCTTGGAGACTTTTTCAAATATCTCAATATGCGACAAGCTGCATCTCAGTGAGTTTGCTTTAGGGCTTGCATAAATTGACTAATAACCCCAACAACAAATGATAAATCAGGCCGAGTTACTGTGAGATAGATAGGCTTACCAACAAGTCGTCGGTATTGATGGACATTAGTATAACCAGGACTATTGCTAGTCTCAAGCTTTTGATGAGGATCCATGGGAGTGTCAGCCGGTTTAGAACCAAAAGACCAACTTCAATCAGGAGATCAAACACATATTTTCTCTGAGATAAACTACTTCCCAAACTGCAACGAACAACTTCAATACCCAAGATATAATGAAGTAAACCTAAATCCTTTATTTGGAAGTGTTTATCTAAATAAGACTTGACTTCAACAATGCCGAGGCACATCGTCTCCCATGATAATGATATCATTAACATAAACAGAAATGATAATCACTTTAGAAAGCTGCCGCCGAACAAATATAGAGTGATTAGAATAGCACAGAGAGAAACCCTAATGAGTAACAATAAATCTAAACTTCTCAAACTAGGCACGGGGGGGACTGTTTGAGGCTATAGATAGCTTTGTGTAGCTTGCACACTTGAGTAGACATCCCCCCTGAGTAACATACCGCGGAGATTGCTTCATATAAACCTCCTTGTGGAGATCACCATGAAGGAAGGCATTCTTAACATCCAACTGATAAAGAGGCCAATCGTGGTTGACAACTAAAAAGATGATAACCCAAACCGAATTGAGATAGACAACCACTGAGAATGCCTCAAAGTAGTTAACTAGTTTGAGTGAACCTTTGGCAACTAAACGAGCCTTTAGGCATTCAATTATCCCATCAAGGTTGTGTTTAACAGTGTATACCCAATGACGGCGCACAACAGTTTCTTAGGCGGAAGATCAACTAGAGTCTAGAGTCTATGTACAGCATGAAAGCAAAGCATCCATCGGAGTAATAGACTTCAGCCGAGGTTAACTAACCTGCAATGGTGGTAAGGGAGGGGTAGGGCAGTGGGTAGAGAAGGTGGTGGATCAGCAAAAGGATGCACAAGTGGTATAGGTATAGTGGAGACAGGGAGTGATGGTGAGGTAGAGGTAAGAGGGTAGTAAGAGGAATCCACAAAGAAAGTAACATCAGCACTAACAAAATGGCGACGGGTAACCGCGTCATAACACCTGTAGCCCTTCTTGGTACGAGAATAACCAAGAAAAATACATTTCAAGGAGTGAGGAGACAACTTATCACGTTGAGGGTGTAAAATTTAGGTAAAGCACACACACCCGAACGCACAAGGGGGAACGAGAAAGAGGAGGTTAGACGGATAAAGATGGGAAAAAGAACTTTATCATGAACAACCGAGGAGGGCATTCGATTGATAAGAAAGCAAGCAGTAAAAAGTGTATCACACCAAAAATACTTGGGAACATACATATGAAAAGAAGAGAATGAATAACTTCCAATAGATGTCTATTTTTACGCTCTGTAGTACCACCCCGCTGGGGAGTATAGGAGCAACTAGTGTGATGAATCATTCTATTTTCAAAACAAAAGTCAGAGATAGCCACTTGAGTATATTCTAGTGCATTATCATACTGAAATATACGAATGGATTTATTAAACTGAACTTTAATTTCTTTGCAAAAACTTTTAAACACTGAAAGAAACTTAGATCTATCTTTAAGTAAATAAAGCCAAGTCACCCTGGAATAGTTATCAACAAAAGTAACAAAAATAACAAGAACCAAGTTTACTAGGTACACAACATGGACCCCAAATATCAAAATGAACTAAATCAAATGGAGAAGAGCTACAAGGATTAAGACGGGCAAGAAAGACAGCGCAGTGGTGTTTGCCTAATTCGTAAGCCTCACATCTAAGTTGTGTAAGAGATTTGCAGCTAGGAATTAAGGTCTTCATCTTGGAAAGGGACAGATGTCCAAGCCTATGATGCCATTGAAGTGGAGTTGAAAGAGCGGAGGTGGTAGCAGCAGTAGTAGGTGGCCCATTATGCTCTAAGTAGTAAAGTCCGGATCGCTCAAGGCCCTCACCAATCGTTGCCCTGGTTTTGAGATCCTGAAAAATACAATAAGAAAGGAAAAAGGTCATTGAGCACTGCAGGGAATTAATGAATTGATTGATAGACATAAGGTTAAGGGGTAATAACTTAGGGAGATGGAAGACCGAGGACAGGGTTAAGGAAGGTGTTACGGAAACAGTTCCTTGGCCTGTAGCTTGGGTGGAGGAACCATCGACAAGGAAAACAGGCATAAATGTAGTAACGTCTTTAAATGAGGAAAAGATACGAGACTTACCAGTCATGTGACAAAAGGCTCCAGAGTCAATAATCCATAGAGTAAGAGTAGTGGTTGAGAGTAGTGCATTGGAACCTATGTGGGCCAGGGTCGCAGAGGTGGATGGAGAGGACTATTGCTCAAGCTATTGAACTCATCAAAGTAATGCATCAAACTTCTCCGTGGGACTTGTAGTGTTGGGAGTCGGTATAGTAACGGGGGCAGGAGTACCAGGAGGGTGCCAGTGAAAAAAGCATCATCTGTAGAGACAGTGTTGACCAATGCCTTAACCCATTTAGGGCGGCCATGTTTACCCAACATTTGTCGACTTATTATGGTTAGTTTTGCCACAACTAGTATAATATCGATTAGCCTTATCTGTACTGGATCGTTTTGTACCACGACCATAGGAGCCATGTCCTCAACCGGAACTACGACCTCTAGATGAGGAACCTCGTCCTCGTTCGGCATACCAAGAAAAATTATCATGTGTAGTCATGGGATTACTGGAAGGTATCAAGCGTTGGAGTCGGAAGAATGTCTCAATAAGTGTAGGCACCTTCGCACCTGACAGTAACTGAGTTTTGAAGGATTGGTACTCTGGAGGAAGACCGGCTAAAAATTTTGCTACATCAAATTCAGATGTTGGGGTGCACGGCTTGAAGTTCTTCGAGAAGACCTTTAAAACCATTTTAGTATGCATTAAATGTTTTGTCTCCTAATGAGTAATTGAATATTTGTTCATAAATGTCATAAACTCGAGAAATATTTTTCTCCTGAGCATAAGTTTCTTTGAGATTATCCAAATGCTCTTAGCAGTTTGATGAAACATCACATTAGAAACAATAAAGGGGTCAATGCTTCCCCATAACCAAGTTTGGAGAGTAGAATTCTCACGCATCCAATCATCGTTATTCTTTACAGATGCGGGATCCTTTAGATCAACGGATGGAGGATCATTGGTAAGATATTGAAGTTTTCCTTTAGAGTGAATATAAGCCACAGCTAGGGCCCACAACAAATAATTAGACACCCCCTTCAATTTGATGGAGGTGATTTGCACAGAATGATCCTTGTATTCAAGCATTAAAAAAATATATAACAAGCAGCAGTACCTCAAAGGTAATTTTTAATGAATTAATAAGTCAAGCACACAGAGCAAGCAAAAGACTATGCACAAGAGAGCCAAGAATGCAAGTCTTCCGTTAAAGGAAGGGTTTGAGCACAAAAAATTAAACAGCAATAGGTATAGCATTTACTGAAACAGTGGCAGGAGAGATGTCTGATCAAGCCAACACAAAGCATAGCAACCAATCAGTAAAAAGACAACAGCAATAAGCACTCGAAAATAGTAGCCAGGAGGACTGATCAGTCCATGGAACAGTCAAAATCAGCAACAATCCTTGAAGATCAGAGATAAGTAACCATCGAAAACAGGAACCAGCAGCAAACATCTAACCAGGTCATCAATCATGCCATCAAAAACAGGAATCAGCAGCCAGAATCGAACCAGGTCATCAATCGTTGGTTGAGATCAGCAGCAAGAATCAAATCAGACATCCATTGAAACCAAAAATAAAAAATAAAACCAGCAAGAGGTTTCGATATGTCATTAATGGAAGATCAATCTTCCATCGTGGGCAGCATATGGTTGCTGTTCCCAAAAGATATTTAGAAAAGGAAGAAGAAGGAAGAGAGGCCTATCAAAACTGTAGGATTAATTTACTGTTCTGATACCATGTTGCAGGTTACAATAAAGGAAAAGACAGTAACACTGAAACCGTAAGAGAGAAAGAGGGGGAGAGATATAGAAGAAAAGGAGGGAGGCTCGTTACTTAGAAGAGAGAAGAATCGATTATGTTTGTCCTCTTCCTTCATCCCTTTATTTATATTAATAATGTAAAAATAGTAACAATGGTAATTAGGAAACTTTCCTAATTACATAACCGAATAAGGAAAGGAGACTTAACAACTTAGGAAACCAAGATACCACTTACAGCAAATAGAACTAAAAATAATAAATCTACTAAATCTAAAGTGGGTCCCACATAATATCACTAAAGCTATAGGGCACATATAAGATCGCTAACGCTAACATGGGTCAATACGGATCAACCACGAACAAGATAAGCTCAAATAATAGTGAGTGGAAATACTGTAAATAAATGAAAGTACAGAACCCACCAGTCGAGAGAACAAATATGAAAACAGAATATGAAATCTATATGTAGCAGCAAATCCCAACATCAGATGTAACTCAACCCGTAGGACAATGTAAACAATAGCGATAGGAACGCAATCCAAATTCCAAAGCAATCCAGCGGACAGATTAAATGTTATGAGTGAGTCCTAGTTGGAGAATGGGTCCTGATGCAAGTGAATTTTCAACTGAAATTGGAAAGTCAAATTCTGATGTGTCAATGACAGATCAGCTCTTGACACCTTATCATAACAACTAGGATAATAAGATATCAGAAATTGAAATTGATCTGATGGTGGGGATTCCTAGTTAAATGTTTTTTTTTTTTTTTGATAGGTAGGCCCCATGGAGAGTTTAACTCATGACCATTTAGGTGTTGGTCTTTACCAACTGAGCCACCCCCTTGGGTATGAGGGTTCCTTGTATGAGTAGAACTTCTCAATAACCAGAACTGGTAGCAGGTTGGATGTAACCCAAACAGTCCTCAAAAACAGAGTTTAAATCTAGGTGTAACAGTCTTATCCAAACTCAATGATAATGATGATCAGCAGTAGTTCTGGTTTTAGTATGCTAGATAACAGCAAACTAGAAATTGAAGTAAAGTCAGAAATCAGGTTCAGGCTTAAGAGGTCTTGGTTACATATAATAGCAGTAGAATTCCGGGTATCAAGTGTCAGTCCAAGAACATCAATAGGTTAGGAGACGAACAGGTTCAGATCCAAAAATCAGATATGATTTCGATGCAAAGATTAACCAAGGAGGATCAATTAATAGTGAAGAGTCGCAGCAGAAAGCAGAGATAAGAACAAAAGCAAAGGCATAACAGATCTGAGTTGATTAAAAGAACAGCCAACTCCAAGGAACAAGCTCTTACCTGATTAATGGAAGAAGAAAAGGACTTAAAGGATAAGAGAGGATCCCTTGTATCGGCTAAGTTCACGAGCTGGAGATAAGTGGACTCAAACCGCTGACATCCACCACAGAATAAACCACTGCCTCTCAGGCCTCCCCAATTGATTCTGCCATAGAGGCCAACGATAGACAATAACCCCCCCCCCGGAACATAGCTTACAACTTTCATCTTACTTTGCTCTCCAAAGAGCAATTCTGATCACACTTCAAGGGATCAAAAAAGAAGTCGACTCGAAGCAGAAGACAAATAAACCAAATAAAACCTTGTTCATCCCAATCTTAGATGCAGCAGTGGTAGCTGCACACCACAACGAAGACCTTCTTTAGACGACTCTCAAAACGGCTGCAAAGGATTTTGCTCTGATACCACGTAACAAAGTAAAGCAAGAAGAACAATGGAGAAGGAGAAGAAGAAAATAGAGAAGACGAGGAAAGCTGAGAGGAGAAAGGAGATATCGTAAGTGAGTCTACTCCCCCTCACAATTACTTTATTTATATTAAAAAGAGATACAAAGATAGGGCTACCCCTGCTAATAGTAGCCGATTCTAATAAATCCAAGAAACATAAAAGTCTTGAAGAGGATTTAAAGTCCCTATGATAGATTATTTGTGTCAAGTTGGGTTTAGTAACTTAAATGATTACTGATCATCATAGCAGAGCCCATTATCGTCTCTTTGTCTTTATTACTGTGCCTTTCAGACTATAAGAGTCACCATATGCTATATTTGGCCTGATTACCTTGTTTTGGATGTTCATAATTCAAGAAGTTATTTAATTACTAAGCTTCATTATTTAATGACGATGTTTGGTTCATAATCATAGGACAATCTTTTTAGAGCAAAGTTCACAGGGATGACCCCAAATAATTGGGATAAGGCTTTTTTCAGTTGAGTCGTTGTGCCACTCTTCAGAACTGAAGCAGTTTAATGCAGGGTAGTTCTGAAGTCGATGGGGTCCAAAAAACACACAAAAGTGAGCAACATGGTCTAGAGCCAAGCATGTCAATGAGAAATGTGAATGAGCTTGTATCCCGAAAATTTCTGGAATTAGAAGATGCAGTTAAGGACCTCAAAATGGTAGGCACAAAATTTTATGGTCCAGACAAATGGGGATTCTGAATGATCTTCTGGTTTTCTTTCTTTTATTTTCTTCTGATTTCTCTCTCTCTCTCTCTTTCTCCCCCCACCCCCCCCCCCCAAAAAAAAAAAAAAAGTTTTTGGTAGGATTAACCTCAAAACAGGAAGAGCTTGTGAGGCAGATAGAAGAGCTGAAGTCACTGGCCTCATTGGTAATGCATCTCAGTATTTAAATAAGTTAGTGCTCTGCTTGAAACTTTCTGTCTAACTTCTTTATGTATTGATTATTTGTCAGCGAGGACCATAGAATACAAAAGCAATTTAACAGAGGTTGAAGTGCAATCACAAGATTGTGTTGCCTTTGGAATATGAACTTAATCAGACATTTTTCCATAGGTCGTAAGCTGATCTAGTAGTCATTTGGTTGATAAGACAATGTATTTTTCGTTATATAATGGAAAATTATGGAAAGTATATACTTCGATTCACTGTCCATATTTTTAAGTGAAACATAGTTGGACTTTTAATCTTCTGTCGTAGGAGCTTTTATTCTTGTGTAATTTGTTTCCTTATGGAGGAATAGCTGTCTTTTAGCAATGTAAGTTAAAGCACTTAAAAACAACATACTTGTGCATTATGTTTACCAGATGTGGTAGGCTTGTCATAGGCAATGAACATGCTTCCTACATAGCTCTAAACTTGTCCGTTTAGTCTTCATAAACCACTGTAAGATGTGCAACTATCAGATTTATATTTAATTTGTGTATTACTGATTTGATTATGCCATGCAAGACCATAACTTGAAGCATGCAAATCAAAAGACTAACTTGTGACTGATGTCTCCATTTTTTTATTTTTTTTTATTTTTTTTCTGGAAATGCCTTGTATTGGTTTTCTATGGTTTTCAAATTACAAACAGTTGCTTACAAGCTGAACAAGCATGGTATCACTAATATAAAATATCAGTAAGATGCTTCAGATTTCTTCCCTTCAGCCTCTGCTCGTAAGGTTAAGATCATTGGAGTTGCTTCACGAAGGCCAATTTCTATACCAACCAGCCCATGCAGAGACTAGCACACTAATACCCAGTGTGACCGCATGGTTGCAGAATGGATTGCGCTCAATGTCTGCCAATCCAATAATTAGATCGGCAACATCGGCAGCCACAGCTATCAACCTCATTACCCTATTGGCTCTGATCGTCCTCAGACTTTCCTTCATCTCCATATCTTCCTCTGTTGACTGTGGTGACCTTAGAGGGAGCCTTGTGCTGCTATTCCCTCTTTAATGATGATGAAGTCAGATAAGATGAAGAAAACAACCCAAGGACTCTCCAAAGGCTGAGATGAAGCTCATCTTCCTGGCTAGCTGTGCATCTATCACTCCAATTCCAAAGAAAGTGGTCGAAGAAGTACACCATCTCTCCAGCATTAGCAAGAACAGCAAGGACGCGGAAAGTTGGGGTGGAACCCGGGTTTCGGCGGAGGGCATTGAAGCCAGTGAGGAAGCGGCCTGATCGGAATGCTTTACAACTGAGTCCAGATGAGATCTCCCACTGTTTGAATCTGCAAGCAATATCTGGGTGGATGGTTTTCAACTTGCCAGTGAACAAGCTTAGAGACGTACTGGAAAGTCTTGACTAGCTTGTCAATGCCATCTCTCTGTGCTAGGAAGATGACCAGCTTATCCACTTTGTCATTCATGTCTGCAGTGAGGTATGACTTGCTGTGAAGTTCACAAAGAAGAGCTTATTGGTTTGGACTGCTAGTGTGGGTATGCATTAAAATTAAGAAGTGCCACAGAAATGAATGAAGTTTGGATAATAGTCCAGTAAGCAACACTTCTGGTTGGACATAGGGAAAAGAATGGAGTTTTGAAAACAATTGGATAAGTGAAAGTGAAAACCCTATTCCCTTTGTAGAGTGTAGTTAATTCTTTTAGCCATGTTAAAAAAATTATTTTACATGAAACAAAACAGAGGCTTTAGAATGTAACCACCATGTATTTCATGCAGTAGCCTTTGTCTGTCTCTTCTTTCTGTGTCCTTAGAAATAAATGGAGGTTGAGGGACCAAAAGAATTTGTTTATGTTGGATATTGGACAATGAAGGTTCATGAGCTCCATTGGGAGTTGGGATCATACAGGAGGGGGCTACCATTTTAAATGGCAACCAAAAATTATGTTGATCCTACAGCTACAAAGCCATACCACTTCCCACAGTAAATCTCATTAACAGCAACAGTTGTAGCACCACTAGCAATGCTCGATCCCATACCATTTCCTAACGGCAATCCCTTTTTTAGAGAGAGAGGGGAAAGACTGAGGGAATGTATACCTAGGGTTTTCATGACCGAGATTGTTGCTATTCCCACACAGTTCCATAGAGTAAGTTTGGTGGTGCTGTTGCCGACACCTTCAATGGCGGAGATTGAGAGCTTGCCAGGTTGAACCTCCGGATCAATGCGCCGGGAAACGAAATCACCAATTCCATCGAGGGCACAGCCAAGGAAATAAAAGCCCAGACCGAGGTTAGCGGTTGTCTCCGGTGCAAAAGGATTTCATTGAGGTGAATACTGCTTTCAACTCAATTTTGAGAGATGTCGATAAGAGAGAAGAGTTACAGAGATAGAGTTGCTCGCCGTAGAAGAAGTCTGAGACTGTTGTGATGGACGGACGCTCATCTCGGTTGGGGTCCGAAGGGGGAAGTAAGAGGAGGGGTTTTGGGTGTAGTGTCGGTGGATGGCACTGGGGTCAATGGGGATTCACATCTCCCACCTGAGATTTGGCAGGAGAGATGACGGCCGGATGGATGGCCGACACCTAGTTCTCGGGTGAATCTGAGCTGACACCCTTGTCGGCTCAGCTTGTCGACTCGGATGTCGGCTCTGATGGAGGACTCAGGGCCGTCATCTCTCCTGCCAAATCTCAGGTAGGAGAGGATTTCTATCCGGTCAATGGTAACCTAGATGAGATTTATTGAGAATAGTTGATCTGCATGTATTTGTATTTTTATGTATTTGTACCTCTTTGGAATTCTATTATCGTTCATATCCAATGGATCCCATAGTGTAAAGATAGGGTCTCACATCACCTCGACAATGATGGGATCTCATGGAGAATATATGTACAAGTAGATGATCCAAACTTGATTTATTTGTTCTTTTATAGGCTATAAGTCGAGCTGCGTGGATACTGTAACGCCCCCAACTCAAGGCTAGGTACGTCACAGTTAAGTTGCCAGGATTCAAAAGGCTCAAGAGATAAACAAATCAAGCATAAATTAAAGGAAACTAGCGAAAGTTTAAATGACATTATTTAACACAGAAAGGACTACATACATTACTTATTCTGGTGGCATCATTACTTAACATTCAAAACTTACTTACATGCCTGTACCAGTTACACAGTTCTTATTCTTTACATACATACAAAAGCTTTTACGGCAGGAAGAAAATGAGTCCAGCGGCCCTAGACACTTCTTCACCCAAGAGCTGAGTCAGCTTAATCAAGGAATCCCTTTGTGAGTACTCCACTTGTCTCTGTGATCCATCATTTAAGTGACAGAGTGAGCTTACGCTCAATGAGGATAAATTATTTACTTACAACAACAAAATCATAAAGCACACGAAGTATTCAAACATGGACAACGACTTCTACATCATGAAAACACTTAACATACTTAGAAGTTATCATATACTTATTATGTGAATGCAAGAATCTCAGTTAAAATATTCCAAATAACCCTATGTAAGCCGGTCATGTGTTTGTTGCAAGGCGCTTAACATTTGGAGTCGTTAAGCCCTAATTGATGTCCTTGACATCTCGTCTTGATAGTCGCATCTAAATTGACGTCCCAGACGTCTTGCCCCAAAAGCGATGAGTTCCCATAACTCTCAGTCCTCTAATGGACTGGTGACATCCCAGATGTCTCGGCCTCAGTAAAAGATGGTGAAGTCCCAGATTTCTCAGTGCCACACATCTCCACTCGTTATCTTACCCTTAATGAGAAGGGGTAGCAAACACTGGTTGCATTCATTTATAGTTCTTTTATCAGGTAGTTCAGGTAATTCTATACATGAATACATATGCATGTATTTCATCACATTCTTCATTCCTGAGAGTCTATATTCACTCAAGGGGGTCATCATCATGGATACTACAGCCATGAACATATTTTATTTAAATAACATCATATCAGATTCCATATAGCACAGTCTTATCATTTTTTAGCAATATCCCAAGAGAAAATTATCTAAAATGGCACACAACAAAATTCTCAATCAAATGAATACCATATTAAATCCATCAATAGATATACACATCCAAAGAAGAACATAAATAAATAATTTCCCCTCACCTATTGTTGTTGAATCCAACCTTACACTTGAACAGCAACTAGGCTACCTCTCTTTAATTTTCAATTCTACAAAATAAGAGATATAACTTAATTATATACTATTTATATATTATAAATTCCTACTCTCTTACCTCAGTTGGGGGGGATATATGTAAAATTACTAAAATACTCATAAGAATAAAATTCAACAGAAAATTCCCAAAGGAAGGAAGGAAAAATATTGACAAATTAATATTATAGGAATTGGGGTATTACAGATACCATATTAAACGGAGTTCTTTTGCGCATACTGAAACTTAATTGAACGGAGGATCAATACTATCACTTTTCTCTGTAGTTTCTTAATTAAAATAACATAGTCTAAATGAAGAGTAGGAATGAGATCAAAAAATGGGAGACATTTAGTTATTTGGGGTTTAGATCTTTATGGATTTAGTTTAATGGTCATTTAATTAGTCATTCTTGGGTTCGGTCGCTAATCAGTTGGGTGATTATTAGACTGCATCATAACACCATGAACGACTGATTAATAATTGATCAAAGCATAAGCCCGGCACATTTAGCAAACTGTGCGAATCTATTCAGGTTTTAATCTATCGGTCAATTTGGGGGGACACAGTGCGGCCAAAAATTGATACCCCTAAGTATGCATATTAGGGATCGGATCGGATTGGATCGGCACGGTTGACACAATAATATAATGGGGTTTAGCCGATACCTGGCCGATCCAACCCCGAGTCCGTACACTCGATCCATGGTTGGGATGTGCTGGAATACTTTTGTCATCATATATAGACGCTCTTCTATTCTGGATTCTCCTTACATCCTCGGACGTCAGGCCTCTCAGCAGTAAGCACTGCGCGATGAGGAAGAAGCTCTCTCTTTACTCAATTATATTTAACTTTTAGATTTTGATTTGGAATTCTGGATATTATTAGTTTCACGGTCGCCCCATAAAACTTCTTTTCTCCTTTTAGTGCTCATTCCCCGATTGTTCGGTCTTTTCTTTTTGAATCGTCTTGATAGATAGGGTTTCGGGTTCAATCTTTTTGCTGTTAGTCTGAAACCCTTTGGCGAACTTAGTTCGGTCGATTGTAGGGTTTGCCATGGATGCCCAGAGAGCTTTGCTAGATGAACTCATGGGATCAGGTACCTCGACTTCTGAGGAAATAAAAAAAAAAAAAAAAAAAAGATGATTACAACTTTGAATTTGGCTTTCTGTTTCAATTTATCTTCTATGGGATGAGGAAATATTTTTTTACTTAACCGTTGTTTGGATGGGTTTTTGGAGTTTATAGGGCGTAATCTTACTGATGAGGAGAGAAAGAATTACAGAGAAATATGCTGGGACGATAAAGAAGTTTGTGGTTTTTACATGGTTCGGTTTTGCCCTCATGATTTGTTCGTCAACACTCGAAGTGATCTGGGTACGTCTTAACTTTGTTGCCTTTTGAAATTAAAAAAAAAGAAGGGGCAATTGGATTTTTCACCAGTGCTTCTTGTTTCTTTGGTTATGCACCAGGACCGTGCCCTAGAATTCACGATCAGAAGCTGAAAGAAAGGTAACTAAGTGATTTTATTTGTTTGTTTTTCTGGAATTTGCTGGATTTGTGCGTTAGTTTGTGTCTGTAGTCGCCTAGTCGGTAACGGACTTCTGTATAGCGTGTTTCCGAAAACACTATTGTAGTTGAACCCGTGTCATGATTTATCAATTTTATCAACATGAACTTGAATTCACTATTTATTTTCCCGATATTCACCCTGGAGAAGATGATGTATAGATACGTATATATTTTTTTTCTTAATGCATTGTCCTGCATTTGTTTATTTTGAAAGAAGTCCTTGGAGAAGTTACATGCTTTATACATGTGGTGTAGGAATGGGGATAATATGAGTTACTGGCGTGCTTGCTATGCTAAATAAGACATTTGGAGTTCTGGCTGTTGCAGGTTTTTCGTTTGAGGTAACTGATCTAAAAGCTTTTGGGTGAGATCGTAGAATGTTAGGGAGAATTAAATTCCCTTCCAAAGGTAGCCTCAAGTAAATTTCATCGAGCTTACCAGTCACTAGGTCTCGAGCCATTCTATTTCTTTGTCTGTTTAGTGTTGGTGCATATATTTGAACTTTATTCAAAATCTTCATTTAAAAAAAAATATATATTGGACAATCTTTTTATAGCAAATATTGTGTTAACCTGAACATATGTCACTCTTGACTGAGCTATTCAGTTTTGGTCTTCTATAGTTTCTGGGTTTTAGCTTTGATCTTTTGAGGGGAGTTCATCCTCAAGTCTGCAGAAACCTCTTTCAATGGTTAAATTTAGGTAAGAATTGGCCATTGACAGGTCTTGAGGTTGACATAGTTTTTAAGGAGCAAAGCCACTTGTAAAACCTAAAGGTGATCAAATCTATCTTTAGACTTTTATAGGCTTGTTAACAGGTGATGTACATGGTAATACTAACTGGTTGTACTTGGTGAACATTTTGTGCTGATTTCCTGGATTATTTGGTTTATTGGTTTGTGGATTGAGAACCTTATATAGAAATTGTTGCTTCTTCTATATCTGTGGTTTTAAATAGTTAGTCCTTTTGCTTTCTAGACAAACCAATAAGAGTTCTGACTTTATCGATCTAGAAAAAAGGAAAAAAAAAAAAGAGTTCTGACATGAGTTCTAACTGGCTTAAATTTTTCATACACAGAATATACTGATTGCTTGTACTCTGGGGATTCTTGTTTAGTGTAGTCAGGCCTTTTTTTTTTTTTTTTTTTTTTCTGGTTCTTGATTAGTGTAGTCAGGCCTGTTTTTTTTTTTTTTTTTCTCTTTGCCACATTACTCCCCCCCACAAAAAAAAAAAAGGCCAAACATAGATTCTGTAAAAATAGTGATCGTAGAATCAGATCATTTACTTTTTTTTTTTTTTTGGGACAAATGTAATCTGAACATTTGAGAGCAATGATTCTAACGTTCTCCTTGACAGAATATGCAAATCTCTGTGTTAATAGATCATTTACTGGTGAATGTAAAGTCTGGAACGAACTACTTCTAGCATTAAATCAATCTAATCTGAGGGCTGCACATTGGTAATCTCAAATAGTTTTTACTTTTTCTCATCTTATGTTCTTTCTCATTCCAAATTTAACCAATCTTCACTTATTCAATGAGCTATACTTACCTGATTGTCAATTATTTATGGGTCCCTGCTGTAGTCATGCCTAATATATGATGCTCATTTTGCTTCCTTGATTAAGTACAAGCTTTGAGTTTATGTTACTTCTAATTGGTGGGAATCAGTTTTTGATAGTGGGCTAAGCTTCCTAATGTTGCTGTGTTTTTCCCTTTATTACTTTTGACTACACATCTCTGTGATTTATTTTAAGATTGAACAAATGCTTTGGTATGGGGTCTGAGCTTTTTTATTTACGACATATTTGACTGAAAGTCTCAATTGTAATTATTGGTAATGAGATGGTGAATATTTCTTCTTTTTGTCCTTTACTCTCCTGTCCCTCTTTTAATTTTAATTTGTATTGTGGGTATGTACTACCATTTTCTAGTCAACTTGTGATGTCAGACATAGATATGATGTGTCGTTTGTCAGTATGTGGTTTTAATGAAAATTTGATTTTTCGGTGGTTATAGTTTTGAGAAGTCCCCTAGACACGACTCTTATGTGCCCAAGTTTGAAGCTGAACTCGCTCAGTTTTGCGAGAAACTGGTGGGTCCATTCTTCATTACACTTGTTTGTAGCCATGCTGATGAATCATGATTGGGATTATATTCGTCTTATTCATGCATCCTTGTGTCACTGTAGGTCCTAGACTTGGATAGAAAGGTTAGGCGTGGTCGGGAACGCCTGGCTCAGGAGGTTGAAGTTCCTCCCCCTGCTCCTATCTCTAGTGAGAAGTCTGAGCAGTTATCTGTGCTGGAAGAGAAGATAAAGAATCTGTTGGAGCAAGTGGAGACCCTTGGTGAAGCAGGCAAGGTGGATGAAGCTGAAGCACTCATGAGGAAGGTGCTGCAATTAGGCTTACAAATATATGCCTTTTTTTTCCCTTCTTGGCTTGCAGAAGGGTTTTAATTTCAAAAAAAAATTTCTCCTTTACAGGTTGAGATGCTGAATGCTGAGAAGACAGCTGTGACTCAACCACCACAGAATGAGAAAGTCTTGATGCACACACAAGAGAAAAAGATGGCATTGTGTGAGGTCTGTGGTTCTTTCCTTGTGGCAAATGATGCTGCTGAGAGAACACAATCACATGTGACAGGCAAGCAGCATATTGGTTATGGCATGGTCCGGGACTTCATAAACGAGCATAAGGTAAAGTCTGTTCCATCTATTTCGTGCATATTGAAGTTGATTGCTTTGTCCTGTTTTGCTTGGGTAAAGTACACTGAATTTTATTCTACAGGCAGCTAAGGAGAAAGCAAGGGAAGAGGAGAGACTAGCAAGTGAGAAAGCAGCAGAAGAACTAAGAAAGCAAAAGGAAAGCGAAAATGACAGTAAAGGTAGAGGAAGTAGTTTAGGAGAGAGAGATAGGTTACATGGTCGGGACCGAGACAGGGAGCGGGATCGGTATCGAGAACGGGAAAGATCTCGAGAATGGAGTAGCAGCAGGGGAAGCCGAGATGGGCGAAGGGGGGACTCGAAATACAACAATTACCGGGATGGAAGAGACGGGCGCAGAGACAGATACCATGACAGAAATGGAAGTGTAGATATGCCAAGAGAAAGGGGTCGGGGTAGGAGCAGATCACGTTCTCCAGTTACGTATGGTCACAGGAGATCTTCAAGAAGTCCAGTCCGCCATAGTAATGGCTAGTGTAGCTAGATGACTAATCTTTTGAGACCTGAAGAGGTAGACCTTTTCTATCACCGTTTAATGTGCACTTTGTATTCTTAACTGAAAACCTCATCATGGGTGGAACTCTCTTTTGCTATCTTACAGCTCTATTGAGTCTTTACCATCACCTTATCAATCGATATTTTAAGAGGCAGAAAGGTTGAGGTAGGTATATTTTATTGTCGTAATTTTTCCTAATATTCTACTTTATATTTTTGTTGAACTAAATCCTGTTTATGCATGATCTCTGGATTTTGTTTTCAGACCATCTTGTGTTGGGTCTTTTTGAGTTATTATATTCTCAGAGTAATTAAGATGACAAATTCAAAAAAAAAATTGCGTGAATGTTGCTGCCGCTGATGGAGATATTGGGTTATTTCACAACTTTTTCAAGGTAATATATAATTCTCAACTTGTCATGGCTGGAGGGGTTTTTTTTTTTTTTTTTTTTTTTTTTTTGGGTGTGGGGTGGGGGGTGTGAATTCCAGTTTGTCATGATTAGGGTCTCCAGTGTTTTTTTTTTTTTTTTTTTTTTTTTTTATAAGTTTATCACTGGAAGTTGTATGCAGTACTGTCTTTGCTGTTGATTCACGTAGGAATGGGAATATTCCAATCTACTTGGTTCTAAAAGAAGTGTTTACTGATGCCATGTTGGTTTACGTGCAACCACCATACAGTTAGGGCCCTAGGGGAGAAACTGTGAGTGATAGACTGACCACGACCAGTCAAAGTTCGCACAGTTGTGTAATGCCCATTTCACAGTGCGTGTTCAAATTGTTCAATTATTTCAGTCAATCAGTTTAGTCTGTTCACATTATTTGGCCTAGATATCTAGGACATGATCGGTTAGGTAGTTTATGCAGTCTGATATCCAATGATCCTTTAATAGAGAAAATATAGATCTCAATTGCTCAGATGCCCAAGAATATACTTATATGCCAATGGCTATAAACATGGGTTTAATGATGATAGAAATAGATTCAGGCTAAGCAACCTGAATTTTTGGATTAACAGAGAGCAACAGATCTGTTTTATAACAAATATAGGAGCTAATATTCTAAGATATGAAATTCAGAGGGATTAATACCAGAAACAGAATAATAAACTACTAGGTTTATGACTGACCTGTTATAGAGACGACCAGACAGCAGTGAAGGGGAAAATTAGAGTATCACAGGGAGGGAATGTTGCAGAAAAGTCATAGAAAGATATGCTTATTTTAGTGGAAATAAGCCTTGGGTGGGGTTATATATGTATGGGCCTCCTGTTGTTCTAGGATCCTACTATTAACTAGTCTATTTTGGTATTAATAATCAAGTGCTGGGGTCTTTTTTTTTTTTTTTCCCAAGTGGAATTGATGCAGGGAATCAGAGAAAGGGGTTTATTTTATAGTGGAAATAGGCCCTGGATTGGGTTTCATATTGTATCAGGCCATTGGTCCAATGGGTTTTCATTGTACTGAGTTACTTTGGAGGACCTAAAATATGGGTAGGAAGTAAGAATACGGGATTTATTTTATTAGTTAATTTAAGTTGGAGTCCTAGTTAGAATATAAGTAGTTTTAAGTTTTTATTGGTCAATTAAGTAGCTAATTTGATTACTAGTTGGTTTAGGCCATTTTTAGCATTGTGTAGAGTAAGATTTTGAGAGTCTATACAACTAAGTAGCCAACCATTCAGGCACACGGAATTTTGAAATATAGTTTTTGGCATTTCAGAAGTTTTTCTGATGCATCACAATCTTTGCATCATTGCAGAAGACCATTGAACTTAGGATCTTAATTCCCATTTATGCTAGACACTTCTCATGCTGCAGGCGGAGCTGTCCATTCCCACCAAAGATTTGAAAAAAATAAAATAAAAAGAGGCATCTCTGGACATCTCTCACTTGCTTGCCAGCTTGTCAGTTTCTAGGTTGTGATGGTCTGCTAGATACAAGGGAAGACATCCATTTTGAATTTATATGGGAAAATAAATCTGGGGAGAAGGATTTCCGTTTGGTAAATCTCATTGTCATTTTGGCTTGTGCTAGAGAATGTTTGACCTCCAACTTCAATGTTTGCAGCATAGATTTTAAGTGGCGCATGGACTTTTCCTTCCCTCTTTTAAGTATTCAAAAATTAGAATGGCATTAATGCTTTTGTTCGATCATAGATGGCTAGTGTAGAAAACGGATTAAGCCCGCCATCTCACATGAGCGTAATCACTACCTTGTTCTGTTAGCCATTTTCTGTTGTCATTTCCCGTCTCTTTGCAGGGGAGTGGATTTTAAGTATGCCAACAGGACCATTAGACATTAAGACAGGGATCATGGAAGTTGGAGGTTATGGAAACGAACTTTGCAGAAAAGCAAATTTCTCTCGGCAGCTGCACAAGTTCAGGCAGTGGACGAAAATTGTCAGAAATTGTCAGGTCTGCTTTACATAGGGAATAAGTTGGTTCCTTTTTTTTGCCTCGTGTGTTGATAGTCTTGTTGAGTTTATGCTGAAACGCTCTACTGAATCTAGTACGCCAGAAGAGAGTAGACGTTTAATTTATGCATCTGGAAAATGTTGGTGGCAAGAGGGGTACCTACATTCGGTTAGTGGTACACGACCAAGATTCAAGAATTTAGAAATCCCAATTTTGACTGAAATGATTAAAATTTTGCTGAAACAGTGCCCTTTTTTTTTCCTGTTAGCACAAGGTCGAAATTTTGGTTGAAATATTGTTCGTCTGATGTAAAATGATGTAAATGCTGATTGAAATATTGCATTTTTCTTGTTCGAATGTCATTTCATTTCATCCTTGTTGAAAACAAGGAAAAATTAGAGATAAAAATGCCAAAATTTTGAACCATGACAACGAGTTCAAGTCATTAGTGTTTCAGGCTTTCAGCTGCTCTATAATTGAAATCATTAAATTAGCGAAATTGGATTATATAATTCCTTCATTCGAAAGCAATTTGATTATAAAATATATCATGCCATTATTGCTATGTTCTCGAGTTTTTTGTGTATTTATTGGAGAAAGCTTACCCGGCACCATTACTCATTATTTTGACATTTTTGGTGAGACCTTTGGTTATATGGGGATTGTTTTGGATATATGCCATGTCAAATTTAACGGGCCTATCATAACCTTGTCTAGCAGCGGTGACCCCTGTCTCTATCCTCCCTCCCTCATTTCTAACTTTTTCAATGCTACGAGCATCTCTACCGTCTTGGCAAATGTTGTGGACAGGTACACCTTTCCCTGAACAGATATATCATCCCAATACGAGTTAGCCAAGAGGCTAAACAATACATTGTAAAATGTGGGAGTACTCAGAAGATTTACAAGAATGATGAGACTACTGAGGTGATGCATAGATATATACATGGAAGTGTATACCAGTATGGATTTTAGCCACCCAAAAAAAAAAAAAAAAAAAAAAAGAGTATACCTGTGAAAGTGACTGTTTTATTTACCTAAAAAAATAGATTTATTTGACATATGATCAAATTATATCATTCATTAGTGATCCAATTTTCTGAACTGTTACATCATTCCTCCACGTGGTGCATTGGGTGTTGATAAAGGAAATTCAGTCAAGACACGTTAAAACTTGTTCTTGATGAAATCTAGTGATTTTCTTATTGACATTTTTTAATATGTTAAATAATTTGTAATTTTACTTTTGTTGTCTTCTAATTTCAAGACAATAGGGTAAATTTCAATCATTTACATATGTTTTCGAAAAATGTGTCTGTCAATGAGTATTATGGACAATAATGATAGACAATGGGTAATTAAAAGAATATGATATGTTCTAAGTACTCTTGTACGTCATCTTATATAAGTTATATAAGTACTTTTTTAAAATTTTATTTTGAAATTTGAATATTGGACATGGTAAATTGGATTGAAATTTAATCCATGATTAATAAAACTTTGATTTACTTATAAAGGCTGAGGCTAAGTTGGCAATAAAGGATACTTTGTTACATTAATCAGTTCTCGATTCCGGGTTTTAATGTGTTGGGTGTGTTACATGTATGCGGTGAAATGGGGAAGACGAAATTTGGATCAGAGTCATGGTTTGAGTATTGGGATTGGATCTGCCAATATGGTTGATCCGTATCGGTTTTGGGAGTGACTGTTAGAGATACTTGAATGATATGGTATTGGATACATGAAACCACCACTCTTTAAGGT
This sequence comes from Protea cynaroides, assembly GCA_028583415.1. Classification (NCBI taxonomy): domain Eukaryota; kingdom Viridiplantae; phylum Streptophyta; class Magnoliopsida; order Proteales; family Proteaceae; genus Protea; species Protea cynaroides. The sequence goes on from CM053276.1 coordinate 132,679,303, forward strand.
TACTGTTGTATTATACATTTCACTTCTTGTGCTCATGTTTTCAGTTTGTTTTTTATGTCGCCGATTCAGGTGTGCTCGTGTTTCCTGATCTTTGCAGTTTTTGTTTGTTTCGTGCTGTTCTTCCTCTGTTCATATGGAAAGTTATCCAAATGATGATGGATAGTACCGAGAACAGAAGGGAAAGGAAGCACATGCTTCTTCTTTCTCCCTTGAAGTCTGGATCCCTTTCTATCTCATCTCTTTCTCATTCAAGTGGCCGGTTGTAAGAATCGTACTCCGAAAATCTGGTTTAACTCATGGTGTACGTCGTGACAGGTCTCCCAATCATAATCGGACCGGAATGCGAGACCGGGTGACTAATCACGATATCCAGGTATGAGAAATGATAAGTAAAAACTCAATTTTTACATATCGGTCTCAGTGCCGGTTTCACTCAGAGTGAGACCGGTATGTGCAACCGGTATGTTTTCTCGAGCGGAGACCGACTCCAGCGAGTCCCACACTCCAAATCCGAGTTTAGGAAATCTTTTAGACGTAGGAGACCTTTCTAGAATGGTCTCCCATTATATATATACATCATTCTTTCTCCTTAGATCATTTTCAAACACTCTCAAACCCTAGAGTCATCTGGAAGAGATCTGAGAAGGAGCAAGGAGGAAGGAGTTAGGAGCCTGTGCGAGAAGCGGATTTTCCATTGGAGGGGAACACCGTCATTCAACAAACACCGGTAAGTGCTCGACCTCTGTATTGATGTTTGAGATTACGGATCAAAGCTGTGAAACGGTGTGATGATCTAGAACCCTAGAACTGTAAAACCCTAGTTTCATTAAGATCCATTCTGAAAAGAATGCGACGAAATAATCTAAACCTAGGTGACCAAACAGGCATCTCGACCTTAGAATGGTTTAGGAAGAACCCTAAAAACTAAGCCGATGATCGACGAGAGAGGGAGGTTCGAGATTGGGCTCTCGGACCCATACCGCCAGACATACCGACTGGACAATAAGTCCTACAATATGGTCCTGCGGTATATACTGCAAGCACATACCTGCTGCAGTATACTGAAACCGGTACTGAGACCGGTATGTGAGACCGGTATATACCGCAGGCCCATACCAGTCTCACTATTATAGTGAGACCGGTACTGCCACCAGTATGCTTACCGAAGCTTGGTTGTTGGTCAGACTTGGTTCTAACCAACTGTAACCCTAATTCTAATCTATAAATATGTTCATGTATGACTTATAGATGATGTGAGTGGATTCTGTGACGCACTACGGACTTGCAATCACGCATCAGGTAAGAGACAATACCCCAAACCCTAAGTAACTAAATAACAGTAAAGCGTTGTGATCATATCTATTTCTGTGATTATTGTTTGTTGCTTGTGCATTTCACATGCCATCTAATTATTTAAATTTTATTATCTGTTCATGCATATTCGTATGCTAGGATGATGTTTGTTTAGGCATGTGATTGTTTTTGTTAGTGTGTGGAATGTGAAGGAGAGTGGAGCTCTGGATATATCCTCACACTGACACCTTTTCGTATTGCCGTCTACCTTAGCGGGCTTGGTGGGAATAGGGTATCAGGGGGAGGACGTGGAATTGTGGTGCCGCCTGCCCACCAGACTCGAGCCTATCTCTATGTCGTAGGGAGTTGTGCTGGGGTAGGGTCATAGATACTGTGATGACATATAGGACTGGTTAGAAACGGAACCCACTTGCAAGTCATTGCCAACAGGGGTTTAGGTGTTGGTGCGGTGTAGGGTATCAGGGGGAGGACGTGGGATGGTGGCTCAGCCTGCCTGCCAAACTCTAGCTCTAACACTCTGGTGCATGGAGGTGCGGTGGCCGTCAAACATTACTATAGCATTTTATAAGTTATACATAACCCAATTGTAATGTTATCTCATGCATTTTATATGTTACATTGGTCTTGTGCTTTACTAAGCTAAGTTGTGAACTCACCCCGTATATATATATTTTTTTTCAAATATTGATGCATATTACACTGTTGAGGAATTTTTTGCTGCTCCAGCTTATGGGACAGTGGATGTTATAGATTCAGATAGTGGAGGACGAGCATGATGCCTCATGCGAGTGCTCTTACTATGTGTTTCTTTAGTGTTATTTATTTATTCTTTCAATTGGGTATAGACAATGTATTAAATTATTATTTATGATTGTGGATGATGGCATAATTGGAATAATTATTTATTTACAATTAGAAACTTAGTTCATTTATTATTAGATTTCGCTGCTATGTATATTTCCTTATGGTTAGTTTGCTTAGAATGGTTTGTTGACACGATCTACTGAGATCCTGATATAAATCGTGGTTTGAGAACGGTTTACTCACACTTCTGATTCAATCAAAATTGGAATGTGACATCGGCTATTGGTAAACAAGGATGTGAAATGTGGCAAAAAAAAAAAAAAAAGATCCCAATGGGACAGAAAATAGCAAAACTATGGTGTCTTGTTCTCCTTTCTTTATAGATGACATCATCACCCCCTTTAACTTTGACGAAATAAATTTATCCAAATGAAAGAAGGAAAGTACCGGAAAAGAAGGGAAAAGGAAATAAATGTTGTCAAAATACTTCTCTCTTGAAATCTAGATCCTTTCTTTCTCATCCCTCTCTAATCCTAAATAGTCGGCTACCAATAAAAAAGGATGTGAAATGTGGCAAAAAAAGACCACAAAGAGAGAAAATAATAAAAGGTAAATCAAGAAATTGGAGATGCGGGGTATCGATCCCCGTACCTCTCGCATGCTAAGCGAGCGCTCTACCATCTGAGCTACATCCCCTCATGTTAGTATGTTCTGACATTTCTTAAATATTAACTGAACACCTCAGCCTCCACCATACGTGGAGAAGAATAGATTATCATTTCAAAGTTCAAAACCAAGGGACTGACCTAAAATACATTTATCTGATGTGCAGGAAACCCAAAAATAGGAAAGGCAATGAGATAAGGTTCACCCTACTATCATTCTGTAACGGGTCAGGTAGTTCAACCCCACCTCCCCACCCGCGGGCGATTATGACCATTCATGATGGATTTCAGAGATTGGGCCTCTCAGTACATTGTACCAATTTTTTCCAACTCTTCCAGAAGCTCCACCACTGCGAACCCCAGTTAGATTGGAGAAGGTAAGCTACGTGATGAGTGATGCAAGTCGGCTAAAAAAAAGGGCCGGACTCGGTATGGGGCCATTGCTATCAACGGCAGGAGACTTCAGCACCAGAGGAAGGTGGCATCTCAAACAGTCGTAAGGTTGAGCTGGGATCTATGATTTGCGTTGCCTCGGCAACTTAAAAAAGAGGGGTCATGTAACCATGTTTAAGTCTGCATGGGTGACTCCTTAGGTTCCAAAAAAAATTTCTAAATAATAAATCCTGAAGCTCTTGGATGAGCCTGGGCTGGCACATTCTGGCAGGACTCGGTCAGATTCAGCCTTCCTTTCTGAACTTCACATTTCTACCCAGGATGTAAAATTCAGTACTTAGCATCAGATATCCTCTGCTTAACCTAATCCAACCTGGTTGTTCTGACCGAAACTGCCTAAGTTAGGAGAAACAGGCTGTAAGAAACAAGTCCATCGAGTTTTGGTCGGGGGATTGTATCAGGTACAGATCAGCTGAAACCAAACGTTTCAAATAAGGACCCGCCAGTTAAAAATGTTTTCAATTGCTCTTGACATCCTAGTTACAAGTACATTAGGCTATTGAATAGCTACGGACTCATGATTAGCAGTGCAGCAAGATTTCAGCCATAAAAATGTTCTTGTATTTACCTTAAGTCATGTTGCCTATAACAAAAATTGGAAGCTTGTTACATTGTACCTGGATTACAAATATGTTGTACACAGTCATCATCAGATACATTCGTTAAATTTTGTAGCTCCAATGGAGAACAATATGCATTTTCGCTGACAGATAAAATATGCAATAGATGTCTTCGCTTGATAATGGAAATGTAATATCTAATCTAAAGGGTGGAGAAAAAAAATTTCCAACGGCTGCTTTTCAAGAAAAAATGAATAAAATCACTGATCTAGAGTCACACGCCGAATCTTACACACAAGCTGTGCGGTGGGAAAATCAAGCTGGTTTGCTGCATCCGATTTCAAGAGATCCCGGAGCTGGTCTCTTGGAGTTGAGAGGCAGGAATGATATGTAGATAGGAATTGAGGAATTGGCATTGACAAAGCTGACAGCACATTACTCAGATACTCAATATCGGCTGATAGCTGTTGGGCTCCACGATCAGTTATGTATTGAATTCCTCGTAATTGCTCCATGTAAAGTGCTGTGGCACCCTCGGCAACCTTTAAACAACATCCATTGTATAGAAATTGGTAAGTATATACTAATACTCTTAGAATTTCTATCAGATTGTCTACAGAAGATTTTAAGTGTGGAAATGGCAAAGCTGCTTTCACCTTGAACATCCACTCAGTCGCAAAGAACTGGGCTTCCTCAGTGTTGGCCTCACTGCTAGAGATGCCTTCAGCAAGTGGATCCAATTGTTGGGGTAGAGTAAGAAGATATTCTCCAACACTGGTCACATATGACTGAGGGTAGACACTGAAGCTTGGGAGAGGAAAAGCACTAGTCTCCTCTACTGAAGACCATATTGGCAACCTGGACACCTCGCTCAAGCGTTGCCGTACTTTAGATATGAGGACATCATAGACAAGTTCGTTAACAGCATCTGCAAAAGCTGCTACTCTCTGAGATGAAAGTGGAAGTGCATGAAACCGAGGATCTTTCGACTGCATGACAGCATAAAACGGATGTCAACCGATGGCATGAACACTGATGCATTGAGTATACCACAAAACAGAAAGTTGCAAAAGCCAAACCTGAAGTAGACACAGACTAGTAACAGAGAGAGAAAGAAACCAGATAAGAGTATTAAGTAGGATTAACAAACTTTCAAGTTTTTGGTCTAACTCAATTAACACCCTGTGGCAAGGACAACTTAGTTTGGCACGTTAATGACAGTTTTTACCAAACATCAAAATCAAATCACAAGCACATAGATTATGGTCCAGTATCAAAGTGCACAAATAGAAAAATATGCATGTGGGACCTCTAAATACATATGTATATATATGTTACTGTCACAAATGGACACAAGGTAACTGTGTATGGACACTACCGTGGCATAAGGACTAAAAGAAATATAAGAAAATTATACTGATACCTGATCCAATAGGTTAAAGAGTCTCTTAGATTTCTCAGGAACATCAATAAGCCGCAAAGCTGCCACATCCAAGGATGCCCTTCCCGCCATAGATAATTCCTCATTTCCACCATCACTAGCCACATGTGATTGGTTCTGGTCTGCATTTGAACCAAATACAGAAAGGGATAAACTTGTGTTAATCCTGGCAAGAGTAGCTCTCAGGGAAGCTTCAAAGACAGAGGATCTGCTGGTTAGACAGTCTGCAACGGTAAGGATCTGCAATGCTCCTTGGACAATAGACCATTCCTCCTCATCCGAGACTGCATCAACTTTACGTGAGTTGTGAATTCCATCTTTTCTGTCGGATCCCATTTCTTTCTTTTGTCCAACACCATCACTGATAATATCTACTCCACATACAGCTCTTAAGGATTTTAGTGTTTCTTGCAGTACAGAAATATACTGCAACATGATATCATCAAGTGCAAGAATAAGTTCATCTGCCTCAGAACCTCCCGTAAAGCTGATGCACCTCTCTACAGCTGCTTCAAGAAGCACAATGACCTGTGGAATAGATTCCTCCATTCTTCGAACTGTCTCACTGAGTTCAATTCCTTGGGCACCCACACCACGAGCAACAGCCCCTCTAAGATCTATTGCTGCAATCTCAGCAGAAAGAATGGCTCGCTCCATTTTTCCATACCTAGAAAAAAAAAATTTATAATACCATCATTCAACTAAAGAAAAACAGCATGATTTGTCAACCCACTATTAACTTAGGAATAATAATAAAACAACTGATTAGTAAATGGAATAGAATTTTTTTTGTGTGTGTGTGTGTGTTGGGGTTGGGGGGGGGGGATTTCTTATGGTAAGCACCAACAGAAAAGCCTCTTTACCTCAATCCCTTTTAAGATATAAAACTCAGAATCAGGCACCTCCATCGATTCCAATTTGAATTGGATTCTTTGGATCACAATCAGTCGGGAATCAGCCAGAATTGGCCAGAACCCCAGAAATTGGGCTCACGAAGAAGATGAAAAGATCTACACAAATCTGTATTTTTTATAGTTTTTTATTCAAAGAAATATAGATCTTGATATAAGAGGTAAGTTTCATTGATATTTTATTGCCAAAAATGAAGATCAAAGAGCATGCATGGACAATTTCAAAACAGGTTGCAGGAATCGGCATTAATCGGAATAGGGTCAGCTGATTTTGCTGATTCCAATCAGATTTTGTAGAACAACTTGTGTCATTTTGTAAAGAAATTAATTGATCTAGCTGGTTTCAGCATCCTACATTCCGATCCAGTTTTTATTCCCTGGTTCCCCCATCTCCCTATAATAAAACTTGCCAATCTCAATAAGTGTGCTTAGCTATATTTCAAGAACAATTGAAGAGAAAAGAACTGCAGTTGAGATTAAGGAAAAATGGTAACTGCATAACATAACTTTCTGTAGATAGAAGGAAATTACAGGTTATTTGAACACAGTTATAGAGTCTACACGCATTATAAGTATTTTAACAATCTTATTGTAATGTTGCAACTAAATCAACAAAATGGATGACACTGCTGGGTTTGTGTCTTCACCTCTGTTTATATGATTCATAAGGAGAATAGACAGCCTTCAATGTGTCCAGTAAAACCTGAAGATCAGATTCCAAAAACAAGTGTTGGATATTCCTCGCAAAAGCACTAGTCATATTGTGCAGTTCAATCAGTGCCTCGAGATGCTTAGTCTGAATCTTAGTACCTTTTGACATATCTCCGGACAAGATATCCAGTATACCTGGAAAAGCATAAACAGAAGGCTTCACCATCAGATGGTTTAATACAATTTTCAGTTCATAAGATGAAAATACACTTCTGAATCAATATTTAGAACATCACCAAAAAAACAAATGGCAAAATCCTCACCAAAATTTTCAGATCATTTCAGGACAAAGGACTAATAAGGTTGTGATAATCAGAAATGCAACTGAGACGAGCAAGTTTGCATCATAAATCCAATAAATTATTTACCACCAAAGCATAGAAAAGGTTGAAGAATCAAAATGTGCAACTAAATCAGTGAAATAAACTGTACAGAGAACAGAGTTCACAGGTATACACCAACTGGATATAGATTTAATTGTGGTGCCTGCCCTACAGTGATCTTTATAGGTTTGGTTATTGTCTATTCTTTCGGGCTTTTAGTTATTTCCCGTTCACCCATTGCGGAACTTGAATCTAGTTAGAGATCTCTACCACATAGGATTTTTACAGTTTAAGGATAAATTGCCCCATGGCTCCACTATCGTTGCAGAGCCTCCACTCCCAAATCCTTCACCAACCAGATCATTTTCTGCATTCGATGCAACAACAGCTGATCCTCAATTGGTTCATGCTGGTCAATCACTTCATGAAACAATAAAAATGTTTCACTTTAAATTCTAATTTAAAAGCCAATCCCTCTCCCATCTAAAAACAAGAATAAAAAAATACCACACATCAGATTAATCTGTCTAAACTATATCTGCATCAGTTTCAATTCCTTCATTATATCAAGCGGCTTCACCAAGGTCCATATCATGCATTGCCATGGATTTCTGCTTTCATACTTCCCAGAAAAATGATGTGGGAACTCATTCCAGTCCAAAGAATGAAGAAGCCATCACTGCCTTGCCTAATGCATATAGATCATAAAGGTCCATTGAAAGATTCAGAGCTCACCTCCTAACAAAAGGTTTCCTTGAGATAATTGCACTTATCCTGCAGCTACCATTTGTGTCTGCATCGTGTGCTGACTAATGGCCTCGTTTCCAGATGGATGTCATGGATCTCAAGGTTGGCAGACAAAGAATTTCAAATCATCAACATCTTAGCAACACTCATACTATCAGGTCACACTATATTTGTCAAATTAGGAAGAGTCTGTGTAGCCTCAATGTCTCAAACAGTCCACAACATAGTTCTCTGAATTTTCCTATATTATGCCACTTTTTTTAAATGATTTGTTGGACAAACCTTTTTTGATTCATGAAGCCACTCACATTAAACAATTCTTTTACTTTTACACTGGCTTTTACCAGTAAGGTACCTTACTCTTTTCTGGACTAAGCCATCCAAATTTCTGGTAGCTCTTATAATAGTATCCTAACTCATGCACTTGATTGTGGACTTCATCATCAGGCATTACGTAGGAATAAAAAGGTACTTACACTGCACTAACCATTTGGTCAATAATTTACCCCCTTCCCCAGTGTTGTGCTCCATCCGCCACCTCCAAAACAAAATATACGTGCAAACACATTCCATCTGGCCATATCTTATAGCTAGTCATCTATCTGGACCAAGAAGATGATATTCTTTGACTTACCCCAAAAAAAAAAAAAAAAGATGATATTCTTTGATTTAGCTTTGGCTACATAAATTGTAAACAAGATGTCCACGATAGATAATGTAAGCCTCTTTAGATTTACGGGGGGTGGGCTAAGGAAACCTTTTATTTTAACAACAGTGCAAACGAAGTTACTTTACACATGACATCTTCTAACCATCCGCATCATATTATAGCCAGAATCAGGTTTGACATCTAAAATCAGATTTTGACACTCAAAAGAAATACTTCAAAACATGCTTAAGATCCAACCTTTAGCCAATGCCCTTGTCTCAGGAACAACATCTCCAGTTGCAAGGTTGATACGAGAAACAAAGCTTGCACTCAGAGTCGCCATTGTCTCAATCACTAGCTTTGGGACAAGCATTCTATAATCATCAGGAAATGCAGTCATACACCTGTTGGTAACAGTGCACCAAGCTAAATGCTTAAATTCCATAACTAATAAAAAAAAATTTAACACAATCAATGCATGCTAATTGCACTTTGACAATTATACTTTTACGGAAAAGAAAAAAAAATGTAGTTTCATGTCCAAGGGGAACATAAATATAGGAGAAAGTACATTATTTATTCAATATGCAAATGAAAATGTACATGATTTATAAGCAATAACGAAAGAGCATGAATTGCCAGCATTGCATGGATTGAAGCTTTCGCCTTCACTAGACAGAGATAAGAGATTTTAAGGCTTAAATAAATACAACATTAATTCAACTGGAGAATGCAAAATAGTTCGGGGTGTTCCAAGCACTAAGAAGAAATATCTCATGTATACTTCCACCTTTGACACTTGGAAGTGCAAATTGTTGCAGTACCAATCAAGGTGTTTACATATTTGCAAGGACTGTTTTGGTCAATAAATAACTAAAATAACCTGCATGTACCCAGGGTCAACTGAACCAATTTAACCAAGCCTCACCACAACCAAATGGAGTTAGCTACAAGGATTTTGTTTCACCATTCAACTCTATTCAAAGCCATACTTGTTGTCAACCCTAATTATGCATATTTTTTCTGACCTCTCAGTCATTTCAGGCCTACCCTTTGCTCTTCTAGCACCTCGAATCTGGGCATTCAGAGATCTGTATTGCATATATCCATGCCACCTCAGACGACTTTCTCTCAACTTGTCATGTAAGCTATACTACTTTTGTTTATGTATTGTTTCTTCATTGCCCAACATTTAGCTCATACATCTTTGCTAGTCTTATTGCTGTCCAATAATATTTTTTCTTTTTGACTTTTATTGGAATGCACCAATCACACACGACTCCAGAAGAAACTCTCCACTTCATCCACCCTGCTCTAATTCTATGTGCAACATCATCCTCTAATTCTCCTTCTTTCTTTATAATTGAACCTACATGAACCCATGTATTAACTCAAACACCTCTCACAAGGACAAGTATCTCATCCAGATTAGTCCATGAAAATTTCAATACAGCTGTTGTAGTAGATCCTAAGTTTAAATTTCCAAAAGTATCAGTTGCCAGACATTACAGGGAAAAGAGAGGTGTTATATTCTCAGAAACTGGGAACAATATGCTTTTTGTTGCCTCGTGACAGTTTCAGAGGTTCTTGTCCAACATTAACACCTAAAAATGAGTAAGGAAAATAAAAATCTGAAATAGAAGAGTTTTTTCCTCATTTTAGGTTTTTACGCAGAAGATAGGAAAGGATGTTGATCCTGCCTATTTCTCCTTAGAAAATAAATTCCTGTAACAAGTTTCCTAAGAGAATATATACTAGTTCCTTAACCAGACTACCTTAACAGATCTTAATTTTCTATTAAAAAAAAAAAGGAGAATTTAAAAGGCAGAACTGACATATATGACCATACCACTTCCATTCTTGTTCAAGGTAGAGCAGTACTTCATCGTAGAAACTTGGCAACCAACTGGAAAAAGAATAAGCGGACAAACTAGATGACGAGTCGATAATATTAGGTAGCCTTTCGCCATCATGCTTTTCACTTGCGAGCTTATTAGCTCGCTGTCTGGAGTCGAAATCTCCCCAGAGTTGTTTTATAGGCTTTAGGTGAACTTTTGTATAATGCAGTTCTAAAGATTTGAACCTTCCAATTCGAATGAGGATTCTCCGCAAATTTTGAACAGCATCGACCTGTGAGATAGCATTTGGAGGAAAATACCAAAACTTAGGCACAGATGCCAACCAATTTGGAGTTGAAAGGGGATGGTTGAAAGAAAGTAGTAGAATACCGTGCGATTGGATAAAGCGTCATAAAGACGAGGCTGAACCATTCCTTCTAGCCTATCCTCCAGAACTTCAAGCTGCTTTCTAACATTAGCAAACTCGGCAACCTGAAGATACAAGAGTTATACATTAATTTACTTAAGAAACTATAAAGAAGACTAGACAAAGTTCATTAATTAGAACTAATAGATTACCTCACCAACAGCAGATAAGCAGTGTCTCATATTGGCCAAAGTTTCAGCAGCACGAGGAAGATCACCACTGGCAAATACATCTTCCACACTAGCACTTAATTGAGTCAACCCAGCAGCATCCTATTCTTAAATTAAAAGTAACATCAGTATGATTAACAAAACAACGACTCGTTGGTTAGAAAAATTAAATCTGAATATCTGGAATCAAACCAAGAACAATTACAACCTGTAGTGTCTCATATGCAGCTTCCATTCTCTGCTTGACTGTATCAACTTTTGCAAGGGCAGCTATAGATTCAGCTGAGGAGCCCTCTGCCTATAGTTGAAAGAAAAGAAGCAAAAGAAACATATATTATTATTTAATTTTTTATCATCAAATGTAGATATTGTTAATCAACAAGCAAAGAATCAGCACACAAGAGAACAAATGAAACATTTTCAGTGTTTACTGTTTCCCATCAACCACCAAATTTAGCATGGAAGGCATTTGTAAGAATATATATCATCCCTCCAATTAGAGAACCCTATAATCATACACAAAAACACACACACAAAAGCAAAACACAAAAGACATGACAATGAGAGAAACAATTCTTGCTATACATAATCACAGTTTTCACAAAAATGAAGAGTAAATCTGCTCAAGACTGGACTACAGTAGATTGCTTTGTTATAACAAATAATTTCCCGTCTGAACAGTTTTATTATTTCTGCTATTCCATACAAAATTTGCGTCAAAATTTGTCGGTCAACAAAAACACATGGAATAGTGAAAGTTTCTTCTTCATGATGAATTTGAACCACAAGGCCACCTTCACCAACACAGTTTTATTTTATTATTGACAAGATAATATTATTAAAACGACATAAAGATCCTGACCAATTTCACCAACTCTTCTTTCTATTCAATTTTATTCTCAGATTCTCCAGCACCCCTGACCATAGCCCAGCCACGATAGTTTATATTCATCGAGATTTATGCTTAAGCTATGTAAGTCCCAGAATACTTGCTCACTTTAGTGAGAACTCCAAGAAACGTTACAGGACATCAACAGATGGAAATGGATCAGGAAAATAAACAAAACATGGAGTTACAATAACATAGTTTTAATCATTTACAAACCAGATGCAATTTATTTGTTTGACGTCCTCGTCCGTTTGGTTCTTCAAATCTTTCGGTAATTCCAAAACATCATTCAGTGTCTCATTGTCAATTTCACACTTGTCATTCTCAGTTCACTAATTTTCCATATAAACTCTGAATTATAAGGTGCCATCTTCTGAGTCTCATCGCTGCATTATGAGCTCGGATCTATAGGAAGAATATATATCACAAAATAAAAGTGACACGCATCAGACGTAACAATTGCATTAAATTTTGCTGTAGATATACAATTTAAAATTTCGTTACTTGTGGATTTTACACAAATTCACCACGATCTTGCACAGGCACAATGCAGTCCCGTCTCGGAAGTTTGCCCGAGCATTTTGAGTAACTTCGACGGCCTAGTTCAATTCAACTTGTTTGAATGCATCCGTCATGCGATCAAAATCAATCTATTTCCCCTAATGATCTATAGTTTCCTCCAATTAAATCGACAAGCAACAAAAACTCAACAATATCCAACAAACCACCCCCCCCCCCCAAAAAAAAAAAAATACATAAGGTTATTGGTACCTTTTTTAGCTTGAGAAGGATGCCGGAGACGGAATTGCGGATAGAAATGGCGTCATCACGGAGGCGAATGACATCGCGGCCAGTACGGGGGACTCGATGTAAAGCGGCGGTGCTCTGTTCCTCGAGAGACACGGCGATCTCTTCGGACATTATCTGCAACTTCATTTCCAGATCTGCTAAGTGCTTCTCCACTGGATCTTGAGGGTGCCTGGTTTGGCACGCCGCATTGATCCATTTCTTCGCGTCGAATTTCTCCTCAGAGAACGCTCCAAGATCGACCATCATCTTTCCCAACTCCCCCGATTAGGAATTCTCCATGAAAGACTATGGAGTAACTGCAATTGTCGGAATATTCAGCGTTTAGTTAATACACGGTATTTCACTGAAATACCAAAACGAGACTCCGTAAGTTTGCCATGATCGCAAGGTATGCAACCTCTCTAGTATCAGTGGCTAGCTTGGTTGAGGATTCCTTTTTTTCTCTGATGAGAAAGCCGTCATGAGAGAACTTTCCAGAAATATTGCCGATAATGTTTAAAGGGACCTTTAGATATCAAAATCGGTCCCAAACATGAAACCGAGCCAACCGGATTTGATGCGGACAAACTGAAACTGAAACCGAATCTTATCGGACTGTATTTTACAAATTTGGTGAAAAACATAAACTGGACCGGATCACCTGATAAGTCCGAACTAAATTAGAACAACAAAATAAAAACTGAACCAGACCGATAGGAATCCATAAAGACAATATATTATTAAATACATGCAAAAAACCAACCTGATAATGGTCTAATAGAACTCATTAAGTCAACTTATGATTATATATACATATAGTAATGGAACTGAATTGAAACCAATAAGGACCCATTAAACCAGCCTGATAAAAGCAAACTGAAACCAGTCCAAACAGAATTTTTTTATGGGGTCGTAATGGGGCTAGGGTGTATAGCAATAAAACCAAATCGAGTCATATTGAATCCAGATCAAACCGTCTCATTGACATCCCAACATAATATTCCGGTGAAATTTCAGATTGGGACTTTCCTATCTAGATCATGACTATTGTCTTCAAATAATAGTACCTTTCTAAATATTACAAATTTCCGTTGTTTATATCAGTCTATGAATTACAAATGGATAGCTTGTGAATATTCACTATGGGGTCCCCTCCTCATGGGATCCATATCCTCTCCCGCCTGAGTTTGGTCGGGAGACTAGGTGGCCCGGATGGATGGCCACCACCTAGCTCTCGGGTGGATCCAAGCCCTCCATCTGAGCTGATACCCCTATCGACTCAGTTTGTCGGCTCGGGTGGAGGGTTCGAATCCACCCAACCAATAGCCAGATGGCTGTCATCCATCCGGGCCGCCAAGTCTCCTGCCCAAACTCAGGCGGGAGATGATTTCTATACCTCCTCATGAGCCTATTGAACCAGTTTGTTGGGAACTGTTTCATGAGCGGTCCAGAGTCCAGACTCCAAACCTATATGGAGTGGTAGCCCAAAATTTATGGAATAGCAAAGTTGAGTTTTTCAAAACAGAGTTAGTTTAGGCTATGTTTGGTATCATTTTTTTTTTTTTTTTTTATCTATTTAACAAAAATCATTTTCAAAATAATTTTTGTTAAAAAATAAAATGTTGTTTGGTAGCTATAATAAAAATAGATGGTAGAATGAAAAACAAATTTGGGATACTATGTTTAAAAATGATTTTGAAAGTCTTCATCTTCCTCTGTCATGGATCGTCTATTCATCTTCCTCTGTCAAGTGATCCAATCTCAATTGGGAAAGAAAAAATAAGAGAGGGGAGATAAAACATTAAGAAGAAAAAATTATATAATAAAAATGAAAACAAGGGAGACAGCGACCACTGTTTCAACGGAGACAAGAGACCATGATGAAAGAGAAGAGTTGAGAAGAAGAATGAAACCCTAAAAAAACCCACATCAAATACATAAGGATTATGAAAAGATATCAAACCAAGAACCGTCTTTGGAGAAACGACGTCGCCTCCGTTGGAATGATTGTCATCGTCGTCGTCGTCGCTGTCAGAGCCGTCTCTATGACGAAGTTGCAGGTCTGCGTCTCTGTGCTTTACTTCCGTTCGTCAACGAGAAGAGTGCTTGAGGGTTTGATTTGGGGTGGTTTTATAAAAGGAAACTAAATTACTTTTTAACCCTCTATTTTAACACATGTTTTAAATGTTTTGTACAAAACACAAAAAAAAAATTTTTTGTCTAAAAATCAAAAAGAGGTTGAGACAAACCTCTTTTTTAATTTTGACTTGCTTTTATTTTTATTTTTCATAAATAGCACTCATAAATTATGTCAAACCCCTTTAAAACTATAAATTTGAATAAAAAATAAAAAACAAAAATGATACCAAACACAGTCTTATTTTGAAAATTGAGATCCCCTTGAAATTTGAGAGCTATTTTTGAATAAGACAAGTAATTGATCTCAAGGTATTAGTTTTCCATGCATCTTCAACTCATCAAAATAGGTATCAAATTGATTATTACACACATGTATTATATGTGGTAAATTATTATTTCCTTTGCTGTCTTACATTATTCTTGATACTCTCTCTTTTTCATCAAATTTTGTCTTTTCATGCATTCTCATATCCTTAAAAATCCGTTGATGTGGCACAGAATTGGAGTCTTAACAATTTTTTTTTTTTTTACCACCGAAGAAAAAGCACTCTTTTTTAAATACAAGGATAGTCATGATCTCTCAATCCAACCCCTACAGGATGTGGAAATTGACCCTGATTTCTAATATCAACAAGCAAATCCATTTTTTACCCACATGTAAGGAGGGCAATGGCATCTCCAACCATACATCAAAACAGTATATTTGAAGCCAATCTCACAAAAGTGCCCCACCAAAGGGTAGAACCAATGTCAGGGTAGAGACCCTTTTTGTTGTGCAAAGGTAGAGGGACCCTTCAAATGCTTCTGACTTTTAAATGGTGTCCCAAAGTTTGAGGATAGGAGATAAAATCAATGATCAGTGGCTGAGATAATTCAGAATTTTTATTTTTTCTTTTTTGGTTTTGTGAGTACCAAAACTAGGTAGTTAGAAGTACTAAGAAATACTATATAAAGCCTGAAAAAACAAAGTATTAGTTCTTAAAAAAAAATTACCAAAATGAACATTAAAGGGTTGTCATAATGATACATTCCCAGAAAAATATTGACTCTAGGAGGCGCCCCGGACCATAAAGATCCAATCCCAAGCCTTTTTTTCTTTTTTGAGATTCCATTCTTTGTTGAATTCCTTCCCATCGAAGGAAAGTGTACTGTTCTCTAGCTGTACTTGCAACGGCCGTCCATTTTGTCCCAAGTATGGTTTTTATTTCATGCTATTATAAAGGATATTGGAAACTTAGGAAATGAATATCGGTCTTTATTGATACGTTGAGATGTCATATCTTTTTGCCTATGTATTGATTTAAAATGCTAAATCATTTGATATCTATCGGACATATGCCTTTGTATCAGTCTTTGTCGATGTCGATATAGATCCGTCTATATGCCGATCTTGATACCTAAAACCATGGTTTCAAAACTCCCAACTCGTACCCTAGCGGATTCACTTAGACAGTTGACGATTGGATAGCATCATGTAAAGTAAATGTTACAGAGATCAATATTCTACCTTCACATGATCTCGCTAGATCCGTTGTTCTGATGGGATCTAGCCATGTGTTCATCTTGAGTGGCCCAAGCTACCATCGACAATGGAATCATGATTTATCTTTTATTTTCTTTGGTAAACTTAATGGAATCATGATAACCTTTTCGTTTTTAAGGTTATGTTGCAGTTATATATTAATGTACGATTGAAATTAACCTTTTGGTATTAGACATGTGCTCTTTTTATCCTATCAAAAAATGCAATGAGCTGTTTATGGGTTTACTCCCACATCGAATGTGTGAGTATGAATTTGTGATTTTCTGTGGCACTATGAGTTGGTTAACTCTTTTAATATTAGCATATATCATCTCTCTCTTACAAAAAAATGCAAAGGCCATGTGCCATCTGTGGGTTTAATCCTACATCGAGTATGCGAATGTGAGTTTATATGGATATAGGATTTTTCGCGACACCATGGGTGTGTGTAAGAATTAAAAAAGAAATAGCAGAGAAATCAACCTCTTGGATGCTGTCTTCCTTCATTTTCTTCTCTTGGGGCATAATGCAATGTCGTCTGGACCCATATGACTTTTCACGACAGCATGAGTTGATTAACCATTTTGATGTCTGCGTGGTATTGACCCAGCCACTAAAAAAAAAAAAAAAAAAAAATTTGGTTATTTTTGAAAATCAAGAAAGCATAAATGAAGAAAAGAGATAAAACAAATAAATTCATCATTATATTTGTTTTTATCACTTTTTTTTTCCCTTAGCTTGTTTTGGTTATGTTTGCATTGCTTTATTTTTCAATTTTTATTTGTAAATAGATTATTTATAAAAACCAAAGAAAGAATATAAACAATTTGGATAATCAAAGATGGGAGGAAAGAGAACCGATTAAAACAAAGGTGGAAGTCCAAATACAACTAGGCCAGCAAAGATATAGAACCCAGATAATAATAAAATTGAAAAGAAATAAATTCGCAGACCAAACAAGAGCTCAAAGGATCCGCCGAGAGACTAGAATAGGGGCCCAATTGGGATCCGTGGACAAAGCGGAATTGCGGTCTTTTATGTTCGGAGAAGAGTGCATCTAAGGATATGTTTGGAAGCTATGAAAAAACAAGAAATATTTTGAAATGGAATAAATCTATTTTTGAGAATCGGAAAGAATAAAAAATTAATAATGATGAGAGAATGTGTTTCCATTCCAAACATAGCCTAGGTTTTTATTTATTCTTTTTTGAAAAGTAGCCTTGACATTATTTGATGTCAGTTGTGGTCCAGACTCCAGAGCAGATGTGTGATGACGTTATTTTATCTAACGAGGAATGGCATATAATTAAAAAAATTAAATGACTAAAACACCCTTTCATGGTAAGCACGTGTGACGTATAATAAGCATGTCAGCAACTCAGCGCTCAGCCCACAATAACGCTGCGGGCCCACAAGGCCGACTAACGACTGAATGGCTGCCTAAGTGCCTAACCATACCACCCGAAACCCAAGCCCAAAAGTCATCACAGTCAAAAGACCATCTGATTTCTAGCCTTGTTGTTGATATGAGATCGTATTGAACGGTCCAGATCTTCCACTTGGGAACCGTTGGTTCCATTAATTCACTGAAAGCCAGGATGGAGATTCGAGACTTGGAGAGAGGCAGGTGGGACTGTCCCACAACGTTGCTTTGCATCAATGTTCTTTCTTCGTCTGCTTTAACATCTCTCTCAGATTCCCCATCGAAAACCAGGGCAGAAACAGATTTGGTAAGCCAAGAAATAAAATCCAGATCCCTCCCAGTTTATCGGATCTTTGGTTACACAGATTACAGCTTTTCACCGCCGGAAAACTATTTTCGAGGTTCGGGATCTCTTCTGATTCTCGTCTTCTCCGGGTTTAAACTGTAAAACCAGTCCTGAGCGTCGGCAAACTGGTGTTGTTTGCTACCAAGGGTCCCTCGATATGACTTCAGGAGGGCTTGTCAGCATTGAACCTCAAGAGCTTACGTTCCCCTGTAAGCTTTGTCTGTCCTTTGTTTCATTTTCATTTTGCTTTTTTCTACCCCTTATTGATTGGATCGCCTTTTTAGATCTATTTTCCATTTCTAGGGTTTGGAGTTTTTGATTTCTTCTGTTTGTTTTTTTCTCCCCTCGTATTGAAAAGTCGAACTGAAGAAGCAGATCTCATGTTCACTTCAATTATCGAATAAGACGGACAACTATGTTGCTTTCAAGGTAATCCTTTTTAACCGTTTTTATCATCTCCCCTGTTGTTGTTGTTTTTATTCTAATTATTATTACTGTTATTTTGTTTCTATGTTCATTCATTATTTGAGAGCAAGTCTTTAGTAAAAAAAAAAAAAGAAAAAAAAAAGAAGAAGTAATTTTGATAATGGAGATTGGAAATTATGATTTTCTTTTGTGTTGTATAGTTTGAATGCTCAAATTTGGAATTGGCACTCTCAGGTGAAGACGACAAATCCAAAAAAATATTGTGTTCGGCCAAACACTGGAATTGTCTTGCCTCGATCCACTTCCGATGTGATAGGTGTTTATCTGATTAGTCTCTCTTTTCTCTCCTGTAATTTTGTGAATGACGATCTAGTCTTTTTTTTTTTTTTTTTAATTATTTTTATTTATAAGAAAAGTTGTTGTTTTGATGATCAGTTACAATGCAAGCACAGCGGGAAGCTCCCCCGGACATGCAATGTAAGGACAAGTTTCTCCTTCAGTGCGCAATCGCAAGTCCTGGAGCTACCGCAAAGGATATTACGCCGGAAATGGTAAGAAAACGATTCATATAACATTCTTTCGTATGAGTTAGTGGGAATAATATTGTATGATTTTTAACTTAACCTGTGCTTTTATTATCATTACTATTTGTTTATGCAATTGGTTTTTCCTTTAGTTTAACAAAGAGTCGGGTAATCACGTCGAGGAGAGCAAATTGAGAGTTGTTTACGTTTCTCCTCCTCAACCGCCATCACCTGTTCCAGAAGGATCTGAAGAAGGTTCTTCACCTAGAGCTTCTGTCTCAGATAATGGAAATGTGAATACTCCTGAATTCTCTGCTGTAAGTAATTTACCTGTGTTGATATTTAATTCATATTAAATTAGCTTAAGATAACCTCAGAATTTTGGTGGGACTCCTGCCTTACCTTAAAAGAATTAACTGAAAGAGATAGATGACCTGCCTCCACAATTGTGGTCCCAGGTGTCAAGGGCACATGTTGAGCCTCAAAGTCAAGTTTCAAGAGGGTACACCGAGTCTCAAGACAAATCTTCAGAGGTGAGTTTTCACTGTGGGTTTTTTCATTCTCTTTCTTATGTGTATTTAACTTACATTGGGAAGGTCAGTTATTCAACATGCAGGGTCTTCAAATTTGTTAGGTATGGATCACTCTTTAGTGTAGGAAAGACTTGATGTGCACGAGCATTCCATATACGTATGTAGATAAGATTTTTTTTGTGCGTGTTCTGACTTCTTGATTCAATAAAGTTTGAAATGTTATGGTAATGAGTTTCGAAGTGTTGTGCGTTTGGTTTCTGTTAATGAATTATTTTGAGAGAATGAATCGAAAATTTTATAAGCATTTGACTGGGTTGTGTTTTTGTCCATCTCTATATGTACTTTTTGTTTACAGCATGTCTTGTCTCTATAGCTTGTTTTTGTCTATCTGATGGAAAATATCCATGTTTCCCTTTCTTTGTGGAAAAATATACCATATTTGTAGTAATCCTTTGTGGTTCAGACACTTTTCCAAGTTCACTGATGGAAATCTAGACCTATTTGTTGTGTGGATGATAAGCCTGCCTTCCTATATTTGCTCGGATGACGTGGCTAACAATTCTTGGGTTGATCACTGTTGAATTTTAGAATAATGATATGACTTATTTTGAGAGATAGATGTCAGCTTTATTATATAGACAAAAGAGCACAAGGGAATAAAAAAAATAAAGAACAACCCTAGACAATTATACCCTTGGACACGAACTAGTCCTATACAAACTTATATTGCAATACTCACCCTCAAGTTGGAGCAAAGATATCGACCATGCCAAACCTGGACATAATAGGATGAAATATCTTTTCAGGAAGTCCCTTGGTAAAAGCATCTACCCAATGGTCTTTAGATGGAACAAATGGAATACAAATGAGACCTTGTTCTAATTTCTCCTGGATGAAATGACGGTCGATCTCTACTTGCTTTGTACTAGAAGCGTAGTGACCACCGATAAGAGTACCTGAATTGGCAAAGTTGGAAGTAGAGGACCCTGACAAAGAAGCGATGACAAATGCAGATGTAGATGGGTGCTTGTTTGAGATAGAAGGCGGTGAAGCTGAGTCATCGAATCATCATGAAGAAGAAAAGCTCCAAGAGGAGCAACATCAGCAGTCTCTATCTAATGAGCCTGAGTGGAACCAGTACCATGACCTCGACCACACCCCTTGCCATTAGTTGGACTACCATGGAGCTTCCGGCCGTATTTCTTAGTGTGACGTTCTTTACCTATAGAAGCCACACTTAATTGACTCTTTATCCGAACTAGGGTAAGTACTAGGACCCAGATTCGAAGGAACCGGAATTAGAAAATAGAGCAAAGGGATTCGGTAGAGTAGGTTGCAACATAGCTGTCCACCTGCTGTCGTCCAATTGAACCATAGCGTATGCTTGCTCCAAAGAAGGGAAAGGATCACGTCTCAAAACATGGGCTCATATCTGATTAAATTTCACATTGAGGCCAGCCAAAAACACATGGGTATGGAACCTGTCCTCCCGCTTGGCAAATTACGTTGCATCCGTGGGATAGGAGGTAGAGAATGCTTCATAATAATCCAACTCTTGCCACATACTTCTCGACTCAGGATATTACGCAGACAATGATAACTCCTTTTGCTTAGTGTTCATTTGAAGTTTGTATACTTAAGCATCATTCCCGACTTGTGAGTAATTATCTTTTTGGGCCTTCAAAATGCTTGTAGCTGAATCAAGCAATAAATAGCCCCTTGCAATATTCGATTCCATAGAGCTGATGAGATATGACATCACCAATGAGTTGTCAAAACTCCATTTACATTGATCTGCGCCATCAGTAGCAGGCTTCTTAGCATCCCCGGTAAGGTACCCTGAGAAACCATGGGAAACTATAGAAAAGAAGTAGAAGCAAGACCACATCAAATAGTTATTCCCATCCAATTTAATGGAACAAATAGGAAACATAGGAAAGCCAGAGAAGCTCTAATCGCTAGAGCCCTCGGGAATAGTCGATGCAGTAGTCACGTCAGACATTACTGAGGATTAGAGAGTCAGAGATAAAAGATTAATTTGAATAGGGCATAGTCGAACCAGGCTAATCAAACATATGCAAACCCCTGAATTCTGTACAAATAATGGCCTAGAAAATGACTAATTCCTTAGTTATCATTGTTACTCTAGATGCTGGCTTGGATATGACTTTTCTTGAAAGGCCCCAATAGACCTTGGCCAGATTCCAATGCTTGGGTCTTCTTCTTCAACAAAATCCCATTTTGATGAATTATCACTGCTGATTTTTGGCAGAACCCAATGCATTCCTTCTACCTTAGAAGACTTTGTATCTACTTGTCGTTGATCTGTCAATCAACGAACTTAATGCAATTCTGCATGCTTGTCACCCTTCTACAGTTTACCTCTGAGATTTTTTTTGTTGCTCCAATTTCTGATATTAATCTACTTGGCACTTCATGTAAACATTTGCTCAGTGTGTTGAAAGTTCCTTTTTTTTTAACACTGAAAAATGCTTGTTGGAGTTGAGAATTCCTACTCTTCTTACCATAATCATGCTGTATTTACAGGCAAGAGCTCTGATTTCAAAATTGACCGAGGAGAAAAACTCAGCAATGCAACATAATAACAAGCTTCGTCAGGAACTGGTGAGTGAATTTGTTGCGTTTTTCTAATTTAAAGTTCTTCATTTAGTGCTATTTGAAATGATTGGATGATGATTGTTATATGCTTGGAAGCTTGTAGGTTTTGTACATCTTTAATCTCTGTCAAGGTTCTAAATTTTGATTTTGGTGGGCATTTCAACCCCCACCAAACCGAAATATCTCAGTATTGCGGTACCAAATGTTGGTCCATTTTGGTGGCGAAATCCTGGAATTCTGTCATGAAACTTAAGGAATTGCCTATTTAAGCATGTTTACAAATGTTTGAACCATTAAATTGGGGGTGGGGGGAAGGAGGGACTTGAAAAGTGGTAGTTTGGCATCTGACTCTAGGTTGGTAGTGTACACCATAGCTTAATGTATTGTTAACCTTATATAGCCTATTCTACACATAATTAGTCCTAGAGCTCAACATTTAATTCAAAAAATTGAGATATGCATTAGGAATGAAGAACCATTGCTCAGAATCTATGATATGTGGCAACTATGTCTTCCTCTTCCTGAAGAATCTTCGAAGTCCATCACAACAGTCTCATAGGTGGGAAATTTGAAATTTTAGGAAACTTGGCCAAATAATACTTTAAATACACTCAAATGTTGAAATGGATGTTCAACAATTGAGCCATCAGGTTCTGATTCAGCAGCAAAATGAAGAACTTTGCCAAAAACACTGAGATTTTCTAGAAATTCTAGAGCTTTTTTGAGCAAAGAGGGAGAAAGCTTGAAATTTTGACTTCGTCGACGGAATGAGTTGAAATGACAGAAATTTTGCCAAAATGGAGTCTAAGTTCTGCGAAATGGGTCAAAATCTTGTAAACCTGTTTAGTAGCAACCTACTTCGTTGACCTTTGTCAAAACCAAAACAGGTCATCGAAATTTCAAACTATGATCTGTATAAGCTTGCTGTTGATGTTTTCTTGCTAATTCTATGCTTGTTGCCTCTTTGGTTAGCTTGTCTCTTTGTGCCTTCTCATATGTTGCTTCTAAATTGTTATACTAGACTTTTTTCCTATGTCTGTGTCGGTTTTGGACATGGCCAATACCTGGATTTAGGACCATGGTTGAGGGGATGGGGTGGGTTTGTGTGCTTTTTGTTTGTAGATCACTTTAATGTCAAACAAAATTGTACATTGAAGTTAATACGAGGCAACGGATAAGTGACCTGTAATTTATTTCATAGTTGGTAGCTGTGATAGGATTTTTTTGCCTGTTCTCTTCTCACCCTGCCTACAGATAGTAATTGCATGGTTGTGACATTGTGTGGAGATCCTAATGCAGTCAACTTATCGACACCTGTAAATCAGAGCTTGGGAAAAGTCCCACTTGGATAGGGTTCTTGCTGCTTTTTCCTAGTTTTTATTCTAACCAGTACTAGCAGTAGGGTTTGCTTTCTTTCTTTTTTTTTTTTTTTTTGGTTTTGGGGGTGTTGAGCCATTTCATGGAAAGCACTTTTCTCGTTGTAAACAATTATCATATGAATTGGAACGACCTGAGGAAGTCCTTGGCCAAAGTGAAAGCATTTTCCTCCTGTGCAGTGAAACATAGTGTTAGTATTGAAGTTGGGGTGAGGAGGGAGCTGTTTTCTTTTTCTTACCTGTGATTTATAGGAGATTACCCCCTTTGAGACCTCTCATGCATCTACTGTTGTTGTGCTGGGCATATGTCTGGACATGGCTATGCTTCTTTCACAATACTTAATAATTTTGTTCCCCAAGCCAACTACTATATTTTAAACATTGTCCCTATTCGTTGTTTTTTCCCTTCTGTCTTTAATTTCTTGTAGATGTTTTCCTTTTATTTCCTATTTATGTTTTATTTAGTTTTTTTCTTCTTCCTCCTTTGGTAAAGTATTATAGTACTTTATAATACAGCTAAATATATATGTGCATTTGTCACCTTACCATTGACTTGCTTTTCAAGCTATATTATATAATATTGTAAAACAGATAGGCTATAACGCATCTCCATCGTAAAGTTTCCAACTCGAAGTTCAAACTAGTAGGTGGAAGGACTCCCAGGTGTTCAAGGGGGGGGACTGTAAACTGTTTGGTAGTCGGTGTGGGACCCTAGTTGTCAAGGCATCAAGGCAACGGAGGGGCACCTAGGCGCCTAGGCGTTCCTGAGGCTTTGTAAGGGTACATCGTCCATAGTAGGATTTATACAAAAGGGAGGGGATTAGGGCATTAGTTTTTATTGTTTCTAATACATATGTATGATTTCATGCATTATGGTGTATATCAGTATATATGTACTTTATACACCTAAAAATGCTACAAATGACGTCAATTAAAAAAAAAAAGTAAATAAATAAAACAAGGCCTGATACAATAAGGCGACAACTGCTTGGACGCCAAGGCGTTGCCTAGTGTGGGACTCAACTCTCAGCAATCCCTAGCATGCGTGGCCATTCGTAATGCGGACACTTGGAGACTCTGTAGACAGTGAAAACTCACTCTAATACCATGTGATATTTTCTAACCCAAAAGTTTGAACTAGTAGGTGGAAGGACTCTCAGGTGTATATGGGGAACCGTAGACTTTTTGGTAGTCGATGTGGGACTAAACTCCCAATATCCACATTACAAATTGTAACGTCTTCTCATGTCTTAAATGCCAGCTTAATTTAGAACTTTGAGTGAGTTGTCATAATCTTTGAAGGGATTTTCTTATAGACACCTTAGACTAATTTGTAACGTTACTTTTTTGCCCTATTAGTATAATGTGGGTAATTCTTTTCATTTCGCATGTCTATTTGAAAATTTTGCAAGACAATGACAGTTTGTGAAAAGCCCTTGTACCCCTTGACTTAAAAAACTTATGGGAATAAGACAATGGGTAATTAAAAGAAGGTGATTTGTTCTAAATTTGATAATAGAGGTGTCATTCAGACAGTCGCATATTTGAAATGTCTTTATTTTCCTTGTTTGCATCTCCTCAATGATAATGGTTTTAATAAATGAGATTATGCTGTAGTTGTCTATGCATTCACTAGCCAAATGATATTCTGTTTCTTAGCATTGCCTGCTACACATTTGTTTAACTTATGAATTCATACTTCAGCCACTCTGACTAGTACGCTCACTAAGCATTCCCTTAAGTTGTCGTAGGTAAAGGATGGGTATTAGATGGCATATTTGAGAGGGCACCAAGGTGGTTGTACACTTCTTTTTGGATGTTAAATGATGAGCTCTCTCTCTCTCTCTCTCTCTCAGTCTGTGTGTGTATGTGCATGCATGTGTGTGGGCACTTGTGCTTGGAAAATTGAGAAATAGGCATCTTTGGTAATTGATCATGTACATGAGTATGGAGATGGCAGCTGGAAGCCAAAAGAAAGGAACATTGGCCTGTTAATAACAGTTCAAAGCTCCTATTCATTATTTTTTATGTTGAAGAATGTTTCCACTTTATTTGATTATTGTGTTTTTGAGTGAGATTTGGCAATATGAGTGTGAAAGAAAGGAATTTATGATTGGTCGTCATATCTGGTACCTTGACTTGTTTGATAAGAGCTATGCCCTCCTGTTCATCATTTTGGAGTTTGAATAATTTCTTTCACCTTATTATTTTGTTTCCTTTTGGTCGTTAGATGGACTTGTGTTTGGAGGTTGAAGTAAGTAATTGAAGATAGAGCATATAGTCATTGTTGATGATGGGGGGGAATGTTACGAAAAAGATAATGTGGTGTCCCTTGAAAATGTGTTGGTTAATCTGATCTCTTAAAGTGTGGTACTAATGAATTTAATGATTGATAGGGGTTGGTTGTGTGTTACAGATCAAACCTGAAAGAGTGATGGGAACTGAGAGGATTATAATATTATCTTCTGCAGGATAATATTTGCCTTTAATTGAGTTATTTGCTAATAGAGAGGATGTTAGTTTCTGGTTATGATGTACTGGGCAAATTGTATGAGAAATGTACCTTAAAACAAAAGTGGTACGAAGACATGTATATAGAAGAGCGCTTCATTTAATCGAACAAATATTGCTTGGTTGTTTTTCATCTATCTGTTCAATGCCCAGAGAGGTCAAGGGTGTCTTATCATTCAATGATTCTCTTTTGCAGGAACTCTTGAGACGTCAGGGCATGAAGAGCAGTGGTGGCATCCCATTCCTGTATGTCGTGATTGTTGCCTTGCTGGGGATCCTTTTGGGTTATCTTTTGAGGAAGACATGACCAACCATTGAGTGTTATCTTTTGTCATATTTTCCACTCTTTTGTTATTCTGTCTCCCCGAAAACCATAAAAAAGAACCAGAACAAAGTGGAATGGCAGGTTTTTTTTTTTTTTAGTTGTATTGAGTCTTTGTGGCCTTAGAAAAACATGCTGAAGCAAAGTGGATCGGGTTGTTACTGTTAATTGTTATGCAGGAACTGCAAGAAGGAATTGTGTGGCTGACTCTTGCTTTGTTAACATGGCATCTTTTGTAACTCTATGGCTATGTTTGGATGTCTGGAAAAGAAAAGAAAAAGCATAATAAGATAAAAGAGTAATGATGAATTTATGTGTATATCTCCATTTTAAAAAAAGGTTTTTTTCTTTTCTTTTTTTCACATCCAAACACAGCCGATAAAGTTTATATGTTCACATCCACCCAGTCACCCCTCCCCCTAGATTAAAAAAAAAATAAAAAAATCCTTGCTTTTATTTGAAGTCAATGACATCTTGGGAATGGAGAGGCACGGATAAATCTTCCTTATGCCTTCTGGAGTGTGTTTATGGGTGGATCTGTAATTTTTGCAAATGAAGCAGCAGTGTAAAACCACAAATGGGGATATGAGGAGCACACTTGTGGGATTTGGGAAATGCTTGGAAAATGTGTTATGGAGTTTGATTTCATTTTAGAAGTAAGTTTCTTTTGCTCTTTTTTTTGTTGTGGTTTAACTCGATATTTGCCAGATGCTTCTACTAAACTCTCTTCCACATTTTTAACAAAGTTTTAAAAGTTACTTCCATTTTTGTTTTCTCAATTTTTTAAGAAATATTTGTCCCAGATTTCCCACTTTGAATGGAAGATATTGGTGTGAGTCGATTTGTATTGACATGCATCTTGTGTATGTTTGTATTAATCAATTCACAACGATGCATTCTCTAAGTGTCTTGAATTTTTTAAAATTTTAATTTTATCATTTAAATTTTTTTTGATTAGATTAAAACTTGACATATAAATAGAGAACTTTAAGATTTTACTAATAGATAAATTTGGTCTCACTTGCGGTGCTATGCTATACCATTTGTTACTGTTCAGGCATATTTCAGTAATTCAAATAATTATTTTCTAACTAATTATTAAAGAATTTAAGAGTAGGGAGGAAAAGATATATGGTACCTCAATTTAAGAACAGAAAATAAAAAGTCAATAATAACAAATTGAAACAGTAAATAGATAGACTTGAAGACTTAAAACTGGTTTTGTATTGATTTTTTCTTTTATGACCAAATCTACCACTGACATACAATCAATTCCTATTTCCAGTTCATTCACAATTACTACAATCTTTGAATCATCACTTGCTTGAGCCACCTCTGATGCGTAGGCTTTGGAATGATTCGAAATGGGGTTAGCATCTAAAGATTGGAGAATTAGGGGTTGAGTTGAGCCAGTGACCTGCTCAGTGTTGGATCTCTAAGTTCAGCCACCATTGTTACTGTTATGGCGGCCATTACCAACTACAACCCTTCTACCATGCTTGAGCTGAGAAATCTCAATCTGGGTTTTCATGAAGAAACGCGTCCTCTGAAGCTCCAACTCCCGAGTCAACTCCATCCTCTGCCTTTCCATCTCCATCACCTGCTCCAGTTTCGACTTCTCCACCTTCTCATACACTTCCCCAAACTTGAGAATCGCCCGACTCAGCTCCTTCATTGGCGAATCAGACTTTCCTTCCGTTCTCCTGGTTCGAATCACCGGCGGCTCCCTCTCGAATCGCCATCTCTTCCCATTCACAATAGTCGTCCGCGGCCGTAAACTATCAGAGGAATCGCTCGAATTACCCGAATCCTGCTGCTTCACCTGAAACTGCCTTGATGATCTGACGCTCCTGACGGCTGGGATCTTCGGCAGAGACCCCGATTGATGTCCATGCCGATTGCTCTTGTGATTCTCCTCGTTGTCTTCGTTGTTCTTGGACGCTGGGCCGATAAGCTCGTTAATGCGATCAAAGAAGATCCATTTGGTGGGAATCCCAGAAGCGATCTTGGCCTTCTCGATCTTGTACTTCTTCTTCACCGTATCGATTCGGTTCTTGCACTGGATGTCTGTCTTGGGTGCTTTGCTGTAGTCCTCGCGGCTGGTGACGACGTCGGCAACCTCTCTCCAGTGATTCTGCTTCAAGTTTCCTCGATTGAGCTCCACATAGCGTTCGCCCCAGGCATCGATTAGCGTCGATGTCGCGCCTTCGCTCCAGCAGTCTTCGCGGCCGCCTCCGGTACCAG
This sequence comes from Protea cynaroides, assembly GCA_028583415.1. Classification (NCBI taxonomy): domain Eukaryota; kingdom Viridiplantae; phylum Streptophyta; class Magnoliopsida; order Proteales; family Proteaceae; genus Protea; species Protea cynaroides. Next base: position 132,707,979 of record CM053276.1, read on the forward strand.
AGATCCGGGTTTGTTGTATCGGGAGAGCTAGGGTTAGAGAGTGATGGGTGGACGGCGTCACCGCCGCCACTGTTACTGGCTGGGACGACGGCGGTGGCGATGACCGCCGATCGTTTTGGCCATCGGACGACGACTGCGATTTTGGGTGGGATTCGTTGTCTTCGTCGTCTTCCATAAGTCGTCGAGGGTTTACACTTTGCCGACCGGTGGGGAGGGGTTTTCAGTTATATATTTTTGTTTGTAAATTTAAATTTGGTTTTGGGTTGTCAGAACGGGACCCTCGACGGTGACGGGTGGGCATCAGGATGCTGTGGGACACGTGTAGGGTGATAAGAGTGGGGAAAGATTCTATATAGAGGGATGGGATTAGTTGAAGTAGGTGGATGGTCACCGGGATCGATGACAGGCGAACTACCTGGTGACCGGCGTAATCTGTGTTCCTGGTTTCCTGCTGTTTCGTCGGGTTTGGCCGCTTGGGCGTCGTCCGGGTACCGTGTGTGATTTGATACTTTTTGAATTCCGATTTGATCTTAGGGTTGTAAGAGGCGTTCTTACGTGAGGCCGTGCTCTTTATTAGTAGTGAAATTGAAGTTTTACGAGTCTGAACTAAAGATCCAACGGTCTGAAAGGAATGAGATGCGAATGATGTTGACGAAACAGGTCGAGTTGGCCGAGTCCAACCGGTTATGACTCATGAGTCGCTGACAACGGCTTTTTAGTGTAACGTCGGGCAGTTCACAGGAAGGAAATAGTTTTGAGCATGGTTTTGATATCTGGATCAGATCCGGCCGATCCATATGGGTGTTTTGCGAGTGGTCGTTACGGTTCTTATGGATACTTAAACGATACTGCTTTGGATATGTGAATCGGAATCGGAATGGATATTGATCTCTGATCGATACTAGTTGATATTAGTTGACACATGATTGATATTGACTGAAATGTAGTTGATACCAAAAAGATATATCACATCAGCATACTGGTCGACTGATATGTATCTAGCATATGTATCTGGTACCGATACCGGTTCCAACACATTCGATATCTGCTTTGATACAATGAACTAAAACCATGTTATGGTTCCTAAACGGTTCTAACCAGTTATTCGGTTTTAGAATCATTGGAAAACCTGTCTCACAACCATTAAGTCCTGATAAGCAATTAGTTCCAAAATCTAATTCCAAAACCATCCCAACAAGGTGGAAGACCATTGAGAAAGGGACGAAAACTATTTTAAGTCGAACCAAACTGAGAGCTTTATTCTTCTTTTTCGCTCCGTCCGACGAGCAGAGATCATTCAAGTCGTGAGAGTCTTCTTCTTTGCCTCGTCAGAACTTGCAAATCTTTGTTGTGGTCGGTAAGCCTCTCTGAGAAACCAAAGCGAAGCAGTTGACCATTTCAGTGGCTTTTTATGGGGGGTGATCATCACTCAGGTCGATCTAGGGTTTGGTGGTCGTGTTGAATCACGGATAGAAATCCTTTCATGCCTTCATACTGGCATGAGGAAATCCAATGACTGTAATTTATTATACACACATATCAATGTATTGATATACGTACATAATGGATGATAACCATCGAATTTTCTCGTATCGATATAAGGGACATGAAAAAATTTGAATCCCTATTCATTTTTCTCCAAGGTTTAAACGATCCTTGCTCGTTCTCACCCAAAAAAAAAAAAAAAAATATCCCTACTAATTGCTAACATTTATTTCCTTATTATGCAGGAATTGAGTTTCGGCCGTTGGATTTGCAATGGTGGCAAGCATCTGGGTGCTTTACAGCTTCTGTTGCACATCCCCGCACTACACTGGATCTTTATCGCTTCCTTTCTTGGGTTCCAAGCAAATAATTAACAAACCGTCTTTTACCGGTCTAGAACCTTCTCTCCCGTTATCCTGGCTCTGGAACTTTCTAGCCTTATCCTCCCGTCAATTCTATTCTTGCTCGCTTCTCTCTGTTCCATTCTTTCCTCCCCTATATAAACTACCTTCGTTCCTACTTCATATCAGACGAGGGAAAATAGTCAGTTAACGTTTCATAGCTCAGTGCGCAGCAGCTTAGCATCTCTATCAATCCATTTCCTCTACTTCGATTTTTGAATTGGTGTGTAATGGCTTCGTTGATGGCAATAAGGAGAGCTTCTGCTTCGGGCCTCATCAACAAGTTTTTCAATCCTATCCGTTCCGTCGCGGTGGCACCGTCTGCTACTCGTTCTTTCAACACCAATGCTCAGATGCGCAACTATGACGATGATGAACGCAGCATCGACATGGACCGCCAGTCTGTTTCTCGTCGTCGCCAGTCCTCTCCGAGTATTTTCACAAGTAGTTGTAACCTTGGTCCCAAATTTTGTTTCAGTGTTAATTGATTACTCTTTCCTCTGTTACTCGGTTTCTGATGGTTTTGTAAAAAACATAATTGAATTGTTCGCAGATGTGTTTGATCCATTCTCACCGAATAGGAGCGTGAGCCAAGTACTGAATCTGATGGACCAGTTCATGGATAACCCATTCCTAGCTGCTTCCAGAGGGATGGGAGCTGGAAAGAGAGGAGGATGGGACGCTAAAGAGGACGAGAATGCTCTTTATGTGAGGGTCGACATGCCTGGCCTGGGGAAAGAGGACGTGAATGTCTCAGTAGAACAGAACACTCTGATCATCAAAGGAGAGGGTGACAAGGAAGCTGGCGACGCGGAGAGCGGAAGAAGGTACACCAGCAGGATCGATCTTCCAGAAAAGCTCTTCAAGATCGATCAGATCAAGGCCGAGATGAAGAACGGAGTGCTCAGGGTGACTGTTCCTAAGGTGAAGGAGGAGGAGGGGAAGGACGTAGTCCATGTACAGATCGAGTGATCACATCTTGGTGAAAGAAGAGTCTGTGTCTGTTGGTAGAGCAGTGAATGTCATCATCTTTGTAAGGAGTTTTTCCCTTTTTTGGGTTTTATTAACAGAACTAATAAGTTAGAGATTCTCTTTTGCTTCTGTTGAAGTCGTTTGACTGTCCTCTTTGATTAGCCATGAGAAATGGAGCTAGCTTTCCCTTGAGGCTTAAGCATTCATTTTCGTGCGTCTCTTTCACGTGCCCGGCTATGGAATCCAGTTTTCCAAAATGTTGGACAATCTGGTCTAATAAAAGAAATTTGGAAGAAACTGAAGAGCCAGGGGGTGATTTTGAGGGGGCAAAGAGAGATGATTTTCTGATCACTTGGTAAGAACAAGGTTTACTCTTATTTTTTTAAACACATTACATTTTCGATTGAGCTCTCTTATGGCAGACAGCCTATTCTTCCTCAGCAAAAGCCCATAATAAAATCTCGCTATCCATTGAACTTGAAATACGAATGGAACTCTGAAGTGATTACATGAGGAACGGTTTTCAATTGGGAAATTCTTATTGTAACACTCTGCAGCAGATAAGGCTGGCTTTATATGGAGTGAGCTGAGGGTGAATATTTTGGGGCGATAGAAAGCTTGGGTGTGCAAAATCATACTTGTGTTGTTGAGCTCTATTTATAGGGTTCAAATCATCTCTTGCCTTTTAAGTCGGTACGAGGAAATCTAGTGTCTGTTATTTTTTTTTTTTGTACTAATATATTGGGATGTGTGCATAATAAATTATAACCATTAGATTTTTTTCATCATGCCAGCAGTAGGGGCAGGAGAGGATCTCTATCCCTATTTACAGTGATGATTTGGGTAAACTTAGGCATATACGAGGGATCCAAATCGTCTCTTGTGGTAGGAGGTTTCTGCCGCAGATCCAAGGGTCAGGGTTCGGTCTGGCCGTCTGCCAATACATTGAGGGGTGGGTCGGTTGAAATCCGACCCTTGGCAGGCGGCAGGACCGCAGGAGAGGATTTGGTTGCATATACGGGTGGATGTGTGTTGGGCACATTCGTGTGTTTGGTGTCCTATATGTGAATTAGCAAATGTCACCTTTGTAGGGTCTACTAATGAGTTGTGAGTAGACCTTGAATTTTTGTTGGGTGGTATGGTCTCGGTAAAAGAGTGCAATTAAGGTGAATCAATCGAGCTATTGTTCATGCATTAAATGTTGTTTTGGTATTTACACATTAAATGTTACATGCTCTATACACGGATCAGGCTCTTCTCAAGTTCAGAATGAACTTGAGTAGAGCCAGTTTAGGGTGAATGGTCAACATCTAGCATTTCCTCAAATCCAACGATTTATTTTGATGAGAGTTATTGTACTAAAAAGTTTTAAAAAAATTGCAATCAAAATCAATCATCGGATTTGAGGGAGTGTTAGGTGTTAGCCACCCACTTGACACTTGCTCTACTCAAGTTCATTCTAAACTTGAAAGGAGTTTTGTCACATTTCAATTTCAATCGAATTAGAAGTGTGAGTGAATCGTCATAAAATCAACGGTACACATCAGGATCTTAATAAATCGTGTCAATAACAAACCATGTATACGAGTCACAATCAGAAACCAATAAATAACAACGGAAGGCTTTAAATAAATGAACTGAGTTTTTTAATTTTAAATAAATAATTATTCAAATTATTCCTCTCAATCACAACGTAATTTAATAATCCGTTACATCAATTTATATTCAAATGGAAAAAAAAGAGATAATAAATTCTAAAGAAACACAAAGAAGGAATATTTACATGAAGCATCATGCTCGTCTTCCACTACGTGTATATCTAACGCAATGATCGTCCCATACGCTGGAGCAGCCATAAAATCCTCTACGGTATAACTTGCATCAACATCTGAAAAATTTGTATATAGAAAGGGTGAGTTCACAACTTAGCATTACATTGGGTCAGGAATAACTTACAAAGTACTATGGTAAGGTTTGGTGGTCACCATACCTCTATGCATGAGAGTGTGAGCACAACCAATAGTCAGGCTCTAATCCACACTATTGTTGTTGTCCCACATCACTTACTTTGGTATAGAGATAAAGCTAGAGTCTGGTAGGCAGGCGGCATTACAATCCCACGTTCTACCCCTAATACCCTACATCATACCAATATCTACACCCCTATTAGTAAGGACTTGCAAGTGGTTTTGTTTCTAACCAGTTCTATAACTTATCACAGTATCTATGGTCATACCCCAGTCTAGCTCTCTACGACATAAAGATAGGGCTCGAGTCTGATGGGCAGACGACACCACAATCCCATGTCCTCCCCCTGATACTCTATTCGTACCAAGCTCGTTAAGGTAGAGAATGATACGAAAAAGGTGTTAGTATAAGGATATATCCAACGCTCCACTTCCCTTCATATTCCATGTACTAACGACAACAATCACATGTCTAAACACATCCAACAATCCTGGCATAATGAATATGCATGAACAAATGATAGCAATAAATAAAAAAGATGACATGTGATATGCACAGACAACAGGCAAACAGATTACAGAAGCAACGATTTACTGTTTACTATTAGTTAGGGTTTGGGGTCTTGTCCCTTACTTGACCTTACCTGACGTGTGATTGCAAGACTCCTCTGCATTACAGAGTCCACTCACACTGTCAACAAGTTTTACACAAATATATTTATTAATTATGATTAGGTTTTCAAGGTTTAAGTTGGTCAGAACCAAGTCTGGCCAACAAATTATCCTCGACAGACATACCGGTTGGACATATTGGTTGGGCTCAAAGTCTAGACGGTATATCCCTGCGGTATATACCGCTGGGAGCTTCCGTTCAGTCAGTTGCCCTGCGGTATGGCATACCTCTTGGACCTTCAGTCCAACTAGTATGCCCTCCGGTATAGCATACCGCTTGGACCTTTAGTCCAGCTGGTATGCCAGGCGATATGGGTTTAAGAGTTCCTTCTCGAACCTCCCTTTTTCGTTAGTTGTTGGCTTGATTTTTCAGGGTTTCTCTTAAACCATTCTAGGGTTTGTGAGCACGTTAGGTCCATTAGATTTAGGTTAAGCTTCGTTTGAAAGCATAGAACCGTGTTCCCATTCTTCTCAAAATAGGTCATACAGAGAACTAGGGCTTTACGGATCTAGGGTTTTGGATCAATATGCCGTTTTACGACATTGATCCACAACCCAACCTTCCTACAGAGGTGGAGCACTTGCAGGTGTTCTCTGAATGGCGGTGCTCTCCTCCCAATAGAAATCCCTTTTCGTACAACTTCCTTCCTCTCTGTTCCTTCTCAGATCTCCTTTCAGACAGCTCTAGGGTTTGAGATTTATTGAAAAGAATCTAAGAAGGAGGGAAGGTTTATTTATAGAGTGGGAAACCATTCTAGGAAGGTTTCCTACGTCTAGAATATCTCTAAGGATCAGATTCAAAGTGTGAAACCTACTGGAGAGTTTGTCTCCACTCGCGCAGTCATACCGGTTGGACATACCCATCTGACTCATAGTCCAACCGGTATGTCAGACTGATATGCATAAACTTAGTCTAAGTTGCTTTTTTCTCATACTTGAATTCTGCGGTTCGTTATCTAGCATTGTATTCTGGTCCAGTTATAAATGGAAGACCTGTCACGATGCGAAACTTAGATTAGACTGGATTTTCGGAGTGTGGGTCTTACAAGCTTGTTCTAAATGCTACAAGCTTTGTATACCATAAGCAGACACGCCGAGGCTTTCCGCTTTAGCTCTTGGGTTTAGATGGGTTGACATGTCACATTTTAATTGGTTGGCGCTATGTTGATGCGTTGTTCTTATTATTATTATTTTTGGTTTGCTAATATGAATTTCTATTCGAAGAAACAGTGAAAGCCAAAGCTTGAGTTCCACATAGAGAAACAAGCTAAGGAGTGGGCTGGGGCCAATTAACTGTTCATGTACAAATTAAGGCCCACTTAGCCAGGGAGTGTGCCACAGAGTTAAACTCCCTGGAAACATACTTACTTACAAATCATTTATCCACCCGGTGGACATAAAAGTTTGAGATCCTCCAAAATAAACCATACAACAAAATCACCTGTTGGAGAAGTGGCAGAATACAAAGTGACTATCTCCTTACAATCTGTTTCCAAAATGTATTTGTAAATCCTGCCTGCACTGTTGCCAACAACCCCCCCCCAAAGCAAGGACTTCACCAACCACCACAGATGAGAAATGAAAAGGCTGACAAACTGTTAAAAGAATGCTGCCATGGATCGAATGGAAAAGCCAATACCAGAATTTGCCGGATCCATCTGAAGAGCGGCATCAGTGTTAACCTAAACACTACCAATTGAAGGAGGCAGTCACATTCTGGGGACAACACTTAGGTTGTTGTAGGTTTCTTTGTACATTCATTCTTTATGATTATTTAATATATTATGCTGACCTTTAGGCTTCAGCCGAAAGAAAAAAAAAGAGGATCGAATATGGTATAATGAGTTCGAAATCTACAAGCAACACATAAGTCGACATTATTATTGTGAGACCTACATGCAAATTTTGGGGATGAAATTTCTTTTAAGGGTGGGGGAGTTGTAAGATCTGCACTCCATGAATCTGATCTAAATATCTATTTCATGTCGTAACAGGTCTTTCAATCATCATCGGACCAGACGGGACGAGTGGATGACAATCAGGTACGAAAATAGACCAAAACAGAGATAATTTTTATACCGATCTCATGGTACTGGTCAACCGGTATGTCTGCACTAGCAAACAAGTTAGATCCGAAAACGAATCTCTGTGGGTCTCGCTTGTCAAATCTCAATCTTCGAGACTCTCCTAACGTAGGAAAACTTTCATAAACTCCATTCTAGTCTATTTAAGGACTCTTAAACCTCTTTAAATCTCCTTAAACCTCTTTGATTGATTCTCACAAACCCTAGAGAAGAGAAAGAGATTTGAAGAGGAGAAAGAGCTAAGAAAGGTGGAAGAGAAGCCGCCGTTGGACGAAGAACACCATAGTTGAGAACCAACGATAAGTGCTTGAACTTCTCTCTAAGTTAAGGATTATGGATGATTGATCATGACTGATCAATGCCATGCAAGGATAAGTATTGATCAAAATCTCTAAATTCCTATCAAACCCTAATTCGGTTGATAAACCCTAGATTTGAATTCTAAACTAAGATTTCTTAGAATGTAGGCTTTGAATGAAAGATAAAAACAATGCTAAAATGTTGCTCAAGCCTAGAAGGCATAGGAGGAACCTTAGAAGCCATAATGGGTGATCGACGGGAGATGAACACCAAGTTGGTGGTCTTCCGGAGGCATACCGGTCCACCATACCGATCGCACCATATGCGACCGGTACAACGATCGGTACCTCTCGGGAATTGGTTAAGGGGGACCGGTAGACTATACTAGTCGCATCATCCCTCACAGTGTTGCGATCGGTACCTACGATCGGTATGCACTGTTCTGGGTATATTTTGACCCAGTTGGTTTTCGACCAATGTAAAACCCTAAGGAATTAATTATAATTAAACCTTAACATCGTGTAGGACCCTGTGATAGCGAGATTGGACGCTGTGACTCGGAGCAAACTAGCAACCAAACGTCAGGTAAAGGAATCGGACCCAAACCCTAATTAACTAATAACAATAAAATATTGCTAATAATTATCTTGTGGTATGAAGTGTTGCTTGTGCATATTCATATGTCATCTTTACTTTCAGTATTATATTATATTCATGCATACGGTTTATTTTATTTTATTTTATTTCAGTTGGATTCATAAATTGTGTAAAGATATTTTGTTTAGATTTTGGTGTGGAGAATAATTGGTTACCGTACTTACAATGTATAACTCAATTCATTTAATTTAAGACTTTCGCTGTATTTATTTATATTCTGATTATAGTTATGTGTAATGGTTTATATTAGTAGATATAGTCTTATTGAGATCCTGATGTGAATCATTAGTTTAGTGGCGATTTACTCATATTTTTTGTTCAGTCAGAATTAAGATGTGACAATTGTAACAATTGTTGTCATTAGTGAATCAAATTATATAATAATGTTAGAGTTGAAGATTACAGTACTTTAAGGGGGTGTTTGATAACACTCCAGAAGTTGGATTCTGAATTCTGGAGCATAAATAGAGTAGAAGCTTATTTGGTAACCCGGTTCGGACTTCTGGAGAATCCATGGGTAAACCAGCTCCAAATGGGCTCCAGAATCTAATTTTTTGGAGCATAAAATAGATGCTTTTCGACTTCGGAGTAAAATTTTGGGGTAAAAAAAATCACCTCACACCACTACTACCACCAACCACCAACCACCACTACCACCACAACCACCCCCACCACCACCACCACCGCACCACCACCACCCACTGCCTCCAACACCACCACCACCACCACCAGCCACCCACCACCACCACCGCCACCACCACCACCACCACCCACCACCGTCACCCACCATCGCCACCACCACCAGCCACCCACCACCCACCGCCACCACCACCACCACCACCGTCGCCACCACCCTCCACCCACCCTTCGCCACCACCTCCCACCCACCACCACCATTCTGGAGTCCATGATTAAATTAAGTTAACAAACATGTTTCTATTCTCATATACTCCTGAATCCTTTTAAAGTTGGAGTAGAAATTTGAACCAGAAATAAGAATCCCAGAATTGAAGTTTTATCAAACAGCCCCTAAACTTCTTTTTTAGGTGAGATCTTGGTGATAGTGCAGTGGTAGGCAGCAGACCAGTGGTTGCAGGCACACGGCCTACGAAAAAGTTCATGATTCAAATTCTCCTATCACATGCACACACTTCTTCCCTTCTATTACAAGATGACAACGTAGCTTTAGTGTAATGTAGATGTAGCATGTGGCACTGTAAGTCTGTAATTAAGGCTCTCTTTGGTTTATATTATATAATGTATTATGTAATATATTATAAAATTTGTGATTGTTTGGCATGATTTATAATGTCTATTTATAATTAAAATAAATAGATATAATGCATAATCTACAAATAGGTTATTAGTTGTTTATCATTATAACATATTCTCATTATATAATGTATTATGTTTAGTGGTACCAAACGGTCATTATTTATTACTCAGAATCTATTATCATAATTGATTTGTCACAAATAACTCATAATAAATTATATAATACAAATCAAAGAAAACCTAAGTGTGAGGACAATGGATTTTCATGATCCTTCACGAAATCAAAATTAGGCTCTCGTCTTGGTTACTTTGTCCATCCACGCCAATGAATGGAGTAAAATATGGAGTCGCTACCTAGATAAGGTCTAGGACCTATAAATGGTCTCTCACTTGGAGAGACACTATGACTCATGCTCAATGGATTGACTTCTAGTCTTACCAGAGAAGGGTAAGTGTCAAGTTACGAGTTGGGAAGGTGTTAGGCACCCAACTCGCCCGGTCAATGGACCGGTCTCCCTCTGTCGTATCCTTTCCTACATTCTTGAAACTTATGTATGTTCAGGTCATTCAATTTAACCTAACTAGGCAAATGGAGAACCCTAGACCAAGTTTCTAAGTTGTTCTAACTTAAGGTGTCGCCACATAGACTTGAAAAAATAAAATATAAGTCAACAGACAATAAATGGATCAATGAACAAATGAATGGATTAAAAATATGAAATAATCATGAATAAACAAATAATGAATTAAAAGAATGAATAAAATAGAAAATACAACAGATAATGGATGACCGAGCTCGAGATCAAGCCGCCTACGTATCCTGTGCGGCGAGAATCAGGGCAAACGTAGTTCGTGCTGGGGGTTGTGGTTGTGGTTGTGTGTGAGGTGCTCCCTTGACAAAGGAAACACGTGTGATCGTGCGCGAAGGGTGAACTACTCAGAGTTCTCCACTTCCCGCTGCCTACGTATCTCTTTAGAGAATCAGGTCAAACGTAGTTCCCAACAGTTAACGGGCTGTTGGACCCCACATGACATTACTGAAGAGGTGCTCGGACCTCGACTCCCCGCACTCGGCAAGGCATCACTCAAGAGGTACTCGGACCTCGACTCCTCGCACTCGGCAAGGCAAAGTAACATTTTGAAAGTGATTGGTCCACAGACCAACTCCCAAACACTTGCAATACATTTTCACAAAAGCAATAAGTAGCAAGGTCAGTTTTTCTTTTTTGGTTATATAATGGAGCCCACACAGGGCGTCAGTCGTGAATCCTATATATGCCTATATAATGATATGGAAGGGGATTGTCAAGTGGAAAAAAGACCCCCGCCAAAACAATACAAAATAAATTAGATGGAAATATTGCCTTTTCTTTTGGGTTAATTACTGAACAGGCCGCCTTCTCTCAGGCCAGCAGTCTTCTACTTGGGAGGCAAAATGCCCTAAGGCCACAAATGAATCTGGATAATGGCTAGGTTGGAGATCAGACATGATCCTAACCGTTGTCTGACACATGAAGACACAACACAATTTTTGTATTTCTTTTTCTTTCTTTTCTTGTATTTTTCTTAATAAAACAAAAACAATTCTAGGGACCAACCTTATTGGTTGGCGGGCCCACGACCTAGACATGGCCCATACTAGATAGTGTGGCATTTGGAAATCTAAGAAAAAAATGGAATCATGGGAGTCACCCTAAAAAAAAACTCACAACACTAGGTAAAGGGATCCCTATACTATCACACACATGAATGGTAGGATACATCACATGAGGGTGGGGGACATGTATTTAACCAAGCATTCAAATTTGATCAACTAGGCATGTGGACAAAGAAGCAAAAGACTAAATGGAGCATGTGATTCAGAGACCAACAATAAACAAGGATTACGAACAGCAATGTGGCAAGTAAAAGTACATTACCCTAAGCATGAATCGAGGTATATATCAAGTAATCCAATCCAAGTGTGGAAGATGCTAAGCAAGTAGAATGGTCCCATTTGTAGACCAAAAAAAATATGTTCTAGTGAAAGCGTTAGACCAAACTGGATTTATCCAATTCAAACCAAATCAAATTTGACATTAAGAATGAACTGATTCAATCCAAGCTAGATTTGAATGTAAACCAATTTAAACCGCACCAGGTTTGACCACCGAAATGGATAACCAAAATAATACCAAATTTCAGTCAAGTGTTGACTGAATTTCCAAGCCTTGTTCTCAAGCCCACTTTACATCAAGCTCTGGAACAGTTATTTCCTCCTTTAAACCCCAACAAAACAACATGCAAATACTGTTCACCTTCTTCCTTGTAAAGTATCCCTCACCACTTCATCCACCTTTACGCCCCTGCATATCAGACCCCTTCCCAACCATTGAACCTGACCTTCAACGTCACCAACCCCTAATTGATTCAAACCTAGCCTATCTAAGCATCCATTAACATGCTAAAACGTAACCCTATTTGTTTGCTGTTCACACTTTCCATGATCACAAATGGATGCATTCTCCCTCATACTTCAACGAAATCTCAGGATTAATTGGGACTGAATTCCACTCTATGGGTGCTGTTTCATGTTCTGCATCATATGGATTAGTTGGCAGATACAAATAAGGACAGTAGCAACGGGTCCCAATCGAATCCCATACAATGAATAAACATAACACTAAGTGCACCATTTCAAAAGTTGCTCTTCTTAACAGTGACTCCGGGTTACAACTAGACGATCGGTTCCAAAATGTATTACAAGGGAAGAAGTGGATTACATCAAGAAATGGGCAAGTTGCTCTGTATGGGGGAAAAGGAATAAAGAAAATAAATCACATTTCCTACATTAACCTATGACATTCTCTATAAAATAAAGATAAAAATCAAACTTCATCCCCACCCAAATCTATCCCAATGAAATTAAAACACCCCTACAACCGAATTTCTCTCTGTAGAGTGCAAATACGACTACCTCTTCCTCAACATAGAAGTCAGAACAATCAATATGCATCCAAAGCCTAATTCAAAGAGACCCACAAACAGATTTAACATTAATTAACAAAAATGGAAAACAAAGAAAGAGGAACATATCTGACCTGTTCTTCCAATGCAACAACACAATAGCTTCAGCAGATTTTTATGTTGAAGCCTCATTATCAGTAGGGTTTCATTCATAGAACTGAACTTGAAGATGGAGCTGAAAGACCAATCGAACTCAATAATAGAGCCCAAAACTCAAATCGAACTCAGAAGATGAAATCGAAACTGAACTGAACTCATGAAATGAAACCTTCACCGGGAAAAATCACAAAATTAGAGATGGGGGGGGGGGTTTATCAAATCGAACAGATATTTTTCTTTGAACTTCCTTTCATCTCCCAATCTATCTCTTCTCTCCTCACTCACAGATCAGATCCTCTTTGTTCTTCAAACCGAAAAAAACAGCAACCTAGCCTCCTACCTTTACTGGCGCCACTTACTTCTTCTTCTCTTCTTCCATCGATTTCATCTCTTGTTTCTTCTTTTTGTTTCATCTCTTCTTCAATTTCTGCTATTCTTCTGCTCATGGTCGTGAACCCTCTCCCCCTGGTTCCTTTAATCTCTCTCTCTCACACTACATTTTCTCTCACTGCTCAGTCCTCTCTTTTCCTCCTACTTCTCCTTCCTTTTCTCTTCTCTCCCGCCTTTCCCCTTTCTTTTTTTCTCTCTACCCGCAACAGTCCCCCTTTTTCATTTTATTTTTTCTTTTCTAACCCTTAATCCAAGGGCCAATATTCTTCCAGTTGATCCCCTTTCAATCCATCTCATATGATAAAAAATAAAAACAGAAATAAAACTGCTACACAATTTATATTCTAAGCCCAGACCCAAGCCCATTAGCCTATATCTTAAACACAACCTAAACTAAATCCATTCTTTAATGAAGCCCATTAATAAAGTAAACCCATAAAAATACAAAAAAACCCAACATAATCTTAATAGACTCCAAATTTCTAGTTAGACTATCATAAACCCAAACTCACTTAATTTTTTTTTATAATTTTATAATTTTTCTTCTTTTTAATGATTTCTATTTTTTTATATTTTTCCTAACAACTTAAAAATACAAGAAATTCTACTACGACCAAAAATGACAAAATTGTCCTTGATAAGAAATAGGCCAAAATGGGGGTCTTACACTAAGATGGTCTAAAAAAAAAAAAAAATGAGTTATTGAGTTAGATAGGTTTATGTGGAGTTTTGATTGCACCCATGAATATATAGTTTGGAAATACATTTAAAATATGTGGACTATAAAGACCACCATGCCTATGTGCAATTTGCTGCATCAAATCTACGGCTTTGCAGAAATTTGACTGGTAATTTCGTAAGCTAGCCGTTGGATAGATTTAAACCCACATCCAAATATAACAACCCATTTCAACTGTATCGACCATATAATCTGTATTATTCGTGGTTAAATTATTGAGATAAACTTAATTTTGATCTCTATAATAATATACAGAAATCTCAAAAGTGTTAACGAGATTTTGAATTAAATTATTAATAATGTGGTTGGATCTAATTGATAGAAGAGAGGGTTTGCATATAGGATGGTAAGTACATGTAACGAGATGAATGGTTGGACCGGGTGAAGCTATGAACAACATATGAGCTGATTCGGAATAATGTTAGGAATATTCCTTACAAGAATGGTATTGATTCGGAATAAAGCTAGGAATATTCCTTTCAAGATGCTCTATGTTTTTTCCCTACTAAACCTCAACTGGATTCTCTTCTTCGACACCGGCAGATACACTCACTGGCCAACCCAACGCCGGAGAAGATCGAATTGAATGTTGATAGCACAATATATAACATCATTGCTCATGCAGTTCGTCGTTCATGGATTGAGCACCACTCAAAGTCCATGAGAAAAAGAAAGAACATGGAGATTCCAAGATTCAAATGGACGCAGCTTCGTCATATGCATCACGCCCATCCAATCCAGAAGCAGAGGTAATTTTCTCTGTATTTTTCTTTTTTATTTTTTAGTGAAATTTAATTTCAAGCATAATTAGATTATAATTAACCAATTATTTTTCGGGGGAAAAATTTCTCTGAACCATGAGTGAAAAGCTCTCTTGTCTGACATTTGATTTTCCCAAGTTGGAAGGCAATTTGATACTTTTCCTCTTTCACCGTGCTTGAATTCCTTCTATACCTCCTTCAGCCCAAGCATGAAACCCTAAAAATTTCTCATTATTGATTTTGCACTGTGAAACGCACGAAACTGGAGGAAAAAAGAAAATCAATTGAGATAATTTCTCTTTATTCCTTAGTAATCAGTAATCAGCTGCATATCAGATTTCTTTTTTACGGATCGAATTTTCCTTCATCCGAAAATTTGGATAAAATTTCTGAAAGAGTGGGAAAAGTATTTTAAATATTATATAGAAAAAAATAATAATGAAATTCCAACGATGGAAATCCTTTCACCTCTAAGAAACGAAGATTGATGGCAGGTAAGGTAGTAACGGTAAGGAGAGATGATTAGTTAGGAATTAGAATAGAATGACCCTGATCGATTGATTCATATTCTCATCACCCTGAATCTGCACGAATGGAATGAAAAAGGCATTTGTATAAAGCCGATTTGTACTACTACTGGCCGATTTGGGCCGATCCAATTGAATCAAGTTGGCAATGCCTGATTTCGTGCTGTTGAATCTTGGTTGGAAGTTCAAGGTTCTAAATCCATCCATGTATCAGACACGGGATTAGCCATGTTTGAAATCGTCGGATCAATGAATGTATCCAAAGGAAAGTTAACACATGGCTCTTTGAACCATTGTGGGAACAGCTAACAATAACACGTTGGTGGTCTTGTGGTATATGTCCAGTCCAGTGTCCACTAAAAACGAAACTACAATTTATTTGGGGTTAAGATAGGGAAATTACAATTTATAATGGGGGTTTAAGAAATGGAACTACTATCAGTTTAGTTTGTAGAGATACTGGGATGTATAAAACTCAAACGATCGTGTTAGGTACTTGATCGATATGTTAAAAGTTTCAAAGTTGATGGATCATCGTTTTTGACGGTTCTGACTTTGGCAGGGTAGGTAGCTGTGATCGTAGGTAGCTGTGATCTGATGATTGGCTCTAATACAAGATGTTAAAATTTTTAGGACTGATGCAACACGTTAAATCAAGCAATTTAACTTATCAAATATTAGGTGGATCCAATATAATGGTCATATACTAGGCCTGACCCTCATTAGGCACATAACAAAACACCATCCACTTCAGAATTGAGATTTGGACCTTTTGACTTTGGGAGAGGGATTATGTATCTCTTCGTGTGTGTCGGTTTTCGCAGGATTGGAATAGAGATCTTTGTGGTATTAATGCCAAAAATTGCATCGCATGGATGCGTGGTTCAATGTATCGATTGATCCGTCCTATTCGTATCGATTTGGACCTAGTCGATTCCTGATCCTATTCATCCCAACTTGTTTTAATACTATTTAATGAGACTTAGACATGTGTTAGTTTCCCATTGGATTAGTACACTAATCCGAGGTTTTGAACAAGATCAATACCAGGTCCGTTACTTGGATTTAGAACCATGCATGAACGGGAAGCAATGCACCTTCTTCCCTCTCAATGGAAGGGTAGTGGTTGTAATTTCACATTATAAGGCCTTCCCTCTCAATGGAGGGGTTGTTGTTGTAATTTCACATTATAAGGCAAGGGTGTCAAATTTGAATCAAAATCAAACCGAAACGAATGGAAATTAATATGTCCGTTTTGGTTTTAGACATAGTTAATAGGTTTGGTTGTGGTTTAGAACCATTAAATCATCAGTTAACTGGTAAAAACCGAATAAATAAAATTGAAAGAAACAAAGTAAAACTTGTTAGAAAACACAATAAAATCGGTAAATGTCTAACCAAATGTATAATATTTCATATGTAGTTACAATTTTAATGTGCTATGCCGTGACATAATATCATGTCCATGAAGATAGTTTTTGTTTAGGTTTTTTTTTCTTATTGACGCCTCCCAAGTTGTCCAAAATTTTTGAACCTCTTGTTCCTTGCTCGTACCCAACATTATTGAGTAAATGGAATATTTTGATGGATAAAATGGTAATTTTAAGTGCATGGTAAAAAGTGTCTTGGCATTTTAAATGTTTCTTTTAGATCACATGTCAGTGAGTGGGTGTCAATGGGTGAGTTCGGGGCAGTTTCAAACTTGTTCAATAAGAGATTCGGGCTGGGTTAGGCTGCACTGTACATGTTAGTTAACAGTTCGGACCAATTTTGATTTGTTATCGGACTGACTTAATGGACTTTTATTGATCATAGAATATTCGTTTCTTCCCAATAAATAATATAAAAAATCGTTTATGAACCAATTAACTGAAATCAATAAAATACTGAAAAATCGATTGTTAATGGGTTCATTCTATTAATAATAAATCTCAAACTGAATCAAACCAAAACAATAAACCGATTATAAACCGGTTGACTACTTTAAATGAGGGGATCTCATAAAACCCTAGAAGTTTCTGCATTTCAAACATATCCCTGACACGTCCTACCTACAATTCATGGAAAGGCCAAATACTTCGTTATTGCCACGTGGGCAGGGCACTGGGACCAATCAGAGCTCGCAACAGAATTGGGCCCTATATTAAACCGGAATTATCCCGAGGATATTCGTAGTTCTTTGCAAGAATCATTCTTGCGGATTAGCGTGGTGCCAATATCATAATATACTTTGGCCCTTTCCCACTTAAAGACGCATCTGCTTTTTTAAATATCATTTTGCCTTCTTTTGTTTTTTTGTAAGATCTGAGTGATTGACCAATAAAATGTCCCAAGGAATTACAAATACTACGGAAATGCCATTTTTTTCGTGACCGTAATGCCCTTTTTAACAAACTCGACCATTAAAAAGTGTGGAAGATTTGAATGATAAAAAGTGGGTCCCATCCATTACTTTACTTTGAAAGTTTGGTGGCTAATGTGAATTCCAGCCCATTTCTTTCTGCTGTCAAGTGCCTATGAACATCCTCAACCAACTTATTATTTTTTTATATGAGAAGCCAATAATTTCAGGAAAAGTCTTACCAAAAAAAATAATAATAATAAATAATTTCAGGAAAAGTTTTTCTCTTGGCTCGTATTTCAGATACGTTGATTGAGAGTGTAATTTAATAATTTCTTATATTAATTGCTGACTTGATTGAAATAGATTGATCGTTTTGAACGATCGTTAGTTATTGATCCGTCTATCACTGATTTAACCAAGCTCTCTAAGTAGGATGCACATTGTCTCTTCCCAATGATTTTGAGAGGATGCGGTAATCGATCTCGGATGGCTGCCACGTGGCTCTCGGTTGAATCCGAGATCCACGTTTGAGCCGACAACCTCTGTCGGCTAGGTGTCGGACGTGAGTCTCAAATTTACTGAGAGCCACGTGGCGGCCATCCAGGACAAGTTGCCACTGTCCTCCCAAAACCACTGGGAGGACAGGATGCGGATCCCTCTAAGTATGTATGTTAAAAAAATAGCATTCCTAATTGACACCGACTGATGTCATATCACTTTTTCTTCAACATGCACTCATGAGTTATGAAAGAATTATAATATATATGGAACAGTTCGGGTATTTCAAGAAAGGAGTGAGGGATTCACGTTCTTTTCTCCCATAGGTTTGAGAAGAGGGATGGTCTCCTTTTTCCTTGTTGGATGGCCAATATTTGAGGTTTCAGAGAACGATAAGGGAATTCGAATCAACAAGGAATTGTCGGTTCGGATGGAGGGTTCAGATTCACCTAAGCCCTACGTGTCGATCATCCAACGGGGGTGCCGCCCATCCTCTCAAACCTCTAGGAGGAGAGGATTTGGATACAGGAGTTAGAGTTTTGCATTGGTCTGAGCAAACAAATATAATATTTTGTTAAAAAATGCTTCCATTTAAAAAAAAAACATGGAATTGTAGAGGAAGGGCTAAGGGATTGGTCTCACTTCAACGATATTGCAGAGAAAACTCAGCATTGAGGGGATGGATAAGGGAAATTCTTAACACGTGTATAAATGTGCTCATCTCTCTCACATTCTCTATTGTCCTGAATTCTAACACGTTATTTATTCTAATATAATAGACCATTATTTATAAAATATGTTCCTACCCTCTCTCATTTCCCTTGGTTGGCTATGGGAATTCCATTAATATATGTTACCCCATTATAAATCCCCTTCCCGATGCTTAACTACAACCACTAAAAAAAAGTTTCTGCACTTCCATTTGCATATTTTATAATTAATTCGGATGATTTTTAAATATGGATTAATATTCCTAAAACTATATATTTGGAACGAGTTTAAAATATTCCTTTTACAAGAATTGTGCTATGGATTTTCCACGTGGATAATCCTGATTGGTTAATAAGAGCCAAGATTCCTTACGATTTTTTGTCTTTTCTTTATTCATTATCGTGTCCTAAAAGCCATTAAAGAGAGAACTCTCTTTCATGGATTGAGCACCACCTTAAAAAAAAAATGCACCACCTAAAAAGTCCAGAGATCAAATGAACGAAGCTTCGTCATCACTTGGGCCCACAGTCTCGTGGCAAGAGCAGGACCAACGGACACCTAATACTCCTTGTATAGATGGACGGCAAGTTGTTTTCAACCGTGACGCCACGATTTGAGCATGGCCACGTCGGCCCCATCATATTAGAAAATTGGGTTATGTGGGCTCCACACATTTGAAAAGCTTACCTATACGTTTTTCCGCGCGTGACATCACCTTCCACGTTTGTACCACAACAATGCCCCCACATGCCTCACTGGAGGTTATTTTCGTCAGCTTTCGCACTTCAATGGCAATATTGTGAATATACGGAAGTGGTTTGCTCTCCGCGTGGCTATGAAATGAGAGAAGGGTGTTTTAGTCATTTAGCTTTTCGAAAAGTGTCGAGCTTCCGCCTTAAAGAATCTCCTCTTCGTTGAGTTGCGGCTACGGGACGCAGGAGGCGAGAGTCGGCAGGAAGGATTCGCTGGTTAACCAACTGAATCACACATTCACACTCATCTGTGTGACTATATAAGAGAAGAGTAGAGAAATCAGAGAAAAGACAGAATCTAGCAATTCTGTGAGCTTAGCTGAACAAGGTTTGTAGTAGCTAGCTCTCTGTAAATTTTATGATGCCGTTTATGGCTGAAAATTGTCGTTTCGCAAATGGGTTTCTTTTCGAATTTTACTTCTTGTTGATGGATCTATATGATGTAATCTACACCCAAATTTGATGAATGTGTTCTTTTCTATATGTTTTTGACAAATTCATCGATGGTCTATCGATATTTGTTGCTTGAATTTTTTGTTTATCGACTTTATTGTCGGTGGATTATGTGTTTGATCTTTTTAGAACTTTCCCTGATGTTGCTTGAAGTGTTTGAGTTAATGAGTATACAGGAAGACTATTTTTGGGTATCGTCCATAAATTATGAGTCTGTGTTGTGTTTATGTCTGGTAGGATCTAGTCAGATACGTATTCAAGGAAGACTAGTTTTGGAAGAAGTTCCCTTTTTTCAGTATTTATTGTGAACACTAGACCGAGCAAGTTATTGACTTGATGGCATTCACCTCCTCCGAAAAGGTAATGGAGCTTATTGTTTACGTGTGCAGATATAAACAATTTTACGTTCGAGGTCTTTGCTGATTTGGTGAAGATTGTGAGGTCTTTTTACATTTTCAAGCTTCAAAATTGTTAATACCGTTTTCCTATACGGAGGAAATTAAGGTACTGACTCATCAATCGATCTGTATTTCCTTATTAATCCATGTAATTGTTTGGATCATCTTTCGGTGAAATTCTTCTAATACAATTCCCCGCCTTCTGGGATTTCCGTTTTGTGTCAATGTAAGAATAATGAATTGCTTTATTGCGATATCCAATGTTCATGGGTTTCTGTTTCTGTGTTTCAGATGGGGCACTTTGTTCTGTA
Source organism: Protea cynaroides (assembly GCA_028583415.1). Taxonomy (NCBI): domain Eukaryota; kingdom Viridiplantae; phylum Streptophyta; class Magnoliopsida; order Proteales; family Proteaceae; genus Protea; species Protea cynaroides. Next base: position 132,728,781 of record CM053276.1, read on the forward strand.
GGAGGAAGACGCTTGCCTTTTTATTTTTGTAGTTTCATCCTTTCTACAGATTCTGCAGGATTTTTTCAACGATGAGTCCATTAGCGGAACCAAATCCTGAAACAACGTGTACCAAGCCCCCTGGAATTCGGTTCTTAGAGTACATAAGGAACTCTGCTATATCATACAGAACCTACCAGACCATTGTCCTAATTGTGACATTTTTTGCATATGCTAGCTATCATGCCGCTCGAAAGACCACAAGCATCGTCAAGAGCACCCTTGACCCTGAATCATCCCAAGTGGACTTGCACTTCTCTGGGTTGCCAAGGAACCACTTCCTAAGATCAACTGAGGACAAAACGGTCTCCACTGTCCTCAAAAATGGTTGGGCTCCTTTTAATGGATCAGATGGATCAGCGTTGCTAGGGGATTTGGATGTGGCTTTTCTCGCAGTTTATTCCTTGGGAATGTATTTTGCTGGACACTTGGGGGATCGGATGGATTTAAGGATCTTTTTGACAGTGGGAATGGTTGGGACTGGTCTATTTACTATACTCTTTGGGTTTGGGTATTGGTTTAATATCCATAGTTTCTACTACTACTTGATAGTTCAGATGATTGCGGGTCTGTTCCAGTCAACTGGATGGCCTTCAGTGGTTGCAGTAGTTGGGAATTGGTTTGGGAAGAAGAAGCGTGGGTTGATTATGGGTATTTGGAATGCTCATACTTCTGTTGGAAACATAACAGGATCTCTGATTGCTTCAGCTTTATTGAATTATGGTTGGGGTTGGTCCTTTGCTGCACCTGGTCTCCTTATTTCTTTTGTTGGTTTGGTGGTGTTTCTATTATTGCCAGTTACTCCAGCTTCGGTCGGAGTTGAAAAAGAAGACGATGAAGTGCAGTCTCCTAAGAAAAATGGTGAGGGAGTAACAGAACCTTTATTAGGATCAAAGTCAGAAGTAGTTAAGGACAGACCTGTTGGGTTTATAGAAGCATGGAAGATTCCTGGGGTTGCCACTTTTGCTCTTTGCCTCTTCTTCTCCAAGTTGGTGGCTTATACATTTCTCTATTGGCTTCCATTCTACATTAGCCACACAGGTACCAATTTCTTTCTGTATACTGCTTACTATAAAATGAATTGAAATTAAGGTTATGCATGGTATCTCTATTCTGGTTTGGTTGGACAGAGAAAAATAATAGAGCCATCATCATCACAAAGGTACCTGTGTTAGGTGTCCAACATGGATGCTGAATTCAATATTTGGAACTCTGTTCACCGATCCCGTTTAGTTGATTGATAGTGTTCCCTGACTGTTGAAAGATTATATGGATTGATCTAAACTATTAGTCTGTTACAGGACTGCATGATTGTTTCTTGTGGCGTTATAATGTTTTATGAAAGAGCATGTACACTTACGCTCTCTCCTCCCATTTGGAATGACTTCTGTTTATTCTCATCTTACTGTGGTTTCCTTATTTGACTCTGCTCTGTTCTTATCCTGCAGCAATTGATGGAAAGTATATGTCTGATGCGACAGCGGGGGACCTATCTACAATGTTTGATGTTGGAGGGGTGGTTGGTGGGATTCTTGCCGGCCACATTTCTGACCGCCTTAATGCCAGAGCCATTACAGCGGCAAGCTTCATGTACTGTGCAATTCCGGCACTTTACTTGTACCGGAGCTACGGATATGTCTCCTTGTTTGTGAACATCGCCCTCATGTTTATCACAGGCTTGTTTGTCAATGGGCCTTATGCCCTTATAACAACAGCGGTATCTGCCGATTTGGGCACCCACAGCTCATTGAACGGTAACTCACGAGCATTGGCAACAGTTACAGCAATCATAGATGGTACAGGCTCTGTAGGAGCTGCGATTGGGCCATTGCTTACTGGCTACATTGCTGAGAAGAGCTGGAATGCAGTGTTCACAATGCTCATGGTAGCCGCTCTGGTAGCAGGGCTTCTTCTAACAAGACTAGTGGTAGCTGAGGTGGCTGCAAAGATCCAGGATTCAAGGTCGCAAGGTGATATCCAGTCTAGGGCTGAAACTTCTGTGCCTGAAGTTTAGTTACTTTGTGAAGGATAAAGAGGGTGTTAGTCTGTTGTTTCTGTTGTGATCGTCAAGAATGCATAGATCTGGTTGATTTCCCCCCTGATGACGAGCTAGATGAAGGGGGGGGGAAATGAAATGTTGCATAATCTCTCGTCTTTGGAGAATGGGAGAGAGTTCGTCCTCCTCCATGATCAAGATTGCCATCGGAGGAGGGGGGTTGGGTCCCTGTGTGTGTATATATATATATATATATATATATATATATATATATATATATATATCTGTACATTACCTTTGTAAGTTGATGAGAGTGGCTTGGCATCCAAAAAAATGGCTAATGTAGAATGAAATTGGCCCTTCATCTTTTCTATAATCCTCCCAAGAAAAAAAGTGCAGGACCCATAAATCCATGATAGGTTATTTGTAAAACAGTCTCCTTGAATCCTGTACCATTTATGGAAAAAATCCCTATAATTGTGAAACCCATATCCTATAATTGGATTGACGAAAATGGGCAAAAGCTCTATTTGCCTCTGCCATTTTATGAGTCAGACAAGCTGATATATGGAATGTCATGCATGTCTAGAGTTGCATGGCTACAGAAAACTCAAGTCCGAGATTAAACGCTCGCCCCAAGATTGAGTCTGACACACGTGCCATGTACTTACCTCACGATGCTGGAATCCTCACCTCCTTCTCCCTCTTCCCTCATTTGAACGTGTCAATCAACATTTCTACCACATTTATTTATTGATCTTTTGGGTCTGCTCTGAAATTGGCGCTCAAGCAACATTTCGACCCTTTTCTCTTCTCCTTCAGTTTTCATTGATGGGATTTGCCCCTATTATGAGGGACTGGAAAAAATATTTCTAAGTGGCCCGTTAAGAGTGTTTATTTAACTCATCCATTTAGTGGAGAAAAAACTTATTAGAAACTCTTCCTTTAGGAATGGAAAAATCCTCAAAAACCTATTAGGTGATCGCAGGCAATATTCAACGTAAGTAAATTTTACAATAACACACCACAATGAAGATGAGTTTCCAGCTAAATGCTATTGTCGCAAGCATTTTGGTCCCTACTTGTCCCAAGAAAGCAAAATTTTAAACATTCGTAAGTAAAAATTTGTATTTTGAAACAACAATGTTGAGAGGAGAGCTAACTACTATTGCATACTAAAAATCCAAGGATAAACCCCAGTAATGTGTGATGGTCCTCGGACTTGGCTTTCCATATTTTCTTGAACAATAAATCCAAAATTCATGTTCGACTTCCCAATTATTGTTGTACGAATCGTACAAAGCTTTTGGGTATCCAAGGACATGCCTGCTGCATTCTTGCTAGGTTCGATAAATTCTCGGCTTTTTTCCTTCAAATATAACATAGAATTTCTTCGCCATCTTTTCCATAAAACAACACTGCAACCAAGTAAATATCAAAATGCTGAAAAAAATACAATCGCAATGATAAATTACCTTTGCAAGCTTTCAATAACGATTGCATGTAACTTTGGGAATAGTAGTAGCTTCTCAGCTCTTTTGCATGCCTTCCATAACCTATAATAAATTAACTAATTGTAATAATGTACAACATAAAATTTTTGAAAATACAAAAATAAAAGATATCTCAAGCATAGAATTATGAAATGTGAAGTATGTATAAAACATGAGGTATCTTTAATATTATTTTTGAAACTTGTGTATGATTTATGAAACGTAGGCACCTCTCACATAATTTATCCTTTAAAACATGATAGACGATGAAGGACTCATATTTTCTGTATTATTGTATGTCTTGACTTTGGACACGTGTCGACAGCATATCTAGGATATCTACCTAGCTAGTCGGGCGACAATCCTCCCTCGCCAGGGAGAGGATCCGGACTCCCTTGGTTACTTCTGGGGTTCTCTCTAATCGAAACTCCCATGTTTGTACCCATCACGAGTTCCCATACTTATCCGGACACTGGAGTTTCGGCCTCCCAGAAAATATCCATTTATGGTAAGATCTCTCTGGAGACGATAAAATTCAGAATTGGCCCTCTTCAGAGCCTTGAAGATGTCACTTGTTCATCTTCAAACATAAAACCAGCAGAGATATGATAACCTCTTATGTCGAAACTGATCGCTTCAAACTCATTCCCCTTTCCCTCCCTTCGCTTTGCCCTTGCCAGTCTGGCCTGTCATCGAAGGCCCTGGCAGTCGCTCAATGCGCCTCGAAATTGAAATTAAGATTAACCTGTGATGGATCCAGAGCCCTTGTTCGAGTTCCTTGGGACCGGAGGTTCAGTATGTACAGAGATTGTCAGATACTTACGGTTGTCGCCAAAGCGAACCCTAATCAGGTCGACGAAGTACAAGCCGAAGAATTATCTCCGGTGAGTCTCATATTTTGAACTTTCTTCCTTTTGTTTTATTCAGCATTGGATTCAGCTGGGAATGATTATATTTTACTTTACTCTCTCTATCTCTCTCTCTTGAACTTCTCATGAATGAAACGCTGAAATGGGTTATTGTGTAGGAAGTCGACGAAGGCCCTAATTCGGGAGAAATGGATAATAACATAGTAGTTTCTGAGCCTCAGCAGAGAGGTAGTCAGTTGAAGAAAAGGATCGTTTTTGGGATTGGGATCGGAGTTTGCGCTGGTGGGGTTGTGTTAGCTGGAGGTTCGATTTTCACGGTTGCCCTTGCTGCTGCTGTTTTCGTCGGCGCACGTGAGTATTTTGAACTGGTCAGAAGTAATGGAATTTCCCAGGGGATGACACCTCCTCCCCGATATGTATCACGGGTTTGCTCTCTTATCTGTGCTCTCATGCCGATATTGACATTGTAAGTTCTCTAGTCAGGTTCTCTTTCCCTCTTTATATGTTCCTTGCTTCCTGTCACCACGATGATACAATGAACTTGTACTTATAACTATTTTTTATTATTTTTATAATTTTATTTATTTATTTATTTTTTATATATCAGGCCTGCTTCATGTAGTTTTTCATTGCCTTTACTACTCTGACCGAATGAAAAAGCTGTCACAATAACTCTCTCTCTCTCTCTCTCTCTCTCTCTCTCTGCCTGGCTTGTTGAACCAGTTGATATTGGACTCGTTCCATTCCCTTTTTACAATTAACAATTGAAGCCTAGAGAATATTTACATTTACGGTTTGAAGACTCGACCTTCAATAATGCCCCAACAAGGAGGAGTAATATGTTATAGATTAGAGGGGTTAGAATAACAAGAAGGGCAGAAAAAAATTTACCTGGGGGTTGAAGTTGTGGGAAAAGGCATGGATGGCCTTGGGTTAACAATCAAAATGACTTTAAATAGAGTTGAATGGGAAACAGATTCATGTAGCTGATCCCATTTAGTTGAGATGAGATTCAACTGCCTTGATTTGAGCAGACTTGACCTTCAATATATTTCGAAGCTACAAAGTTGTACTTTATTTATTTATTTTTATATGAAAGAGAGTGGCACTTTAATTGAGTACTTTGTAAACCTAAATTGGTCAATGATACTGACTGTTGTTGTTGCTTACAAGTTTTTGCTATGGAATAATTTATTGTCCAAAAAATGGAGTTGTATATTCAGAATTCATGAGTGAAGAAATTAGGAACAACATCTGGGTTCAAGTCGAGACAGTTTCCTGCTGGCATAGAGCACAGCTCTTGATGAGCTACAAACACCACTGTCCTGTTAACTGCTGGGGTGGATAGACACTTCAACATTGACTGAATTTAATAGACTGAGATTTTGAATGCTAGTGAGAAAATTCAATAGGAGAGGTAAAATATGTCATTTCGCATGTAAAAGGAGAAGGGAGAATTTCATTTTATTCCCTGATAAAGTGAAAGTGCTTTATAAAAAACTAATGCATTTGGCCTCTTGCCAATATTGATTTCATTAATCAATATCTTCCCTTTCTCCATCCACTTTTTGGTTCCCATCATCATCAGACAGTCCAAATTTTGCTTAGATTAACTGAGGCATCTGGCTTTCAAGTTCCAAATCTATGTGTTTTTTTCAGAAAATAGAGCTACCTATGATTTCTGTTTTCAACCTTAAACCCGTTATGTAGCTGTCCAAAGTCGTGCGTTTATCGAGTTTTCCTATCTTCCTACATCTGCATGCATCAACAATCTGTAGGTGATAAAGGCTGTACTGTTGTCTTTTACTTTAATCCTTTAGTTTGATTTCCTTCTTTAATTTACTGAGGGACTTCTTTACGATCTTGATTTGGTAGGAGTATCCATATGTCTTCCTTAAACTTCTTGAGCTTTGAAAGACATATCAGCAAGATAACTAACCATTCATATCTGCGGTTTCTACACTGCTTGGTAACAATAGATATTTCCTTCCTCTTTCAAGGATGGTTGAAATCCTGGTAGCCTCGCTGAATCAAGTTGAAGATATTTTCATGCATGATTACCTTACTATTTCGAGAGAAAGGTTGTTTTTGACAGAGAATGGACCCATACTTCATATGCTGGGGAAGTTGGAAGGGGACAAACTACAAGATTCTTTTGATTGTTAAGTCTTTTGTTGAGGGAAGAGAAAGATTCCAGAAGTAAATACAGAATATCTACTCTTTGTTATTAGGCTGGATTGCTTCGTGTAAATCTTTTGATGAAGTTCCTGAGACTCGTTTGGAGATGATTTTATCTCCATCCTATGTGGCTTAAACTCTTCATATTGTTTTGTGTGACATTTGAAATGATAAACTTGTATGGGGAAGATACAACATGTACACTGTGAAGCATTTTGGACTGACTTTAGTGAAAATTTCATTTTCGGTTCATGTGTTAGAAAATTAAAAAAGAAAAAGAGATATATTCATTACCCTAGAGCGTAATGTTGAGCTATAAAAAGAAATGCAAAATCTTCCTTTCTACACTTCCTAGTTCAAACCTAGTGTCCCATCTATGGTCCAGATATGATCATTGGCGTTCACCACATAGTTGTCAAGGCGACAAGGCGATCCAAGGCGTTTGGGGCCATCCTGGGCGCCTAGGCGCCTAGGCGCCCGCCTAGGCGTTGCCTAGGCGACCAAGGCGTTCCCAATGCATTTTTTTTATTTCTAAAATATTAATGTTTATATATATGCAACATTCTACATAAATAATCAACATTTAAGACATAACTTAATTAATATGTGATGTGGACCCAAGTTTACTAATGTACACTAAGACCTGGGATTGTGTCTAGAGTTAAGTAAACAATTATTTATGACTAACATTTGCGTACTTTTAACGAATTTGATCGGAGCGTAACTCCTTTAATATAGTTCGGATTCAAGTAATCTCGAATTCGTTGCAAAGCTAGCATAATCAGCTTTTCAACAAATCCGAGATTGCTTGAATCCAAATTATAATGAAGGTGTTACACTCCGGTCAAACCTTGTTCGGAATACGGGAATGCTGTTTAAAGTCGTCTGAATGTAAATTATTTTTTGGGCATCAAAGCAAAAGATTATTTTGGCGCACTCTTGGTTTTTAGTGATGATTTATTATAATAAGATTTATAGAATTTTTATATTTAGAAAAAAGCCTAGCATTTAAAAGTTGAAAATCGCCCTCGCACCCAAAAATATGGTTTTTGTTCTTGAACAGGGGGGTTGACTTTTTTTCCTTCTGGAATTTGAATTTTAGACTATTTTTATTGGATTCAAATAGGGGAGTATTTGCTTATTTATGAATAATATCTTAAGTAAATGAAATATAAAATTAAAAAAACATTTACTTAAATGATATTAGTCATAAATAAGTACTGCCTGATAGCCTGATAAATGTTGTTCCTGTCTGGCCTGGGCGACCACAAGGCGCCCTGGCGCCCAGGCCTGTACAAACCGCCTGGACGCCTAGGCGTCGCCGACGCCTTGACAACTATGGTTCACCATTTATCTATTTCTGGAAGCACATTAAACCTTGCTTCTTACTCTAGAATGAGGGACTTTTTGGTTATGGTGTTACATATTACATTGAAGCTCCAACAGCCCCTTTGGTGGATAGATAGTGGAATGAATACTGTGACACCAATCACTTCTCCAGAATAGACGCATGTACCTTGGACAAAATATAGAGCTGCTACCAACCAGGCCAATCAGCCGAATTCCATTATTTCTTTTACACCTTCAACATTCCTTGTAACGTTCTGGCTCTGTGGCATTCAGTACAGGGACACAAATACCTTTATTCTGGTCAGGACATGTCTTCCATCCTAATGCTTTTCTTTGAAATTTGGTCAAAATTTAACCGCTGGACTTCTGGATGGAAATATGAGAGTAAAATGTTCTATGGATGCTTACTGTCTTGTTCTTGTTTTACACATATCCTCATTGGAATTCTAACCTTAATTTAAGTACAATGTTATGAATGATGTACATTCATTTATTATATATCAATCATTTCATTAAAAACCCATGGTGTTAAACTCATCTCTTCTATCCTGATGATTGGCTGGTACTTTATCTTCTGTTACTATTATAATTAAAGTTTAATGAGTGAGCAGGAAAGGATATATTTGGTTTTCCAACTACACCCATGAACTGTTATCAGTTATTCCTGCTGTAGTTTTCTTGCAACTCTTTTCCTGATAAATGAAACAAATTTTCATTGTCTGCAATTTTTTTTTTGTTTTGCTGATCATCTTTTCCATTCAATGGTCAGGTATTTTGGTCAAATAGATGTTTCTGTGACTTCAGCTGCTTTTGTTGTTGCGATGGCATTGCTTTTACAAAGAGGAAATCCTCGTTTTGCTCAGCTAAGTAGTGCCATGTTTGGGTTATTCTATTGTGGTTATCTTCCGTGTTTCTGGGTGAAGCTTCGCTGTGGTTTAGTAGTTCCAGCATTAAACAGTGGTAAGTCAACAGGCACCCTACCCCACCCCACCCCAACCCTAACCCTGTGCATCATTTGTCGTATTATGTAAACTCGAATGCTCTCTGTTATTTCATGTAGTGTTGGTGAGTATTGATCTATATGTAAAAATGCAAATATATAATGCTGGTAGAGAGTAAACTATTACCTGTTAAACCCATGTCGGATAATTATTCTATCTTCCGTTTCTTTCGTTTTTATTTGACAAGTCAATGAAATTTTATTGGAGAAAAAGAATAATGAACTGAAGAAAAACAGGGGGGAGAATTCCTGCAAAATAAAGTAGACAGCAGCTTTGTTACAAAGGGACACTTGGCTCAAAAAATTGACATTTCACTTAATTTTAATGATCCATTAGTGATAGTTAACTGAACAATGTTCAGTGGCATTGTTTCTTTTATACAACCCCTTCAGATGGGATAAGTTAATTTTTATATTGTTTATTTTATACCACAGTTGCCAAGGCCACTAAGCGACCCAAGGCATTGGAGGGGCACCTAAGCACCCTAGGCATGTAGTATACGTAATATAATGATGATATTTTTTGGGTAAATTACATGTACTACTGCTGGATTATGGACTAATATCACCTACCACCCACTAATTTCTGACAATTACATATGCTCCCATTTAACTGACGGTGGAAATCATAAAAAATTGAAAGACATTTTTACCCTTATAGTTTTAAGATGAGAAAAATGAAATTGACAGAGAACAACAATGACAGGGAAGGATCGAATGTTTGCTTTGTTCAGATCGTAACTACCTAGCCAATCTGCTCCCTCTTTGTGTCTGCCGTGTCTTCTACCTTGATTCCGACCTTGTCCTCGTCGACGACATCGTGATATTGCTGCCACTCCCCTCGATGATCATGCCGTCCTCACTGCGCCTAAGTATTGCGATGCTAATTTCACATCCTACTTCGCCTCGACCTTCTGGTCCAACCCTTCTTTCTCCTTGACTTTTGCTGGTCTCAAGGCTTGCTATTTTAACACAGGAGTCATGGTTATTGATTCTGGGCGATGGCGTGCTGGAGACTACACTACCAAGATTCAGGAACTGATGGAGATTCAGGAACTGATGGAGCTTCAGAAGCGGATGAGGATTTATGAATTGGGTTCTTTGCCTCCTTTCTTGCTTGTATTTGCCAGTAATATTGCTCCGGTTGATCACTGGTGGAACCAACACAGTCTTGGCGGCAACAATTTCCGGGGCTCTGCAGAACCAACATGGTCTCAGCGGAATCAACACGCCTTTTCTGTCCTCCATGATCACTGGTTCAAAAAGGGAGGGTTTAAAGAGATGAAATTTCACGACGACGAAGATGATTTCCTCTCTATGAAAACTGATAAAGAGGGACAGAGCTTTAATTTCTTTTCGACATAATCTCCTTCTCTTCGTGGTTCGATTTGTCCAGTCTGTTTAACAGCTCCAATAAACCGATCAATGGGGAGAGATCACCGGAGAGGATAATGGAGAAACTCGAGGATGTTAGTAGGCTCGAAGATATGTCGGTGAAATCAAAGAAAGAGAGAGGAAATTGGTGAGACTGTTGGACTGCTAGCTGAGTTAGAGGAGGAAAGATGCCTGCTGCTAGGTTTTGAATAATCCAATCCCACTGAAATTTGTTCACTCGCCGTCATCATCATTCCAATTACAGTTTCAATCTGGAAAAAGAGCAAGGCATGCGAATTAAAATTTCAGTAAAGGCATGTGACAATTTCAGTATTTGAATATAACTACTGCTCCTTTTCACTTTTTTTTTAGGGAAACCAGATGAAATTAATGTGGGGTTCTTGAGGGAGGTCATTAGCGTGCGAGATGCTGGAACTTTGGAAGAAGCTCCGCCTTCTTCTTCTTTCTCTTCCATTAGAACAAAAACGATTCTAATTTTTTATTTGGGGGAATATTCAGGATAAAAACATTTAGTTTAAATAAGGGTAAATATCACATTTCAACTACCATTGAGGGTAGTTTTGTCCATAAAATTTTTAGTGTTAGCTGACATCATCATTTAACGGAAATCAATTAACGGAGTGGGCTTTTTTTTTTTTTACACATTTTTGAAATTGGGGGTGGTATGTGTTATTGTCAGAAACTAGTGGGTTGTAGATGTAATTAGTCCATAGTCCAGGGGTAGTATGTGTAATTTTCCCTTTATATTATTATGTTTATATGCAACATGGAAGCCATATCGTGCAAAATATGATAAATAAAGCTAGTCATGACCTAACATGAGGAAGGCAACATATAATAAACAAACCATAGGCTATAATATCAGCATATTAAATCAACGTACACTCATGAAGTGTCAAAAAGAAGATATAATATAAGGCCTGCTGTCACAAGGAGTCCAAGGCAGCCGCCTTTCTTACATAGAACATGGTGTGCTGTCGCCTTGGACCCAAGAGGGTGCTTGGATGCCTAGGCGATGCCTTGTAAACTATGTTTTATACAATTCTTTGTTAGCTGACCCAAATTAGTTGAGGTTGCTGAGGCGATGCCTTGACAACTATGTTTTATAAAGTTGAACCCAATTAGTTGAGAACTTGAGATAAGGCTTCATTAAATTCAGTAGTTTGTAGTTTATTTTTCCCATTTCCTATTTGAGATGGACCTTGTAGAATTTTATAGGAGATAAAGACAAATTTGGTCAAGAAAAAAGTTTGGAGAAGAAGATCCAACCCCCCCCCCCCCCACAACCCCACAACCCCACACCCCACAACCCCCCCCAAAAAAAAAAAAAGTAGGGAGAAAGAATTACCCCCAATAAAATACAGAAGCTAATTAATGAATATCTCAAGAAATGATCAGATGTTTTAAAATCTTTCTTGTACCATTAATAGTTAACATAGCCCTGGTTTTCTTTTTGTATTTTATAGTTTATTTGTGTACTTACCCCAAGTAATTGGGATAATCCTTATTTGAGTTTCTTTATAGTTAATTTTGCCACATTTGCTAACATCAAGAGTTTTAATGATGCAGATAAAACACAGAATTGGGCTTATTTAAGTAGAAATGAGCATTAGATTGGCTTTTATACATGTTGGGCCTTTGGTAATGGGTTTTCATTGTAATGGATCACTTTAATGGGCCTAAACTACGGGTAAGCATTAGCTATACGGGATTTAATTTACTAGTTACTTTATTAGGAATACAAAAATTTGCTTTATTAAGTCTTTTATTGGTCAATTAATTAGCTTGTTCGATTACTAGTTGGTTTAGACTATTTCTAGTCATGTTATGAGTCATATATATATATATAACTAGACATTAAGAAACACAAACTTGATGATGAAGTGGCTTCTGCCTTTGGTTCTGCGATGATTCAGAATGCTGCCTGTTGTGGTGATTTAGTAAGCTCCCTGGGTGGTGATGTCAGGAATCCCTTGGTGGTTATTCCAAGGTAGGGTTTCAGGTGGTGATTTCTAGGGGTGCAAGTTCTACCCTGACAACCCGAACCCGTCCAAACCCGCCCTGAACCCTGGTAGGGTTGAACCCAGCCCAAACCCTGGTAGAGTTGGGTTAGGGCTCAGATTTTGATCAACCCTGGCAGGGTTGGGTTAGGTTAGGGTTGACTCCCTGGGTTGAGCCCGACCCTACCCTATATATATATATATATATATATATATATATATATATATATATATATATATAACAATTAGACCATGTTCTTTCCATCCAACGGTTGGAATGGATACATCATCTACCCATGTGGCAGAATAGATTCTTTGTTACGTTTAGAAAAATAACAAACCCTTGTTACAATAACATTTCCCCATATATATTTGTGTTTGTTATATCATCAAGTTATAATTGTTATATGTATATTTTGTTGTATGTTTCATGGCCAATCAGGGTCAATCCAACCCTAAATCAGGGTTAATCAGGGTTAACCCGGCCCAACCCAGCCCTGTCAGGGTTAATCAGGATAGGTTAGGGTTAGGCCCAACCCTGCCAGGGTCAGGATTAGGGTTGTACATTTTCTGACCCTGACAGGGTTAGGCTGGGTTAGGGTTAAGTTTAAATAGCCAGGGTTATGGTTAGGGTTTTGAAAAACCCGGCCCAACCCGGTTCTATTGCAGCCCTAGTGATTCTTATTCATATCCCTTCTTCTTTATCATCCACTGATGTAAATTAATTGTGTATGTAACCGCAAGTGCACGGTATCGTGCATTAACGGGTTGATCTCAGGGAGGAATCGTTATTATCGTAACTCAAATAAGGCAAAGCGTACTAAAGGGATTTGATTGAATTAACACCTTAATAATTTCAAATAAAAATTAATCAAGCAATAAAAACAATAATAACTATTCATAACGGTACAAAAATTTATAAAACCATTAATTATAAAATAACATAGATCTATTGCAAGAAGGGAACGAAATTAAAAGTAAAAGAATGTAAGAAAAACTTATCTTGTTGGAAGATTTCTCTGTCGTTGCTCGTCGTCTTATTGTTACTCCAAGGCGATGTGCAAACGATTACAAAGGAAGCCTTCTCCCCTAAATTAAATTAGTAATGGGGTACAACGTATTTTTATCTACCCTACTACAGAGTTCTATAACTGAAATTAAAACTTGAAAAAAAAAAAAACAAATAATTAATTTATGTAAGAAGAACACAACTTGAAAAGAAGAAACTAAAACTCAAACTCTCTCATAAATCTTCAAAAACTAAAAAAAAAACTTACAATAGAATTCTTGGATGATTTTTCTATTGCTGAGCATCACATATATATATATATACAAGTGAGTAAAGATCATAATCAATCTTTGCAATTGGATTACAAGAGATTTTGTGGAGATAATTTTGGTAACAAAATTCCAATATTGTAGGTTCATTGTATGTGAACGATTTTTGAGTAGAAATTTTTTTGCACCAACTCATCATATCTTTAGCATCATTATCTCTTCTTGAAAACTTTCATAATCTATTGGAGTTTTCCACTCTTCCATGTCATGCCAATCTTGTAAATTTGATTATAAATAAGTAAGGAATATTTTCTCAAGAGAATGGAATCTTTCACATGAGATTGGGCTATTCTTTGACTTGGTCAAAGGCTGATCTTATACACAAAATTTGTGGCTCTTCTTATAAAATTCATCCTATGCCAGGCTACTGAGTTGACTGGGTGAGTTAACTGGACAAGATCACCAAAAATTCATAAAATAGTATTTTCAAGCTCAAATTTCTCTATTCTTTTACCTACACCCTACAAACATAAAATCAACATTAAATACCCGAGAAGCATCATAAATAGAATAAGAGATGCATACTTTATACCCTAAATTCATACATAAAATGTGTTCATCAGATTCCCCCACACTTGAGCTGTGCTAGTCCCGAGCAAAGAAAAATATAAAAAATAAAATAAAATAAAATCCTAACTCACTTTCGTAGGAATCACGATTGCACTTAGCAAGTGCAACAAGCCTTTAAACCCTTATGTCACCTCCAGTGGACGAGTTGTGTCTCGTGAGTGTTTTCAGAGAATAAATACACAAAATTCATATAAAAATTTTAAGCTTTAACTTTGGTATTAAGGAAAGAGAGCACACACACATCCTATTAGTCAAGACACTCAATTTGATATCAAGAAAACATAGAAACCCCTATACTTAACTTTGCAACCGCATATGATTCAAACACAAAGGTCGCATCTCAATTAGGAAATCTTATCATATCTTCCAAACATATCTCTCCTTAGGGTGAACCCTTTGTAACATACTGGTAACCAAGACCCAAGAATAGCTTTCAATACTTGTATTTCACATTTTTTTTTCCCTTTATTCCCCTTTAAGCTACTCCACTACAGTTGGCTTGAAAAGTGCAAGTGGTTATGCATTCCCATGTTACTATGTAGCTTCACTTTTGGCATATATCTTTAAGGACATTGATGCTAAAGGGTACTCTTTTTTTTTTTTTTTTGCAAGAGCTGTATTTAAAGAATTTCAATCAAGACACCTCGCTTCTTAAGGCAGAATGCCCTGTCTAGTTCGAACAAAAAACTCTTATATTATTATTTTTTTTTTATAATAATTTTTTTTTTCTCTAGTACAAGGAGGTCTCAACTTTGTTCAAAGGTTTAAATTACCAACTACAACTATAAAAGATTCATCCTTTCAGGTGAAGTAAGATGTATTTTCTAACTCGATTCCTACCTCAAAATACAGCCTAAGTACTATCTTCACATAGGGTTTCATTATTTCGTATGTTATAGTTTCCTAGGTTTCTTTCTCCTTCCTCTTTTGTGTCAAAACCATAGAAATAGTGATTGACTTTTCCAAAAACCAAAGTTAAAAAGTTAAAATCTTCAATGAAAGCTCAAGATTTATTTTTTAATAAAATCTCAATCCTTCCCCCATACTTAAATCATGCATTGTCCTCAATGTATGTAGAGAAATAAAAGACAAGGATATGGGGAAGAAAAAAAAACTCCTTGAATCAAGAATCGATGTAAAAAGGCTCATGGAGATCCATGACCTCTTCAGTGGAGTCGTGTGGAAGCTCTAAAAATGGCTTCAAACGCTGGCCATTCACTTTGCTGGTTGCACCTGTACTTGGATTTAAAATCTCAATTGCACCCGATGAGAAAACATTTTGAACAATATAACGGCCCTCCCAACGAGATCTAAGTTTACCAGAAAAAATATGCAAACGAGAATTATAAAGCAAAACCTTATCGCCAGGGGTGAAAGACTTCTGAAGGATATGTCTGTCATGATAAGCCTTGGTCTTGTCTTTATAGATGCGGGCATTGTCGTAGGCATCATTTCGCAATTCATCCAACTCTGGGAGCTGGAGTCCTCTATGAGTACTAGCATCTGACAAATCAAAATTTAATTTCTTAATTGCCCAAAACGATCGGTGTTTCAATTCGACTGGTAGATATTGTAGATGGCAGGCTTTCCTGTACACCAGACGGTAAGGGGATTGACCAAGAATGGTCTTGAAAGCAGTTTTATAAGCCCACAAAGCATCTACGAGGCGAATGGACCAATCCTTACGAGTCGGATTGACAGTTTTTTTCAAAATCTGCTTGAGTTGTCGATTGGACACTTCAACCTGTCCACTGGTCTAAGGGTGGTAAGGGGTTGCCAATTTATGGGTAATACTATATTTTCGAACAAGGACCTCAAATGGTTTGTTGCAAAAGTGTTTTCCCCTATCGCTAGTAATAGCTCGAGGGGTACCAAATCGGGAGAATATATTTTCCTTTAGGAATTTAATGACTACCTTGTGGTCATCAGTTTTAGTCGCAACAGCTTCTATCCATTTGGACACGTAGTCCACAGCTAACAAGATATACTCGTTCCCAAAAGATTTTGGGAACGGACCCATAAAGTCGATGCTCCAAACATCAAAAACTTCAACCACCAGAATTGGGTTGAGCGGCATCATATTTCGCTTGGTAATGCGGCCTAAAGACTGGCAAGAAGGGCATGCCTTACAGTAATTAAAGGCATCCTTAAAAAGACTAGGCCAGTAGAATCTAGACTGTAAAACCTTGGCCATGGTCTTATTTGGCCCAAAGTGACCGCCACACGCCTGATCATGACAATAAGACAACACAGATTGTTGTTCATGGTCAGGTACACATCTCCTGATAATTTGATCAGGGCAAGTCTTGAACAGATATGGATCGTTCCAAAAATAGTACTTGACTTGTGAATAAAATCTATACCTATCCTGGGCGGACCAGTGGGAAGGGGTGGCACCCATTACCAAGTAATTTACAATATCAACAAACCAAGGTTCACTAGATACTGCAAACAATTGCTCATCTGGGAAAGACTCGTTGACTGATGAATCAACAACAATCAAAGAATTAGGCAGTCGGGATAAGTGGTCAGCAACCAGATTTTCTATTCCTGGTTTATCCCTAATCTCTAAGTTAAACTCTTGTAAAAGCGAAACCCATCTAATGAGACGAGCTTTGACTTCCTTTTTCTGCAAGAGATGCCTTAGGGCAGCATGATCCGTGTACACAATGACATGGGATCCTATCAAGTAGGCACGGAATTTCTCTAAAGCAAATACAACAGCTAAGAATTCCTTTTCAGTGGTAGTGTAGTTAAGATGTGCATTGTTTAGAGTTCTACTTGCATAATAGATTACGTGAGGCAACTTATTGATCCGTTGCCCAAGGACAACTCCTAATGCAAAATCAGAAGCATCACACATAAGCTTAAAGGGCTCTGTCCATATGGGTGCCTGAATGAAGGGGGCAGTGGTTAAAACCTTTTTGAGTTGTTTAAAACTCTCAAGGCATGCATCATTAAAATCAAAGAGCTGGTCTTTAGCAAGTAAAGAGGTGAGAGGACGAGCAATCTGACTAAAATCCTTAATGAACCTCCGATAGAAACCGACATGTCCTAGAAAGGAGCGAATGTCCTTAACAGATTTGGGAACAGGCAGCTTTTCAATCAGTTCTACCTTGGCTCTGTCAACCATGATCCCCTCTTTGGAAATGATGTGACCCAACACTATTCCTTGTTTTACCATGAAGTGGCATTTCTCCCAATTTAAAACTAAATCTTTCTCCGTACACCTAGCAAGAACTAAGGAAAGATTATGTAGGCACTCAGAAAAAGTAGATCCATGCACAAAAAAATCATCCATGAATACTTCTAAATATTGCTCTACCATATCTGAGAAGATGCTCATCATGCACCTTTGGAACGTGGCAGGGGCATTGCATAGCCCAAAAGGCATGCGTCAGTAAGCATAGGTTCCGTAGGGGCGTGTGAAAGTGGTTTTGTGTTGGTCTTCTAAGGCAATGGGGATTTGATTGTAATCGGAGTATCCATCCAAGTAACAATAGTATTCATGTCCGACCAACCTCTCTAACATTTGGTCAATGAAAGGCAAAGGAAAGTGATCCTTCCACGTTTCCGTATTCAGCTTTTTGTAGTCTATGCACACTCTCCACCCTGTTTGGATATAGGTTGGAATCAATTCATTGTCAGCATTAGCAATTACAGTGACTCCTGACTTCTTTGGTACCACATGTACCGGACTTACCCAGTCACTGTCAGATATGGGATATATGATCCCATGATCTAAGCACTTTAAAATTTCTTTCTTAATGGATTCTTTCATCACAGGACTTGCCCGTCTCTGAGTTTCCCTTGAGGGGTCGGTACCTTCCATAAGGTGTACATGATGCTGAATAATAGACGGACTAATACCTTTGATGTCAGCCACAGTCCAACCTAAGGCTTCCTTGTGATTTTGTAAGAGTTTGACTAACTCTTCTTCCTGACTAGAAGTTAAATCAGATGCAATAATAACAGGAAGAGTCTGGTCAGGTCCTAAGAAGACATACTTCAAAGTGGATGGTAACTCCTTTAATTCTAAGTTAGGTGGTTCAACCATTGAGGGCTTGGGAGTAGAAGTGGATATAGGTTCTAGAGATTCCATAGGTGTGGATACACCATGCCTCTGATGAGAAAGTGTCCTCTACTCCTCCCAACTCTTCCATACACTGTAAGAGTTTTGAATCAAAGTCAATGTCAAAAGTGGTCTCTACATGGTCAGGGAATTCTTGGAGCATATGTACTTCCTCATTTGGTTGCTTACCCAACCTAAATACATTTAAATCAATAGTTTGGTTGCCAAATGATAGTTTCATAAGACTGTTCCTTCAATTTATCAATGCATTGCTTGTAGCCAGAAATGGTCTCCCTAAAATGATAGGGATTTGATCCCTATTGGAGACAGGATGTGTTTCTAAAACAATGAAATCAACAGGAAAAAGAAATTCCCCTACCTTCAATAAAACATCTTCTACTATTCCTTTAGGAGTCTTTACGAGCGATCAGCTAGTTGAAGCGAGATGGACGTTGGTTTCAACTTTTCCAATCCTAATTGTTGATAAACATGATAAGGTAGAAGATTTACACTTGTATCTAAGTCTAGCCGAGCATGATCAATAAAGGTGTTACCTATGATGCAAGAGATGGTAGGACAGCAAGGGTCCTTGTATTTGGCTGCCACAGGATGGTTCAGAAGAGAACTTAAATGTGTAGCCAAGAATACCTTTTTGGGAATTTGACTAATCAGCTTTTGTGTGCATAAGTCTTTAAGGACTTTTGCATAAATTGAGATTTCGTCATCAAAAGTGGGATGTTCAATTCTACCTGTTTGAAGACCTCTAAAATTTTATCAACTAAAGTAGTTTTCTTTTGGTTTACCAACCTATTAGGGAATGGGGCTGGTGGAGTAAAAACTCTGTCCGGGACAGTCTCTTTGGGTCTTTCAGGTACATCAGACGAACTTGAAGAAAGAGGCTCAGTAGCTGCCTCAGATTGGGGAACATTAACGGGAGCAACTGTGGGTTTGTTCTTTGGTGCTTCATCCCGTAGGTACTCTTGGCCACTCCGTAATGCATGGACGGCATTAGATTTTTTGGAGGGCCCTGATTGATTATCTATGCCATTCACCTGAGGGTTTGACCTATTTGGTTGTAGGTGATGGCGTGGGTTGGTCTCTGGTTGGCTAGGCAGAATACCCTTGTTCTTTTCACACATCAGGGTAACCAATTGGGTGAGTGTCCTCTCCATACTGGTATGTCTTGCCATAAGAGCTGCCACAATCTTCTCCAACTCAATTAGTCTGGCCGGCTCACCCATGTTAGAAAACCCAGGGGGTTGTTGAAAATTACCTTGGAGAACAAAATTGGGTTTAAGGGGAGCATATGGCTTAGTGTGACCGGGAGGACCTTGATTTGAAAATTGGAGTGGGTCCACACGGTTCCCTTGGTTCCAAGAGAAATTTGGATGATTTCTCCATCCTAGATTGTAAGCGTTGCTATACGGATTGTACAGTGCACTTACATTAGCATTATGAGAATTTCCTTGTGAAGGGCATCCCTCCATTGTGTGTCCAGGAGTTTGACACCAGTTGCACATTAGGACTTGCTTTTGGAAAGGGTCTTTGGGAACTAAAGCTTCTATCCTTTTGATAAGGCTATTTAAGTGTGCCTCCTTAGCTATTATGCCATTAACAAAGTAACTTTTACTTTTTTGGGTGCGATCTGTCTCCTACACAGACTCCCACTCTCTTGTTTTTTCGGCGAGATCCGCTAAAAAATTCCAAGCGTCGTTAGTATCCTCATAGGAAGTGAATCCTTGAAGACACATAGACTCAAGCATTTGCTTGGTAGGAAAGTCTATCTCCTCGTAGATAATTTGACAAAGTTCCCATGTTTCAATACTATGGTGAGGGCACTCTTGGAGTAGGCTTTGGAACCTCTCCATGAGTTGTGAAAAAGACTCATTTGGCTCTTGTTTAAACCACATTATATCCCCTCAAAGTTTATTCGTCTTGTAAAGAGGAAAAAACTTTTTAAGGAATAACACAGTAAATTTATCCCATGAAGTATTGGAATTTGTAGGAAGACCATAAAGCCATTTTTTAGCTTCATCATTGAGTGAAAAATTAATGCACCTCAATTTGACAGTATCATCACTGAGCTGTTGCATCTTAATGAGGGCACACACCTCCTCATACTCACGGAGGAACAAGTATGCATCCTCTGAAGATAACCCATGAAAATGGGGAAGCATGGTAATGAATTGAGTTTTCAATTCATAGTTATTGCTTGTGGCAGCCGGCAATTGAATACATGAGGGTTGTGCTGCCCTAGCAGGGTATAACCTATCCTTAAGTGTCATCTTTGGTTCAACCATTGTAAATGATGGGACTCTTACTAGACGATTGATAGAATCACGAGTCCACACACTCGTGCACAAAACCGTTTCAAATGATAAAATTTTCTCTTTCTTTTTCCTCTAAATTCGATGCGAAAAACTGAATTTTTTCGAATCGGGGTCATTGCAAACCTCCTGACGATCAATGGCTTAGAGACCGGTCTTATCCGCAATCATCTTGAGAAACAACGCCGTTACCGCCGAAGCTATTGGTCGTTATTCCTCTTGATAATTCGATAGCCAGCATCCCTTAACACCACATCATGATTAGGATTGGACCGTCGATTGTACTGTTCCAACCTAACGGATCGGAGGTGCAAAGAAAGGCATGAAAACCAATGAAATTTTTTTGCATTTTTCTCTTCCTTTTTTTTTTTTTTTTTTTTTTAATCACTTCGAACTCGATGAAAAAAAAATTTTTGGCACTTTTTTTTTAAAATCACTTTGAACTATTTAAAATAGGAAAAATAACGGTTAGCATCCCCGGCAACGGCGCCAAAAACTTGATGTAAATTAATTGTGTATGTAACCGCAAGTGCACGGTATCATGCAGTAACGGGTCGATCTCCGGGAGGAATCACTATTATCCTAACTCAAATAAGGCAAAGCATACTAAAGAGATTTGATTGAATTAACACCCTAATCACTTCAAATAAAAATTAATCAAGCAATAAAAACAATAATAACCATTCATAACGGTACGAAGATTTATAAAACCACTAATCATAAAGTAACACAGATCTATTGCAAGAAGGGAACGAAATTAAAAGTTAAAAAAATATAAGAAAAACTTATCCTGTTGGAAGATTTCTCTGTAGTTGTTCATCCTCTTGTTGTCACTCTAAGGCGACGTGCAAACGATTACAAAGGGAGCCTTCTCCCCTAAATTAAATTAGTAATGGAGTACAACCTATATTTATCTACCCTACTACTGAGTTCTATAACTGAAATTAAAACTTGAAGAAAAAAAAACAAATAAATAAATTAAGTAAGAAGAACACAACTTGAAAAGAAGAAACTAAAACTCAAACTCTCTCATAAATCTTCAAAACTAAAAAAAAAACTTGCAATAGAATTCTTGGATGATTTTTCTATTGCTGAGCATCACATATATATATATACAAGTGAGTAAAGATCACAATCAATCTTTACAATTGGATTACAAGAGATTTTGTGGAGATAATTTTGGTAACAAAATTCCAATCTTGTAGGTTCATTGTATGTGAACGATTTTTGAGTAGAAAATTTTTTGCACCAACTCATCATATCTTTAGCATCATTATCTCTTCTTGAAAACTTCCATAATCTATTGGAGCTTTCCATTCTTCCATGCCATGCCAATCTTGTAAATTTGATTCTAAATAAGTAAGGAATATTTTCTCAAGAGAATGAAATCTTTCACATGAGATTGGACTACTCTTTGACTTGGTTCAAGGCTGATCTTATACACAAAATTTGTGGCTCTTCTTATAAAATTCATCCTATGCCCGGTTACTGAGTTGACTGGGTGAGTTAACTGGACAAGATCACCAAAAATTCATAAAATAATATTTTCAAGCTCAAATTTCTCCATTCTTTCACCTACACCCTACAAACATAAAATCAACATTAAATACCCGAGAATCATCATAAATAGAATAAGAGATGCATACTTTATACCCTAAATTCACACATAAAATGTGTTCATCATCCACCATAGAACATCAGGTAAATATTACTCTCTATTTTCTGCGCTTCACCCTTTGGCTTAATTCTTGACGCTTGATGATTAATTTGAGTTGCTGCTTTACTGTTTAACATTCCCCTAAAATTCTGGATCTCATTCCAGAACATAAAAATCCAATCATTTTCTGTTGTTGAACTCCCATCCCAACAAGGAATTCTTTGAAAAGTCAACATCTAACCATAGGATTTCAATTCTGCTTCCATATATACCAATCAGTTACTATCTTAGGGATTTAAAATTTCATCTTTGAATTGTTTTTTGGCTTTCCTGATTCAATTCGGATTTTAAGTTCAGGTTCTGTTTCTACTTCTGATTTCAGTATTCTGCATATTAATACATCAGTTCTATTCTGCTAAATCTGATTCCTGAATTGGATTACTTTAATCTCCCGTCGATTCTCAGATCTGGAATATCCTACCTCAAGAAGGATTTTTCAGATTCTAGGAATCTGACTGTTGGATTGAGCCCAGTTTTTGATATTATATTTCCCAAACAGAATAGAGGGCTCAACCAGCCTTTTGGCCCGACCAGAGCCCGTGATATGCCGTTATTGCAAATTTCCTGAAATCTGGTTTCTTAACCATTACTGTGATTCTGGTTCTGTCTGAGTTTCTGAACCTATCCTTTTAGGCTTAGGGGTGTTTAATATGGCTTCGACAAAGTCACTTTGAGGGGTTTTTGATTCTTTCGATCAATCTCTATAGGACATCATTTGCCAAAAATTTGCCATTTCAGTTTTGATGTGCTCTTAGACTGACTGTTCAAGAGTCAAGAAGGAAAATGCTTTTCGATGAAATTTTAACAGTTTCAGTTCAATGGAAAATCAAATATATATATATATAGGGAAAAAGGGCTTTGTTTTACCAAAATCTAAGCAGATGTCATATCCATGTTGACAATCTTGTTTTCCCCTGAGGTTGACAAGCATGTATTGTGCCACAGCCTCCATTTGTGACCCAATTTTCTGTAACTAAATCTATCTTTTATTTAGATTTATGTTTAGATTATATTGTCTCCCCTTATGTATTTTCTGTTCTGGTGAGCCTTTGCTTGCACATTTACTAAAATTGGTTGGTTCTCTTAACCAGTTTATGTTTGGCAGAAATAGGAACTTCATGGCCTACTCTTCTCGGTGGCCGAGCACATTGGACTGTGGGTCTTGTGGCAACCTTGATTTCTATTAGCAGCATAATTGCAGCTGATACATATGCTTTCTTAGGTGGAAAGGTATAGCATCTTTGACATTGATCTATATGGCTTTACATGAATCTTAGATGCAGAGTTCTCTTGATTTTTGTTGGAAGAACCTATACAGGTATAGATTTTTCTTCTGCATTCCCTTTTCCCTCTAAATAATTTGATGCACTTTTATTTTGTATTTCAGTTTATGAAGGAAGGGGCCATGGTGTTTGATAAAAATATAACACCCTAGTATCCTACAATGTTTAAAAAAAGCTCATTGTAATGGATGAAGTTCTTTGTTAACACTTTTGCTTTGAGATATGCTTATCAAAGTCTCCTAATTATAGTGTCCATCAGGTACTCTCATGATATATTCTTCAGCCTACTAATGCTAACTTTGGTACATCTCTCTCCTTCTCTCTCCCCCATCTCAACCTCCTGCAACACCACCTCTCTCCCAAGTCCCAACTACCCGGTCACTCTCTCTCTCTCGCCCCATTCGGTAACCTCTGCCTTTGCCGTCGACCCTTCTTTTCATTTTTGGCTTTGGATCCACATTCACAATGTCCATTTCACCACCAGAGATGGTGGAGAGGCTGATACACGGTTCACCTACGAGACCTAAACATCAATACCTTCTCGGTACTCCTGCGGAGCAATTCACCAAAGCAGACCCTTCTTTTACACCCTCGTCAATGTAATCCGAACACACATCCAATTAAGCCTATAAATTCTCGCTCTCTATATGAGTGATTCACTGCTCCTGTTCTGGAGAATCTCAGCAACCTTATGTTGCTTCAAACAAAGCAGAGCATAAGACCGATAGAATATGAGTGATTTCAGTGCTCCCGCTCTGGAGAATCTCAGCAGCATCAACAATGATGATGACAAACAAAGGATCATGAACCGGATACGGCATGACCTATGTAGCTTTTCTGAGAGAGTGATGAGCCCTTCTGCACTCTGGTTGTTGATTGATTAACTCCATAAGACTGTATATGGGGAAGGTTTGCATTCGCTTCATCCACTTCTTCTGTTTTTTATACTTCGCCACATCGTCCCTCCACAAGGCAGAAACTGGACTCTGGCATAGTACAGTGTAGGTGAACAAGTGATACAATTAGAACATTGCAGATGAATAATTGGTAGTAGTAATATGGTTGTTACAATTACATCATGGGCTAATGTGAGAAATTTAAGCTAGGAATCGTAGGAAGCTAATTCATGGTTGATTAATGAACTGCCATAAATATATAAAACTCTCAGGTTTGGGACTAACTGAGGGTGGATTTCCAAGGCAAAGCCAATGCTAACAGTAGACCGGTAGCATATATATTATACTGTACCAATACGAAGCATGAGAACTCTGGTCCCGAATCTTCCAGTCGGCATATAGGCAGTGAAGGCGCGATATTTGGAGACAGCCAATGCACAAACCATGTGAGCTCTGGTCTTCAGCTGGCTGCATTTGGTGTCATCAGGCAGTTTTCATATTTGAATGCAGTTGTTTTCCGAACCCATGTACACCATGTCGTTGATTTCCCCCATCGACAGCAACCTCTCATACTTCTTGAGCATGGAAGAGATGCATCTGTGGGAAACCTCGAAGTTTTCGAGCTTCGTTGGGGTCAGAGGAAGAGAATGATGAAGAGGTGGTCCAAGCGATGAGGAAGGGTGAGCATAGATTGTGGGCAGGTTCCACGATCCTTGTCCCTTGCTTAATGAGAGAGGCTGTTTCTTGATTTCATGGAACTGGAGAGAGTGAGTGCAGTCAGAGGAGAGAAGAGGAATGGACCGTAGGAGAGGCTTGGGAGAGAGAAAGAGAGAGATGGTTGTTGCGGCTTGCGGGTAGATTGGTGGGCAGTATGGGGAGATAGAAAGGAAAGGAGAGAGAGAGGGGCAGTTAAGAGAGAGAGAATAGGCAGCTCATAATAGATGGGGTTGTAATTTAGGAAATTGAAAATAGTAGAGGTGAAAGGGAGGTGAGAGTTTAGTTTCTTGGGGAAATTTGAAAAGAGGTTATGAGTAGGGGAATTTGAGTAATTATAGTCTTAGTTTAGGGGAGTTTTAGAAATTTGCCCTTTTGTTTATGACTTGTTTATAAAAAGTTATTTTTGATAAAAAATTAAAATGTGTTTGGTAAATGCTAAGCATAATGGATTATAAAATGAGTAATAGGTTTGGTATGCTTATGTGTAGAATAATCTTTCTTTTAAAATTTGAGAAGTGTATAATGGAATTTTACATTCTAACATCTAATTAATCATTTGATAGGGGAGAAAAAATCCCAATCGTCCAATCCATGTATCACTATCTTTCTCTCTACCTCACAGCTACGCTCCATCTTCCGTTTCTCTCTCCCCTTTCTCGCCATTGCAACTCACCAGTACTGTTCTTCCCGATGCGGCCTTGAAAATACAGAATTGGAATACCTGTAAAGTTGAACTTCCGATGCAGTCAAATCCCTAAACCAGGCTTCCAATCTGAATATCGTAACAATACGAAAATGAATTGAGGGAAATAAGAGAAGCAGTTGTGCAGGCCAAGGATACTGGAATGCTAGGATTTCTTGGAAGATGGAATCTCTTCCATTAAGACCGATTCTTCTATACCCTCCCAATCTTCCTGATCGGACAACTTTCCCGCTCTCGCTTCTCTCTTTTTTTGATCAAAGCTTTCAATGGAAAACCAGTGTCACTCTTCTTAAATTCTCTCTTTTACCGCACCCTAAAATCACCTCTGGAAACCTGTATGGTGTTCAATGATCTTTCAATTTTCTGAAATCAGAACTGACTTTCTTGTATAGCTTCCTAGTCATTTTTGTATACCCTTGCCTGGGACGTGTCTGGTATAGCTGCCTCTTACTCTTATAAATAAATCTTCTGGGCTTATTAAAAAAGAAAATCGAGAGAGAAAAACAGAATTTAATCCATACAGATGTCATTTCTTCCGAAATGCCATTCATGGAAAATGTGATTCTTGAAAGAGGGATGGGAGAAGGGAAGCTTCTCAAAGTCATTAAAAGAAAAAATAACTTTCAGAGACCTAGACATTCCCCATCCTACTAGGAAAGACACCACCTCCAATCCTACATTGCTTACACATTCGATTTCTAAGATTTTATGGTAGTCTTAAGTACTGATTATGTGATGGTTATTAGGTATACCTTCTTCTGCAAGGATTTCCACTCCATGTGTTGACGAATTTTGACGGTAAGATTTGAGAGAACACAAATGTAGTGGGGCTCGATAATGAACACCAAGCAAAAGGCTGTAATCCATTATGTGTCTGTGTTTCCAGAAATTTACAATCTGGCAGAACAGAAATAAATACAAGGGGAATAATTATAGTGCAAATCTGCAAGCCTGCACAGAATTCTCAATCTGCCGGAGTTCTTTGAGGTTTATGAGAACTTGAAGGCTCCAGTACAGTCAGAAGTATATATTCTGGGTCCTCTGGTAGTGACAAAGATGATAACTCTGGGAGGGAGGAGAGAGGAGCAAGGGCTGTGAGAAAGAAGGGAAGATGCGAGAGAGTAGTTCATCTCCACGTAAGCATAGTTCGAAAACTCGAGTCTCGAGGGTGTCTCGACCATCTGAGAAACCGAGATCTCAGATCTCGATTGAGATCTCGGCGAGACACTGCACAAAAGCTGTGAAGGCTTAAAATGTGTATTTCGACCCTAAAACGACCATTTTAAAGCTTGATACTTTGGGGAAATTCTATTTTAACATATATAAATATATTTAAACCATAAAACTGTATAAATAATCACACTTGGTGGTTGTTTGGGTTTACACCCATGTTTGGTAGTGTCGGTTTGAAATTTAAATATAAACCTAGGGTAATATTGGTTATTCTACATAATGTAACACTAATAGAAGATCACAGAAGACCAAATGAGTCAGTAAAATGATATTTTAGGAGAAGAATAAACATAATAACACTTAATTAGTTAATTGTCATAGTAAAAAAAAATCCAAAGTAGTCAAGTAGACTATACAATCATAATTCATATATTATGTCGAGACCAGTCAAGAACTAGTTGAAAAATGTCGAGAAATGGTTGAGAACTGGTAAAAAATGTCAAGAAATGGTCGAGAAATGGTCGAAAATGTCGAGGAATGGTCGAAAATGTTGAGACCAGCTCGAGAACTGGTCAAGATGGTCGAGGCACTGTATCGAGGCGAGATCTCGTCTCAAGCCCCTCGAGATCTTCGAGATCTCGCCGAGATTTAAAACACTGCACGTAAGTGTACTTCCAAGGGACTCCATCACTGTCCACAATCCAGAGGTGGGTCCCACACCCCATGGATGGTGATGGTCCCTTGGAGAGTATACTTACGTGGAGGTGATCTGAACTCAAGATGCAAGGGCTGTCGAATTTCCCGTCTTTTGACTTTAGTTGGACGAAGATGACGAGCTTTTCAAGTCTGACTTTATAAAGTGGACGAAATTAATTCTTTACCCTATTTTAAACCTTTAGAGCATGTGCTCGTTAATCTTCAGTGCAGAAAATACATCAATGGGTCTTGACCCTCTTATGATTTTTGTGTTATTCTTATTTATTTTAAATAAAAACAAGGTCTGTAAATCATACCAAACACCTGCAAAAATGAAAAAGTGTCAGAAAAACAAAATGGTAAATGATACCAAAGACAACCTAAGTATGGAAAATAAATACTCTTCTGGTATGAATTTTCAAAATGGCACTTATAAAGGGTCACATGCATTTTTCAAAGGATTATGAACTACCATTGATTGAAGGGTTCCTTACTTAACTATTGCTTGGTCATATGTTTGTTAACCATCTGATCAGTAGCTTATTGTTTAGGACTTCTCCAAAAAATTTCACAGTCTAATGAATTAAATAATATGGATGGTCATGATCATTGGATCAGTCTGACTTTTGACCATGACGATCTCTCAGTTGCATCCTGATCCTTTGAACATGAGACACCTGGCCATTTGTGGCCAACCCATAACCATCCTATGGTGATGACAAAAGACCCCACATTTTGTATTGGTAAGATATTAGGTTTGTATCCTTTGATATTGTTATAAATTCAGCTCCAAGAGTCATAATTGCATAATATGTGATGCATATCCAAGGGATGGGATCTGCCTCTTGGTGGGTTAAGGTAGAGAATAAGAGAAGATAGGGGGAAGAAAAGGCGATGTTCAAGAACTGTGAATAGTACCCATGAACAGTAACGAGAGAGTGGAACCTTCTTACACTGTTGCAACAAGAATGCATACATTATTTCTACATCAAGACTGCTCAAACAACAAGATATCCTTTATTTTTATTTAATTTCCCCCCAAGTCTTACATTTTTCTACATCAAGACTGCTCAAACAACAAGAAATCAATTTTTTCCCCAAGTCATATTTTTCCCCTCATTAAAACTATTTTTTATTTTAAAAAATTAATAATTACCTAATTAAAAAAAGTATGGAACATCACATTAATATTCTCTTTCAATTGAAAATACATGAACAATAATTTCAAAAAATTTCATGATATCTCAAACCAGAATAGTATATTTTTGTCTTATTTTTTATTTTTAAAATCATTTTCTAAAAGTAAAATTAAAAATTGAATTTTTGGCTAAAATTAAACTCGACTCCAGAAGTTACAGTTTGCCTGTGGTGTCTGACATATAAAAAACTGAACACCAACCAATATATATATATATATATATACCCTATATTTGTTCAAAAATTACTCTTAAGGAAAAAGGGTTTATCTTCAATGAAATTTCCCCAAAATTTTCTTGAATCCAGCAAAAGATTGATGTAGATGTTCAAAGTATCCACAGAGGCCTGATCCAACAAAAATCCAAGCAAATTGCAAAAAAATCGAGTTTTTTGAAGTTCCCAAGGGGTTTCGGTCGAATTCTCCTCCCACTCGAAACAAACTTCGTCTAAATTTAGTCTTTATACCCAATCAAAGGATCTTTTTGCTTTACTAGATGTGCATAGAAGTTTGCCAGTTAATTTTCTTTTCATGTACTTCAGCTGCACACATTATGCATTTGAGGTCTCCCTTCTGTGCCTTGCTAATTTTATTCTTTAAAGTTAGGAGAAGGAGTTCATGCATGGTCGTGAACATCCCATCTGGCCACGTGTTTATAGGGAAAGGGCATTTTGGTTTTTGGGAGGATACATTTACTGCCATCTGACAGCTCCATCAGTGACCGTGCATGTGCACGGTCATACATGGAACCTTTTGCCTTAAAGTTATCATAGATGGTTTGATTTCCTTTGTTGGAGGATGTAAGGACTTGTCAACCTTTTTAACTCTGAATTGAGGCCTTAAGTACAAATCATATCCATTAATTTTGTTTCTCTCACTAAATGCATGATGGTCCTTGTTTCTGCTTTTAAAGTACAGCTTGTGGAAGACTTCGAGATTTTGACTTGCTCTGCTTTAGTTTATATTATACTGTGTGGGTATCAGTCCCTAAGTTCTGGGAGAAACTTTACTCTATGCAGACATTTGGTCGGACACCACTTACGAACATTAGCCCTAAGAAGACATGGGAAGGAGCTATCACAGGCTTAGGTGGCTGCATAGCCACTGCACTCATATTATCAAAGATTCTGCAGTGGCCAACATCTTTACTGAGGTAATATTGACTGCTCCTCATGTGATCACTTTCTCCTTGCTTTGATTCTTGTTTTCTGGAGTCTATGATTTCTTTATGTATACTTGATTTACTTTTGGCTTCTTTGCACCCCCTGGGTACAGGTAGGCTTGAAGTTCACAAATCCTGAGGAATATTTTCACCCCTGCTACTAGCTTAATTGAATTGCTAACACAAAAGCTCGATTGTGGTTGAATCTTCTTTCTGTAATTTCAGAAATAATGACTATTCATTGCTAGATTTAGGGCCAAAACATTATTCCGGACATCTCCTTGGTATTAAAAAATAAATTACCTGTCTGGTTCATGCAGATATCAGAATTTGCAATTCAGGTCCTATCTTTTCCTCTGATAACCACCAACCAACTTTCCTGTCTCATGAAATAAGTAATTATAAGGAATATTTGGGGTGGAACTGGCACCATCCCATGTATAAACAGCAAAAGTTGGCAATTAAAACTTGTGGCCAGGACAAGAAAGAAGCTTTCGACATTGCTCAGAATGTTGAGAACTTTCATATAATGTTGCTCTGACAGTTACTGACTGAAACCTGCTGGGTATGTAGAAACTCCCTCCCCCCCCCCCAAAAAAAAAAAAAAAAAAAAAGAAAGAAACTTCTCTGTATAAAAAAAGGGTAAAAGATCTCTAAGCTGGCAGCTTGGGGATTCTTTTCCATGCCCTCTCACATGAGTAACACCCTCTTTCTTCGTAATATTTTCTCTCTCCTCTCTGACCTTGTGGTCCTCTACTGATGATACTGATTCCCGCTTGCTGATTGGTGTGGCTTGAGAGATTCCCCTTAAGCCTGCAGCTTTCAGAATCCTTCTGGCTTTGTTTGGTTGCAAGGAGAGGTTGCAAGGGAAATTGAAGGGAAGGGAAGTGAAATTTTTATACTTTACATGGAAATTTTTATAATGATTACAGCACATGCTGTCACAGTACTATCTAACTAATTATAAATTATTTCACATTTAGTTATTAACTTACACTTCACTTTGCATCCAAATCCCTCCCATTTGAAAAGGAAAATAAATTTTACGTCTTATAAGTATCATTACTAAATATGTTAAGAAAAGTAAAATAAATTTTACACCTTATACAATCATATTTTGTGTTATCACTACAAAAGTTCCCATTTAAAGTATAAAAATTTCATTTCCCTTCTCTTTAATTCCCCTTGCAGCCAAACAAAGCTTCCCTGAAAAGAAAAGAAAAGTGAAAGACTGGAATTGCATTGGCCACTAAAAGAGAAGAAAATGAAAAAGAAAAAAAAAAGAAGAAGAAAAGATGATGGTTCCTCATTGAAAACGAATGTTGACAGGATTCAAAGGTGAAGTATCTATGGGATTATCCTGGAAAGGTGAATGGTGGTTGGACTCTTCTAATTTTTCACACCTTAAAGTCCTTAAAAAAAGCCTTTTTGGAAACCTTCCACTTGAGTAATATTATTTGTGAATAATTCACTGGGATGGGTGCCTTTCCTAGATGCGATGTCTGGAGTACTCTATTTTTTTTCTTTGGTTGGTTAAGAGGATGTGACTTGAACCCAGGCAAACATTTCCCTTTATTTTAGAGCTTAGAGATCCTTTTGTAAGTACTGATACATATGCATAGATATACATGGGATGTGTGCCAGTACAAAGAGGGTATTTGATGGAATTAGAGTCTGAAATTTGACATGTGGCTAATTTAGTCCATTCAATAGACAGATAATCTGCCCACATGGAAAATAAAACCTTGTGACGTTTGGAGAAACAAAATCTTTATGACAATAATAATTTTTTGAAGTAAAAATATTGAAATTAAGACGAGGATCCTTTTTCTTCAGTTTAAAAAGTGACAATAGAAAATTATATGCTTTTATAATCTTAAAGAAATCATTTCGGCTTTAAAGACTAGTCTAATATCATTGATCCAAAATGAAAATAAGCTGTGATGGAATGACCATTTTGACTTCTCTAAACCTATACGAGTCAATGTACTCCCTTATCTTGGTTGTGTTGCTTTCATTGCAAAGAGGGGGTCCACAATCCGAGGATGGGAAGAATCTGCCTCCTACTTTGGTTTTGCATGTGTACTAGTCCTGTAGCAAGGTTTCAAGTATGAGATTTTGATCGGGCATATGGGCCAATGTAGAATGTAATTGGCCAACACGGGTCCATCTACTTACCAGTACCTCAGAGTTGCTAAATATCAGACAGCATTTGGTCAGATTGGCCAATCCTGATCAGGATTGACACAGCCCAGTCCCATCTCTGATACGGAGTTTTAAATCCTTATACTCTATTGCTTGAATCATGTTCAGTGCTTGCTATTTGACTGGTTTTATCTCCAAGACCTAAGTTTCCCTGGCCAGGCAACACCCATCCAATCCGTAGAGTTCTTTTAGCTTCTACCATTTCTTTTGACCTATTTAACAAGGCATGCTTAGTTGTCATTATCTGTTGATGTCTATGTGGAGGACATTGACAAGCATGTTAATATGGCTGGGCAGTTTTAATGCACATTTCTCTCCTTTGGAAAAGAAAAAAAAGTCGGGACTTTTATCTTTTAGCTCTATGTCGAGGCTATCCATCAACAAGCAGAAGTCACTTCTGTTTTTGTTGAGATCGATGAGCCGTATCACGAGAATCTCAGAAAATTTGTGGATTTTCTCTTGGGAAAGTTGCCGATCACTTATCTTGGTCTCCACCTGATTTTCTCTATACTTTCCGTTCATCACTGCTCTCATATTCTTGACAAGCTAAGGAAAAGACTTCAGTTATGGAAAGCTAAATTCCTATCCTACGCAGGTAGATTGGAGCTTACTAGATTAGTCATGCAAAGTTCGTATCAATATTGGACCACTGTCTTGGCCTCCCTAACTTGATCATCCAGAAAATAGAAGGTCTCATGAGTGCCTTCTTATGGAAATGGGCAGATAATAACAAATTCTTTCATTCCATTGTTTGGGAAAAGTCTGCTTGCCAAAGGAGGAAGGCGGTTTGGATCTTCAAAGAGTGAAGGAGGTTAACATGGCATGTATCATAAAGATGATACGGCGCGTAGCGGAGAAAAAAGACTAAATATGGGTGAAATGGATTTATAGCAAATATCTGAAAAAGGGCTTTATATGGACGACTTCTATGAGCAT
Source organism: Protea cynaroides (assembly GCA_028583415.1). Taxonomy (NCBI): domain Eukaryota; kingdom Viridiplantae; phylum Streptophyta; class Magnoliopsida; order Proteales; family Proteaceae; genus Protea; species Protea cynaroides. The sequence goes on from CM053276.1 coordinate 132,762,091, forward strand.
TGATTCTTCTTGGGTCTGGAGGAAAATGCTTCGCCATAGGCAGATGGCTCTCCCCTATATTAAGTCTCTTATTGATGATGGATCCTCTACTCTTCTCTAGTTGGACAATTGGCACCCTCATGGCATTTTGGTAATGGCCTATTGGGGAAAGGATTAGAATTGATTATGGGCGTGATAAACTTGATACTATCTCATCTATTATTTTAGGAGGAGCTTGGTGCACTGGTAGGCCTTCTTCGTCTCGGCTTACGTAGGCTTTGGAAGCTCTCGATGTTATCAACCACCGTCCTCCACGGAGTGGGGATATCATTAGCTGGACTGTCACCTCAAATGGTATCTTCTCTTCCTCCTCTGCTTGGGAGAATGTTAGATCTCGAAGCCCTAAGGTTGTCTGGCATGATGCGGTTTGGTTTCAAACATTCTCCTCGTCACAGCTTTACCTTTTGGTGAGCATTGACTCAGTCTCTTTCGACGGGTTCTCCTATTCATGACCGGAGTATCATCCCCAACTCTAATTGTGGTTTGTGCTAGGCCGCGGAAGAAGACATCCATCATCTTTTTTTTTTTAATGCCCTTTTTCCAATAGAGTCTGGGAAACGATCATCGGAAAATGCTGGCCTATTAAAATAAGAATCCAATCTTTGATCTTGAATAGAAGTGGATGACCAATAAGTTTAAGGGAAAATCTCTGTGTGATACTTTCGCCAAGCTCGCCTTTGCGGCTTTGCCGTGATTGTGTTCCGCATTTGATTCAGGAGAAACCTTAGACGGTGGGTGGCCAAGTCTAGAACTCTCAACCAGATATGGGTGGCTATTGTTTTTTATGTTCATGGAGTCATTTCGCCTTTTGATTCCCCCGGTCATAGCCAGGAACGAATTCATCTTGTCTTCTTGGAATCTGTCACATTCCTGATTTGGGGTGTTTTCTTTTTTGGTTTTTTCCTTTGGATACCTAGGTTTGCTCTCCCTTTTTCAGGGTGTTGTTGATACATTTATTTATTCACAAAAAATGCTTCTTCTTTTTTTTGTTTTGTTTTTTTTTTTTTTGGGGGCTATTATTATCTCTAGAATGCAAACATAATTATTTAGAGCATTATGAAGAGGCATTGTTATATTGTGCCGGGATGTTTCTTATAACTAAAATATAATTATTACATACGTTTATGGTCGTGTCTGTGTGTTGAGTCTTATGGATACCATGTCAGTCACTTTTTTGGACACTGACACAAGTCACCTGTGCTTATTATGTAGCTTTTGGGCATGGTAAAGAGTTCAATTAGAGCCGATCTTTTCACCTGCTTGTTTCAACTTTTGGTTTATCACCTCTTCATGGTGAGGCACAACTATTAGTTTCTCATCATATTGACTTGGAACTATTCCTCTTTTCTTATCTAAATACAATATATTTGTAATCTATCACAGATTTTTTAATTAGCTCTCTCTCTTTTGTATATAAACCCATGATGACATGCTCCTAGACTGACCTTTTATCTTTCTTTTCTTTATTTGGCGGGTGATTTGGAGTACTGTTTTGGATGATTATCAGTGCTGCAGCTTTTGGATTCTTGAATTTTGTGGGATCTCTTTTTGGTGACCTTATTGAATCAATGATTAAACGTGATGCTGGTGTCAAGGACTCTGGGTCCCTCATTCCTGGACATGGTAGGTGCTCAGCTACCCATAGTTTTAAATTTCTGGAAAGCATGGCAACTAGAAGCTCATTTTATCTTTGGATAACCTGTGTTGTTTTGTTACTGACTTCATTTTTCATACTTGGTCGCACTTTGGCTGATAAATTGATGATGATGATGTTATTTAGATGTGCTATATAAGTGATTTATAAATGATCATATTGTATTTGGGTAGTGTGCAGTAGTTTTGTTTTTCCACTTGATTCTAAGGTCACCCTATTTTAAGCAGTTAAACCTTTGCCCATTTCTCTTAATACACATCCTATTGTTCCCTTATGCTTCTAGTGGACTTAAATTGGCCAAAATGCAGTTCTTGCTGGTTGCTGACAATTGTTGTTGCGCATGATCCACGTTTTCAATTTAATCTGCCTTATTTTTCCACCTTGTAAACGTACTCTTGGCTCCCATGGGATTTTCTTATTTGTAATTCATATTATCTTGATCTTCACAATTTCATCTCATCTTAGCCACTCATTTTATGTTAACAGTGTGTCTTAATTTATTTTATTTTATTATTTTTTTCTTTTTTTTTGGGGGGTGAACTGACTATATTATAGGCCTCTACTTGTAAAGATTTTATTGACCCATCTATAGCTGACATACAGCATGTTATGTGTGTCTTGAATTTTTCGACAATTTTGGATTCACGATCTGCTTTGAAGATGGACTGCTCTGACAAATTTGGTGGCGATCCGAATGAGAATTTTTCTCAAGCTTGTGTTGTAAGAGGAGGGCTACATTTGACCCAACCCGATGGATTGACCTGTTTTTGGAGTAGATATATAATGTTCTTTTCTTGTCTTGTGACCTTAGCCCACAGACAAGATTTTGATAGGGGTTTTCGAATTGGGTTTGGAAGAGAGCTTGTTCTTGAGAGATCTCCATTGTAACACCTTATTTACATAGTGCTCTTCATCTTCTCCCGTGGATGTAGCATATCACATTGGTGTATGAACAACGTTAAATCTCTGTGTCATTTGCTTTAATCGTTTTTGTTCTAAGTTCTAACACAGCATGACTGGAAATCGTTTTCTGATTAAAGTTCCTTAGCTTTACATGTCACTCTAATAAGTTCCTTAGCTTTACATGTCACTCAGATGGTGGTTCAGCGTGATTGTTAAAAGCCCTGACATCCCTTTCAAAAGGCTCCAACAAACCGGAACCACTTACAGAATCCATCTTCAAATGAAGACAGCTGGAATTAGGGATTAAACTGTCCTGCTTCTTGGTGATAATTTCTGAGATCTTTCAACACCAAAGAAGATTTGTAAAGGATGCCTGCATCACCCAAGTCTTTCCCATTCCTTAAACATTCTCTCCCCAAACCTCAATGTGTAATTTCTAGAAAATGATGGCTCAGGGAACTGTGAGGAATGTCTGAGATGATGTTCCAGGGCAGCCATATCGCGATATGCATACAAAATTTCAACTCAATCTGATCAATGCTGACCCTTATAGCTAATCTGACTGCTTCAATTGATCAACTTCATTTCCCAAAACCAGGAACATATCTGACTGACATGTTGAACAATCAAGTAATTCTTAAGTTACCAAATTTCACTCTTTAGACAGAAACAGTAATACAGTTTCTAAAGAGATCAGGCGTCTTGGTGGAAATAAAGGAAAACAGACACGAAGTAAAATGAATATAGAGGAAAAACAATACGAGCTTTTACTTGTCTGGAGTCTTAGTTCTACTAGATCCAAAGAAAACTCCAGATTATAGTATTAGGTGATCTAATCCTACAGATGGTCAGTAACAGTGTAGCGACCAATTGCCAGAAACAAGTCAAACAATAAATCTAAGATAAAGCGAAGAACTATAAGGAAAAAGATAGAATTAGATAAGGCCCTTACCACAAAAGCCCAACTCATCAGAGGTTTCTCTTGTTCCCAGAAACTACTCAATGTACTCTTCTAATAGGATGATTTTATTGTTAACATTGTAGATCCTGCAAGATCATGGTCTTTTTTTTTGGTGAATAAATAATTATGTTAAAACCCGAGAAGAGAACAAAAGCCAAAGGGATCCTCAAATGAGAATCAGCGCTAAGCACAGAAACAAGTGAAGGAGTATAAGGAATCCTATCCACATTAATTTTGGTTAGATAAGTCCCAGGCCAAACAAATATGACTATCTCTATGAGAAGCAAGAGCAACAGGGGGCATAGGAAGAAGAATGCCCCTCACATAAAAAACAATGGCCTCCCAAATTTGAGAGAGATCTAGACTTGGCAGTCCAAATTCTAAGGTTCCTTTCAAACCAAATATGGTAGAGCGATGCACAATAGGCAACTTTGCCGATAAGGTTAAAGGGAGAGTCCCCCCTTGAAAACCTTACGGACCCATTTCCATTCTCTGGCAAAAGGCTTGATACTTCTTCTGGAGGCCTAACAATCTTAACGGATCATAGAATCAAGTTTATTGACTTGACGTATGTGTGTTTGTATAAGAAAGAGGGGGGGGGGTTACTTAGTTATACAGGAACTAATGAACCATATTATTGGTTGGACTCTATCTTGCTAGGTTTTACATAATATATATGTCCTAGTATCAAGCCATCAAGGTTTGGGATTGCTGCTGGATTACAGCTTCAGATGAAATAGGGTAGGGGGACAAACAGAAGACTTAAAGTTTGCAAAGAGATGATTTTTGAGATTTTATTTGTAACAGCGACGGTTTCATCAAAACACTGAAGTTTCTGTACTTTCAATGGGCTCTAATTTTGTTGCATCCTAGTGACAATTGCTAAGGCTTCTTCTATTGCCATGGATTTTTTTTAGGGGTTGGGAGAGGGTGAGTAATGATCAAGGTTGCTTTATGATTTATTTTCATTGTATTATCTTTTATAGTGACTACCAGTAAAACTGATGTTGTTTGCTCTGTTTTCCTCTTTCACTGAATCAAAGGGAGTTAATGGAATATTAAGTGTAATTTTGGGACGATTTATCTGTGCAGGAGGAATACTTGACAGGTTGGACAGCTACGTGTTCACTGGTGCACTTTCATACTCTTTTGTCAAAACATTCTTACCACTATATGGAGTTTGAATCTTAAAATCCCATCATTGCCCACTGAAAATAAGAAAAGGGGGAAGATTCCTAATTCTTCCATTTGGGAAATTGAGGCCCATGTGCAGAAAGCGGTGGAACATAAGATTAATATAAATTTATCTTCTCAGTAAAGGAAACTGGGAGTAGGGCTGTGTCTTCAGTCTTCACCAGATTTGGAAACTTCAGTAAATCCCTGCTCAGGTTTGCATTATTCTTGTGTGTAAGATGGGCAATACTTGGATCCAAGGTACCTTTTCCTATGAATCTGAGCAAAGAAATGGAATTCTTCAGCATGGATGGGTCTGTCGGGTAGAGTTGCTTGCAGGGGCAATGGCTGTTGTATTTGCTAAACAATATATGCAAACTTTCCTAATCTGTTTCTGAACATGAAATTTTTATTTAGTCACTTCAGTATATTGTAAATGTTCTGAATGCATATGATTTTTAGAGTTTCAATTGTGTAATTTCCACTTGGCCCAGTGTGGCAAAGCAAGATAAATTTTTTGAAGCAGTACTGCTCCTAAAGCATGAATGACTGACAGAATGTGGAAGTGTGTTTTGAATTGATGATTGCAGTTTTAAACATTTTATATATTGGTGGAATAATTGGGTTTCTGAGGGTAGTATTATGTTGGAGTTGTACGATCTTAACTCCTTGTCTTTTCTCCTAATTGTTGGAAGTTGAGAATTGCTTCCAATATGTTTACTAGGACTGTAAATCCCATTTGCCTTTTTTTTTCTTTCTTTGAGGGAGGGAGGGAGGGAGGGGGGTTTATGACGCCATCTTCAAATTGGGATTTTACCCCATATTTTGAAATCCTTTATTAGAACATCACATGTGTTCATTGCAGCTCTTAAACATGTGTTCATTGCAGCTCTTAAAAGTGCCTTCCCACCATTTTTTTTTTAAAAATAACGGAGAACTGTTTTTCATTGTTGTTTAAAGAACAGTTTTGAAAAACAGAAACAGAAGTGGTCTCTCACGTTGTAAGCTTCTGGCTGTCTCGGCTTATCTGCCATGTACAAGCGTCAGTTGGAGCTTAAATATATAAGAAATAAATGGAGGACAAGAATCCATGTACTTGAAGTGAGGATGTTGAGATAGATGTGTGACAAAACTAGAAAGGATAAGGTACTTAGAACTGATTTGGGAGTAACGTCGATACATGATAAGCTACGAGAAAGTCATTTGAGATGATATGGTCATGTTCAAGCCGTTAGATGTTTTATTACGGAAGAATTATTTGATTCAAATTGAAGGACTTAAAAGAGTTACAGGCAAATCTAAGATGACTCTAGGGGGAGATGGTGAAGAAAGACATGCATAACTTGGGTCTTGTTTCAATATAACGTCGAACAGAATTGATTGGAGGACAAGAACCCATGTAGTCATTCTATTTAGTTGAGATAAAACTTTGTTGTTTGTTGTAATTGTATATATGAAACAAATGCATGATGAAATTCTGTTTTAGTTAGCTTGGATTCTTATTGATTTGTATTATGCTTTATTAGTTCTTCAGTTTGATTGCTGGATTTCGTCATTGTTGCTGCAACTGGTGCTGTACCGTTCTATTTCTGTTTTCAACTTGGGTATCCTATTAATGATAAAAAGGAATAAAGGTTGGGCTCTAGGGATTCCTTTGGAGTTCCCATCCTACTTGTGGTATAAAGTTTGTGTAGAATCTACCCTCTAACATCTAATCATTAATTAGGTAATATTTTTCTAGTTCTGAATATTCTTTTGACCAATTTTCCTTCCATGATGCATAAATAATGATAATGACCTCTACTATTTGGTTGTTAATTACTTAAGAGGTTCTCACTTATTTTAGTTATTATACTCTTTCCTTCTGGGGTAAGGAAAGAACTTACATATAAAAAAGGGATGTTAGTCCAATGATATTCAAAACCCTGGGAATCCTTTTCAACAAATTGAAAAGTCTACAGAAAAGGTACAGGAATTTTCATAGATGCCTTGTACAGTTCTACTCATATCATGAGTAGAAAACATTTATTGCTCAATCTCTTCTAAGGAATTTCTTTTTCTATTAGTTAGAAGACAAGTAAGGTGGACATTAGGTTGTCTTTTTGTTTTGAAAATTACCCTAATTTCAATGACTGAAATGCAGTGTTAAAAACTTTGAAGTAACTAGTGAATGATGAGAAATCAGAGACCATATTATGCAATACAAGACATTGAATGATGAGAAATCAGAGACCATATTATGCAATACAAGACATCCATGTGTGCAAAAGAGACTTACATATTGCATATTTCCATCTATACTTTCATATACTGCTTATTTCTGTCCATATTTTTTTTTTTTTCTGAAAGTGTATACCTTGGTCATTGAAACTATCATATTAAACATTGAAATCCTCATCCCCCGTCTGAAAGTGTATTCCTCATGCTTTTTGTTTTAAAAATAGAAAGGCAATTGAAAAGATTTACTTACTTTAATTTATTATATCTAATAATTGAAAACTGCTGAATCTCCCTGAAGTGCATTTCGATTATTCCTAGCCTAGTCAATCCCTTCACCTTCAAACAGAAATTCTCTCTCCTCTCAGAAGTCAGGTATGAGCTGGGTTACCAATTTAAACTGTCATGGGCCAGGGACTCAAAAATTTTGGTGTCAATCGTTTCTTTAAGGTATCTTTGTAATAATTTCCTTTCCTACAAGGTTTTCCAACAATGCTAGAAGGAGAAACTAGACCAACGAGAGGGTGAGAGAGGGATTCATTGAGTAGAAATTCATATTTTGTCAAGAAGAGAGAGTGTCAATGTGAATTCCATGACTGATGTGAGAGGGTGAATTTCCACACCGATATGAGGATCTTTGTTTCTTTTGAATATAAGAGGTATTATTGGTATTTGAATAAGAAAAATCAACAATAACCCTTTCTTAAATGTTTACAATTTTCTACTCAGTAAACCAAAGTTGCTATAGAGAAGGGTCTCACCCCACCAACACCCACATAATTTATCATGTTTTGGGTGCTGATCCTTCTTCAGCCTGTCCCACACTTTACTAATTGTTTTCTGTGATTTGTCAGAAGTTTCTACCTTTCAGTCGATATATTCTATACTTCCGTTGTTTAATCTTGAAAGGTCTATCCCTTCTTTTTTCATTTTATCAGTCCCTTTAGCACTTTTCCCACTCATTGAGACAAAATGTTCTGCCATTAACAGACCAAGTTCTCCCCAGAACAGAAGGCTTCAAGTTCCCATGCACACACACATGTTCACGTGAGCCCACTAACACACACAAACACACACAGCTACTAGCGTGTAATTGCATCAACACAATTAAGAAGGTCCTGAGAAGCCTTCTGTGGAATGTACCTAGTGGGATCCTCAAAGCTTAGATTTTGGAGGAGATGCTATCTGAAAGAAGCAAATCTTTGGGATAAAGTTAAGATATGTTTTGATTCTTCATTCTTATTGGATGAATTGTCATTACTCAAATCATAATTGCAGACAAGCTTTTATCAGAAAGTAGTCATCAATGAAAAAAAAAAATATTCAAAAAGCAGCAAAGAATATCACATCATGGTTTCTGTGCCATAAAATATGGTAGAAGTGAAAATGCATTACTTTACATTTCCTGTGGAACCAATACCCTATACATTTAATGCATTTGGCTAATTTAGGACAACTAAATCACAATTACTCAATCTGGTCAAGATTGACCCATATCAGATAATACCCATTTGTGAACATTGCTTAGCCAGTTGAATGTAGGCATTGAGGAGATTATGGTGGAAAAAAATCGTTTGCTGCACTTGTGTGTAGCAGTGTTGATTTTGTTCATTTAAAGTGCATCGGTCATGTGTATTGATGCGGTTCCAATGGACTAGATCAACCCTGCTCCACACAAGTGCAGCAGACGATCCCAATTCAGTTATGGTTCGACTCTTATATATGTGCCACATTGTGACTTAGGGCCCTCCTCCCCCATCCCCTTCTCCTTCCCTTGCAATTCCGAGTACTTGTAGTCAAAATCCTATTGGGCTGATAGATAGGTAAGTCTAGGGATGTCAATTGGTTGATCTTGGTAGGTCTTGGGATGTCAATTGGTTGATCTTGGTCAGACTTAATTGGTCTCTAACATTTTAACACCTTGCGTTGTGGCGGCTCGTTTAGCTAACCAGTCCTTCATGGTGAGACACGAACACGTTTATATTCGGTCCTATCGGTCTCAGTCCATAATCGATCTTATGCTAATCGGTCTATAGATGGGTTGTAACACGCTCATGCAAAAGTGTAAATAAAAATAGAGAAAGATGTTGATTTTTCGAATCCACAATTCTTCTCATGTTGTAAATTAGATACATTCTTGTAGGATCATAAAAGGTTTTTATTAGGATTGTGATCACCCATGTAAACGAAGATGAGGATAGAAAGAACGAGAAGAAGATTCAAGAAATGAAAGAGAGTAAGAGACGATTTTATGGTTTAGGTTTTCAGCTTTAATTAGGGTTGTATTCGTTTGGTTTAAACCAAGATTCAGTTCGATTTAAGGGTATATTCGGTCATTTGGTTAGACTCAAGCTACACCTTTACACCGTAAATGCTCGTTTAATAATCGGTTCGGGCCTAAACACGACACGTTTAATAATTGAGTCAGTCGTCTCAATCCATAATCGTTCAAACTATATAGTGCGGACCTAAAATTGACAACCCTAGATAGGACCCTTCAAAAAAATGATATGTCAACGTAGTCTACCGACCCATGCATGGATCACTGATATTATGAAACATGGAGAGGGAAGGAGAGAAGAGCCACAAAAATCAAAGTGGTTCCAAAAACACCAATCATCTCTTCAAGGTAGTCACAACTCCTAAGGTCACAATGTATATCACTACATATCAACACTTTGTGATCATTGGACTAGAAATAAAAGCTTTTCTCTTTCACTTATCTCAACCGAAAGAAAGAAATAATACAGAAAGAGGTCCCCAATAATTTCTCAAGGCAATGACCACACAAGACATATCTCCAAACAAAAGGAAGCAAAAACACCAAACCACTCCACGTGGATTTTGTCCCCCTTCAATCTATAATTCTCTCTCTTCTCTGTTTCTTTATGTATATATCCATGGTTGATCTCAACAGGTGTACATAGAAACACAGGTGCTTATATGGAAATTATGAGGGCATTGACTTGAGAAAAGGAAGCACTTGAGAACAAACAAATACCAACTCAAGTTTGATTTTTTTAAGATAAGAACATTAAGAAGAAAAACAAAACTATGATCGAGACATGAGTAGTACTAGTGAATGTTGGGTTTGACCATTTGCGATTACGTGATAAAACCTGAAAAGATGTGAGATAAGAGAGGAATAAGAAGGGAAGAAAAACCTGATTTGAAAGCTACCCAAGTCGTCTAAGTGAGGGTCCTGTGGAGCCAAATCTCCACTAATTAACAACTGTGGTCCAAAGATCAACACAAACCCATGGGACCCAAATGGGAAAATGAGAGTACAGGACCACGTGAGACAGAGAGAGAGAGAGAGAGAGAGAGAGAGAGGGATAGAGAGTCTTGAGTTTGAAGAGAGACTAGTTGAGCTGTTTGGGGCCTACCTTTAATGGCTTTTAACATGAATGAGTGCTTACTTTTGGGTTTTGGTATATAAGAGAAAATGTGTGGGAAGGAAGGAAGGCGTTGTTTTTACGCTCACTAAGAAATACAGAAAGGCAGAAAAACAACCAAGGCAAGGAAACTTAAAGAAGGGTTTGGAGGAGATATCAGATATGGTGGGCAAGCATCTGCAAAAGAAAGGAAGCAAATTAAAAGTTTGTGTGACGACAACACTGACTTTTCTTGTACACACGCACACCCATGTAGCCCCAACCTAACGGTTCCTCCTCTTCTCACCCCTTCCTCCCTTCCTTTTTGTTTTATTTTATTTTTTCTTTTTCACTTTAACTGTTGCTTCCTATCCTCACATGGTTTTGTCTTGGCTTTAAACTTGGCTTCATCTTTATTTTATCTTTACTTGTGTATAATTACCTTTCTACAAGAAAGATCTTGGTTATGGGTCCAACCATGTCACTTGGAAGGTTGGATTCCTCTTCTAACCTCCCCATAAATAGTTTAACCCCTTAAATTTTCCTTGAAACTTTGATTTATACATTAATGTTAACCAAATGACTTAATGTCTCCGATGAGGAAAGGCTAGATTTTTTTTTTTTTTAATTTAATTTTATTTTTGGGGAAGGGAAGAGGAGGGGGGGGGGGTGGAGGGAAGATAAGAACCCAAGAAGATGATGTTGAATCAAGTCTTAACTCCAAGATTTGGACAATACCTTAGGCTGGATATAGTATAAGAGGTGTATCACATGCAACCTTTTGTTATTTATAAATTGTCTAGTAAATTAAGTAGGGAAGTGGGGTCTCATTGTCTCTCTAATCAGAGATATTAATTAAGATTTATTGGGGAGCATGTGGCTTCAGCTTAGGGCTGTGCAAGTAGGCTTGACACTGGTGACCCACTAACCCTGCCCTACATGCTTGAAGAGGGGAAAAAGCTAGTTCCTGTCTCATGAGAGCATCAATGTTGTCCTAACCGAATCCCTTACTCTTGGGAGACTTCTCTATTACAAAAGCACTGCCACAATTCCTTAATGGAAAGGTGTTTATCATTATACTTTCCATGGGAAGTGTTGATTTCAGAGCTTGATACAAAAAAAGGGTAACTTTAGGGTTTCTAGCTATATCTAGAAGATGGTCAGGTGGTGCTCACTCTTACTGTTTTTCCCTCTTTCTTGCTCTGTCCTTCTACCTCCTTTCTGTATTGGAATCTCCTTTCACACACTGAGGTGACTAAAGGCAGCAGTGGCAGGCTCAACAAAGGATTGAGTTGGGCTGTGTGAGAGTGATAAGGGGCACCATCTTTTCCATTCATTTTTCCCTTTGATCATGATCCTTCTTTTCTTTCCTCTATGAGGAGTGTTCTGTGGGCTCAGACTCTACAAGGAGAGATCTGATTGAAACTTGATTCACCTGCCAACTAAATGGTAGTTAGGGACTTCCATCTTAAAAATCACAAAAAATAGGTTGGAAACTCATGGAATCCACTTTTTGAGTCAGCACTACTTGATTCATTAGTCCTTATTAATCAAAATGGAAAGAAGATTACTACATCTATCTTGTTAATCACATATATAGAAGTCTAGCAATTGGGCTGGTCCCTTCTCCCATTCTCTGCAAGGTTGGGTTGAAAAGATATACCTGGGGCACTTGAAATTGATGAATTGGCTGCCTTGCTTTGGAAAGTATAAAGCCCATACACTAGATCAATCCCATGAGACACATAAAATTGCTCCATTTGAGAAGATTATTGCCATGCCACGGGTCTTCATCCATACTTAAACAGTCTCATTACATATAGAAAACGACCTCCCATTTGCCTTTACAAACATGTGTGGATGAGAAATTCTCTTTTTTCCTACATTTATTACCCAATCATAGCCTTTGTTCCCTGTGGAAGAAAACGTAACTTTCACTCTTTACTACCTTATAAAGGGTTTCAATTTTTCAAATTTACTTCCAAAAACCTTCAGGCTTCAGTTTATCTTTTGGAGTCTTATACAGTACCTATATGGATATGCATCAGATTTAGCAGGTGGGATTCTTGTGAACAGGGGAAAAAGATAGATGAATCAGTAATAATGATCGAGGATCATTGTTTCTCGTCTAAAGTCACTTAGATTAGTCATTTTGATAATGATTGAGAGACATTGTTTCTCATTGTCCAAAGTCACATTTTAAATGGATATAAAAGTGTAAGGGAAGAGGAAATGTCCAAGTTGGATTGAATTAAAGGAGGCACTATGCAGATGGTTGAAGATAGAGAATGGGCCTTGCACAATGATAAGATTGTTCCATTGTGACCTAGTAGTCATGGATTCGAATCTAGAAACAGCTTCTGTACAAAGTGGGGATAGGGTATGTATTAGCCCCTCCCTAGATCCAGCAGTGGCGGAAGCCTCGTACACTGAATATGCCCTTTACTTAATAATTTCAGATGGATTTTAGCTTTGGTTTGTAGATTACATGCAAATCAAATTTGGCAATTACTGTGCTTCAATAGGGTTGAAACTCTACAGATTAAAGCATCAAAAGAGGAGAGAGAAAAGGGGGAGGCTTAAGGGCATTTTTTTAAAATTTATTGGCCTTCCTATATTGTATAATTAATCTGTTTAATGTATTCACACAAGGTTAAATATTCAAAAGATGTTTCTCCTTTTGTGATTTCTAATATCACGTTTGGAATCCAGGGAAGGAAAGGAAATTCAAAGGAGGATTCCTCCCTGAGCCTTTCATCCACTAGTCTGAAACCCCTCTGATGTGGCAGTATTCCTGACCCAGCTCTTCTCCCTCAAGTTTCTATCCATGACCAAGAAAGACACCAGTAAACTTGTTTGTTCACTCAACCTTTCTTGTGGACTGTCTGATGATGAGTCAATCAATTCAGGCCCCTCCAACACTGATTGTACTCTCTCAGTTGTCTCAACCCAGTTCTGAGTTGGCTTCTAATTTTGTTCATTTCTCAACTCAATCCAGTTGCGGCCTGGCTAGGATTGATTTGGTTCAAATCCTGTCCAGGTCTAAGTTAATTTTTGAAAGCAGAAGTTTTTCCAGTTTTACCATATAACATTTCTGGAAGTATTTCAAATAAACAGAAAAGAAAATAAAATTCCAACTCAGAACTATTATTTTGGAATAGAAATGTTACCATACAAAGCTTAAAACACTCTTTCTATTTAAAGATGTCACAAGTTGTAGACCTTAGAGACGGGATACTGATTTTTTGACTGTAAACTTTAGCCATCTTTGGCTTTGGGTCGAGAACCAACAAAAGAAAAGAAAGGCGGATGGTTGAGACAGCGCAGTCCGTTTTCACAAGAGTACAAAACAACAAATTAAAACACCTTTTTTCTTGTGAGAGGGCCTAAAGTAAAAAAAATTAGGGAGAAAGCAAGAGGAAGACCATTGATTGGGTCATAAAGAATCTCACCTTTAAAAGCATAGCACTAATAGCATTCCAAGTTTAGAGACTAGAATCTTAGAGTGAAATCATAGGAAAACATGGTATAATGAAAACAATTGAGTATGGTCAAGAAGGAAAGAAAAAATATTGGGAAAAAAAAAAAAAAATTCCCACCCACAAAGCTAAAATGGGCTAAAAGATCTGAGAATCAAATCGACTTGATGTTATAATTAAAAAAAAGAAAGAAAAAGAAAATCCAAGTTTTGTCAGACAGAGAGTTATGGATTCCAATCTTCAGTTACAATCTTCTACATCATGTTCATGGTGATTACAAGCACAGTGAATAATAGAATAGTACTTATTGATGATCAATTTTTTTTTTTTTTTTTTTTTGATAGTATAAAAGGTCAATAGTCAAAAGAAAAGTAAAAGGAGAAATGCAAGAGAAGAGGCTCGAACAAGAAACTTCCACTCGCCCTGCTTCGACAAGACCATAGATTGATAGAACCACCACTATCTAAACTTAGTTTGGTTGACTTATTCAAATTAAAGCTAAACTTAGTTTGGTCCGTAGATTAATAGAACCACCACTAGCTACCATTGACCACTACCATTCATCATTCATTCATGGTTACAAAGTCTTGCTGTTGACTTCAACAACTAAGAAGACACAATGAATGAATTTTATTTATATTTTTTTTTCAAAGGAGATTGAATAAAACATGGTTCAATTAATTATGAACAAAAGTCAGTCTACATTGTTAGATCAGAAATGAAAAATCCAATGTTCGGATAATGAATTTTATTAGTGCAAAATGACCTAAATACCCTTGTTATGTGTAATATGTGACTTAAGAAGAGAAATCAGAATTCAAAGCTCCAAATGTTGCAGAGCGTCCCTCCCCTGTCGCACTAGAGGCAAGACTGGGAGTGGAGGCTATTTTCAGAGTTTCATCATTCCGTATATAAGAGTACAAATTTAAAATCTCCATCAGCCCATCACCACCACCGGAGGTCCTGCAGCAGCAGCAGCAGCAGCAGCAGCAGCAGCAGCATCACTCCACCGGAGCTTGCTGGGACATAGACGATAGATGTACCATTGATTGTGACTTAACATTTGGTGGGTACCCACTACCCACCACCCCATTTAGGCGTTTGTTACCTGTTACGTTAAGTTAAAAGGGGCTTGAGAGTATGAGGCAGCAGCTCATGTCATTTTCTTCTCCCACTGTCCGAAAACGATGAGTTGCAGCCCCATCCCCACTCGACCCAGAAGATGGCAGACCCAGAATCCAGAAGTAGGCCCAACCTCCTAAACAATAGCCACGTGTATGGCAGTCAATGAAAGTCATCTGTTGCAACTTGATTTGACGGTTGATACATAGATAGTAAAGAAGCTCGCCACGGCAAGTGTGGTGTTGGGACTTACATGGAAATATATTTAAGTTGAGCAGTTCCTATCACACATTCATGAATGCAACTTTGAACCGTCACTTCTACTAGGAATTTTTTTTTTTTTTTTTTTTTTTTTTTTTTTTGGGACAGTCATCTTCTCAGGGAGGTAGGTTCTGAAAATGTCTAATAGTTAATAGGGAGAAGGAAAGATTTGGTGGTTAACATGTTTCTTTCCCATTTAAACGTTTATTTTTTACAATGTTTAGGTGCAGAGGTCTTAACCACCCCATTCCTAAGTAAATTTTATTTAGGCCCAAATTATTATAAATCACAATGGGGAAGAATCTAGACCGTTCAATTGGAATCTAAGACCATCCATCCAACAGTCAAAAAGAGATGGGGACCTCCCACATTGGTATGATAACATGAGATCATCAGGTGGGTGGGAACTTCAAGAAAAGGCCAGGTCATGATGACAAGCTCAAGAAGTGGACCAAATAGATCCATTGGGTGGGTTGGACAGTGACACAGTGTTGGACCACTTGGGCACCCAAATTATAGAGATGGGTACTGTTCTGTTAGTATATTTAAGGGCTTTTACGCTAAAAATCAAACCAGCCTTCAAAGAGAAACCACTCAAGTGGGCTGGTCTGGTACCATAAAAGAAAACCCCAGTCACCATCATCCATCTCTATTGACAGTAGGACTCATCTCGTCACCATATTTTTTTGGAGACTCAAAAATAATTAAAACGAGCTTAGAAGGAAACCTAGGTTAGAACCCAAAAAAAAAAAAATTATAAAAAACTTCAAATCTAATTAAAAAAGGAATTATCTTAATCCCACTATTATCGAGGTGGGTTTTTTTGTAGGGATTTTCATACGTTCTTTTTCAATGACACCGACGTGATACATTGTTTTATGAATAATATATTAATGATAATCACCTTCGTCCATACCCGTCATGTTCTCATGCAATTTAATATAATCATAAAATATCCAAATATATAAAGGATACTTATATTTAATTTTTATAATTTCCCTTTCTCAATAAATTACTAGAACAGAGATGATCTCACCTATAGGATGACGATGAAGAAGAGTTTAAATTAATCATAAGAAAGGACCTATGGAACATGAGCCATGTGGTTTGATTGAGAGAGGTATGAATACTATCCAACACAGTAGCAAATTCAATGTAACAAATAATAGATTATGTATATATATATATATATATATATATATATATATATATATGCTGCATTACAATATAATCCAAAGTCCCCACCTAAAGTAGATTAGTTAATTAAGAACCATAAACAATCGGAAGAGTGTAACCCAGAGAAGTAGGTTGAGGGGACCTACAAAGTACAAACACCTCCCATGTCACAATCTGGTTAGCTTCAAGCCTTAAATATTAGTTTCTAACACCAATTTCCTACAAAAGTACAAATATCATCTGGGTATGAGTGAATGGATCTTGAAGTCTTAAATAGACCCTTCTGTAACTTGCTTTTCCAAAATTGTAATGGGTTTTTTTCCTGATTTCTATCTATGGTTGCAGAATGAATATTTGGATCAGAGATACAGCACAACCATCCCGCATCACTGGTTTCAGGAGTGATAGGATGGAAGAACAGTAAGTAAGAGAGAAACTGTTCTTTGCATCAACCTAGAGAAGATAACTCTATAGATAACATATTACTGAAGAAGCAAACTGCAGACAGTATAAAATGATGTTCTTTAAGCAAACACAAGCTCTGAATCAAATTCCTCTGTATCAGAGGGGTCCATGGGACGAGAAATGAGCATTGGGATATACATATAGAGTGATGCCATCATTCTGGCCAATGCGGAATGCTAACTGACATAAGGGGGGCATCTAAACTATGGTCCAGGGGCGACAATCTAGAATTTGAGAGCCTCAAGCATATCGAGATCAGATATAAAGTATGACAGAGCTACATTGATACTAATTACAAACACCCATTCGACCACCAGTACAAATTTTGGAGGAAATTAACGATATAAGAGAATGTAATCAGCTAAGGCGTAAGAGACATAAAAGTTAGATGTGCATCCTTCAGTTGCTTCTTAAGGAAACAACGAATTTAAACATCATAGCTGAATCAACAATCTCTAGCAACAAAGAACCATAATGTTTGCTGGAACTCAACTAGACCAGTATGAAATGCACCACCTACAATTCCTTAAATTAGATTGAAAAGTAGATATCAGCCAGGAACACGAGTCCACATATGAAAAACAGACCTGAGAACAAATGTTTTTGTTCCGCTTCTTTCTACTCTTCCCACTTGAGTAAGGATATCTTATATTTTTACCCAAAAAAAAAGAAAAAGAAAGGGATATCTTATTAAACTCTCACTAGAAGTAGACTTTTTGCAATAACTGACAGAGGAAGGAGGTTGGATGATTACAACTGCACTTGGAACAGATCAAACGTTGTGTCTTCCATTGGAACTTGGTTCACTAGGCAAGATTGTTATGAATGCTTGGGTAGGAGATGACCAGAGGTTAACAGTACTAGGGTGTCATTTAGGTGCATCATACATAATTAGGAATTAACATCTGGATGTTAACATGAGAACTGATATCAAGTAAAACACATAATTCCACTCGAAGTAGAATACTGCAACCGAGATTTGAAAAAACCACAGAAGCATTCAAAGAATCATGCACATCATCACGTACAAACAGCTAAATATTGGGGGGTAAATTCTTTTTCCTTCTCTGTTTTTGCTTTGTTGTCAAGTGTACAACAACAAACCACCACCACCTTAACCAGAAGCAAAAAGCAGCTTTCTAACATTAACACTGGACCAAAATAGTCTTAAGAGGGAATGAAAAAAAGAAAAAGAGAAGACTTTACTAGACCTTACAATTTCTCAAATGTTTTGTTCTGCTCAGAAATAATCTGTCTAAAAACATAGACAATTGGCAGAGGAAAATCACAGGCAAGAAAATGCACAAGGAAGCCGTCACAAAAATAGTGCCACCACCATTGATTGACCATAGTTCCAGGGTTTATTAAGATCAAAGAGCAGAGTAAGTCTTACGGCACCTTCGTGAGGCTAACTGAGGAACAAGCAAACCTTCCTGCCTGCAACAAATTTTCCCTCCTCAGCACCTCCAAGCAGATGCTGAGACAAGTTCCCGCCGCTGCCAGCAGAGAACGAGCGATGCCTGGCGCTTCTCGACGTGGAATCCTCTAACTTGAAACCTCTTAACCAGGCATTCAGCCTGGGTCTCAGTGAAATTGCTGAATGTTAATGGGGAGAACCCAGCTTGAGCAAAGAGAGACCTCCAAGGTGGCAGTTTGTCCGGGGTATGCTGCCGTCCCAGTACAATGCTCTCAATCCTTGGCTGGAATAGGAACCTCTCAATCTTGTGCACAGCATCTGAGTTAACGTTTACCGCATCCAGTGAGTCCAGCAGGAATGAATACGAATGAAGTGCATTGAGGAAATGCTGTGAAAAAGGGAGGTCGCTGCGATCACAACCACGATCCACGGAGACCACAATTTTGGGGGAGAGCTGTTTAACAAACCGGAGGAGTGCGGGGACAGAGGCTAGGTGATTGGAAGACGACCCAACGGGAAGATTCACTGCAACTGCCTCACTCTCTCTGACATGGAGGGCATGTGACCACGAAGCTGGGTCAAAGGAATCAAGGTTCACGATGTCAAGCTCAAACGCAATGCCAAGGTCGTTGGCGAAGTGGGTCAGGTTCTCCCTGGTGAGACCAAGCTCAAGTGAATCATGGGGGGACGGAGAGGCAAAGGCAGTTATCTTCAAGGAAGGGGCACCACGATTCCTTACTGCCAGCTCCTGCATGAAGGACGCCCATTGCCCTCCAAGACCAATACCAAAGTCTATAATGTGAACCCGATCAAACCCATCAAGTGCTTCAAGAAGGGCCTGGTTGCAGGTGAAGTTGGCGAATTGCAGAAGTGGAGATATCTCCGAGAAGGCCTTGTAGGCGCCGATCTTGAGAACAACATCGAAGGGGGTTGAATTCCTTTTGGGAGGAGAGGAGCCAGGGTTGATGGTAAGGAGGAGCAGTTGCAGGGCCTCCTTGAAGTAGAAAGCAGCCCTTTCGAGGGGCTTTCCTACTGGGGAGAGCTGGTGATTGAGCCGCGCCAATATCCCTCGCGCGTGTACCGAATTCCCTGTCTCAACCAGCTCGGCGGCCTTGAAGAGCTGGTCGACCAACGCCTGCTGCTGCTGAAGCTGTTGCTGTTGCTGTTGCTGGTGAACCACTTCGTCACCTGCGCCCATCACCTTTGGCTTCGGCCCCATTGTTGGCCTCTGCTGAAGATGCTGAGGAAGCAATTGTAGCTGCTGAGGGAAGGCCTGTTGCTGCTGCTGCTGCTGTTGCCTCCGCAGGAAAAGCTCTTGACCCGAATCAGTAAACGGAACCTTGGGGATCTGAGAGGTCGAGTCAACCACAGCACCGTGGTGGCGCTTCGCTTGGGGAGGAAGGAGGAGGTGCTGCTCTTGCTGCGCGAAAGATAATGGCATGAAGAAGGCCGGGTTCTGAGAATGATTGATTTGTTGCTGGTTTATAAGCAACTGTGGATTGAAAAGCTGAGGCTTTTCGTCCGAGGGCTCAAGATGATTTTGCTGTTGCTGCTGATAAAAAAGGCTAGGTGGTAAAGAAAGAGGGAGAGGGAGGTTGTTAGGAGAAGAGAAAATGGGGTTGGGAGGGTTACTACTGCTGTTAGGAACAAAGCAAGGAGATTTGTAATTAGGAAGAGAAGCTGTGTTGGGGACTGAACCGACCCTTCCACTGTGGTGGTTGTTGTTGGTGGTGGTGGTGGTGGCGTTGAAATTTGCAGGAAACCCAGAACCAGGAATAGATAGAGATGGATTGAAGGTACCCATCACATTACCACCACTACTAGCCGAAGCAAGTGCACCTCCTCCACTGGGCTCAAAACTGAAACCCTGATCTACGATCCCGAAGCTAGCATTGGCTTCGAACTCCGAACCACCTCCACCTTGCAACAACTGCTTCAAGCCCGAAGAAGGGTCTTCGACATCGCCCATGATCCATCGGAATAGCGAATGTTCTTGCCCAGGGGAGGCTGCTGATTCTGATAACATGCTCTCCCAATCCTCCATTCCAAGGCCACATTTTTCTGCACCAGTACCACTCCCGCTAACAATCTCTAATGCAGTCGGAATTGGGTGAAGCCCCGAAGACCATTCGTCCTTCCGTGAAACACCATCAACGCCAGGTGGCTCAGCTACTGCAGCCGAGATGTCCTCCTGTTTCTGGGTAGGCAGCCATTTCTGTGGGGGGATATCTGAAACCGCCGCCACGCCGGCAGTGTCGATTGAGCCGCCGCCGCCGCCCAACGAAGAAGACAGGGTTGAGGTCGATGTGGGTGGGCTGGGACTCCTTCTTGGATCCAGTACAGATGTTGGTTCGCTGCCCAGGCAGCTGCCCTTCTTCCACTTGCTCCCTAACACCGAAGAAATCGAGGATGAGAAGTCTGAAATCTCTGCAACTTCTAACACCCCCTTCCCCTGCAAACTAAAGGGCATTCCCCTCATCTAAATACCACTTAGGCCCAGGAAAAAAGGCTCTCCAAAATCAACACCAAAGAAAATCCAGATTTAAACAGAAGGAACACGAAGATGATGATGAAGAAGAGCAGAAATATTAAGGATTTTTAAGGATAAAATTCTCAGATATACTACTCAATAAGAGAACCACAGAAAAAGGTTGTCCAACAAAACATCTCGGCCATTAATAGGAAATCTGAGTTCCCCTCTTCAATCAGGCTTCAACCCCAAACCAGTACTTAGATGCAAGCACCTCAAGAACGCACAGCTGCCAACCTTCACTCATCTTCTCTCCCTTTCAACCTTTTCCTGTCTCCTCACCTCAAGTCCATTTCCGCTCTGTTCTTCTCTTCTATCCCTCTCTACCCTCTTATGTTCTTCTCTTCTTCTTTCTCCTCTTGTGTCGTAGCAGTACTCTGTCTCTTCTCTGTTCTGTCGATGCGTGCAACATAAAAAAGGTAATAAAGTGCCCCTCTCTCCCCTCCCTCTCTCTTCTCTCTCTCTAAAATTTTTTCTCTCTCTTTGCTTCTCCTTGCTTTTTCTCTTATTCCTAATTTTGTTTTATAAATTAAACCCGGTCCCTCCCTCCCTTGCACAGACTCAGAACCCAATAAACCCCGGCTGTTAATAATTAAAAAACAAAATAACATCGAAAAAGAAGAAAAAAGTGTCCTGTCCGAAATATAATTGTTAATTCAAAATTCCACATCTACCCTCATGACATTTCATTGATTCACCGCTTGTTGAATTTTTCCTGAACATCCACCAAAGGGTTTTTCCGTAATTACATATAGGGTCCACTTTTTGCTGGGACCTGTTTTTCGAAACTAAATCTGATGATTTGGAAATTATGAGGACCGCGGGTGTTGAGAGAAGAGAGAATTGAGAATCTCCAATATCGTGATCCGGCAGATTACAGTGAGAAATTGATGAGATGGAGATGTGTGGTTGTGATTTAAGAAAGGAGGAGGGGACGTTTATGGTAACTGTAACACCTCTGGCCCACAATTGGGGTCTCTTCTCGACCAATGACGGCGAGGTTCCGGTCTTCCGATTGACCATCCATCCCTTTCTTTCTTTCTGGGACATTTGGGAAAGTGAGAGGTACGGTCTGCCATGAGTAGGGGTTCTTTTGTCTTTTTATAAGAGGGTATTTTCGAACTTTTATTTGAAATGGCCTCTGGGCAAAGCCAGTGTCAGTTGCAGAATTGTCACTGTGAATCCCCTGAATCTTATCGAGACTGGATCTTGAAATCCAACGGCGTGTCATGACTTGTCGATCCATCAAATCCATCCGTACAACAACAGATTCGGATTCGTAGTTCGAGCGCACTGAGAGATATTTCAAATTTGCATATACAGGTATTCTTTTATTATTTATATTTACACTGAAGCCCCTGCAGGCTTTACATGAGACGTTAGTTCTCACTAAGCTGCTTTTAATTACTGATGATGATGACAGAACTTGCGTGAAAGGTTGAAATCTTCAAAGATGATTTACGTTGTCCATGCAGCTCTTTTTGGCTGCTCAATAAGATGGGTTGTACGTGAGATCGCCATCCAAGACGTTGGATTAGGATAAGTATTATGACAAGACCAACAGAAATTCCAAAGGGTTGTACTGAATCATTCCCTTTGTTTGTGGAACCAAAAAATTTCTATTGTCTTAAGATAGGGACTTACTAAAAAAATTATCTTAATAAATTACACTTATAGTTCCATTGCCCTTTCAAAATGGTTCTTGCATCAGATTCAAAGTGGGGGAATGAGAGTACCTGTACTTGTGCATGAATGACATATATGATGATTATTACATTGTTCCTACGGATAGACATAGATACGCATTGTCAAACATGAATCTTTTTTTTTTTTTTCCTTCAGATATAATGTGAACCGAACAATTATGATTAGTCAAATACGTTGATTGTTTGATTGTTGATCGATCCTGGTTATAGAATTCCAAGATCCATGATTGATATAGTGAATGATACATTTATTGGTGGGGCGTTGTGATTGGTATGATTGCTTATGGAAAAATCTCGGCTTTCAGCTTTGCTGATTGCTCCCTTTTAATCACTTTGATTAAGGAGACATGCAAGAACTTTTTCCAATATTGTTGATAAAATGGTTGGAAGACCAGGATTTTTTGGATTCACATCCTCTCTTCCCTGTGATTTTGGGAGGACGGTGGCAACCCTATCTGGATGGTCGATACATGACTCTTGGTGAATCCAAGATCCACGTTCAAGCCAACACCCAGCCGACTCCACCCAGCCAACAAGCCAAGCCAACAGGGGTGTCGGCTTGAACGTGGGTCTTGGATTCACCGAGAGCCACGTGTTGGCTATCCGAACAAGATTGCCAGACGATGTGAATCCAGATTTTTCCAACTCAATGGTTTCACGGCTTCTCTTGATCTTTGCAATTGACCGGAGTCAAAACCTGGTTTTTCAACTATGGATAAAAATAGTGGTGTTATTGTGGTCGGTTGATTCGTTTGGTAAGAGACGGGGGAGTAGAGAAATAGTTGAACAAAAGAAATAGAAAGGGAGATGTTAACATAGCTTTTATTCTGTTGAGGGAGGATGAGAAGGATCCGGTCGGGTTTTTAGTGGATTTATCGGGTCGGGAGGAAAAGAAAGCCAAGTCAACTGTTGGCGTTTCGGGCTTGGAAGCTTGTATAGCTGTTAGGTCTCGCTATTGTCCAGTAAATGATACGTAACTTGACTTTGAGTGACATAAAAAGGGTGAACCAAGACAAGGGACTTTTGTTATGAAGTCACAATGGCTCTGTAAGACAAAACTGAAACTGAAGGTGTTGGCTAAATAGGGTTGCAATTTTTCAACTTGCAACAGTTTGAAGGTACGTAATAGGGGAATTGATTAGCTTTCACCAATCTCTAAAGATCCATTAAACCCTTTTGGACTTGAGGCCAGGGAGCTATTTTGCAAGCTGTAATGGGGCTTTTTGTTTCCATCAATCTAACAGACATGGAGGCCCACCAACCTACAAAAGAGTCTACGAGTTTAACAAAAACAAGAACTATGCAGCGCACACACACACACACACAACAAAAGAATAGACGTGTGACATTTCTTTTTTGCTTTTGGGTAGCCATGGAGGGGCTCCATATCCTAAACAAGAGATATACTGTACCAAATTTATCAATGTTCTTTCTCGAACTCAAATACTAATAATACCCCCTATTTATGAGTTTCCTAATCCCCACCCTTCGAAAGGAAATCGATGTCAAAACTCCATGACACCAACCAATGGTGTCATGAAGCAAGACCCTTTACAATGTTGTTATCAGTTTAATTACTATCTTCTCTCCTCCAACTTCCTCCCGCCATAAACTGTCATTTACAATCAACAATGGGCCTCACTCTCTTTCAAAACATGGTTTAAGTAATGGAATCGGATCAGCCAGATTAGGGTCGATCAACCCCCCAAAACCTTAGAATCGGCCTTGCATGCTTGAAAATCTCGATTACGATCCAAACCAAGTCCTCGTGCTTCGAAGGGACTGACTATATATACTATATCAACATCCATCTCTCTCATATGTCTTACATATGAAGAATGAGTAGTGAAGGAAGGTGAAATAGATCAAACAATGACAGGAGCTAATTAGAGATAATAAGGTAAGCATGGCCCAATCATGCGAGGAGAGTTTATTTGCCTGCACATTATATACAAAAAATATATCTAGGTATGTATGTGAGAAGTTAAAGGAGACATGCTTAGGCAGTGTGAATTGTTTAGGAAAACCATGATTTGGACGTGTCAGTGACAAGGGTTTAATTTATACCATAACCCATGTGATGGTTAAGGACCCCCCCTCCCCCCTCCCAGACTCAATTTTATGAACTGGAAAGCGACCACCCAACTGAACCCCTCTTTCCCCTCTGTCCTTTGTTTTTTGTTTTCCACCCTAAACTATTTCAAATTTCTTCTCTCTCTTCTTATTTTTTTGTTTTTCCTTCTGTGTTTTCTTGAAAAAAAGAAAGAAGGATAGTGACATGTTCTTTCCTCTCTTCTCAAGATTTCCTACACCTCTGGTCCCCAAGCAATATGAAAAATTACAAATTTTTTACTAAGTATATCCTAATCTTAACCCCAGCAACAAAGCTAAGCAATACATTTTTCATAGCAAGATAAACCTTTTCCTTGATATAATAAAATGCTTTTGATTTGTTTGTTTGGGTCATCCATGCTTAATTAAACACTAACTCACCTGCTTCTCATGGAACTGCATGGAACATGGAAGTATATCGATTGATTAGGCCGACCGTCGGTGCTTAATATAGATTAGAGGAGACCAGGAAACAAACCATGGAATCAAATTTGAATCAGTGGAAAAGGATGGAATTGTATTTCCAATTTTCCATTGATTGCTGATTGAATTGATCATCATCATATGATGCATGTTTGAAGGATCCAATCATCCAAATCAACCACTTACTTAGGTCTTCATAGGTATTCATCAACTTAATTGATGAATGATTACAAAGAACCATTGAGGCATTTTGTCGAACATGTTAAAGGTTAAAAAATGCAGCTAATCTGGCCGGTTTAGACTTGAAGGCTATATACAAGTTTGACATTAAATAAACCACGCCGCTTGCCTCTCTATTGTTGCCTATCAAATCATTGTTATTTTATCATGAAACATAAACAATTAAGCAACCCCACTAAGGTTAATCCATACATTAATAGGTAACGTAGAAATAGATTGTTGTTGCTGGATGAGAGAGGGAGGTGGTGTGTCGGCGCGGCCACGAGCTTTTAGGTCACAAAGTGACTCCGATTGCAATATAAAAGTGCACGACTTGCAAATTTACAAGTCATTTGAGGCTAAGTACATTAAAGATAAGGCCTAAGAGAGTAAGGGGGTAGCCAAAGGAGGAGACAACCTTTGCTTTTTGGGTGGGTTTGCTTGTTGATTGAGTTCATTTTGGCTTGCGTGTGCGCCTCTCTCATTTCTTCTGTGGTAGTTTATTAAAAGCTGTGCTAAGAACATTTGTACCCTAAGAAAAAAAATAAATCAAATGTTTAAAAAAAAAACCTCTTCCCTCTCATTATAATAGATTAATTTAATTGTAAAAGAAGTCAAAGCATTAGTGGAGATGAAAAACCCACCTTGTTTTACCAAAAAAAAAAAAACCCAACTTGTCAATTTCTTATATTTTTTAGTTAATTATTAAGATATCCATTCTGCTAGGTAGATAGATTACGATGTGTTCGTTTTGACCATTGGATAGAGAAAATATAGTCTAGATTAGCTTTGCGTCAAATCTCAAAGTCTAATTTAATCAAATTTCAATTTTCTATCAACACACATCATATGTATGTTTATGTATGTGTACTAGTATTGTCCTCTCTCTGAGAAATAAATAGATAATTTAGATTAAAAATGGCATAAAATTAAATGATCCATATTTATCTTATGATTTTCGATAACATCATTTTCTTTTGTTACATGGATAACTATAATCTTTTATTTTTAATAAAATAAATAAATAAATAAATAAATAAAAAGACTTGGATGATGATTGGTCGAACCTCGGTTACCATCTCTGCCCTGGTTTGGACTTGGTACTGTCTTTCTAGGCACCTATTATTGATTAATAATAGTCTGGTATGATTGGGTCAATTTTGGCTGCATAGATGTCGTTGTCATATCTTACAATATCGTTCCTAGCAAAACCTTAATTGCTCCATATCTATTATCCCTGTGTTATCTCAATCACCACCTTAATTGTTCCATATCTATTATCCCTGTGTTATTTCAATCACCACACATCGTCTCTTTTTTCAGCGGTTCTGGGAGGACACGGAAATTTCATCCGAATGGCCGATACGTGGCTATCGGGTGAATCCTGGACTCACGTTTGAGCCGACACCTTTTATCAGTTTAGTTTGTCAACTGAGTGTCGGTTTGAACATGGATCTCGGATTCATCAAGAGCCACGTGTCGAACATCCAGTTGAAGTTGCGACTGTCCTCCCAGTACCACATGCAGATACTAGCTCGTACTCACTTATGACCATGACCACGTGTTTCAGTAAAGAAGATTTACAATGGGCGACGTTGAGCCCGGGATTGTTCCAGTTGATGGGCTCAAGCCAAGCACAGTTCCGAAGTCAGTCTAAACCCATCGTCCCAAGTGAAACTCTAGGAAACTGATAATGGGCTGAGTTGGCCCAGTATGAACTTATGGGTGAAGATTCCTGGTTTGCACTCATTTACTGCTACATGTGTTTCCCACACTTCTGGTATCCAATGGTATTTCAGTAATTATATTTACACCTTCCAAGTACTTATAGTAAGTTCTCCCGGTATCCTTTTCTCCCTGACATTTGATCAGGGGACGAAGAGTAGGGAGGGGGGAGAAATGCTGGAGAGGAGGCTTGAACACAAAACTTCCATTCTGCCTTGTTTCGACAAGACAAGGCGTTACCACCTGACCAAACGGGCATCAACAATCCAACCGATTTCACTTCAGTCTCAAAAAGTAGGAAGGGATGAGCCCAGCAGGCCCATATTTTAGCCTTGGGCTGGATGGGTCCAATCTGCAGATTTAGTGACTTCACTGGATAACCTCATAATCCCCTCCCCCTCTCTTTGAGCCACCTAGGAAGATGAACTCTAGACCCAAACACGTGTGGGTCCTCTAGATAAAGGGATATTCTTCTTGACATCAGCAATCGATATCCGTTAGATAGTCCCAAAACCCCTCATCCCTTCCATCTCAAATACCACAATATCCCCTGTGTTTTGGGGTTTTCGTCGTGACAGCTCAATGATACCCCATACAGGGGGAATCAATGTCAATGGGTCATTGATACAAACCCGTGCCAAGTAGAACTGAATTTTTTTTCTTTTTCTAACTGGCCCAGCCTGTCCTACTTAAAAAAAAAAAAAAAAGGGAATCGACCCAACCTGACTTCAGACCATGTTTTGGGCCTAAGTTGGAATTGGACGGGAAAACCTAAACCAAAATAACAGCGGGTTGGCCATGAATTTTAGAATAAGGCCCAGTTAGGCCCAATAAAATGTAGCATCGTTGCCCTTATGCACAACTTCGAAAGCGCAATGTACAGTTTTTCATCTGTAATAAGGCTATAAGAGGATAACCATTTAGCATTATATTTATGGGGATCCTTTCTTGTCTTTTATGCCGGTACGAGAAAATCTAGTGGTCGTAGTTTACTATGCATGCATACCAATGTATTGGTATATGCACATAGTATATGACAATCACTAGATTTCTTCATGTCGGTATGAGAGACATGAAAGGATTTGAATCCTATTTATGGTGTTTGGAGATCAAGATTAAAGTAATTGATATCCGAATAATGATCGATCTTAACTAATTTTGTTCTTGATTCTGTTCTAAAATGGCCTCGAACCAGAAGACACCCTTTTTGGATAGGCAACTGAATCGGTATAATAATAAAAAATTAAAATTTTATTATCACAATGATCTGTTATTTTTTCAATTATTGTGGTGGTCGAAGCTATTTTGGGAGCGTTCAATGCCAAAATCATATAGTTGTCTCTTATTGTTTTAATGGCCAAGGGACACGACTCAACAAAAGTTTGAGAACCAATAAAGACACATGAAAGAGTGTCCAATTATTGTTCTCTTTATCCATCTCCCCCTTTGCTCTCTCTCTCTCTCTCTCTCTCTCTCTCTATTACAAAGTGTGTCTAATCCACTGCAACACTACTAGTTTCATAATTTATTCTCATAAATAATAACTATTTGGTATCACTAGATATAAAGAAGTAATAATAGATTATCGTTCTAACCTATTTGTAGATTTTAGATTATATTAATTTATTTTAAATATAAATAAATACTATAAATCATGCCAAATAATTACATATTTCATATTGTATTATATAATTAATTCTATAACACATATCAAAGAGAGAGTAAGTTATGCATTTTGTTATTTATATGCCTTCGGCTTCGATTTCTACTAGATTTTTAATTCAGCCACCCTACAAGTGGTGGGTGATGCCATTACGGGTTGTTGTAAATTGGAACTCTTCAAAAGTTGTTCGAGAACTCCTCTATTGGTCTTCAAAACAACTAACCAACATGGGGAGTTGGATTCATTTGAATCAGCTTGAATCAATACATAGAAGGGTAATCTTGGGATTTTGAAATACCTCGGAGAAAATGGTGAAAAGTTGAAATTTATAGAAAATCGAAAAAAATTAAAGAAAAGAGAATTTGAATAATTATAGAGCAAATATGTTTAGGGTAATTTACACCAGAGGTATTCGACGTTCTGAGAAATCATACTAAAGGTACCTCACGTTTCAAAAATCATACCAGAGGTACTTTTTCTTATATTTCTAACATTAACTCTATTTAAAGTTGGCATCCTTTAAGTTAACCATTAGATCTACCTCAAACTTTGAAGGACTGGTCGTTTCTTGTTGAAATATCTTTATTTTGTGTCTGATCATTGGTACACCCGTTGGAAAAGCAACAAGTTGGGGTGCGGAGTTTTCACCGGATGTGTGTATCATAGTCGACATCTGTGACTTAGTGATGACCAATATCCGATGAGGAAGGATCACAGGAAAGGACAGGAGCAGGAGAGGGGGTGGGCAATTGAGACAGCGATGAACACGTGATAATCTGAATGGTGAGTCATTGCGGTAACAGGATAGTGAGAGCGTGAACCAAAAGGGACTAAGAAAGTAATGCTAAAACATGAATAAATTTGGGAGTATACAAATAAAATGTACCCCAAGTGTAATATCTTTGAAACATCAAATACCTCTAGTATGTTTTTTGAAACGTGAAATACCTCTGGTATAATTTCTCAAAATGTTAAGTACCTCTGGGGATTTAAATCCTCTCCTCCTAGTGATTTGGGAAGAGGGGGACGTCCTCGTTGGATGGTCGACACGTGGGGTTCCGGTGAATCTGAGTCATTCGTCTGAACTGACATCCCTTATCGACTCTGTATCGATTCGGATAGAGAATTCAGATTCACCTGAATCCTTCGACCATCCAATGGGGGCGCCCCCTCCTCCCGAATGTCTGGGAGAAGAGGATGTAAATTCTACCTGTGGTGTAATTTACCCATATCTGAACGGATCCAAATCGTCTCCCGCCTGGGTTTGGGCAGGAGACTGGGCGACCCAAATGGATGGCCGCCATCTGGCACTCGGAGGGATCCAAGCCCTCCATCCGAGCCAACCCCCCAGTCGGCTCAGCTTGTTGATTGGGGGGTTGGCTCGAATGGAGGGCTCAGATCCCTCCGAGTGCCAGTTGGCGGCCATCCATCCGGGCCACCCAATCTCCCGCCCAAACCACAGGCGGGAGACGATTTCTGTTCTATCTGAACATAGATTGACGGGTACATGGGGATTCGTACAGGATGGTTTCTTAGTTGGCACTTGGGTTGCTACGTGTCAAATGTGGAACTGGAACTCATATAAATGCCCAGTGGCATCTTATGGAGAACGAAACAGGAAATTTACTACAACGGCTAGCAATGGGAAACGAAAAGAGGAAGGCTACGACGATTGTGTAATTGGCATTATGAAGGGAAAAGATTTTTCTGTAATGACCTGCCTCCTCTCCTCTCTCTCTCTCTTCCTACGGCGGGGAGAAGGAACAGAAAATCCTGTCCATGTCATCATCCTTTCTTCCTTCGCCGATTTCGGTATGTAATTTTCTTGATTTTCTTGTGTATAAATTTGAACGCCTGTTCTTAGTTATTTTTTGGACGAATCGGAGTGTGTGTGTGTGATGTTTTGGGTGGGGGGGGGTGAGTGACTGTCATGGGCACATCAAATGCGTACTAAATTGTTCAGAGATCATGGTGATTGATTTCGTCTGGTTGTCTTTTGCAGATTTTTTTTGTCTATGTACAAATTAATTAATTTATGTTCGGAGGGATTAAACATTAGTTAGGTTAGTTGAGGTTCATCGCTACGCGTTGTTCATCGAGGAATTATAATGAATTTGCTTGATCGGCGCTGCCTTCTGCTCTTGCTATAATGTTGTTGAATTTTATATTCCCTTTTCCATTTGAACTGATTTCAAGACTGATTTGGTTATTAGTGCATTGCTGTATCTATATCCTTAAGATGACATGGAGAACAGAAGTTGCTGTATTAATTTTGAAATTCATTTGCGGGTTTTATTTGATTTCCTTTTCCGTAGTCTACTTGGTAAGGTAAGTCGTTGATGAATGAGAAGAGCTATGCAGCTACTAAGTGTGTTGGCGTTCCAACTGTCCATCGTTTGTGCATTCTCAACTGGTTGCTGACTCCTGCTCCAGGATATTGTGTCGTCCCAACAGTCGTACTAATTGAGTTACGAATGAGGATTTTGTGGGGTTGGTTGTGGTAAAGAGGCTGCATTAATTGAAAATGGGATTAGTTGTTTATCCATATTAGCGCTGTGTACGGTGCTAAGCTTTGTAAGGCTTCAATGGTGGATGGAATCCAATCTATACCAACTGAAGTTGAATGGCACAATTGGCAAGAATTTCGTTCATTCAGGGAATGCTAGCCATGCACTAGAGCTATTTTTGGGTTCACATGTCACAATTGCACTAGCAAATTTTGTATTCTACCTTAAGACATAAAAGGACATAGGAGTGGTTTTTATGACAGGAACTTGTATAGAAATGATTCGTGGGACTGAGATATTTCCTTTGATAGATTAACCAGCAGTAGTACTTCCCTCAAACTGTATTTTCTGTAGTGTGGTTATCTGCTTATTTTGAGAAAATTTTGGCTTTTCGTTTCTTTCCCAATTTGGTAATGTTTGGTTGTGTCATTATATAACATTTTAAATTATATATTTGGAAAATGTATGCATATATATGTGAGCATATATACAGTTTTATACAATTGTCGAACAGAATTTAGGTAAAAATGGTATGGTCATGAGTCAATCTCCAATGTGTCTTCTGTTATGCATTTCTATTATTGGTCTGCTCTTATATCATTTTTTTCCCTTCTATTATACTTGGGAAGTACTCCTTTATCAGTAGGAAATCTGGATACTTTAATTTTTCATCAAACAAAACATGTTATGAAACCACAAGGCTTGATAATGGTTTACGTCCTAATGGAAATTTGTAACAGCCATTGCTTCAAATTTCTCAGCTCTGGAAATCTTTGTTTGAGTTTCAGCATGTTTAGAAGACTAAATCTTCAATTTTATTTGGCCTTGAAAGCAGGTTTCTCTGCAGAATTCCATGTGTAGAAGAATGGTACTTTGTGTTGAGTCACTTCATAAAATACAGCAACGTGATACACGGGTATTTGTGCTTTGCTGCTCATGTTATTGTTCCCAATAATCAATTATTGGAACTCGTTGGAGTATATGAGCCTATGATATTGGTAGGGTATGGGGTTAGTTTCTGAAAGATATAATGAGTTCGATATGCTTTTGGGTTGTGTTTTATTCTAGTCACTATTTCAAGCATTGATGAAGGACTAAAGAATGCGGAACAGGCTGACGAGAAGAGAACCTTAGTGAAATATAAACAAAACCAAGAATCACAAGGACGCATTAAAAAAAAAAAGGGGAAGAGGTATCCCAAAGGAACCTATCATTTTTTCTTATCTATTGTAGATTCATTGTACTGTGTTACCATGAGTCAGCCTTACCCCACCATACCATATTTGTAGTCTCTTTTCCATATAAATAAAGGAGGCCTCTATCATATCTGACAAGCCAGTTATTTTCCAAATCTCATCATTATCCAATAACCAAAACCCTGTCTTGAAATTGATCATAGACTCTTTCATTTATTTAAAATGTTTTTATACCATAATCCTAGTAGAAACAAGAAAGCAACTCTTACGGCTTTATATTCTTTAGGGGAAAAAAAAAAGGAAAAGAAGAAAAACTGCCACAGTTTGTACGTCGTTCTTACATGAACTAAAACTTCTAAAATGATTCTAAAATTACAACCGTTTATCCCTTTTCCAAACAAGTGAACTTGAAGCTTGAAAAACTCATAATCAAATTGAAATCCTTAAATAATTCCTGTTGTAGCTTGACATGTTGTCCGTAAATTGGCCATAACTTCCCTGAATTAGCTTAAAACAGCAATCTCTTGTATCTTTAGAAAGTAGATGATTGAGTTTTCAAAACAGAACAAATTCATGCTGACATGCATGGATTTATGGAATCAAAAGAGAACAAAATTTTCTTTTATCTACCTTCTATGTTTGAGTTGTTATTTTTGGTGGTGGTTGCGCCCCCCCCCCCGGGGCGCCTTGGGAAAAAAATTTTGAACCAAATAATAGTTTCTATTTCTACCTTCATATACGATAACATCAAAGAATTGGACACTTGTTTTATGGTTTGAGTAGAAGTTGGATTGACTATATCTACATGAAGGGGTGGGACAAGAAGAGTAGTAGTGTTTTTCTTGTAACTTGTGAGAATATCTTTGGTCACTTTGGATTCTGTTATAGCTATAGTTGCTGCAATTATTGGATATCTCTGCTGCTACTGGATTTATTTTTGTATTCTAGTTTACTGTCTTTGTAGGGGCCATTGCTTGGAGCAGTGGAAAAAGGTTCCGACTGCCAGGGAATATGCTTGGGTTCAAGTCTTGAGAGCGGCCACTTTATGCAAAAAAATGCCAAAGGTTAGGACTGTCTCCAAACTCACCCCTCCCAGGACCCTGCGTAAGCGGGACCAGTACTGGGTAATGGCCTTTTCATTTAATGTCTTTTGTGCTGTTTGACCTTCCTTGGTCCCCCTCAGCCTGTAAATATATTGAATTGATGCAAGCAGTTGAAGACCTTAAACTTTATGTCACTAGACATGTATCTTAGTCTAGTTTGAACCTGATATAATCCGTGTGATGTCAGTTTTGACCAAGGATTTAAAAACCAGGTATTGGATATCGGATTTGTCACTACAGATCCTGATCCGATCCAGCATGATCTCTGACCGAGCTCCACAGGTACTGGCTGGATGCGTGATCACCAACTCCGATCCTTTAAATCTTGGCTTTGAGTTAAACTTATTTCTTCAAGTAATTTCTAGTACTCTGAAGTCTGAACACGCATCAGTCTAGTGGACTGAATGTTTTAGAGCTTCACAAAAAAAAAAAAAAAAAACTTTTAGAGCTGATCCTCCTTCTTGTGGGCAAATTTTTATCTAGTTCTTCTTTTTGAGTCCACGATTGCATATAAAAGGTTCAGCTTACATCTAGCTCTTTTGCTATGGTAAAAATATTAGGTCTACAGAGAGGTCTGTTATACAAGTTATATTAGCTTATAAATTGCAGTACATGTTCTTTTATTGTTATTATGATTTTCATCGATGTTGTTGTTGTGGGCATATTGCCTGCAGCACTAAAGAAACTTATGGTCAAAGTTAAACTTCTGAAGACATAATTTGCCGTACAAAATCAAAGCCTGCAATTTCTCTAAATCAGGTTTGATAAAGGAGACCTTGGTTTTGTTAAAAAGTAACTAAACAATATTTTAAATGACATCAAATCACAAAAAATGGATAAGGTTTGGCCTTTGAAAATTATATCTAACAAAAAGTGAGGTAGACATAACTTTTTCTTGCCTAACATTGTTAACCCGCTAAGTAAAACTCTTAAACCAACTAAAACTGAGTCTTCCAATGAAATTTTTTTTATGAAAGAGAAATATTGAACCATGTTCGATCCATGTAACCACCATGTAGCCATTTCTAGGATCTGATAGTACTATTGTATCAATAAAAAAAAAAAAAAATGTAATCTATCAAAATAATTATAATGATATAACAATAATAAAATAAATAAAGGAAAGCATGTAAGCTTCCTAGGTAACAGCCTTTTCTTGTGTCTAGTGAATATTGGTTTTTGTGAGTGATGCTCCTGCATCACTGGCCATTGAGCTTTATCATCTTACCATGCTAGAGCTGCACCTCCTTCATGAGGGGTTTTGGCCTACATGTAATTCGGCTGCCTTAAATGTCATTAACAGTGAGTGGTGATTTGGATAACGTTCTTTGGAGCATGGTTGGGGTACAACTACCAAAAGATATAGTGCACGACCTTATAGATGGAGTTTTGTCAATTTCTGAGATGAGCCCCTTTGCCAGTAGGGCATGTCCTCAACAACAAACAATCATTAAAGAGTCTGGATTCAGAATTATGATGAAAAGTTCTGATGCAGTCATAAGAATGCTCATTCCTCTCTCTCCACCCCTTCAACATCTTTTCATCAATTATAATAATTTCCAATGAGCTTCTCAACTTCCAAGGCACTCTCGAACAACTACATTCTAACAGCTATATCCCATGGCTATATTTCAACGGCTCTTTTACCCTCATCTATGTGTATTTTGGGTTATATGTAGAAGAGAATTGTAACAAAGTAAAGAAAAACAAGATGGAGAGAACCGAGGGCGGGAGAGAAGAAGTGAATGTGTGTGTTATTCTCTCCCTCCACTACCACCTATTTATTAATAATGAAAGCAAGTAGTTACAACATAGTAGAACTCTAGAAAGTAATTGTATGAAATCCTAATAACTCTAATGACAATAGGACACTTCATGATAAGACTAAACATAATAGGACTCTATCGACACCACATAGTGGACATTGACTTTACTATGTCAACACTTCCCCTCAAGTTGGCACAAGTTCTAGCTTGGAATAAATAAATAGCAGCGCAGGTGTGAACCAAGTAGTAGTAGTAGTAGCGGACAGCAGTGTGGAATGGGTCGTTGCGAATCAAGTAGCAGCATCAAGTTGTTGGAGGGCAAATAACTTAGCATCAAGTAACTAAGATCCAAATAGCATCAAGTGTTGTAGACTAGACAACATAAGGTTGTCTGAACCATATAAACTGCTTTAAGTGTGAGGTTACATCACGTGCTATGGGTAGTAGGCTCTAACATGAGCGGTTGCATCATGTGCAATTGTATAGGCTTCAACACAAGCAAAAAAGTAGTAGGAGTAGTAGGCTCCAACACGAGCGGTTGCATCACTTGCAATGGTAGAAGGCCTCAATACGAGCACAGTAAACAGTAGTAGACTCCATCATGAGCAAATAGGTAAGCTCCATCACGAGCAAACATGTAGTAGGTGGTAGTGGATTCCATCACGAGCAAAGGTAGTAGGCTCCAATACAGGCAAAGAGGTAGTCGGCTCCAACACGAGCAAGGAGGCGATAAATCCCAACTCAACGGTTGGATGAAACCCAAACTTTAACATAGATTAGGGGATATGGGAGAATCATAGGACTGTTGGCCTAGTGAGTATACACAAGTTTTTTTTTTACTATAATTGAAAAGTTAAAGTTGTGACATGGCAAGATAGATCAACAAAGTTCAATGTGTCATAATAGGACTGGATAACATCATATCAGAATGTGAATTTGATCCAATGTTGGATATGAAAGTTATTAAGAGATCCTAGTGGTGATAGAATTCCTCAAATCAGAAAATCAAACATCAACAATCTCCCAAAAGAACAGTCTCAGATTGATAAGAGGTAATACTATTGCAGGCAGATTAATAGGGAGATAAACATGGGACAGTTGTGATCTTAATGGACATTAGGTGACAGAATCAGATTGGTCACTAATGTGAAAACCATAGTAAATCATTCTTTAAAACAACTCATCCAGATCCACAGCAGCAATAAAATAGGATCAGATTCCAATAGATGGGTGTCTACTATTGGTTAGTGTTAGCGTAATAAAATTGTAATCGTACACTGCTTTGACTCAGTCAAAGTAGTTAGTGCTAGTTTCTAGGACTTGGACTCCTATTAGTATATGGACTCGGACTCCTATTAGTATATGGACTCCTAATTAGTTTATTACTTGTTTTATTAATTTTCTTTATCAATTAGGCTTGTTAGTTTCTTTTTCCTATTTTGAGTTTACTTTGCCTTTAGTTTGTGACTAGGACTTTAACTTGTAGAGTTCTAGAAACTATCTATCTAATAGTTTTTTTCTATTTTCTATAAATACAAGCTACAAGGAGAGGAGCTAACATACACTCTTCTCTTATTTATTTTTTATTTTTTATTTTGTTACATGGTATCAGAGAATCCCCTAAGTTTTCGTTTTGTGAGTAGTTTAAGGTTCTTCGTTGGTGTGCAACCACCACTAGTGCTGCTCTTACTATTACTATTAATACCATTACGTGGTTCATAGTAATCTGCACTATGTTGTTACTAATACTTGGTTCACAGTAACCTATACTGTGCTGCTACTACTACTTGGTTCATAGTGACCTATACTGTGCTACTACTACTATTACTGCTGCTGCTTCCCTTGCTATATTGTTTCATGCTGAAGCTCTCACATTTTCCCATGCTCCAGCTTGAAGGGGGGTGTTAGCGTAATAAAATTGTAATTGTACACTGCTTTGACTTAGTTAAAGGAGTTAGTGTTAGTTTATAGGACTTGGACTCCTATTAGTATATGGACTCCTAATTAGTTTATTAGTTTGTTTTATTAATTTCCTTTATCAATTAGGCTTGTTAGTTTCCTTTTTCTATTTTGAGTTTACTTTATTTTTAGTTTGTGACTAGGACTCTAACTTTTAGAGTCCTAAATCCTATCTAATAGTTGTTTTCTATTTTCTATAAATACAAGCTAGAAGGAGAGGAGCAGAGCACATCGATTCTCTCCATCTTCACTTATTTTGTTACAATTAGAATCATATTAACTTTATTATGATCAACAACATGAATTGAGTAAACAAAACAGAATCCAATCAATTTGCTTAACTCGACACAGCAGCAAATTAATAGGGGTAAGAGTTTCTGTTTTATAGGAAAAAGAAACTATAAGCAAGGATGGAAATGGAAACTAAAAAGGAGTCCAGATGAACTAGAAAACTCTCTCAGATTGCCAACAGCAAGGATGAAATTGGAAACTAAAAAGGAGTCCCAGATGAACTAAGAAACTCTCTCTTAGGATCGGCAGCAGCAGTAATTTGTGAAACCAGATTAGGAGATGGCTTAGCATTCAATAGAAAACAAATCAGGTGCTCAAAACAGACTCAGCAATATATAACAAAACAGACTCAGCAATATACAGGACATTGGCTGAACTAGAAGTACCAAGAACAGGCTGATATCTTCCTAGCCGTGAGCAGGGGAAACAGCAAATAGACATCCAGAGATAGATTAGGATGCAATCTCAACAGAAACCAGATCTGAAAGCAGGCATAGTACAGAAATTAGATCTGAAAACAGACATAGTAAAGTACTTACTGGATTAATAGA
This sequence comes from Protea cynaroides, assembly GCA_028583415.1. Taxonomy (NCBI): domain Eukaryota; kingdom Viridiplantae; phylum Streptophyta; class Magnoliopsida; order Proteales; family Proteaceae; genus Protea; species Protea cynaroides. Next base: position 132,800,083 of record CM053276.1, read on the forward strand.
AGGTAAGAGAAGGAGAGAAGAATAAACAAAACTAGAATTTTTTTTCAGATGCAGCAGTAGCAGGAACAATACAAAAAGGAAGATGCAGCAGCAGCAGTGGGGACTGCACATCTAATGGAGAACCTTAAACTCTTTTTCGGGTCTTGTTGGCGCCTTGGCTGCTGCTTAAACTGCAGGACGTCCTCTCAGAAGCCCGTGTATATTTGTCAAAGATGTGACTTTCACAGGTCCGATTGCTCCTTGCCGTCAAATGGAAAGTTAGCTCTTAAAATGGCAACCTAGGTGATTGCTCTGATACCATGTAACAAAGTAAAGAAAAGAAGATGGAGAGAACCGAGAGAGAGAGAGAGAAGAGGTGAATGTGTGTTCTTCTCTCCCCCCATTGCCACCTATTATATGTTCAAAAAAGTCAATGTCTCGGTGAGATTTTCGAGATATCGACAAGATCTCGAAAATCTCAGAAATCTCGGACCCCACCAAGATGGGGTCGAGATCTGAGATTTTAAAACCTAGCTTCTATTTGACCCTTGGGTTAATTGTTCCCCTATGACTCTTTCTATCCTATAGTTGGTTTGTTATTTTGCAATAAAATCTTCTTCATTTCTATCCTATTATGTATTTTCCTTTTGGCCTACTTCAAATTCTTTATTCATTTTGGACTGCATTGTGGTAATTGGTGAGAAAGATCATAAAGGGGATTATGGGACAGAAAACATTGTTGTGCTTCTTACAGTTAAATATTTGATAAGCATTGGAAATTTGCATGTTTGGTAATCCACAACCTGTATCTTTTACGTAATGGAGAAGCCAAATCTATAGTTGGACTATCTCTTTAATTTTATCCATATAATTTCTTATGTACTCGAATTCGGTTGTCTTTCTTAGTTCGACCATTTAAAGTTATGCTGTGTTTCCTAGTTCATGATCTTTACTGTGACTCGATACTTTACCTGTTTGTAGAGAAATTTATGGGAATATGATTGTGACTGATTTGGCTTGCAGTTGGGTGATGTTATGTTAACTGGTGGTATTTGAGATTGTTCCCTGCTTTCTTTTGAGTTGGTTAAGTGAACTTCCCAACATTTTTAATGAAAAATAGGGATATAAATGTCAGTTTGGCCATTCCATGAAACAAAAAACATAGCATCTTTCGGAATGACAAGGAGTTTCCTACTGTGCTGTTTTATTTAAGCTATCCTCATTTAGTTATGTGTTTGATAGAATGACATAAAAGTTAGGAGGTTGAATTGATGCTAATATTGATTGATAATTGTTTAGTTCCTGGTTGAACCATTCGGGAAATGCTTTTTGACTTCTATAAGCTTTTGGTATCTCACTTTCTGAAAGTAGGCAAAAGGTTCTTTGCACAGCTGGCATAGTCAGGGCTTCCTTTATGGAAATTCCAATTTCTGACTGTTGGATAGAGGTGGCATGCGCTCTATAGCCTTGTGTCAAATGTCACGCCCAAATTCAATCACCTAGCTCCCATGTATTGGCATTTTTCTTTGTATTTTCTGTCATCCATCTTCAAAGGTTTCATTTTCTTGGTGGCTTTTATAAGCTTTCTGTTGACACATGGTGAACTCTGTTTGTGCTGGAACCGTGGAACATGGCTTTGAGCAGGGGATCTCAGGCGCTACTTGTCCACAAAATCTGGGCCCCATCCAATTTACCATGCGGCAGATATCAGGTCTGTATAGGAATATTGATGCAGTACAGTTTATATTATGGGTTTCTAAGGCGAACTATGAGGAAAGGTCGTGGAGAAAAGATTAAAATTGAATAGTGTTAATGAGCATACACATGGAAAGATGACATGGGGAAGGAGGGAACCTGGAGCTCTGATGCCATGTTAACAAAATAGAAAGAAAAGAGAGAAGGAGAGAAGATGGAGAGAATGGAGAAGAAGGATAGAGAATCGATGTGTGGTCTTGTCTCTCCACTGCCATCTATTTATTTAATAATGAAAGCAATTAATTAGAACCTAGTAGGACTCTAGAAAGAAATTACAATGAAGCTCTAATTACTCTAATCAAAGAAACTCTAAAACATAGAGGAAAATTAATGGCAATAGGACACCTTATGACAAGTCTAAACACAATAGGAAATCTCTATCAACCCTGCTATCTCAAGAAATAGGGTTTATAAAAATAAAAGAGAATAGAGAAACAGTAAAAGAGACTGTCATGGACTGTGTATGGTAGCTGTAAACATATTAACCTTGAAGAAATAAGAAGGAAGTGTAGAAACGAGAGAGAAAGGAGAATGCAATAGACAACAAATAGAAGAAGAAAATAGCAGTCAACACTGCCCCCCCACCCCAATTAAACCTGCTAAAGAAGTGTCCCTTGGAGATAATAAAATAGACACGTGATAGGAAATCTCATGAAATATGTAAATTGACTTATATTTTATTAAATGCCTAACTCAATTAAGGGATCCTAATAAGAATAGACCTTATCCACATTTAAACACAATAGAATTAGGAAATTAAAGAGATGAAGAATCCGAAATATCATTGACATCTAAAAATATGAGTAGTACCTTTTTTTTCCCCAACTATTCCTAGATTTCAACAAGTTTAACCCATAGAAATAAAATACTGACTTCCAAATACGTGGATAAATTAGGCTTTATATGAGTAGTACAAGACAAAGCCCAAAATAAATAAAGCCCAATAATATATCTTGGGCTGCATCAAATGCCTTCTTAAGTGTGCTGTCTAGAATGTGGATTATCTCCAGTAAATTTTCTATCCCAATATCCACATAGTAGTTTGCTTTTGAGGGGGAGCTAACATTTATATCATTTTATGGCGTTTCATTATATTTGGGTTAAGAAAATTTTGTATTTTAAGTCAGTTTACATATTTCAACAATTTGATAAGATCTTTTTTGGTTGTGCATGCAGACTATGTTTTTTGTGCAGCTATATCCATTGGAGGCTCGAAAAGTGGTGGAACACCTTATCTACTATGTATATACAGGGTTATTGTCATTGTTACTTTAATCAGTAAAAAAATTTGTCAATAAGAGAAAGAGGTACCCCACTGAGTAATCCCATTATATAGAAACCTCTCAACAGAAAAGGCACTGTTGTAAGAATTAACAGTCGTTAATTAAAATTTTCATCTTTCATCGAAGTCCTGTACATGGATGTGCATGAATTCCTTGCTAACCAAACAGAGGACACACAGATGTGCATTCTGATCCAGAGCTTACTGCACAGGATGCATGGCATTGCTCCAGCATGCAAAATGCATTTGGAGTGTACTGACACAATCGAAAGACTCTCCTCTTTATGTTTTCTGTTGTACTTCTCGTTACATGGCTTTTCTTCTTTGCTCTCTTCCTTGTCTCTCTTGACCTTTTGTCCAATAACCCCCCCCCTCTCTCTCTCTCTCTCTCTCTCACACACACACACACACACACACACAGATTCACATGCACAGATTATTTTTGTGCACACTTTGACGGCTCTCTCTCTCCTTTTCCCATTCCTTTTCACACCCAACTCATACCTGAAGCTGAAAAAGTAAGCCCATCCTTACTAGACAAAAGAGCAGTACACAAAGATATGGCTGACTGGTTCCCTATTTCAAGCAGACAAGGCATCTGTTATTAAAAGACCCTTGATTAGTAAGTTATCTGCTGCAAGTATACGTCTTAAAGATGTTTCCCATCAGCTTGATCTTATAGATCTGACTCTATCAAAACTTCTTAGATGGGACACAAATGGTCAACTGTGATTGATGCCATTCATAAAATGATTTTGCTGAGAAAAATTCCACTGATACTGAACCTCCATACGCTGAATGGCTGAACTTGAGATCTCTTGAGTAAATACATGAAGTGTGGCAGCAAAGTTCATCTTCTGGTTGCTTATCAAACTATGCAACAAAGTTCATATCCTAGTGATTGAAAGGCCCTTTGAGTTTGGAGTTCTGGACTGACATACCTGACCCAATCTCCAAATGCCACAACATATATTATAGCTGTCAGCAACATCAGCTATCTTGTTAAAGCAAGCAATATGATCCATAATCAGTTAGCACAAGCGTTGCTTGCTGCACCACTTTATTCCTGGAAATTTTATATGTTCCCAGCAGTCAGATGATACCATAACTACACCAATGGAAAGTTTCCTGCTTTATAATTTCATTCCGTAGACATTTCATTAGAGATATACACCTGCCCCAACTATCTGAAACTGTCTTTCTCCAAATTCATCCCCTTTCAACCTCAGAACACCATGAATTACAATGCAAAGCTTTGTTCATCAAGCCAAATGGAGAGATTATATTCAGATGCTTCCTTCCACATTTTCTGTAGAATTTCCTTTTTAACTGTTTCCACCTAGTACTTCCTGACTATTCATTCCAAAGGCTTAACTAATTCCTCCTGTGAAAAATTCTCCCTCCAATCTTTCAACTTGTCCTGAGAACTTTTAGCTTCACTCTGAAGGTAATTCCTGCTTTCCCCTCTGCCTGATAAGAACTCCACATATTTGCTAGTCAATCCACAAAACAAGGGTGCAAAATTCTACGCTTTTTTTTTTTTTTAAATTTAAAATGGAATTGGGTCAAGAATAATAGTCTGCATAACTGTTATACTTTACCAATTCCAAAATGTTGGACCTAGTTCTTTTTGAAACGTCTAATAGTTACTGAAAGTGTTGGTATCTTGTATAAAAGTTCAATGCTGTGGTTCATCTGTTATCCATTTTTGAATAGTTATGGAATTTTTTTTGTTTGCAGGGGATATTTCTTCCGTTGGTAATTCCTCCTACAGTATTTCAAACCGGCATGTGGGCAGCATGGTTGACAGTTCTTTGTTCCTTAAAGGTATCATACATAAATTTGTTGGGGAGCTGATTCTCTTTCTACTTCAGTGCAGAAAATGGTAGTATGTATTCTTTGTTGGTTATCTATAATGTCTGCACCTGGTCCCCGGATGTTCCAAGCATTGGCTAGAGATCGGCTTGAACGGTTGAATGTGTCTCCTTCCGCAACTCGATGGAAATATTTTCGTGTTTTTTCAGTCTTCTTGTTGGTGCTTTCATTAATTCCTTCTGGTATTGTTTCATGATGTGCTCTGTTATTTTCTTTTTTCTAAGATATGGTACTCATTTGTATATAGCTTTGCTTTGGGAGATTATTGTTTTTTGTGTCTCTCAAATTACAGTGTTCTTTAGAGAGTTGTGATTTTATTATGTAGTTGCCTTATGAAATGTGTATCATTCTGGATTGGCCTCTTGGTTTTAGATAATAAAATATGTTTGAACATGATGAATGCAAAAAAGCAGTTCTTCCATAATAGTGAGAATTCTCGAGTAATGGAGTTCAATGAATGTTTTAGGAAGAACAAGGAAGAAAAAAAATAAAAGATAAAGTCATAAACGAAACAAAATAAGATTTTGAAGGTGAAACATATGCTTTGCCTTATTTCATGGTTAGAATGTGAATAAATTGGGTGAGGAACACAGGGAAAGCATGTGCAAGTATAAGCTATGAGACCAAAAACTGTTACAAAAGGCATGAGCAAGTGTAACATTTTCTAGATTTCTCTGTTGCTGGTTTGGTTCCTAATTTCCTGCGATTCTGGCTTTTCTTGTGGTTTTTAAATCTAAACCCTTAGGTCTCTCGAACCCCATTAGGGAATCCTGTGTCCAAGTTTAGTTAAGTGCTCCTGGTTGTGGCAGTTGCACTTATCCTTGTATGGTGCTGCTCAATTTCCTCTTTGCCTATCATTTGTAATGCTCTAGTGGGGCTAGTCGGGGAAACTTGGAACCGACACATCCTTGGAGACTTCTAGACGATCATCGGTTCTCTTATTCATTGGGCTTGTGATCCTTAATGGATCCCTAACATGTGGAAATGATTGAAGCATATCCATTTGTTGCTCAATCCTTTATTTATTTTTCACCTACCCATACGCTGTTAATGTGCAGACAATGGGACTTCTTTTTTTTTTTTTTTTTTTTTTTTTTTGGGGGGGGGGGAATAGGTAGAGCCCCAAGGAGGATTGAACTCATGACCTCTTCATTTCGAGGTGTTGGTCTTTTGCCAACTGAGCTATCTCGTTGGGGTCAGGCAATGGGTTTTATTTCTGCATGTTTCCCCTCATTTAAGATCTGCAGTAGATCATGAACCTATCCCTTGTGTGTCTAAGCCTATAAATTTCTTGGATATTATGTTGCAGAGTTCCCAGCTCATGTCCACTCATCTTCCCAAAACCTCACTTTGTCAGTTCCTTGTTGGAGTAAGGCTCTCTTTGGTATGTATTATAGAATTAATCTTATAATTCATTATGACATATGTAGTTGTTTGGTGTGATTTATGGTACTTATTTATATTTAAAATAAATTGATATAATCTAAAATCTACAAATAAGTTAGAAGGTGTTTATCATTATTGTGATAATCTATTATTACTTCTTTATGTCTAGTTATATTAACGATTATTATGTATGATTCATAATTTATTTTTATAAATGATTTATAATAAATAACTCATAATCATAAACATAAACTATACCAAAGAGAACCTGAGTTATTAATGAGAATTCCTTGCGAGATTTTGTAATCCATTCATAACCATATGTCCTACTTGATGGTTTTGCTTGAAGTGAATCCCATCCTTGGATACTTGTGCCATGTAATTCTAATAAGGTGGAACTTTCTTGTGGTTCTTTTACCCAACTGCAATCTTAATCTCAAGGCATTTTCTTTGGTCTCATGCTATAGTTGGATTAGTCACGTATTTTTTGAACGAATGTAATAAATTTATAAGTTTCCATTCTTATTTTTTCAACTATTTGATTATTGATATTATAATTATTATCATCGTCATTATCATAATATTATGTTTCATCTCATTCTTTTGACTTTCAATGACACTTTCCTTGTCCAAATGGGACCTGGTACAACTTTGATGTCTCTTATATATTGTGTTTTTTTCTTACAGGATAAAGTTGTGTATCATAATATACAAAACTTGGGGTTCAACTATATTTCTGCTGTTATTTTGAACCTGAGTATTTCTTTTGAGAAGTTGGAGGTAATAGGTTTGACCTCCTCCGCTCTCTGTTTGTCTGTCTGTCTCTTTCTCTGGTTATGTTTGAATCTTGTTAGAGATTACACACTGCTTCTCTGGAGAATTCTGAAACTTACTGATTCTTTTGGATACAAAATTACTTGGTAGACCATTCCATGGAAAGCAGCTGCTGTCCAAAGATCCCAACTTTTTGATAGATCAGCAGCAGGTATTTCTGAAATGTCCTGTTTGGTCATGCATGTTACTTACTCAATTCTGCAATGGCATTGGTTCTTTGGGGTTCTTGTAATTTCCTTTCGTTATTTTTCTGATCAGTCAGATTATATATGACCCTATAGAAAACCATAGAAATATATGATTAGGCAGAAATAGATATCCACTCTCTGTACTGTCATTTTATTATTTACATATTGTATATAAATGATCAATTTTGATCCAATTCTCTGATTAACGTTGCAACCAGTGCTTTATGGTCGATTTCTCTGTTTTTATTTCTCTTGCCTTTTGAATCAAGACAGAATTTTTTTTGGTAGAAGATTAGACTGAGAAGTTAGAATAGAGCAAAGCATGCAGGAAGAATAATACAGTGTTCCAAATAATCTTGTTGATTTTCTCGGACTTTGCCTTTATTATTTACATAAAAAAGGGGCGTCCGGTGCACGAGGCTCCCAATACTACAGGGTTTGGAGAGGGGCAGAATGTTTGCAGCCTTACCCCCACAACATGCCTTTATTATTTACATATTGTATATAAATGATTCATGATGTCCCAATACCCTGATTAACATTGCAGCCGGTGCTTTATGGTGGATTTCTCTGTTTTTATTTCTTTTGCCTTTTGAATTGAGACTGAGAAGTTAAAATAGAGCAAAGCATGCAGGAATAATAATATAGTGTTCCAAATGATCTTGTTGATTTTCTCAGACTTTGCCTTTTTTATTTAAATTTAATAACTGTATATATTGGTGCAACATCTGCAGCTATCTGTTAATCCATTAGAAAGAAGAGTTTGTTTAGTTAAAACATATCTTTACCAAAACATATTCAACATCATAAGTAAAGAATCCGTATCCCTGAATGCACAAGACCATAATTTTAAGGGGAGGGTTGGAAAGAAAGATAAGGAACCTGAAACCCCAGAGAGAGAGAGAGAGAGAGAGAGATGTATTTCTAATATTTTTATTGTTAATTTGGCATGATGGTGGTTATTTAATTTTTGCGTTAATTCTCAAATTGTTTTTAGTTCTGTAGCTGTGTTTCCTGACTGGGAAATGTTGTCTGCAGGTTCTTTATGGGAATGATAGTGCATTCTTACTCTAAATTTTGGTTTTTTTCTAGACATGATGACCTTGCTAATGGCACTTGGTCATTATATGTATATTTGGTGGCTTCATGGCATGGCATTCCATCTTGTGGATGCAGTTCTTTTCCTAAATATACGTGTAAATGCCATCAACCCTCCAATTTGGATCATGATGACATGTCCTGTTCCAGTCATTTCTATTCATTGACTTAGTGTACCATGAACAGGCTTTGGCTAGTACCATATATAAGCGGATTAAAGGATTAGCCAAGCTGAGAATTGCTCTAAGTGCCCTCCATGAGGCTCTTCCTGATGCGACTTCTGAAGAGATAGAAGCATATGTCGATGAATGTGCTATTTTTAAGGTAACATTCACTTATCTTTCTTGTTTGTTATATTTATTGCACTGTAGGCTCTTCCAGAGGTGATGAAGTGTGAATAATAGGAACCTATGGCAAAGGCTAAGAAGCTATCTTGCAATCACCTTTTCCATCTAGCAGGCTTGCGGTCTTGGTATGATCTTAACTGGTCACTATTAATTCCCTTTGTTTTTGTTTAATTTGCAATTAGGCTTCTGTCTAATTTGCTGGTGATGTTAAATAATGATTCTAGGTTGGATCAAGGTCTGAGCTAGATTTATTTGTGCCGTACAAGTAGAAGGCCACTCTTTGTAGTCAGTCTTGAAGAAAATGCTAATCCCCACACTGGAGATGTCACAGGTAATGACCAGCTTGCTCATCAAATCAGAGCAGGATTGGAGAGACAAAACGAATCCAGACATGCGCTTCCAATGGGGACATTCTCCAACGTGCAACAGAACCCCTCAGAAAGCTTTGCATTGAGGTTCAGTTCCTTGCCTATGTCCACTTTCTGCAGTTTGTCCACATTTGATTATTCAGCAACTACGGATATCTTTTCTTGGTCTTTACGGGGGTAAGGCTTGATTCAAGTTGGGTTCATCCTTGGCCAAGTAAGGGCCTTGATGGTTCTGGCCCTTCCACTGCAGTTAGATCAGTTGGACTAAGCAGAGTTCAATGATGATAAGAAACCTGGCATCTGTAGGCCAAAACTATACGCAGACTGCCCTTGAAAATGCTGCTTGGAGCCTTTGGCCTGTGACACACCATCAGGCTATTCTGGGTTCCCCTGTTCCAACTGCTGTAAGATATGCTGGAAAACCTGGTGGTTTAGGTTTTAGAAGTGTCTCCCTCTGGTAATGACAATATATCAAGTATTACTTGCGATGGCTGTTACAGTACGGGAGGTGCTGCCCCATATGCCTGATGAAATAATTTTCCAGGTACTATTTGGGTTTAACTTGATCAGCATAGTTGGATTTCCCAGGTACCATTGTTTTATTGAAGCAAACTTATAGAAGTTCCAATAGGGGATTTCTGGTGAGTATGTTGTAAATCATAAGGCTCATGATTTGATATTGAGGATGCTTTTTTAGCCCCCTTTGTTTGTTTTCATGATAATAATAGCCTGACAAGTTTACTTTTGGGATATCTGACCTGGCCAACCATTGCAGGACCTGCGGAGAACAAATTCTGTTGCTTTTACCGTGAATGATCTTCTTCAAATGTGATTTTCCATTGCCAGTACGTTTTCTTGTTATACCATTTTGCTCGTTCGAAGTACTAAGGAGATCATGGGCATGGTATATTCTAAATACCAAAAGGTGAGGCTCTTGATTTTGCTGCGAAAACCCCTTTCTCTCTCTGTTTCTCTTTTTTTTCTTTATTTCCCCTAATGATGTCCTTATGCCTCGGTTCTGTAGATTGGGAGTCAACATACCACCCCCCCCCCCCCCCCCAAAAAGAAGCATATTACACTAGGAGCTACTGATAAAATTTTTTGAAAAATGTGCGAAAGGCTCTCTTTGGTAATGTAATAGAATTAATTATATAATATATTACAACATATGTAGTTGTTTTGTATGATTTATTGTATTTATTTATGTTTAAAATAAATTAATATAATCTAAATTCTACAAATAGGTTAGAAGGTGTTATCATTATTGTGATAATCTATATTAATTCTTTATGTCTAGTGGTACCGAACGATTATTATTTATGACTCATAATTTATTTTCGTTATGATTTGTCATAAATAGCTCATAAACATAAATATAAACTACACCGAAGATAACCTAGTTATTTTGCAAATAAATTTTCTGTTCTTACACCTTTGAATAGGACAACAGGAAGTATTACATTCTGACCATGGTATAAAAAGCAAACAAAGTATTAAAATATTTGGAGCTTTCTAAGTTGCAGAGAATTTAAAATGTTGCAATATTTTGGGCTTTGTGAGTTTTTGACTTTAGGTTCTCTTTGGTATGTATTATAGAATTAATTATATAATACATTATCACATATGTAATTGTTTGGTATGTTTTTATACTATTTATTTATATTTAAAATAAATTCAAATAATCTAAAATCTACAAATAGGTTAGAAGGTGTTTATCATTATTGTAATAATCTATTATTACTTCTTTATGTCTAGTGGCATTTATTTTTTTAGTAAATATGTCTAGTGGCATTAAACGATTAATATTTGTGATTCATAATTTATTCTCAAAAACTCGAAAACATATATTTAAACTATACCAAAGAGAGTTAATCTCAATTTGACTTAAAAACTTTTTCCCCAAGGAAGGGCTCTGATCCTTTGTAGAGCCTTTATCCTTGTATCTTACAGCGAGTCAGTCAATTGTGGGTTTTGGTAAATCCACTGGATACTGGATGAGTATTTTATTAGTGGTAAATTTTGTGTAAATTGATTCAAATGCTATTGTCAGTTTTATCACAATGTGAGATTCTGTAATTTGCAGTAGGTATTTATCTTCACGAGGCCTTTCATGCATCAAGTGGTTGAAAAGGGTCTCGCCGGCCCTTAAACCATAAACATGCTACGGTGAACTAAGTTGATCGAACAATTGATTTCCATTATAATGTAGCTGCTGCTACCATTACTCCCCCTGCTCTTTCTGAGAATTGTGGAAGGAATATATGTGACGTAAGGCTGTGGGGGGTTTGCATCTTTGGGTTGGGGCTAGCGGTGCCAGAAGCTCACCATATGGTAGCAATTTTGGAATATCGGAAGTTCTAAGCTCATGCCATTTTGGTCCACCACTGGGGAAGTAGGAGAGATTGGATCACGGTTCATCATACAATAGGATTCAGTTGAGAATGGAGGAGAGAGAATGTGAGAGGGCCTTAAATAGTTAAATGTTAGAGCATTTTTCTTTTATTTTACTTTGCAATAATATCTTTCATATGACAAGTTTAATTATTAAACATGGTAAGTCTAATTACTAAATATGGTAATAATTTTAAGTAGAAATCATGTTTGGTAATGATTAAAAAAGTTTTAATTTTTATTTTAAAATCAATGTTACTTATCTTTCTTTTCATTTGCTTGCACTAAATTGAGCCTTAATATGCTGAAACTGCAATGTTTCTGCAAATACTATTTGAAAATCTGCTTATTTTTACAACTACTTTTGTTCTTCAAGCAATCTTGAATAGAATTTTCTCAAACATTTTGAAAGCGTTACACTAAAAAAATGAATACATCTCATTAGTCTCAATGCATACACATACACTGAATTTTGTTGTTAATAAAAAATTATCAAATTGAGAGAGAGAGAGAGAGAGAGAGAGAGAGAGAGAGAGAGAGAGAGAGAGAGAGGGGGGGGGAGGAAGGGGCAGACAAGCAAGCCTTTTATTTATACATTTTATTTTATGTTTCTATATCATTTGGTATATTTGTGTTTGGAAGGAGGCAGGGAAACAAACCTCTTATTTATAAATTCTATTTTATATTTTTATGTCATGTTTTTTACATGACTAATAAGCACATTTGAACATGATTAAATGAGAGAAATAATTTACATATATGATGCGGTGGATTCTTTTCATAGGGTGCCAGAGTACTAATGATCAAGATATCATGCCTTGGCCAACAATTTATTGTCAAATAGGCTCACTTTTTCCTACTTATATGTCAAGTTTTTATTTTAACCTTATTCGGTTAAGATTTAAAATAAAATAATAAAATAATGAAAAAAAATCTTGTATCATTGAACAGTTTTGAAAGATTAGGATTGAAAATACAAGGGAAATTGTATATAAAAATGTGGTCCTATGATTGAATTAAGACATCAATTAGACACCTAATAAATTATGAATTTTTTTTTGTGGAACCTAATGAAGTAGAAATACATGCTGCTGTCTTGTTCCCATTTTGTCTAGTTGACATGCCCCGTGGTAGAAAATGGATGCGGGAACTGCACTCCATTTGCTTCCCCCGGTTAAAACCCCCATTTCGCATACGATCTGCATTTTTTCTGCTATTCCATTTCTTTTTCCTTCTCCCATGAAATCTGAAACCTTTTTTTTGTCCTACTACGGATTCCGTGATGTTACATGTTGCTGTTGGTATCGTTCAAGCTTCTTTCGGGTGATCGTACCTACAAGGGAGGAAACAAATAGACAAGTGAGGATGGGTTTGTGGAAACCCTGAAGCCACTCGATGTCTAAGTTAGAATTGAGCGCAAGCAATTTAGAACTTGGTATGAGAATACGAGCTCCTGAATCGTGGGTTTAGCAGAGAGAGATTGAGAGTAAAAAATTAGATCCGTTTTACCTTAGGAGAATGCTGTATTTATAGGAGAGGCATCGGGTGGAGTAAGTTCTGATTTGCCTCTTGAGGGGGTTTGGCATGATTTGCTTTCCTGCCGTAGTTGTTATATTTATCTCAAACTTTTCACCCAATTGAACTGAGCTACCATGTGGGTTGGAATTACGACAAAGATAAGGAGAGTTGATGACTCAATCCTGAATATCTCCTAACCGGTTGCGGGCATACGGGCTAACAACCATTGGATGAAGATCTTTGAAGAGTCTTTTGATCATGAATTTGAGATCTTCGCAGTTGGATGATGTCACCAGCTGGTTGTGGGCTAGGATTGGGGAGACGTGTGGGATCTAGACGAACCTTGATCTGTATCTTGAGATCTTTCAATCGGATCCTAACGTATCCGATCTTTGACCTGGTAGTCTTATATATTTGCATGTGGTTGGCCAGTGTCTTCTTGCAGTTGGGCCACACAATGACGCATGTCCTCCCATTGGTGGGATCATCATGCCCCTAATAGTACCTGACAAGTATTAATAGTACCTGACAAGTATTAGTTGCATTTTAACCATTAGGTTGACAAAATTTGGAATTGTGCCAAAAGTGGGTGTTTATTGGGTATCTTTAAATACCAATCTAACGGCTCGAGAAGAATGATGTTAGATCATGTTCATTGATTTGTACTAATTATTCTCATCTTATAAATTATTTTTGTGAAGAAAAATTTCAAATTTCTTAGAAAAATTAAATGTGGAGAAGCCTGTTATTTTTTATTTTTTTGGTAGTGAAGAGGCCTAAGCCCGATATGTTAATTTTTTTCAGGCCTGCACCAGGTAGCTG